>VDFB02047230.1:4898132-4969607 GCA_007258455.2 Sequoia sempervirens | reverse complement strand
TCTAGAATCTCACATTCTTCATCGGACATCGTAGCCTCTTTCATTGCTTTTCCTTGCAATGGTCGCCATAGATCCTTTTGATACAAATAATCTTCCATCTGCATCTTCCATAATTGATAATTATGCCCGTTGAACTTCTCAACCTTGAATTTTCCTTCTTCCATTGCTCCCACTCAAATCTAGAAGTTTCTTGCCAATCAACTGAAATAAACGTAGCTCTTATACCATTTGTTAGGGTTCATATAGATTCCAA
This sequence comes from Sequoia sempervirens, assembly GCA_007258455.2. Lineage (NCBI taxonomy): Eukaryota > Viridiplantae > Streptophyta > Pinopsida > Cupressales > Cupressaceae > Sequoia > Sequoia sempervirens. The sequence goes on along the minus strand of VDFB02047230.1, from coordinate 4,969,354 downwards.
AGCAATAAACATTAACAATTATATGCAAATGAAATAACCTAGAATTAACAATGAAGAATAACACAAAAGAGATCAACACAGAATTTAATGCGGTTCACCCAATATGGGCTACATCCACAAAAACTTAGCCATTGAATGATTTTATTATCCAGTGCAAAACATATTACAATCTCACAAACACAATACCACAACATACATCCCAACCACTTATAACAATATTTTTTGGAACCTTCTAGAATTAGGGTTTTACAAGGTCGTTTTTCATTTGACATGTTAACGAGAAAACCTTGACATGTCAATGGGAAAAAAACCTTGACATGTCAACAGGAGAACCTTGACATGTTAATGAAAAAAAAAAATGTATAGTATTTGCATGATCAATCACCATATACCAACAACAATTAGGGGTCACTTGACACTAAATTTCATTAATTATAATTAACAAGTCACCTTCTAAATGTATTTTACTAATCCCAAACATATACATAGGTTGATTCCTAGCCAAGAAACTTGCTTTTTTATTTCATTGTTTGTTCCTTCCACTATTTTATCCACCATCTTTGCAAGAATATTTGCTAAGTGATCTCTTATGATACAACCTACTCCTAATGGTCCATGATTACCCCTAGATGCCCCATCAAATTTTACTTTGATCCAACCTTCGTCTAGCAATTGCCACTTTATATCGATTCTTAGATTGAAAAAGGGACCAACCTAATGCTTCCCAAAAATAGGAATATTAATATTATAACATATGTTAAATTTTAACTTATAGTCAACCAAAAAAAAATCAAGAAACAAATATCCCTTTCTTAACTCTAATAAATAGATATTAGTTTATCCATTTTTTAACTTTAAAAAATGGATATTTGTTCCTATTAGATATTTATTATTAACATATATCCATTTTTTCTAATAATTTTTTTACCTCGAGATCGCTTTGGGATTTGGCTTAAGGTGTCAAACTTGAAAAGTCAACCACCCTAATGTGTTTAGAAGGGTTCCAATGGTTTTTCAAACTTCACCTTTCATGTTGGTGGCTTTTTTTAATCTGAATTTGATGAAACAAAAAAGGTTTGTTCAATAAATTATCAGCATTCTACCAATATAAGATATATTTTATTTTAAATTTAATAGATAATTATGATTGATTTTATACATGCACTATGTGTAAAGTTCTAATTGATAGGTTGATTGAAAAAAAATCTATAACTTTTAAATAGTTACACATTTTTTGAATCCAAAAGATCTGTCACACTCTATGCTTCACAAACTATAGGTTAAAAAAATAGAATGTCATAAATTTTTGACCAAGTTAGGGTGGCCGAACAAATAGTTGCTAATATTTTTAAAAATTCCTACTAAAAAATTCATAACTATTTATTTAATTGCAAAAAAATTATAAAAAAATGTATTACATCTAGGCATGTGTCCTCTACTTATATTGAGAGATTCAAAGAAAAATTGCTCATACTTAGGTTGGTCAATCAAACACATGCGTTTTATTTTAAAAAAAAATTAAAGTACTACTACATTGAATTTTAATATTTTTCATAAAATAAAATATTTTTTTCCCAAAAAAATCTTAGTAGCCTACAAACCATATTCAATTTACTACAAATTCTATTCCTACATATCTTCCAAATTATGTTAATAACCTATTCAATTTTTTATATGAAGTTGCTTAAGTCTATTTTTCTATATTTTCATTGCCACTTAGAGGCATAGTTTGGCCCATTAGGATCCTGCACTCACCCTATTAAATCTTGGAACTATGGTCAAGTTTCTCCATGTCGATGGCGAAAGTTGACACACTCCAAACAAACATTCTAGGCCACACTATTGAAGATGACAATTCATAATCTAGTAGAGATTGTCAAAAATCTACAAAGAATATTTGGTTATTGTTCAATACTACAAATTGCTACATGTACAACTATGTATGAATAATATGGATCTATACCATATCGATTCAATATGACTGTACAAAAAAATTTCTATCAAAAATATGAAAACCCAAAAAATGACCCAAAAAATTCACCCAAATATCAAGTATTTTATATGAAAATAGGGGAGTTTGGGTCTTTTGGACACAATGGTAAGGTTAATTTCTCCCCAATATGCACCCAAAAAAAATATCAAACCTAAATCCCCCTCAAATTTGAGAAGGAGGTTTGCATATTTGAACCTCTGATACCATGTTAGAGTCACTGAAGGAATAAAGCCTCTAAGATTACCAACAAAACTAGAAAACCTTCTACAAGAGAGAAAAGCAAGAGCATAAATTTGTAATAATGGGTGTAAAATAATATTAGATAATTTGTGATCAATATGTAATGCTCAAGATTGCAATAGAATAAAATTATTTACAAATGGGAAACCCTAGGTTATATAGCCAAGGTGAGACATAGGATTTGGTAGGATCATGACAAGTGTCTTAATCCTATGTCATGAAACAACTAACTCACCAAACATTAACTGACATAGGAAATGAGAATTAAATTCCAAAAAGATAAGTTATAAGTGATAGCTAAGACTTCTAGAAATATTCCTAGGACAGGTAAGTACACTTAACATATAAATAGGACATATAAGTGAACTAGATAGGTAAAACACCTATTTACATCAATAGATAATATCTTGTAGTTTCTTATTTTGACTAAGACTAGAATTAGGAGAAAATCATGTGAACCTTATGATAAAAACAATGATTTATTAACTTGAATGTTATAGTTTATTTTAACCATATTTTGATAAATTAATAATTTATATTTGGTCATATTATATGTTCTCCAAGGATAGATAGTGTAATCCAAAACCTCCCCACATAGGAACTTATCTTATCTTTAGTAGTAAATCCACATTAATTGACTTATACACAGAGATCGTCATTTTAACTTAGGAGTAAATCCTCCACCCATTTGTTTAAATCTAAAATTGAACCATCATCCTTTTGTCTAGGGTCCTTCCTTTGATCCATTCAAACCATTTTAACTATGATCCCTTTTGTAACACCATATTTAGACATAGGTTTCACCCTGCAGCATGATGGTAAGTCACGAGCCTTGTTGATAGGGTGTCCCAGGTTCAAATTGCACCAATAGGTAGTTGGACGAAGACTCTCTACAGGCGGAAACTTGAAGATGGACTGGTGGATGAATAGGATAGTCGTCGGTGTATCAGACCGGTCAGTTGGCGTTCATGCCAGGTAGGCAGGATCCACGACAAAGAGAAAGGTTTTGACGAAGGTGAATGTGGAAGGATTGTTGGGAGCATAGGAGGAAGGGTGAAGCACGAAGATGGAGGAGAGATAGACACAATGAAGGAGAGGAGAGGAGTCAGAGAAGAGGGGGAGAAAGATGGCAGTCCAGAATAAAGGTCATCCGCGTTTCCGCTCGGGAGAGGAAATGAGGTAAAAGATCGAGAGGAAGAAGTGGAGAGACGGGAAGAAAGGAGGAAGAAGGAGGTAGGAGGTAACGAAGGAGAATGGACTGGTGTTAATACCAGACAAACATGGGGATGAGGTCCCCCATAAATTGTGGCCTCACTGGTTCAAAGCTCCAATCAAAAGCGATCACCGATAAAAAAAAAAACAACATATTTAGAAATAATGTAAAAAAATGGATTCATGAGGAAAGAACCCTTTATATCAAACATCCTGACCGATTCAAATGTAGTTCCATCCTCACCCCATGGATCCATGGCAATTAATCTCACTTACTTTATAAACCAACCCAAATATGGTGACCATATTAGCACAACAATATTACTCTCACAATAATTCATGCAATTTCTCAATGATAGATAGTTCCAAGATTTATTTGATTGTTTCTTGAAAGATAATAAGGATAAGTTTCTTGTGGACCTTTTAAATGAAGGAGTTAAACTCTCATGTCATTATGATACTGACAAACTCAATAACATCCTTCATAGTAGACCCTTATCTCCCACTTTAACAATTCATGGCATCAACAACCACCCTCATCCAATTCAATTAATTCCACTTACCACATCAATCAAAAAATTGGTCATATCATGCCTCCATCATTTCATCATTATCCTTCATCACAACAACAATCATTTCAACCTAAAAATCAACCACCTCTCCACATAAAACATCTAATTAATATGTCCCTAAATTATTTTCCACTTCATTTCCAAATGTTACTCTCCTTGTTCAATCACTTCCACCCCTTTCTATTCCTCAACACAAAACTCACATACATTCAACTACACTTGTAGTCACTTTATCAAGCAGTCTACCTCACCTTATCATTCTACATCCCAACCTCAAACTTTGATGATCCATATACCCACATCATAGTCAAAATATTAAACACATTAACACCAATCACAAAAATTTCATCCAAAAATATCAAATTTCTCACACAAACACATATCCTTTGATCTCATATCAATCCACATTACCATCAAGTCATCTATAATAAATGATAGCACCCTCAAAATTTTAATATTTTACAATGACTACCCCTTCACACTAATTATGTCCCATCAAATGCCACTCTCGGTACCACCTTTAACCAAGAATAGAAAGAAATAAAATAAGCTCTCAAGGTTCTACAAATTGGAACACAAAAGAAACAATATAATATTGAAGATTTATGTCCCTACCCTTTCAAAAAATATTAACTATGGTACCTCTCCCTCAACATTTTGATATACTAAAAATACAAATAGAAGGAAAACCTCAAGACCATGTAAAATAATTATTAATGGCATGCCAAGAGTTCTCATATGATAGTATCTCCTCTATCTTTTCCTTGAAATATTGGGTGGCCAATCATTGGAGTGGTCGATGTTCCTTCTCCATGGCTCCATCTCTTCCTTTGCTAACATTTTTTGAGAATTTCGTTGTGCACTTCTATAATGTTGAGCATGAATTAATGATATTAGACCTTTGTAATTCTAAATAATTCAACGATGAAATAATCACTACTTTATCTATAAAGGTGGAGGACACTTTCCAAGAATTTTCCTTGGCCCATACCTAAAAAGAAACTCGTCACAATATTTGTCCAAAATTTTAACTAAGAGATGAATTTTCATCTTCAAATGAATTGTGTCTCAACATTTGATGATATTATTAAAAACAAGGTAACCATTAAAAAATCCCTTATTACTAAAGGTCTTATCAAGATTTATAAAGAAGATGAAGGTTAGTCTAAAATTCAATTCACCATTTCACCCACATATTTATGGACAAAAGAAAGAGGTAAATAAGAGTTTTGGTCATTTTTTGTGATGTTTAGAGGGATATAAGATAGGAAATTGGGATATAATTCAATTTCAAGTAGAGTTTGCATACAAAAACTAGTGAAGACCCCATATAAAATTATGACTAGATTGCAATGTAGAAGAGTAGTATAACTTAGAGAAATTATTAAGGAATTCTAAAATAATATAAAGGAAGAATTATTTTTGGGTACATGGAAACAATAAACAATCAAGTCAAAGAGCATGTAGAAATAATGTACAAGTACAAGGGACAAGAAGATGAAAAGTGGAGGAAAAGATAATTCACATTCAGGGATTAAGTTATGGTATATCTTAGAAAATAAATATTTCTAGCAAGAACATATAACAAGTTGAAGATGAGGTTTTTGGGTTGTTGATTGGCTTTGTTATATCTTTTAGCAGCATTTTTTAAACAGGGTTTTGGGTCCCTTCAAAACCTGTTTGTAAGGGGTTTCCCCCCCACCCAACCCAAAAAAAACTTGTTTTCTCATATAATTAAAACAAGTTGAAGATGAGGAAATTTAGTCCATGTAAGATTCTCAGAAAGTTTGATTTTGGTAACACCTATGAGGTTGAGTTACTGGAAGCACTAGGTATATCACCTATATTTTGTTGCACAGACGGTTTCCATTGCACCAAAAGATTGACCTGTCAATGATACAACCACCATATTTATACAAGATCTAAGATCCACGGGAGGCATTTAAGTCATGTCACGAACCCAAGTGTCATGTTGCATGACACAAGGAGACCAAGGGAAAAACTCTTGCAACAATCCCCCCCAACATAAGCGAGGGGTTAGAACCTATGGCCTCGGCTCTGATACCAATTATTACACAAAAGGTTGTCGTTGCACCAAAAGATTGACCTGTCAATGCTTGATACAATTGCCAGATTTATACAAGATCCAAGATCCACAGGAGGCAGTTAAGCCATGTCACGAACCCAAGCATCATGTTGCACAACACAAGGAGACCAAGGGTGAAACTCTTGCAAGGATTGATTCATTGCAATTATTTTTAATTCTCTATGACAACATATTCAATGTGACAGTTGTTCACATAATGCATATTTTATGTTTAATCAGATCTAAGTTGCTGAGCAATAATATCTTGCTTATTTCTTCATAGTGTCATAGGTTTATCATTGTAGGTGTTTCTTGGGAGCTATGGATTGAATTATTCTACTCTAACATGGTATCAAAGTCAGATTTGCAGCCACCTTGTCCATTTTTTTCGAAGAAATCAACTCAAGCATTAATATTTGTGATTCGTGGTCAAATTTTGAGCATTCCATTGAATTCAGAGCTGCCAGAACAGTCAAGTTTGCCTTTCATTTCATCGAAAAAGGACTCCATTTGTCATATTTGTGAGGGTTTGAAGTTTATGAGGGTTTCCAAATCTAGAGTGTACCTGCAATTTTGGAGTGTTTTGAGCCCAAAAATACCTCACCATCGCGTTTAAAGCACCCAAAAACCCCAAAATTGTCTGTCAAATCGTCGAAATCGGACACAGTGACTTCGGGAGGCAAAAAAAAATTCATTTATGGGTTGTACGGCCTAGTACGGAATGCAATCCAAGAAAAAAAATTAAAAAACAGTGTTAATGGCACCACCTTCAATAAACCGCTAGCGGTTAATGCTAGTGGCTAGTCTAACTACTAGGTTTTTCCCCAAACCCTTTTAGAGCGGTTTTGGTATTTTGGCCATAACTTTTGCATCTGAACTCGGATTTTTGAAAACGAAATATCGTCGCAAATTTGGTTCCAAGCCCGATCCAGTGGTGTAGGTTTTTTTTCTGGTTTTTTTGTTATGTTGCAATTTTTTTCCAATCAAAATCAGATCATCATTTTCACGCTTCCAGGGGCATATCTTTTGCATACGGTCTTCATTTTTTGAAAATGAATAGGTGTTTGAAAGCTGGTTCAATTCTCTACACAGTGATCAAACTTATTTTCCATTTTTTTTCTCCATATTTGTTCATTTGAAGAGTAATCATGGGTTTTTCTACTCACCCTTCAGTTGTAATCCTGGAACGAGATAATTATGAGTCATGGGAAAATAGCATACTTACACATTGTAGGTGGCTTAATATTTTGCCTCATTTATATGACCTCATACCTGAACCAAACACTTAGGGGAGAAAAATATCTTGGGATATCATTAGAGATCATTTACTAGGACTTATATGTTCTAGTGTCGATTTTGACACTATGTGTGTTGTATTGGACACTGATTATCCCCCACACACTTTGGACTCATCTTTGGGAGATCCATGGAGACCCCAATCTCTCTCCATACCCAGACTTCAAATTATCTCTTACCCATGGCTACTATAGATTGTATACCCATTGATGATGCTACATTAGAGGACCTAGAGTATCTAGTAGGTCTTGCACGTTCTGATGGATCAGAGGCTTGTCTCCTAGTTCCTACTCTTAAGACTGAGATTACACATGCATCATCCACTGTTCTTGATGACATCAGTATCACCACATTGGCCCCTATGGATTCAATTCAACATCATGACCATCTCGGTCATTCATTTTCTGCTACATCATGAGATTCTTATCTTGCAGACACATCATTATTTGTTGAGTCTCACACTGCAGATCTTGAGGATTATATTGAGGACATACATCTCCTCTATCTTGACAGTCAGATTATCATTGTACGCCCACCATTATCAATGCATTCAGAGGTTGTATTTCAGGAGTCTTCACATTAGTTTGGATTTGGCATCATTTGTTTTAGTTCAGACACGGAGATTAATCTTCAACATCCTATCATGGAACACATCTTGAGACATATTGGTTCATCACTCTTCACAGGGTTTCTACGACATCGTCCTTTGGATCAGTTTCTTCCCAAGGGGAGGAAAAAAAAATTCCGCTTTAGGATCTCTTTATGGATTCTACATCAAGCATCCACCATTGCGACATGAGTTTCTTCATTGTGGGGGGGCCTTCTAGTCTCTTTCTATCTCTCCTATGGAGACCATTGTATATGTACTTATGTGATAGAAGTTGTCTTTGGGGGGTATCATATAATCCACCTTCTATCCTTCTTCTATTAGTGCATTACATTCTTTTATTTTCTCTCTTTTGGAGGGGAGTTTTATTACCATGTGGTTTTCTCCCTTTCTCTAGTTACGAGAATAGATAGAGTATATTTTAAATAATAGAATTGAGCACATTAAATCATGCAGTATGAATAATACTTGATTAAGTGGAAAGGAAGACTAGTAGAAGAATAATCACGTGTTTTACATGATGAGGTAGAACACCTTGGATTTCCTCTTGAATCAAGAAAGTGTGGGACTCACTTTCAAACAGCCCTAGGTTTTTTATGTAGGAGCATCCTAGTGCATCTTACTATATTTCTTAATAGAACATCATTTTGGCTCATGACATAAAATTAAAATTATAAAATAAATCATATACATCATACTAATATCTCAAAAGATTTCAATAAGATTATAGAAAGTTATGATTATCAAAATATCACAATTTAGAACAATCAACACTCAGTTCATCAAGGGAGGTTTACAAAACATTTCTATGCCTTGCAACATCTATCCCAACCTATCTCAAGGTAGTTTAGGACTAGATGGACTTTCAACTAGAGTCACATCAAGTTTTCTTAACACCCAATTATTCATCAGTGGATTTTGGTCAACCTACACAATACCATGAGTCATTACTAAAGCTTAAAAATAATATATAAATATCTTTAGAATTTATTTGGAGGATAGATAATGGAAGAGTTATCTTTAACTCCAATTAGTTAGCAAGTCATTTAGTGATCTAGTAGTAGAGTGATAGAGTGATAATAGTCTTTTTTGGCATAACTTTGCATGTAAGCTTATAATAAGCATATGGTGGGCTATGAGATAATCTATATACATAATCTACATGTGAAGACCAATGAGCCAATTATAACCATTATGTGATATTGAATCATGAGAATTTATTTTTATTATTTTGTATTAATTTTCTTGTGTCAACTCTAAGTTGCATGGTCAGATAGTGCTTTATCTAGACTCTCCATCCATGAATGCACCAAGAAAATAGTTTATAAAACATAATTGAATATTATTTCAAGGCCTAGTTGTTGATGTGATTGAGGTTCTAACCCCAAATTACTGACTGAAAATATTCATTAAAAATATTTTCATGAAACCCAAGAAATTTAAAACTTCATTATGAATCTAACGTTAGCCTTGATGGGCTCTATGTAGGGAGTGCAACATCATAAAATCCTTAAATCTATTGTTGTTTCCTATTTATAAGTTATTGAATTTTGTATGACCACCTAGAAATTACATAGTAAGATAAATTTTAATGTAGATAAGGTACAATAATGGCATATGTGTGTATGAAATGTATGATGATAGTACAACTATACAAATTTGTATAGTCACATAAATTGTAAAGTCATATATATAGATTTTTCACCTTGAAAATAGTTCCCTCCCAAAAAAATCACCCAAAATTTCCTTGCTTAGATTTTGATGGTTTGACAGTTAATCTTAGAGATTTCAAGAATTTTGGACTTAACAGTGAGGGTTTTTTTGCTCCAAGATGCATTATTTTTTTCTCATGACTAAATCTATCAAAAAATGAATAGAAAGTCACAAATTTGGTGCTCTAATACCAAGTTGGAGTTTATTGTTCAACTCCCAAAAATCCCTTGCAACCAAAATACATATCATATGGAGAGAAAAAAGAAAATAAATTATGATATGCAACCTTGAGAATTGAATTGATCCAAAAAGGCTCCATGATTGAGCTTAATTATTAGATTGGATAATTAACATAATAAATAATGAATTCTTATAAAGGAAAAATAAAAAAGTAACACAAGATGAAATCCTAGGTGAGGATTAAATTAAATCACGACGCATGTCATCATCTTATGTTATGAGACAAAAAACACATTACCTAAAAATATAAAAGCACTTTAAGTTTAGCTTAATTGTAATAAAGTAAAAAGGGGACCTAATTAATTAATTAATTAGGTAATTTTCCAATTTCACTCTAACAAGAACAGGGGTTTTCCTGGTTGCGATAGTTACTTGGGGATTGTGGGTTGATGACTTTAGCTTTGGAGAAGAGAGAGAGAATGGGTGTAGTGAAGAAGATGAGAATAGAGTGAGGTAAAAAGAATACTATTGTAAGGGAATGAATAGAGATATAAATAAGAAAAGTAATAAAAATATTTGATGTATCTATAAGATAAAGGCTACACTAATAAATTGGTTGTGAGTGAAAAGAAATAGGCTACAAGAAAATTCCTATAGTCCTTGAAGCATTATATATCTATATAAGCAATTTGTATTCTACATAGATAATTAAATAAATTTACTTATTTAATTTTTCCCTTCCATATTGCATATTGTATGTGTTAATCAAGTTTGGGCTACTAGATTGGGTTATTTTTTAGTAGACTCCCTAGTCTAGGTTGCATTAAGTATTTGATATATTATTGTCCCATTTTTTCTTAATCTTCTTCGATGAGCATACCTTTGTTGAGATAGTTCCTCCTACAATTAGAACACATTAATGTGTAACCTCTAACAGAGAGTTTGTAATATGTTTGGGTTTAGGTGAGCCAAAATTCCAACTCAATTTAGAAAAGGAACTAATATATGTCATCATCAAGAACATCTTGAAAATTGTGAGACTCGCCAAATCTCTAGTGAACCAAGAGGATTAATAAATTACTTTTAACCCAAAATTTATAATTTAAGTAAATTTACTCAAATAATTTAATTATTGATCTTTCACTTTAATTATTGCAACCTCATGGGGATTTAGTAGGATGTATAATAGTAGAACCCTTAAATGAAAGGTGCTAGATAGTTCTTTTTTGCTTAAATAAAGAAGGCTATATATAATTTTCTTAGTAATAAAATTGGGTTGAGTGTATATGGAAGAATATGTAGATACATTTTTGTAGTATCTATGGTGGATTATGGTTTGAAGTAGGTTTAAGGTATATGAATATATTTTAAATATTTTACTAGAATAAGGCCTCATAACTCCTATATATTTTGTAGGATACACAAGGAATTTTTGCAAGAAGGTGAAATGATGGTTACAAAAAGGGACAAATAGGGAAAATTATAGGATGAATCTGAGTTCAAAATTGAGATTGAGATCCTATCTAATTTTACAATATGGTATTATGTATACCAGTTTTAAAAATCTTGACATACCTAACACATTGTTCAACAAGTTTAGAATGCCCAAACCAAGGACATTACTATCATCATGTATTGAAAAATACAGGTTTGGTAGAAAAATCATGCAAAATTTTGGATAAACAGCTTACAATCAACCACCTCATCTTATCACTTACCTTTTATAATAAAATGTGTCTTTTAAGTAAATTCATGTGGGTTAAATCGAAGGTGAAATCTTAGCCTAGCATATTCCAAGAGTGACTTTCAAATATTTATAAGTCAATCACAACTTTTGACCAACTTGACAAAAAATACTTTTTGAACATTAGTATTGCATCTTAACATATGTATGTATGTGTTAGTTGGGGCCCTTGCAATAAAAGAAAAGATTGAACATTATAAGGTTGATATAATACAATAACCATAATGGTCTTACATAGTTACAAGCTAAAAATAAAATGTGTCACCCTACAACAACTACAAGATAGCAATCAATGGAAAAGGAACTAAAAAATTAACCAATTCTAGACATTTACATCTAAAGAAGAACAAAACTAAGGACTTCCATAGATTCCTAGGCATCTCATTCCAAAGGAGAATTCATCCCCCCATTGTGCAACCTCTTTGGCATGCACTCTATTACCTTGCTTTCTTGCTACACCCTAAGCTCTCAACCTTGATGGTTCTATTGAAGGAAGTGTATATTATGTGATTCCTCTCTATGCCCTTGAACTTGATGTATTTTTTCAACACATAACACTAAAGTCATTAGATATCTACAATGGCCTTTGAAATGAGTGACCATTAGGCCTTTGAAGACTTTACCAATGTCATTGTAGAAAGTCCTAAGCATGTATAGCCCCTAGAAAATGAAAATAATCTCTTGATGCTCTTCTTGCCTATTCAAAACCATACATTCCCTTGTAATGAAGGACTCCTTTTATTTGATGGCACCTCTTTATCCTTCAAACCATGCTCATAAATAAATGAAATTCTTTATTAGAAGAATCCAAATGATGACAGAGTTTGAAAAATCACATTCCTAATGGAACACTAGACATTGGCTCTACAAATTGAGATGCAAAATTATCACATATTAGAACATACATGTAAGATACACCACCAATCCCAATCCTTCCTCTCCCAAAATTACTTTGATAAACACTAATACAACATGTTTTGCATAAGAGAATATAGCTTTGCAGTGTCTATCAAATATCTTGCCCTTCTATTAAGATTACACCTCAAAACCATGAGAAGCAATTGGGCTAACCTTTCATTACGAATGGGATGTCGAAGATGAGTAGAAGTGTCAACGAAGATGAGACCTACACAATGGAAACTTTAAGGTAATTACAAAACATCGTAAAGTCTAAAATGGCCTTCGAAATCATATTGACACTCCGAGATATAAGCCAACAACCGACCTTAGCTCAGTTGGTAGAGCGGAGGACTGTAGTTGGACTTAAAATCCATTGGAAATCCTTAGGTCGCTGGTTCGATTCCGGCAGGTCGGAACGTAATATTTTATATGCTAAAATTTATGTTAAAGATTACCTTAACTTTATCTAATAAGGGATCTATCTTCATACTAAATGTTATTGTTTACATTTGATTTATTGATTAAGTAATAAAAGTATCGATCAATTAAATAATAGAGTTTTGTATATGAAATATTATACTTAGAATTAATTTAGGAAATTAAATGTAAAAAGATAAAGAATATTTAGTTTGATAATTAAAAATGTGTAATTCTTATGTAGATTTTAGATTTGATTTACTTGATTAGTAAATGATGTTTTTCTATTTTTATAATATTTTGGATTTAAACATGCAGTTCACTTCATAATTTATTAATTTTGTTTCTATTTTTATTTTTTGCTCTACTTTGAAGAATGACAATATTTAGAAATACTTTTTAGTTATGAGTAAGTCACTACGAAATAAGTCTCCTAGGCCAACCTCAAAGAAATTGTGTGAAGAATCAAAGACAAATAGTTTCAGTCATACAAATGTTCTAGAATCATTTGTGCATATTTAAATCCATTTTAGTACACCAATTTAAGTGTTCATAGGATGATATGTGAATGATATTCCCTTGGCGTTTGATGATGATAAATGAATGCAATTGAATATCTTTTAATACCAAGACATATCAACATTCCACACAAACATATGTTTAGTTGGTTCATAACGACTAATGGAACAAGTGAGAGTTGATTTAATTTAAATTTGAATTTTAGAAAGTTGGGGTTCCCCATACCTACAAAAGTGTCCCAAGATGACAAGATAGTAATAAAAGGATCAATTTGTATAATATAGAGGAACATTCAAAGGCCATAGAGCATATATCTAATTGGGAGACTCAAATTAATGGTGGTAAAAAAAATGTAGGGAATGATTCAATAAAGGATGTTGAAAAAATCTCTATTATAATGAGCAGAAATTTAAACTCTAAAAGTCAGAACATCATACAAGAATAAGGCCAAAGAAATAGAAATTAAAGAAATAAAGGTTACAAAGGATATTCCAAGTATTTACAATCTTAGTTTGGATCATGCGAGTCCTAATATGCTATTTTTGCCTAAGACTAACTTTGGGTAAAATAAAGATGCCTAGGGCTTAGCCTTAGACAAGAGTGAGCAAGGGGTGTAAAATATTTAATGATAGAAAAGAGTGGTACAAAATGGAGGAACATGAAAAGCTTAATTATGTGAATAATCCCACTATGCTTCATTTCCCTAACTCTAATCCTAGACAAGATGAAAATGCCCAGGTGTTAGTCTTAGACAAAATCAATCAAAGTCTCTAACCAAGTTGAAAAGAGCATATGTCCAATAAAAAGGAGGATCTAGCAGGGATTATAGGGTATTTAACTAATGAGGAGAACACAGAGAGAAAAATGTATCCTAAATTAGATGCCTCCTCCCTTTCTAGTGGGAACAACTTACCAAAGGAAGAGGGAGCCCTCACTCTAGTAAATCGATGGGTAAAAATAAAAAGAAAAAAAAGAAGACGAAGTGGTAAAGAAGAGGCGAGCCTTGTCCAAAGAGGAAAGATAAAGAAGATAGATTTCCTAAATGCTTTGATAGATTTAGCAACATTAAGGTTAGGCATGGAATTTGTAAAGATTAGTAGGTTTTGGTTAGGACGAGCTACAAACTTATTACCTTTGTCATTTACACCTGCAATTTGGATATGATTAGAATAAATGAGGTCTTGCACAAGATGTTTAAGACGCTTTCAATGTTCTGTATCATGTCATTTTTGTTGGTGATAAGCACAATAGGCATTGTGTCTAAATCTCAAAGGTAATGGCTTGCTAGGGTCAAGAGGTCGAACAAGAGGTAAGGTAAGCATGTTTTTGTTTAATAGCTGAGTCATGTTATTGTGAAATGTGTCGGGTAAGGGAGTCAATTGTCTTTGCGGATCCCCAAAGATATAAGGATTACTATTTTTTATAGCGGCTACTTGGGTATCAACTTGTTGGGTAGGTTGGGAGGTGGAATTTAGTTGAAGGAAACTTTTATTTTGTCTTCGGAAAGGTTGGTAGGTGTTTTGGTTTGAAGATTCAGACTTTTAAGGATAGGTAGAGGTGGTTTTTGGTTCACAACTACCTACAAAATTTTGATAATCTCGAATGGTGATGCATAAATGCATGAAGGAATGGAATTTCATCATGGTAAGCTTTTCTCGTAGCTTGCTTTGTAAATTTTCTATGAACATCTTTTAAAGGTGAGAATAGGAAATCTTCACACTAATTTGGGAATAAAGTGATTGGTAACGTGAAATAAAGTCAGTGACTTTTTCACCCTCATTTTGCTTACATCTCATCAAATCAACTAATGTCATTTCAGGAACCATATGCACTTGGAAATGGTTAGTAAAGGCTTCAACAAGTTCATTAAATGAACGAATTGAGTTATTCAATAATGTAGAAAACTAGTCCAAGGCAACATCTTTCAAGGATTGAGGAAAGAGCTTAGCCAAAAGTTTGTCCTCAAGGATAAAGTCACTACATAAAGCAGTAAAGGAATTAACATGATTGGTAGGATCTCCCTTTCCTCCATATTTCTCAAATCTAGGGATCTCTATACCTTGTGGCACTAGAGTTCTCAATATCTCCAAAGATAGTGGGTTGCTTTTGACATAGTATGAAGGTGGACCATTTTGATTTTGATTTATGGTGTAAACTTGACGTTGAATGGATGAAATATTTTGTAAGAGGTAGTTAATGATAGGGTCATTGCTTGAGGTTTGAGATGGAGGTGAATATGGTGGTGGTGTGTATGTGTTGGAAGGACCAATGAATGGATAGCTTACAGGAGGAGATATAAGGTTAGATGCCACATAGGTATAAGGAGCACTAGTGGAAATGTTGGAGGTAGGAAAGACATTGCTAGTTGGTTGACTCGTTGTGGTCACTTGAGGATTGGTATAGGTTGGAATAGAGGTTATGGTTGAAGGGGGAGGAGTTTGATTTCCTCCTTGGCTTTGCACATTGTTTGAAGCTTCAACACCATTGGTGGTGGGAGGAAGATGTTTTCCAAATATTTGAGCTATGTTATGCACAACTTCCAGTCCTTCATCACTTTCCATCATGCGATGAATACTATCTATGGCAGGTATAACAGTGTTGGAAATGTTTTTAGTACTCACTCTATCTTGTAAATGGGCTAGGTCTTCATGCGTTTTCATTATGGTTTCTTGAGGGATATGATCAACCATTGTTTAAACACTTGGTATAGCACTTGTAGGTAAGGTGGGCATAGCAAAAGAGGTATCAAAGGTACATTCCATACCTAGTGAACTAATACCAACACTAGAAGTAAGAGAGCTAGATAACCAAAGATCCACAATGAGTGTTTGATCGTGAGATGCCATTAGTCTCACACTACCTCTCACCACAATATTAGTAGGACACCAAGTAGTACAAATCATGCAAGGGATAAACCAAAGAAAGTGCAATGAACACAATATCTTATGCTTACAATTACACTTGAAATGAAAGAAATCAAGATAACAATAATTCAACAAATTGTAACAGAAAACTGAAAGTAGCAAATAAAAGCACAAAAAAGCAATTTCAGATCCTAAAAATTGCAAAGTCAAAGTCAACAGGGACTAAGATGCCAATAAGGGCATCTTGGTCCTACTAGTGAGATTTTGAAGTTCTAGAAAGTGAAATAGAAAGCAAACAGTAGAGACAGGGTTCTGAGCTAGAAACCCACAGAGGGACTAAGACTTCAGGAAGGGCGTTTTAGTCCCAGTAAAGGCTTTATTCAAAAAAACAATAAATTATGAGTTGTTAACAGTGTTCCTAGGTTTCCTACCCAGGGACCTGATGTTTAGAAACAAAAAACTATGTAAATGAATGCAAGAAAAAGTCACTAATGACAAGCAATTGAATGCAATTTTGAAAGCAATAACAATATTCCTAAATGAAATTAGGATGATTGACAATGCACTTTTCAATTTTTCAATGAGATACAATGATGCAAGAAAGCAAAAAATGAAACCTGTATGCACTTTCACTAATGCAAATGTGAGAAATTCTAGATGCACTTTCATTAATGCAAATGTGAGAAACCCTAGATGCACTTTCACTAATGCAAGATGCAATGCAAGGATGAATGCAACCTAGATCTAGGACTTTAATGGACTCCAAATCAGAAAATGAATGCTCAAAAATGTCAAGTTCACCAAAATGAACTGGAAATAAAATAGGTGGGTGAGATATGCCCACTATTCTCCTTCGACCACTCAATAATGTCCTAGGATACCAAATTGGATTGACTATCAACCCAAAGGGTGAGTCAATTCTCAACAAGGAAGACCTAGGAGGGGGTTCTTTAACCTTTAAGGGGTTCGCCACCAAGAAAAATCTTGGAAAAGACAACTTAACATTCAACCCACAAAACTTAGTAATGCAAGCTAAATGATGGATGCAAATGATGAAATTCAGCAACATAAAGTTATGATGTATGTACCTGGGAAGTCTGGAAATGTGATGAGGATTCCAAAAATGCAAAAATGTTGTGAAAATGTGTTATGGAGAACTAAGATGCCCTTACTACATTATCTTAGTCTCAATGCTATTCTTCGAGGAAGGTGCAGAATATTTGAATGTCGAAACCGGATCTGAAAGAATCTCTGAAAATACCTTCGGGAGGACTAAGACACCCTAGGTGGTGACTTAGTCCCATCTAGAATTTCTGAAATCTCTAAATGTGATCTTAAGGCTCAAGGTCTGCACTTTCTTCTTCTCAGATCCTAGGTCTTGAAACTTCCAAATCTGGCTTGTAGGTGAGTTTCCGTGAAGATGAAAAATTTACAATGAAACTTTGCACTTCAAATGATCTTCAAGTCTTCAACCTAAATATGCAATCACAAGCACACAAGAGAGAAATAACTTGTTGATTGTTAGTAAATGGGGGTTTTCCTTGGTCAAACCCCTTGTTGGTAATTAAACCTTAGAATGAAATAGAATAATGAAGGGAAATGATGAATGAACAAAATTCTATGTTGCAAATCACCAAACCCTTGTTGTGAAATATGCAAACTTGTGTGAGATGGCTAGCTTGAATGTGGATCTTGAAATAATTGAATGCTTGATAGTTATTGACTTGAATTGCTTGCTTGAATCAAAACCCCACATCACAAATGTTAGCTCAAAAACACACATGATGCAAGAATATCCTTGATATGATGCTTGAATCTTGATGATGGCTCCAAATGCTTGATGGATTTCTCTTGAATGCTCCTATGAACTCAATTTTCTATGAGGAATGAATGCTTGAATACTTAGATGAAAAATGAGTGGAAAAACCTTGTATTTATTCTTATCCATACTTAATATCCCGAAATTACACCACACCTAGCCGACATATGAATTTATTAATTAAAGGAGGCCAAATCTCGCCAAGATTTGAAATTAAATGTCAAAAATAACCTAAGGGGGACTAAGATGCCCTAGGTGGCGTCTTAGTCCCAAGGCATGAAACTCGGGGCACAAACTCCAAAAAGGGGCTCATTTAAGGTGCCTTTGAAATCAGGGTCCCAAGACCTTTGGGTGACAAAGACGCCCTAGATGGCATCTTAGTCTCGACCCAAAAATCAGGGACACACAACCAGAATCATTAAATTATCATTTATCCATTGATGTTTGTCGGGATTAGCCATAAAAAGATGTAATTCATTAGGCTTGTGGATGAAAAATAGGACCAATTAAGACATAAATAAGGATAAATAAATCAAGGCGGGCCCAAACAAGTGTGAAAATGCAAGGCTATGCATTTTCCTACACTACACTATCTAAGGTGAAATTCATAATGCTAAGTTGGGAAAGCACCCCTTGAGTGGTTTGCTAATTTAATTTTAATGGGGAGGTACAGATAAACAAGTTAGATACTTGGATATCCATTTTTCTATGAATCCATGCTTGAAAGACATGTGGGAATGGATAAAAGATAAAAATAGATAAAAAGTTGGGTAAATGGAATAAGAAATACTTATTCTTGGCAAGAAGGATACATGTAAGAATATTCTTTCATCTTACAATCTTTACTACTCTTTTGTGTGGTTGTTTTGTAGTTATCAAATAAATGAAATATAAAATAAAATAGAACATTTTTTTTGGTTTTATGGTAAAGGAAACAAGAAGAATCATGTTGTTAAATGGGATCAATGTTGTTTAGATAAATGTGAAGGAGGATTAGGGTTAAAATATTTTAAAAACAAAGGCATATCCCTTGCTGTCAAATGGATTTTTAAAGAATTTTTAAAGGAAATGAACCTTGAAAGATCCTAATAAGGAATAATATTCAACTTGCAATCCCAAAACAAGCAAAAACATGGAAGCATCTTCCCCTCTATGACTTATTGTTTGGTAAATTCCCCATTTGCCTTGCTTGATCCAATGCATATAAAAGTTTACGGAAAGCTTGGGAGCAAGTTAGAAGTTTGATAAGAAAAATAGTGATATTCTAGATAGTTGTAGAAATATAATATGCCTCTAGATTAATATGTTGGAGCTTATGTCATAAAGAGAAAACTCTTGCCTTATTGCCAGGGTTCTCTACAAAATCCTAGTTCAAGAAAGGCATTACATGTTTCAAGGATATTAAATATAACAACCAGTTGAAAACATGGGTCTTGATCAGTACAAAATTTGATTTTCCTCCATCTCATTAGACAACATATTCATTAATCAAGGTGTAAACGATGATTTTGGATTGCCCTCACAATGCTTTGCTCCTCCTAGGGTTTTTCACCTAAAAAAGGAGAAAGGGTTCATTGGATGGGGTCCAAAATGCAAGGGTTTACACTCAAAGTCTATGTAAATGAAATTTATTATGCCTAATTGAGATGTTCTAATGCTCTAATCTGAAATTGAAATGATCTAATGATGCAAAACTTAGGAAAATGTAAAGTGCTGGAAAACACAATGTGATATGCAGAAATGCCTAAAAATGCAACTAAATGATGAAATAGCATAATAGAATGAAAGAGGAGCACCTGGAATATGAAGCTTGATGTTGGGAGATTCTAGAATCTTGAAAAATTGACTAAAAATGTTGACTACGACACTTACGCCAGGTGGGGCAACTTAGTCCCAGTTTCAAGAAACTTTGTCAGAACGAGAATTTGCTAAGTGGGTATCCAGAAATGTCAAAATTAGTTTTCAAGCCCGGAAGCAGGACTAATTTTCCACTAGTAGCGACTTAGTCCTCCTAAAAATCTCAGGAAATTTGAGACAGAATCTTGTAGTCTGAGGTCTGCACTTTCTTTTCTAGTAGGTGTATGTACTTGATTCTACGGAAAACAGGGTAGAAAGCCTCTCCAAGCTTGAACTAAAGTTGTGTTGAATTGATTGACTTTGTAGACTTGTTGATCACCTTTCAACACCTAATTTCTTGATAAATCTGCATACAAAAGTCTGTAAACACACATGCAAAAGGGGAAAAATGGTTGAGGGTTAGAGAATAGGGGTTTGCCTTGGTCAAACCCCACTTTGGTAATCAAACCCTAAACAATGAAATGAAATGAAAAGAGTATGATAAATAGATAACATGTAAATGTCATAAACTTACCACACCTTTGATGCTCAAAGTCTGAAGATATGCAATGAAGTGCTCTAATAGATTGACTTGATAATGTTGGATTTGCTTGAATGCTTATGAATAACTTGATGAATGCTTGAATGCTTGTGAATTAGGAGAGTGTATGAGAAGATTGTAGGAGATGTAAAATGAGGAGAAAAACACTTATTTATACCTAATTTTATTAAAATTTCCCGAAAGAAACATATCACAGGCTGACCTCAAGGGTTAGAGGACAAATTACTGCTAGAATTTTAAAATTATTGAGTTTTGTGCCAAAAAGGACTAAGTCGCCCCTATTGGCGACTTAGTCCCACTTAAGCAAATTAAGTGGGTATTGGGAATTTCAGGGCATTAAAAGTTGTCCAATGGGAATATTCTCAAAAACACACTTGAAAATGGTCATAAAGTACATTAAGGGGTCTAATAAAGAATAAGAAAGGTGTAAATAGTGAAATTAAGCCTAGAAAAGTGTGAAATCTTGTTACAAGACTTTACAACACTTCAAAATAGGACTTAATAAGTGATGAAAAGGTTATTTTTAGGTGAATTGTAATGAATGGAGTCTAGAAAAGTGTAGAAATATTTTACAACACTTCACAACACCTTCACAAGATGTCATAATTTGAATTTAAAAGACCTAATGTGAATGTTTTGATTACATTACAACATTAAACCCATAAAAAAAACAAACCAAAGTCCATTAGAAAGACTCAAGTGAGTGTAAAAATGTCAACTATACATTTTTTGGTGATGCACAAGGAAGCATGCAAGATCCTTCAATTTTCTGTAATGTACAAATCCAACAATGATAGTTTTGACATGTTCAAGTGGTTTGATGATATTTAATTGCATAAAATGAATCCCAAGCTTGTTTATAAATCATTAGATGAAACCCCAGATATGACCAATCACCTAAACAAAAGCTATAATCTTGAAATTAATGATAAGAAATGGCTCAATATATTTAAATTGTTGTGGTCCAAAGTGTTAGAACCAAAGAAGGCTTGGTTTTAGTGGTTTTTTATCTTGCAAAATCTCCCTTGTTCTATATCCTCTTCTAGCACGAATATATGTGATTTTTGTAAAAAACCAGAAACTATTACGCATATTTTTTTTATTGTTTCTTTGCTAAAGAGGTCTAGAATTTTTTCTCTACATACTTGAGGGGTTGGGGGGGTTTAGGTAAAGTTAAGTGGAAGGAAATTCTTTTTGGTAAATCCTTTAATATTTTTTTACTCCTATAATCTACTAAAATTTTATGGTTTTTATGGAAACCTAGGAATGAGGAAAGGTTCCAAGACAAAAGGAGAGCAGTTACCTAGTGAAGCTAGTTGTTCACTAGGTGAGCCCCAGGGGACCATATCAAAGCCATACCTCCATGACTTTAATAAGGTACAAAAATAAAATGCACGCTCACAAGGGCTAGTGAAGCTAGTTGTTCACTAGGTGAGCCCCAAGGAACCATATCAAAGCCATACCTCCATGAATTTAATAAGGTGCAAAAATGCAATGCAACAAGAAAGAAGGATGTCCGAAGGGATTTTTCTTAGTTCACGTGAGGTCTTAATCTAAGAGGACATTGTTCCTAATGTCTCCAAGAGAGGACCAATCAAAGGATAAAAGATTCACAACTTAGGGAATGTAGTGTGTCGCATCACCACTAAGAGGAATGTAATATTCTAAGAGAGATCAAGCTCTTGAAGAAAATTATTCCCAATGTCACCACAAAGAGAAAAACACATCGCATGAAGTAAGAAAATCACATTAAGGAACATGAAAAAGAAAAATGCAAATGAAATCATGCCAAAAAAATGCCAATGTATGCCCCCACTTTAAAGGAATTGCTAAACACCATGTTGTGAGCAATTACTTTAAAGTAGACAAACATGAAAAAGGAAAAGAGGGTTGCCCCCAGAAACACATAAGGGATATATGGATTTGGGGTCAATATCTTTCTTTGCTGCAATGATATTAGAGAGCTCAGAACTGTCATCATTCCCCAAACATGCATAGAACTAGAAGAATGACACAAAGAGAGCAAAAACAAAATGAATAAACTTTTGGATCAGCATGGAAGAGACATGGGGTGTCTCGATGCCTTGTGTCATTCCCCAAAAGGAAAACACAAGACAAAAATGAAATGGAAAAGAAAAGATAATGAAAAATCCTTTGGGTCAACATGGAAGAGACATAGGGTGTCTTGACACCTTGCATCATCCCCAAAAGGAAAGCACAAGACAAAAATGTAAATGAAAGGAAAAGATCAATGAAAAGGAAAAAGCTTATGACATATAGAAGAATGTAGGTACAAATAGAGGAATGCACATAGAGAGGAAACATCAAACAAAACATCACGGGGGATCACATTACACACATGCAATCACACAAAAACAAAGCAAAAAGGGAAAGCTAAATTAATAGTAAAGCACATGCGAGTCAACCATCCAGTAGACCTCATCTGCATCCCAGTCGTGTTTAGTATATGCAGAATGCAGATCACTAGTGAGAGGGACAACATCAAGCGTTGTACTAGGAGAAACACCAGGTTCAACAGGTGGTGCATCACTCGGTTTAGCAAGATCATCGCAGTTGTTATAGTCTAAGCTCATAGAAGAGGAAAATAGCAAATTCAACTCATTATGCACTTGCTCATCAATTTTCGTGGTTTCTTCATCGTCATCCAAGTTAACCAAAACAAGAGGAAGAATGAAAATGTCTATAGAAGGTGTTGGTCCTTGTTGTGTTGGAGACATAGGATCTGTTTGTTCTAGTAAGATAGGAGGGTCATCGTTTATTGATTATGTCAAGTTTGGATTTTTATTTTCAATGTTGTTCTCTTCGTTCATCTTTTCAGCAATAGCACAACGTCTACACGTACACTCTAACATTTCAGTTTCTTTTATTATAGTTTTCAAGTTGTGTTTGTGTAGAAGTGGGTTTGTCAACCATATATTTCTTTTCTTCTTGTGAGGAAAGAACGGAATAAGCCGTGGAAGGTTGTTCAATCACTTTCTCTTTGGCTTTATAAATTTTCTTAGGAGGCATATTAGGACTTGTTTGGTTTTCTCTTGGTCTTTTGTAGGAAATAGGCAAGGGATTTTTGACAGATGGGTCTTGGTTAGATGAAAGGGCTTTAAGCTCAATATTGTTTTCTTCAAGGGGTGGAGGTTCAATCATAGGTGGAGGAAAATTTTCAAGGGATAACTTAGCTATGCATTTTTCTTTGAAATTTTGGTAGGATAGGGAAAGGAAGTCCTCACGGGGTCTTATAGGTTTCATGGACTCAAGCCAAAAATAATATAAGGAAAAAAATTCATGGAAAGATAGAGGGCTAAGCCACTGTGGCTCACAATGAATATTTCATTGCTGACTAGAAACTTTAAGCACTTATGGACAACAGATGGGACCACATTCATGGAGCCAAGCCATTCTTAGCCTAACTTCACACAAAATTGGTACGAATTAAAGATGATAGAGAATGACACATTTAATTTATTTGGTCCTACCTATAAAGGGAGTGTGATTGAGCCCATCGTAGCACGAGCAAAACCATCATGTGTTTTAATCCATGCTTTTGGTTTATCATATCTATCTTGAGTAAGTTCATGCACATATAAGAGTTCTTTTGTGATCACCTTCTGTCCACATAAAAGATCAATCAAAATCCCATGAGTGGGCCTATTATTGATTTTGTCGGCTATGTAAAGAGGACCATCAGGTGCATTTTTTATTGTTTCTTCTGAAGAGAAAGTAAAGTCAATGGGCATTATGGTTTGATCTTTATGTGGCTCGATGTCAATAACTCCTATCATTGTACTAATAGGACTTTGTTCATTAATATCCATAGGATTTTGTTCATCATCATCCATAGGATTTTGTTCGTTATTGCTCATGTTATCATCATCCATGTCGACATTCATCACATCGGGCTTAGTTTCACTAGCCTTAACAAATGAAATATTGTGGTTAGGCATGTGATTGGTAAAGATTAGAAGGTTTTGGTTAGGAGGAGCTACAAACTTATTACCTTTGTCATTTACACCTCCAATTTGGATATGATTAGAATCAATGAGGTCTTGCACAAGATGTTTAAGATGCTTGCAATGTTTTGTGTCATGTCCTTTTTGTTGGTGATAAGCACAATAAGCATTATGTCTAAATCTTAGAGGTAATGGCTTGCTAGGGTCGAGAGGTCGAACAAGAGCTAGGGTAAGCATGTTTTTGTTTAATAGTTGAGTCATGATATTGTGAAGTGTGTCGAGTAAGGGAGTGAATTATCTTTGTGGATTGCAAAAGATATAAGGATTACTCTTCTTTATAGCGGCTACTTGGGTATCAACTTGTTGGGTAGGTTGGGAGGTGGAATTTAGTTGAAGGAAACTTTTATTTTGTCTTTGGAAAGGCTGGCATGTGTTTTGGTTTGAAGATTCAGACTTTTCAAGATGGGTAGAGGTGGTTTTTGGTTCACATCTACCTATAGAATTATGATAATCTTGAATGGTGGTGCATAAATGCATGAAGGGAATCTCATAATGGTAAGCTTGTCTCATATCTTGCTTTGTAAATTTTCTATGAACATCTTTTGAAGATGAGAAACGAGAATCTTCACACTAATTTGGGAATAAAGCGATTGGTAACGTGAAATAAAGTCAATGATATTTTCACCCTCATTTTACTTACATCTCATTAAATCAGCTAATGTCATTTCAGGAACCATATGCACTTGGAAATGGTTAATAAATGCTTCAACAAGTTCATTAAATGAATGAATTGAGTTATTCGGTAATGTAGAAAACCATTCCAAGGAAGCATCTTTCAAGGATCGGGGAAAGAGCTTAGCCAAAAGTTTTTCCTCGAGGATAAAGTCACTACATAAAGTAGTAAAGGCATTAACATGATTAGCAGGATCTCCCTTTCCTTCGTATTTCTCAAATCTAGGGATCTTTATACCTTGTGGCACCAAAGTTCTCAATATCTCCAAAGATAGTGGGTTGCTTTTGACATAGTATGAAGGTGGACCATTTTCATTTTGATTTATGGTGAAAACTTGACGTTGAATGGATGAAAGACTTTGTAAGAGGTGGTTAAAGATAGGGTCATTGCTTGTGATTTGAGATGGAGGTGAATATGGTGGTGGTTTGTATGTGTTGGAAGGACCAGTGAATGGATAGCTTACGGGAGGAGATATAAGGTTAGATGTCACAAAGGTATAAGGAGAACTAGTGGAAATGTTGGAGGTAGGAAAGACATTGCTAGTTGGTTGACTCACTGTGGTCACTTAAGGATTGGTATAGGTGGGAATAGAGGTTATAGTTGAAGGGGGAGGAGTTTGATTTCCTCCTTGGCTTTGCACATTGTTTGAAACTTCAGCACCATTGGTGGTGGGAGGAAGATGTTTTCACAAGATTTGAGCTATGTTATGCACAACTTCCAGTCCTTCATCACTTTCCATCATGCGGTGAATACTATCTATTGCAGGTATTAACAGTGTTGGAAATGTTTTCAGTACTCACTCTATCTTGTAAATGGGCTAGGTCTTCATGCATTTTCATTATGTTTTCTTGAGGGATATGATCAACCATTGTTTGAACACTTGGTATAGCACTTTTAGGTAAGGTGGGAATAGCAAAAGAGGTATCAAAGGTATAGTCCATACCTACTTAACTAATACCAACACTAGAAGTAAGAGAGCTCGATAACCCAAGACCCACAACGAGTTTTTTATCGCAAGATGCCATGAGTCTCGCACTTCGTCTCACCACAGTATCAGTAGTAGGACACCAAGTAGTACAACTCATGCAAGGGATAAACCAAAGAAAGTACAACAAACACAATATCCTATGCTTACAATTACACTTGAAATGAAAGAAATTAAGATAACATCAATTCTGCAAACTATAACAAAAAACTAAAAGCAACAAATAGAAGCACAAAAAAGCAATTTCAGATCCTAAAAAATACAAAGTCAAAGTCAATAGTGATTAAGACACCAGTAAGGGTGTCTTGGTCCTACTAGTGAGATTTTGAAGTTCCAGAAAGTGAAACAGAAAGCAAACAACAAAGACAAGGTTATGAGCCAGAAACCCATAGAGGGACTAAGATGCCAGGAAGGGAATTTTAGTCCCAGTAGAGGTTTTTGTTAGAAAAATAGAAAATTTTGAGTTGTTAACAATGTTCCCAAGTTGCCTACCCAGGGACCTGATGTTTGGAAGCAAAAAATTATGTAAATGAATGCAAGAAAAAGTGACTAATGACAAGCAATTGAATGCAATAACAATTTTCCTAAATGCAATTAGGATGATTGACAATGCACTTTTTAATTTTTCAATGAGATACAATGATGCAAGAAAGCAAAGAATGCAACCTATATGCACTTTCACTAATGCAAATGTGAGAAACCCTAGATGCACTTTCATTAATGCAAGATGCAATGCAAGGATGAATGCAACCTCTATCTAGGACTTTAATGGACTCCAAATCAGAAAATGAATGCTCAAAAATGTCAGGTTCACCAAAATGAACCAAAAAGAAAATAGGTGGGTGAGATATGCCCACTATTCTCCTTTGACCACTCAATAATGTCCTAGTATCCCAAATTGGATTGACTATCAACCCAAAGGGTGAGTCAATTCTCAACAAGGAAGACCTAGGAGGGGGTTCTTTAAGCTTTGAGGGGTTCACCACCAAGCAAAAGCTTGGAAAAGACAACATAACATTCAACCCACAAAACCTAGTAATGCAAGCTAAATGATGGATTGAAATGATGAAATTAAGCAACATAAAGTTATGATGTAGGTACCTGGGAAGTCTGGAAATGTGATGAGGATTCTAGAAATGAAAAAATGTTGTCAAAATGTGCTATGGAGGACTAAGACGCCTTTACTATTGTCTTAGTCCCACTGCTATTTTTTGAGGTAGATGCAGAATCTTTGGATGCCAGAACCGGATCTGAAAGAATATCTAAAAAATACCTTCGGCAAGACTAAGACGCCCTAGGTGGTGACGTAGTTCCATCAGGAATTTATGAAATCTCTGACTATGATCCTAAGGCTCAAGGTTTGCACTTTATTCCTCTCAGATCCTAGGCCTTGAAACTTCCAGATCTAGCCTATAAGTGAGTTTCCCTGAAGATGACAACTTTATAATACAACTTTGTACTTCAAATTATCTTCAAGTCTTCAACCTAAATCTG
The DNA here is from genome assembly GCA_007258455.2 of Sequoia sempervirens. Lineage (NCBI taxonomy): Eukaryota > Viridiplantae > Streptophyta > Pinopsida > Cupressales > Cupressaceae > Sequoia > Sequoia sempervirens. Next base: position 4,941,617 of record VDFB02047230.1, on the reverse strand, counting down.
CAATCACAAGCATACAAGAGAGAAATAACTTATTGATTGTTAGTAAATGGGGGTTTTCCTTGGTCAAACCCCTTGTTGGTAATTAAACCTTGGAATGAAATAGAATAAGGTGCCTTTGAAATCAGGGTCCCAAGACCTTTGGGGGACAAAGACGCCCTAGATGGCATCTTAGTCTCGACCCAAAAATTAGGGACACACAACCAGAATCATTAAATTATCATTTATCCATTGATGTTTGTCGAGATTAGCCATAAAAAGATGTAATTCATTAGGCTTGTGGATGCAAAATAGGACCAATTAAGACATAAATAAGGATAAATAAAGCAAGGCGGGCCCAAACAAGTGTGAAAATGCAAGGGTATGCATTTTCCTACACTACACTATCTAAGGTGAAATTCATAATGCTAAGTTGGGAAAGCACACCTTGAGTGGTTTGCTAAATTAATTTTAATGGGGAGGTCCAAATAAACAAGTTAGATACTTGGATATCCATTTTTCTATGAATCCATGCTTGAAAGACATGTGGGAATGGATAAAAGATAAAATAGATAAAAAGTTGGGTAAATGGAATAAGAAATACTTATTCTTGGCAAGAAGGATACATGTAAGAATATTCTTTCATCTTACAGTCTTTACTACTCTTTTGTGTGGTTGTTTTGTAGTTATCAAATAAATGAAATATAAAATAAAATAAAACATTTTTTTTGGTTTTATGGTAAAGGAAACAAGAAGAATCATGTTGTTAAATGGGATCGATGTTTTTTAGATAAAAGTGAAGGAGGATTAGGGTTAAAATATTTTAAAAACAAAGGCATATCCCTTGTTGTCAAATGAATATTTAAAGAATTTTTAAAGGAAATGAACCTTGAAAGATCCTAATAAGGAATAATATTCAACTTGCAGTCCCAAAACAAGCAAAAACATGGAAGCATATTCCCCTCTAAGACTTATTGTTTGGTAAATTCCCTATTTCCTTTGTTGGGTCCAATGCATTTAAAAGTTTATGAAAAGCTTGGGAGAAAGTTAGAAGTTTGAAATAGAATATGCCTCTAGATTAATATGGTGGAACTTATCTCATAAAGAGAAACCTCTTTCCTTATTGCAAGGGTTCTCTACAAAATCCTGGTTCAAGAAAGGTATTACATGTTTCAAGAATATTATATATAACAACCAGTTGAAAACATGGGTCTTGCTCAATACAAAATTTGATTTTCCTCCATCTCATTAGACAACATATTCGGTAATCAAGGAAGCATGCAAGATCCTTCAATTTTTTGTAATGTACAAATCCAACAGTGATAGTTTTGACAAGTTCAAATGGTTTGATGATATTCAATTGCATAAAATGAATCCAAAGCTTGTTTATAAATCATTAGATGAAATCCCATATATGACCAAGCACCTAAACAAAAGCTATAATCTTTAAATCGATGATAAGAAATGGATCAATATCTTTAAATTGTTGTGGTCCAAAGTGTTAGAACCAAAGAAGGCTTGGTTTTAGTGGTTTCTTCTCTTGCAAAATCTTCCTTGTTTTGTATCCTCTTCTAGCATGAATATATGTGATTTTTGTAGAAAACTAGAAACTATTATGCATATTTTTTTTATTTTTTTTTGCTAAAGAGGTCTAGAATTTTTTCTTTACATACTTGAGGTGTTGGGGGGGTTTAGGTAAAGTTAAGTGGTAGGAAATACTTTTTGGTAAATCCTTTAATATTTTTTTACTCCTATAATCTACTAAAATTTTGTAGTTTTTATGGAAACCTAGGAATGAGGAAAGGTTCCAAGACAAAAGGAGAGCACTTATCGAGTCTGCTAGAAGACTCATTTATCATGATATTTCTATGTAGGCTACAATGAAAATAGAGATATCCAAAGATAATTCCCCAAGCTATTGAAAAATGGTAAGGTGGATGTCAATAAAGAAGAAATTAAATATGCAAGGCACTAACCATTCAACAAATCGGACAACATACCCTTTCTGAGAAGCTATCTAGAATTTCAAAAGAAATATAACAAGAAATATAAAGAAGAAACATTGTAAAAAGATCTTGGATTTCAGGGAGGACCAATGTTTTATGTAAACCAAGGAGAAGATCTCATAGTGGAGGTAGTGAGATCAAATGAAGATATGTTTGAAATTGATCCCCCAATTGGGTGGAATGATGTTAAAAATTACAATTTAAGTATTAAATTTTGAAAGAAATTATTCTGATAGCATATTTTTGTAAATTTTGTAATGCATGTACTACTCTATGCTTCTTCATACTGATGACCTTGCATGGTCTAGTTACAACCCTATATAATATGAAGGTCTTGCATGACAAGTATATAATACCAACACATTTTGTGATGTTTGTTTGGGACCCTATGTGCTCTTTTAGATAGTGATCTGCTATGAGTTGATACTTATAATGTAATGTTTTTGTGCTATTGGTAATTTATCGATAATTCAAAAAAATATATAAATCAATTAAATAATAGAGTTTTGCATATGAAATATTGTACTTATAATTAATTTAGGAAAGTAAATGTAAAAGGATAAGGGTATTTAGTTTGACAACCAAAAGTATGTAATTTTCATGTAGATTTTAGATTTGACTCACTTCACTAGTAAATTATGTTTTTCTATCTTTATAATGTTTTAGATTTAGAACATGTAGTTCACTTCATAATTTATTAATTTTTTCTCTCGTTCTTTTATCTTTTGCTCTAATTTGAAGGATGACAATATTTATAAATACCTTTAGTTATAAGTATGACACTACGAAATACAATCTCCTAGGTCAACCCTCAAAAAGATTGTGTGAAGAATCAAAGACAAATAGTTTCAGCCACATAAATTCTCTAGAATCATTTATGTATATTTAAATCCATTTCAGTACACCAATTTAAGTGTTCATAGGATGATATGTGAATGATATTCCCTTGATGTTTGATGATGATACATGAATCCAACTGAATGTCTTTTAATACCAAGACATAGCAACGTTCCACACAAACATATGTTTAGTTGGTTCATAACAACTAATGGAACAAGTGAGAGTTGATTTCATTTAAATTTGAATTTTAGAAAGTTGGGGTTCCCCAAACACAACGTCAACCCCATACCTAAAAAAGTGTCCCAAGATGACAAGATAGTAAGAGTTATGCACATAATGAATGTCTAAAAATTATAGATTAAATGTATCCAATGCAAAGAATGTGCAAGTGTGGATAAGATACAAATAAGTGTGGTAATGTGTATATAAATATTGGTGATAAATTGTAGAATAAGCCCAAATCCATCTAAAACTACACTATTTTTTTTCAAAATGTATCTTATAATGAACACAAAATTAAATTAAAAATAATATGAATATATAAATTTTTCATTACAATTATATAATTTAAAACTAACTAATATAATTTTATAAGATTTTTTTTTTTGCTTTGTAAGAGAGACTATATTGATATTCTAGAAAAATTACAAGCGTCTGCAATGCAGGATATGAGATTGGACTCCAGACCAATAAAAGAACCACCAGGACCACCAAACCGAACCAATTCCCTAAGGAGCAAGCCAAAATGGCGTCTATCCATGCCAGCCCACCATTCAGCCACCACAAAAAGAATACATACCATACTTGAACTAGAAAAATTCCCACCTTTGGCATACCAAGAACACAATGAAGGGATCAAACATTTACAGAGACTCAACTATATACCAAACCCGACGAAATCGAGGACCACCGCACCAAAAAAAAAAAAAGAGGAGACAAAACACATATACCAATCCAAACCCGACACCATAGCAAAGTGGAAACAAAGGACACCCGAAAATTATAGAAAGCCATTTTCTTTTGCAAAGGCATCAAATTCTTTGACCCACTCAAAGTCATTAACCTCAACCAGCTAAAAGACCTTCTTGAGAAAATTCACCGCGACCGCAACTATCATCTTGTGTTGCACCAAAGCCATCCCCTTTAGACCGAGAAGGAAGGGGTAAATATTGATTACCTCACTTGGTTTCTTTACTAAGTCCAAGTCACACGGTCGCAGGGCTACTTTGCCAGGAATGGACACCTTTAAAGCCTCCTCTAAACTACCCAACAACTCCTTTTTGAACAATTTACTCATTAAGGTTCTAGCCTCCACCTTGGGCACCCAGTTATCTAGAATGAAGGTTAGAAACCTCGAAGCCACCTACGAATTTTCTCTAAAAAACTCCTTGTGCTCCAGACGCCCCTTTCCAAGCACCATTTTCACAACCACCACCATTAGCGAGTCAATGTTCAGCAGAATGCGCTTTAAGCACTAGTATGTAACCTCTTAGAAGTCATTTTGGTAGTCCTTGCAATCAAGGGCTAATGGGGTATCGGCCCCAAAACAAACCACTGATTCCACTAACATCTCAACAATTAATTTCAAGCACTCAACCATATTCATTCAACACCTTGATGCCAGACGGAGAAACAACAAACACAAAGATAGAAGGACACGTTGCCCTTGCCACCCTTAGACTTGAATGGGAATGCACCGCAATGATCGCCAGATTTATTACCATGTACACTACCACTATGCCATCAACATGACAAGCTACTAATGCCAATGTTGTCATCACTCAAGTGAATGGGTACATGTAGAGGTGAGGCGAGCAGTCTAATCAAATGTTTTGGAAATCAAACAAATCATCCCTAGCCACCACTGATAACGCAACATGATGGCACATAAATACTCCAACTCACCAACGTACTTGCAGTGAAGACACCATCCCCAACCTAACCCAACCACAACAGCCACAACACATAAAACCCATCCACCTCAGACCAATCCACCCATCAACAGACTTGCCACAATCTATGTGGAAAGTCACCCACCTTGCCACCCACCAATTTTAGGTGGATTGAACATGGGGTTCCTAATAATATATTTGAGATTAATATTGTCTACTCACTGGTTGGAAAGAAAATCAACATCCTTATTGCCTTCCCTCAGCATATGGTTGATAATTGCCAACTCGAATCCATCCAAAAGATCCAAGGAAATTTCTAAACTGGCATTCAATTTCCAGTGAGACAACTTTCTGGTCCTGAGCGCGTTAATGACAAGGCTCAAGTCTCCCTCAACAATTAAATTCTTCGCCTTTAAATCTTTGCACAGTCGTAGACCCAAAATAAAAGCCTACATTTTTGTTGCATTGTTAGTGCCAATTGGGAGAGCGGATGCAACTTTCCCAAGACATCTAGATTTCCAATCTCTAACAATGCACCCTACTTCAGAGATTCTTGGATTTCCACAAGAGGCCCCATTGAAAGTTAGCTTTACCCATCCAGCTTGTGGGGGTTTCCTCTCCACCTGATCCAGACTGAGGAGGGATATATATGCCATTCAAATTTCTCCTCATCATAGTGTCCTAGATGATGAAAGTAGTTTTGACCACCCTGACGCTCAACTAGCCTGGCGTTGACCATTTCCACAATACTTGCTTCAATTTTGTTTAAGAGCATTGCTCTGGACATTGCCTTCTCCTGGAAAATATGACAATTTTGTTCCTTCCATAGTTCCCAAATAACCAGTGACGGCCCTATAGTCCATAGTCCACCAAAGGTTGCATTGTTGCAAAGCTTTGGCCAAACTGAAAGCAATCCCATGATATTATCAGGGAGATCCGTCTACCACTGAAGTTTTGCACACAACCAGTGCCAGCAATGTTGTGCCACAAGGCACTTTACAAACAAATGGTCACTAGTTTCCTTCACTTGTTTATAAAGAATGCATCTTGTCAGCCCAGAATAACCCAAACTAAGGAGCCTATCTATTGTAAGAACTCTTCCTTGCACAACCACCCAAGTGAAAAGTCTGGATTTTGGGAGGTAATCCACACTCCAACACAAGCTAATGGGAAGTCGCAGAGAAGACACATTAGATCTAGCCAACACCCTATAACCATCCTTGGCATTATAAATTCCATTCAGAGATGTGTTTCATCTTAGGATGTCTCTACCACTTCTTAGACAAATGACCTGCCAATAAATTTCCTCTTCATAAATTGCAACTGTCCTAAGATGCAGATTTAGCTATCTTAGGCTTTTCCACCTATATCTGAGACTGCCCTCACCCCTAGAAACTATCATATAGTCACACACCTTACTACCCCAAGCTTGTTTTGTAACTCTCATAGCCTATGCTAGATCAGCTTTCTCCACCAATTTTCCCTGACCTTCGTAGGAATCCTCCCAAAAAAGTGCATCACACCCCTCCTTAATTTCCCACGTCAGATGATCCAAAATCAAATGTCTGCAACTGCAAAGGAAGTTCCAAATTTTTTATCCTCTCAGGAGCACCCTTGCAATAAAGATGTTATGATCTCCCTCTAATTATTTTTCTCTCATTATTTTGACCCACTTCAAATATGGTTTTCCATAAATTATCCATATTAGCTTAGCCCCTAGGGCTTGGTTCTGCAAAAGCATGTTCTTCACACCTTCCCCATTTGCCTCCTTTTTCTCACAAATTTTCTTCCATTTTATTAGCGATAATTTTTGTTGGTCAGAGGTTCCTTGCTAGAAAAATTTCTTCATCTTCTGATTAATCTCTTTGTTGGATCCATTGGACAAAGGTAAACAGGAGAGCATATAAATGGGTATCTATGTGATCATTGATTTTAGCAACATCAGGCACCCTTCCCAAGACAGCCATTTATTTTTCCATGAAGAAAGCTTAGATTTGATCTTTTTTTACACTGTGTCCCAAATTTTGCCTGGATGGACTCCTTTGGCCAAAGGTAAACCCAGATATTTACACAAAAGCTTTCCTTTATGGAATCCCAAGATGCGAAGTATCTGCATTTCCTTGGAAATGCTAGTATAAAAGAAAAAAAAAATATACATTTAGCCTAACTTACCTCCTAACCAAAAGCCTGTGAGTACCGGTCTAGAATTCATTTGAACCTTGGCCTCTTTTTCCATGGAAGCACCAAAAAGCATGTTGTCATCAGCAAATTGTTGGTGGGTAACTTCAAGAACACCGTGGGTGATCTGGACTCCTTCCATAATACCATCTTGTTTAGCTTTCGAAAAATCCTGACCAAAAGCCTCCACCATGATGATGAAAAGGAAAGGAGAGAGAGGATCCCCTTGCCTAATCCCTCTCGAAACACCGAAGAATCCTTCAGGGGAGCTGTTAAGAAGAACAAAAAAATCTTGGGGACACTATCCATTCAAAAATCTAATTCAACCATTGCTTGTCAAAACCAAATGCTTCCATGACCTTGAAGAGGAAATTCTAGTTCACTCTATTATAGGCCTTCTTGATGTCTAATTTGACCAATATAGCCTACCTCTTCATCTTTTGGATTGAATGAAATGCTTCTTGAGATATAATAAACCCATCAAAAATTGACCTTCCCGACACAAAATCAGTTTGCTCTTCTGAGATAATCTATGGTAGAATGCACTTTATCCTATTAGCTATTGCCTTGGTGAGGACTTTATATATGGTATTATAGAGGGAGATGGGCTGAAAATCCTCAAAAGTGTCAAGTTTTTCTTTCTTCAGAATGGGAGAGATGAAGGTATTATTTATCTCCTTGAGGGCTCTCTCGAAGCTTTTGGAGTCTTCAATAGCATCCACTAAGTCGAGGCCTATAATGTTCCAGCATTTTTGGAAGAAACCAGTAGTGAACCCATCAGGGCCTGGTGCCTTGTCAGGGTGAAGTTGAAAAAGCACTTCCTTGATCTCACATTCTATGAATTTTCTTTGCAACCACTCGTTTTGTGCCTTCGTAATTATGGAAGGAATACTATCTAGAAAAACATGTTGATCTTGTAAGCATGACCCTGTGGGTTCATTAAGTAGAGACTGAAAGAAATCTACCGTGGCAGCTTTGATGTCCTCGATGCTATCCAGTAGTCTACCATCCAGACCTTTGATATAGGAAATTATAATAGCTTCTCTTCTAGTCTTTGTGGAGTTGTGAAAAAAAATTGTGTTTTTGTCACCACCCTGGAGCCACACTTCCCGTAATTTTTGATGCCAAAAGATTTCTTCCTTTGCCAAAAAATCATTTAACTTGTTCAACAACTCTTTTTCTTGATTGAACCTGTCCACATCCATCCCTTGGCTAATGAAAACTTCATTCAGAGAGTGCAAAGCCTCTTTAGTTTCCCTCTTTTCCTCAAATATGTTTTTGAAGCATTCCTTATTCCATTACTTGAGGTGTTGTTTAATTGATTTCAATTTTTCCACAAAATTAAACATTTTCAAGCCACCAGGGTTATAGTTTATCCACCATTGTTGAATGAGATCAAGGAAATGAGGATCTTGAAACCACATGTTTTCAAACTTAAAAGGGCATTTGATTGGAGATCGTTCCCCAATAATATCCAACAAAACCAGGAAGTGATCTAAACCAGCAACAAGGAGAATCCTACCTTCCAAGGTAAATGGGAACCTGCACAAGTCCCCTTTGAAAAGGAACCTATTCAGCCTTTCTGCAATGCTACTAAACCCTGCCCTCCTATTGGTCCAAGTAAACTTCCCATTGCTCGTACTGATTTCGAGCAAAGTGTTGTTTTCTATAAAGCCTTCAAATTCAATTTCTGATTGCATTTTTCTCCTTACCCCACCTTTCTTGTCATAAATCTCTTAAAATGGTGTTGAAATCCCCACCCAGAATAATGAATTCAAAGGAGAGGTCATTACAAAATCTACTTAATTCCCTCCATAACTCCCTTTTTTGGGTGCAAGTGACAGGACCATAAACATTTAGTAAAACAAATTCCAAATTAGAAGCCAAGCTTCTTACCTTGCACACCAACCAATGCTTGGTTGAAGCCAATTCTTCCAAACACACATTTTATGGTCGTCGAAGAGTGAGAATCCCACCTGATGTGTCGACCGCATTCACCCCAAAACCATTCCATCCTCTCAACTTTTTGCAAAAGCAATCCTTCTCTGTCGCACTTAATTTGGTTTCTTGAAGTATGCATATGTCTACCTAAAATCCTTTCATTTGATGCCTGATCAGGCATCACTTGTTAGGGGCATTCAAGCCCCTAACATTCCAAGTAATGATCCTCATGGTTGTTCAGGAAGGGCCTCACCCTTCCCTACTTTCAGTATATCATTGATTTTGAGTTGCCCACTTGCCTCACCATCCCATTTTAGTTTCTTTTTATTGGGAATCCTTCCTCTCTTTTTTCTTTCACCGCAATTTGGCGATAATTTTTTTGGGGTCTTTCTGACCAATCCCTAGACCCCCTTTGAAATTAGGGGTCACTAGTATTGGTTGATCCTGTGCATCTGACTTCTCTAAGCCAACAGCCTCCTAAGGGCCCTCTTCCTCCACTTGGTTCTCACCTACCTCACACTCTGCAAAGTCCTCACAACCCAATCTAAGCTCCCCTGCTTTTGTGCTTTGGCAAGCTCGACCAATTCGATACCTACCTTCATTAATGATTCCAGATCATCCTTTTGGATGTTGGGAACCATCACTCCTAAAGCTTTATTTATTTTTTAATTCAAAACTTGTTTAGTTGCCTCCTCCTCTTGCCTTGTTTACACATTCTCTCTATTGGTGTTAGGATTTGTCACTCCCACCTTCGCCTTGTTGACAACTTCATCAATATCTATCACTGACTTTTCCATTTGTGTCTGATCAATGTCTTCCTGGTTGATATTCCTCTGACTTCCCACCGTCCCCTACATCTCACAAGATTTCACATCCTTCTGCTCTTGGGTCAAGGGGGATTGCTTGGCACACACTCGTGAGACTGCCAACCAATGGTGTCCAAAAGCGCATTCTCTGTTGAAGGCTCCAAAACCAGGGGTTGAATCAGGTTACCCCAATCTGTGATCAATTCAATTTCCCACCAGAAAGGACTATGAGGTTTTCTTTCAACACATATTCGCACATAGGTGCTCACCCTATCCTGATTGATTTGTTCCTTTGTGCACACAAATTTTCTGAGGTGGTTACTAATATTTTCCAAAATTCCAAAGGCAGATTTGGCAACCTATACCAGTCCTGCAACCATTCCATTTGGTGTTTCATTGGATCAAAGCCAATTTCCCACTTGCAGATATAGAAGCCATATCCATCCATAAACTAGATCCCATTCAAGATTTGAGCTCTGACTTCCACCATAAGACATATGACCAAAAAAAACCATTCACCAGAACTTTGAATCTCATTCCCTCAGCCCAGTGACCTTGCCACCATCGAATGAAACTATCCCAATTCAAACTTCTTCCATACCATCTTATGATCAACCCCTACTCTTCCATGAGCTTGATTGATGGCCACAAAAGTTTGGATCCAATCACCAAGGTAGTCTTATTTCCTCTCCTAAAGTGATCATCCTCGCCACGACCCTTTGTGCCAGACGATGGTGACCCGAGGGTTTCGCCAAACCTCCTATCACCTCTACCATCTAGCTTGCTCCCAAGATGTGGAGATTTCCATTGAAAACCTGTGTCGTAGGTATTTTCTTTTTTGCTATTATGGTTGGGCATGTTTCCATTGTTCCAATTCCGCCCATTCCAACCATGCGTACTGTGATCCCACCTTCTCCCCCTATTGGAATTTTGGCACCAACCTTCATTTGTCGCCTGCTCCCACAACTGTCCCAAGGGAACATTGTGCTCGACCTCTTTTTCCCATACTCCTTGCCTTTCCAAATTCTTCGCCTAGAAATATTCTTCCTGGACATCACACTGATCGACACCGACTTGATTCACTTCTGCATTCAATCATTCTACAATTTTTCGGCCTTCCCCACTTGCCATCTTCATGATTTTTAGATAAAAAGATATTAAGGTTTGGGTCTTGGTTGTTGGCACTACAGGCAAGAAGCCCCACCACTTCACTAGGAGCCTCCTCTTAACACCAGGGTAAGCAAACTTATAAAATATAAATTTTATTATATAAAAAATATTTAATATTTTTTTCTAATAAAATTCAATTCAAATAATTTAAATTATATTTTATGAAAAAACATAATTTATTTAAATAAATTGAATTCAATTTATATTCTATAAACATTCACTTAATTTCATCAAATTTAAAATCCTTTTTTTAATGTATATTAGATTACTTTTTATTATATATTATATACTTTTTAACACAAATTTTAAATTATATTTTATAAAAAAATCACTTGACTTTAGATATCCATTAAAATTTATTAAGATTTAATTTAATTTTTCTATAAAATTCACTTAATATCATTGTCTAAAATTAGACTAAATTATGTCTTATACATAATCAATAAATTGAGTAAATGTTCTTGCACTAGACCATCTCCCTAGCGAAGCATTTAACATTTAAAATATATATAAATGTATAGGTAAGGATTTAGATTTAATCCTTTGGTTAATGTGAGTGAAATTTTATATAATATATAATGTGGGCCTTCTTTATCTTGTGGTTGTTATCTATCTGCTAATTTTTTATAAATTTATAATTTATTCATTATAATGCTATATATTTATATGATGAAATTAAATTTATTTTAAATAATATTCTTATTGCGAGTTTGTGTCCTATGGATGACAATTACCATAAAGAAGTGGTTAAGGAGGTATTATATGCACTAAATTCCTTGTAAATACTAAAATATAAATTGAGGTATAACTTCTTAAGATAAGGTGTTAGCATCCTCGTTTTAGCATTAACATCTTCAATGGTTTTAGTGTAATTTTCTATTACTATCTCTACTTTGTGGTTTCAATAAATTTTACTTAAATGAACAAGAATATAAATAACTGCCTTTTTGGTTACTTTATTTTTTAATTTATAATTATAAAGGAAAACGTCATATGACAATCCAACTCCTTAAATACATATAAATGATGATTCCAATGACAATGTTTGATATAAGCTCTAAACTCTCATAGATGCTTTCCTTTTTCAATAGAACATTATTTTGTTTTTAAAAAATTACTATATTCAAGTATAGTTTTTTATGTATCATCAAAATAGAAGACCACAATTCTAAAGGTTGTACTAATTGATCTACATATCAAACTTAGACAAGCACACAAATTAGGCTCTAAGGCTAGAGCATGAATATTGAGGATGTTTCTTGCAACTCACCTCTTGATGAACGTCTTGCCCACAAATTCCAAGTAGGTTGTGAAGGCCTTGGAGCGTTTTGACATATTCATCCATTCTTTTACCCTTGATGCCTCAAATTTTAATGGGCAACAACCATGAAATTATAGTGCATTGTATCTTTCTTCTCTCAATTCATTAAGCTTACATTAGTGTAATATTGATGCTTTTATATCAAAGTTTAATACTTATGCTTTTTTTAGCAATACTTGTTGCAGTTGGTTCTAACTTATAACAATAAATTAGGGTGTATTTGTACATCTTAATTTTTATTGTTTTATTGACTTAAGTCAGTATAGTATGATACTTGATGTTTTTATATGAAAGTTAGAGGAACACACTTCCTTGTCATTGCTTGAATCCTTATATCAAGAAATATTTATGGTTTTTGGTAGACAAATATATCAAAAGAGTGCTCACACTAACATATACTTATATGTATGTTCCTTATCACCATCTATCTATCAATCTATATTAGTGTGCTCTAAACTTTCACTAATCGAGATTTAATAGTCTCGTGTTCATATTGCATTGAAGAAATAAAGTATTGCTTTGAAAGTGTATTTGAAATGAATGGACATGGGATGAAATTTTATTTAAAGGTCTTCAATAATTAGTAAAAATAATTACACCACATTCCTAAATCAAGGGCACATCAAAAGAATTTCCCCTAGAGTAAATAATAGAAGAGAATGAAAGAGATTGCCTCGAGAGGCAATAGGTAGATATGCCATGTGAGTAGCCTCCAACCCATGGAATAATATTTGGACAATGGAGCAAAGGAGAAAATGGTCCTTACGAATGAGATCAAGGATAAGAGTGTAGCCCACATGTTGCAAGACTCTGATGTAACAACTATGACAAAGGAAAAAGCAACCCATGAGTTAGAAGTAGTTGAGAAGATAGTCATGGTTGAGACAAGTGAAGAAGGCAAGAAAGAGCCCCATTTTTTTTACTAACTCATTTATGTTTGTAGGTCTAGAGGACAACAGCCTAGAAAAGGAAGATTTTCTTGTTTTGGAATGTGGGTGCTTAATTTACCAACATAAAAAATTTATTCCTTGAATAACAAATTAATAAAATATGGATGTTAAATGAGTAATTATGAGATGGTGAATAATGCATTTGATTTATAGATTTTTAGAAGAATAAAAAAATAAATGATTAAGATTTAATCTAGGATATAAAGTTTGATCCGTGACTAAGAAAACTAATGAAAAAAGATGCAAGCATAAAAAAATTGAAAAAAATAAAATAATTATTATTTCTCAACTTAAATTAACAAAGCTAACAAACTTGTTTGATATGCATATAGTAGTTAATATATAAATTATATAGACCTCTAACAACATTCATTATGCCAACTATATAATACAGTATATAGGCCTCTGTCAACTATATGATTAAACAATCATGAAATTGTGTATAATATAATTATATCGAGGCAGTAAATTAATACAAGGCTGTAAACAATATAGATTTAACCTGAATAATAAGAAAACATCTGTTGAGATGGCCGAGTTGGTCTAAGGCGCCAGATTAAGGTTCTGGTCCGAAAGGGCGTGGCTTCAAATCCCACTCTCAACAATTTAAAACTTTTAAATCTTGTTACCGGTGAGTTTCAAAGATAGCTAGTAGATGATCAACTCGGGAGGATGGACGACTCGTGATTTTCTAATGTAAATATGTTTTATTACAGTTTTAACTACCATTCGAATTCAATTTCAGTTTGGAGTTCACAGAGTGAATGGCTGATTCATTTCTACATGCATCCAAAATTTTGGTACTGTTTTTTTTTCCTTTTTAGATTATTGTAACATGTCTAATTTAAAAATAAAGTCAGTAGTTTTATGGCTGAGCACATTTTCATGTAAATAGGAGATAACAAAAAAGGCAGTACCTTAGCGATAGACTTTCTAACATATAAATAAAATATTATGAAGAGGGTCAATAATTTAGTGATAAAGGATTTTAGTATGCATGTGAAATGTTCCAAATTCAATTTGTCAAATAAGTCTATGAAAACAACATGATATTAAAATCAAGTTAGGAATCCCAAGCATTAAAGTGTAATATCAATGAGATGAGTTGAAAAAACGAACCTTCACCCAAACAAAGACTAAAGTGTGGCTTAAGGATACTAAGATATAAGTCACATGCAAACCAACCCCAAAGTGTGGCTTGTTGAGCCACACTTGAATCAACACTAAGATGTGGCTTAAGGTATTATGCTAGGAGCCAGAACACCAAGCAACAAAGTGTGGCTAAAGGAACTTAGCTAGGAGTCACAATCTTAAGCACCAAATTGTTGTTTATTGAGCCACACTTGAACTAGCACAAAAGTGTCGATTGAGGATACAAGGCAAGGGCCCACAACCTGAAGCACCAAAGTGTGGCTCAAGGATACCAAGCCACACCAAAATGGGCTTAATGATATTGGGTTAGGAGCCATAATGTTGAATACCAAAATATAGTTCACTGAGTCACACCCAAAATAACAATGAAGTATTGCTCAAGGATACTAGCCTAACCAACTATGACATGCAAGGATGTCAATCTATGGAACCAAAGTCCATTTGTGACACAAAAGTACCAAGCCAAGGAACTAAAGTCCAAAATGTGGCTCATGAATAACAACCTAGGATCCACAACTCCAAGCATGAAAGTATATCTCAACTAGGAGTTTTGAAGAAATAAAACCACACCTAAACCATTATTTATGGCACAAGGATTCCAAGCTACGAGATAGAAATTTAAGCACCAAACGATTGCTCAATGAGGGGTGTTGAAAAAAAGAAGTCATACCTAAATGAGCACCAATATTTGGCTCAAGGATAAAAGGATAGGATCCTCAAGCACTAAGGTGTGTCTCAGTAAAGCTTGTTAAGAAAATGAGCAAAACCCTAAACAATACCAAAGTATGGTTCATAAAGTGTTGTTGAAGAAGTACTAGAAGTGTTAAAGAAAATGAGTTCACATACAAACCCTCATTGAAGAAGTAGTGGGTAGGTGTAGAAAATAAGCCACTTGAACAATCATTGAGTAACAAGACCCAAACACTAAAATTCTTGAGAAAGAAGAGTCACACTTGAAAAATACTAATGAACCCACCAAAGAGGACATTGAAACATATGTGCATAGTGTGTTGAAATATAAGCTAACTGGTCCACAACGTAAATAATGAGCGATATATCTAGTTTAATTTGATTGTGATTTGATTAAGACTATAAACTTATATCAATGAAATAATGGAGAAGTAATATAATATATCAGAAAACTCATGAAATGCAAACCTCTACATTTGATATAAATGGAGAAACACTTGTGGGCATAAACTCACCCCAAGGAGACCTAAGCTTAGATTATTCTACAAAGATTAGGTGCAATAATACAACCCAATTATCCCTTTAGCAATACAATGGTTGCATAAGAGCACCTACAAAGAACCATGCGATACACTATCATATGCCTCCAATATATAGGAAAATGAGAAATGAGAAACCATTAAGTGGCATCTAAAACCATGAGTCAAAACCATGAGCCATAACCAAAATCCAACTCTCCAACAATTGTGGTCAAGCATCATGGAATAATATGTAATTCCTCCTACACCTTTTAGACACCCCTTACATTAAATCATAATGACCAAATTGACCAAGACACCAATCCTAGGTGCTTCATCTAAGCACTAGATATCTTTTCATAGCACTAAATATGAATTATCTAATTACAAGTTGCGATCTTGACCAGTTATTTGTAACCTCCTAACTAAATTCCTTTTTATATAATATCCCAAGTATCTTGAAGTATAAATAAATCTCCTCCCTCACATGGGTGTCCAACTTAGCCTCATTCCATGATGTTTGGAGACTAGACATTATTTATCATGTACATAATTAAATTACAATTACCAGACTTATGACTTGAATGGCACACCTAGTCCTATCATTTAAAGTCCTAACTTAAATCCAATGTTTTGAAAAAATACATCTAGAAATCACTATGAATACATTTGAATATCACCTTGAATGCATCTAGATATCTCTTTGTTCTACCAGGGCAGGTGCAAAAAGATGGGGGGCCAAATTGTGGCCAGAATTTAAAAAAACATTTGATAGGCCATAACGCGAGAGCGTTATAATGCGCTCATGCTATGGCTTGGTGTGACCGAGCCTAAGGCTCGGCCACATCGATCATGTAACGCACTCGTGGTATAACGTGAGTGCAATACTTGTTATTAAAACAAACAAACAAAAAGCAAATTGAAATCATTTTGTGTGACTGTGTTTTTTGCAAACCGCGGCCAAAGACCCTGCATTTGTGCGCTCACGTTCTAGAAGCGGAATTTTTTGCATTTTCTGCATCAATTTGTTACAAGTTCGTTGCTAGGATGTCGCCATGTTGATGGGGAAGTTGAATAAGTAAGGATTGCTTGTTTTTGTTGTGAATTTGTTAGTTTTAGGTTGTTTTTGATATTCATTGTTTAATTTGTAGGAAATGATAATGATCTTGAAAACTCTCTTCAAAACCCTCCTGAAAATCCTCAACAACCAGAGCAACAAGAACATGAACAAAATTCTCAACCACAACAACAATCTCCTCCACCAATCCCTCAACATCCTCCTAGCACTCAGCAAAATTTAATGGGGGTAATTGAAAACAATAAAAAACAAATTAAGGAGTTAATCACGAGGTTGAACGATCCATTAGGTTCAACCATGGAAAGAATAACACTTGCAAATTCACTTGAAGAAATGTTAAAACATGTAGATGCAATCAATAAACAATTAAGTGGTTGGCAAGATAGGAGGCAGGCCTTTAGGAATTTTTACCGGGATAAATTATCATATAAAGAAGTAAAAGATGAAAAGATTACAAAATTACATTTGTGCTCATTATTCACTAACCCACGCACAAATCAAAATCTTGACCTCAATGCGAAGAGGTTTCCTATCCGTTGGTGCCACCACCAAGGGATTAGGAACCATTTTTGGGATAGGTGGTACATGGTTTTTTATTACAGTCCACCATGCAACAATTGCGAAGTCCCACAATATTTTCTAAGGAAACTATACTGTGAGTTCATCCTAAACAAAATCCCAAATTATTTTGATATGAGGGACTTCCAGGGGAGAGGTGGGGGGTCAACTCAAGATAGACCCAGTGCATGATAGGATCCTAGGCGGCAAGCGAGATGAGCTCTTGCTAGGCTGGATAATTTTAAATCTTGTTACCTGTGAGTTTTAAAGATAGCTAGTAGATGATGAACTCGAGAGGATGGATGACTCTCGTGATTTTCTAATGCAATATGTCTTATTACGGTTTTAACTACCATTCGAATTAAATTTCAATTTGGAGCTCACAAAATGAATTAGCTTATTCATTTCTACATGCATCCAAAATTTTGGTACATTTTTTTCTTCTTCTTAGATCATTGTAACTCTCTAACATAAGCCAATAGTTTTATAATTGATCACATTTTGGAGATAACAAAAAAAAGCAGTATAGCATATAAATAAAATACCATAAAGAGATTAAGGATTTTAGTATGTATGTGAAAGACCTTTCAAATTTAATTTGTCAATAAGTCTATGAAAATGATATGATATTGAAATCTAGTTAAGAATCCCAAGTATTAAAGTGTAATGTTAATGAGATATGTTGAAAAAATTGAGCCTTCACCCAAACAAAGACCAAAGTATGGCTTAAGCATACCAAAATATAAGCCACATGCAAACCAACCCCAAAGTGTGGCTCGTTGAGCCACACATGAATCAAGACTAAAATGTGGCTTAAGGTATTATGCTAGGAGCCACAACATCGAGCAACAAAGTGTGGCTAAATGAAACTTAGGTAGGAGTCACAACCTCGAGCACCAAATTGTTGTTTATTGAGCCACACTTGAACTAGCACAAAAGTGTTGATTAAGGATACAAGGCTTGGAGCCACAACTTGAAGAACCAAAGCGTGGCTTAAGGATACCAAGCCACACCAAAATGGGCTTAATAATATTGGGTTAGGAGTCATACTATTGAATACTAAAATGTAGTTCACTAAGTCACACCCAAAACAACATCAAAGTATTGCTCAAGGATACCAACCTACACCAAAATATGGCATGCAAGGATGCCAAGCTATGGAACCAAAATTATTTGTGGCACAAAGGTACCAAGCTAAGGAACTAAAGTCCAAAATGTGGCGGATAAATAACATTCTAGGATCCACAACTCCAAACATGAAAGGCTCATTGAGCCACACGTGAATCAACATAAAAGTATATCTCAACTAGGAGTTTTGAAGAAAGAAAACCACACCTAAACCATTATTAAAGTATGGCACAAGGATTCCAAGCTACGAGATAGAAAGGTAAGCTCCAAACTATTGCTCAATGAGGGTGTTGAAGAAAATAATTCATACCTAAATGAGCACCAATATTTGGCTCAAGGATACGAGGATAGAATCCTCAGGCACCAAGGTGTGTCTCAATAAAGGTTGTTAAGAAAATGAGAAAAAACCCTAAACAACACCAAAGTATGGTTCAAAAAGTGTTGTTGAAGAATTACTAGAAATGTTGAAGAAAATGAATTTGCATCCAAACCCTCATTAAAGAAGTAGTGGGTATGTGTAGAAAATGAGCCACACTTGAATAACCATTGAGTAACAAGACCCAAACACTAAAAGTCTTGAGAAAGAAGAGCCACACTTGAAAAATACTAATGAGCCCACCAAAGAGGAGCTCAACATACGTACATATAGTGTTGAAATACAAGCTAAATGGTTCACAATGTAAATAATGAGCACTACAGCATTAAATTTGATTGTGATGTGATTAAGGCTATAAACTTATATCAATAAAATAATGGAGAAGCAATATAATATATCAATAAACTCATAAAATGCAAACCTCTACATTTGATATATGGAGGAACCCTTGTGGGCATAAACTCACCCCAAAGAGACCTAAGCTTAGATTATTCTAAAAAGATTAAGTACAATAATACAACCCAATTATCCCTTTATCAATGCAATGGCTATGGCTACATAAGAGTACCTACAAATAACCATATGATACACTATCATATGCCTCCAATATATAGGAAAATGAGAAATAAGAAACCATCAAGTGGTATCTAAAACCATGAGTCAAAACCATAAGCCATGGCCAAAATCCAACCCTCCAATGGTCATGGTCAATCATCATGGAATAATATGTAAATCCTCCTACACCTTTTAGACACCCCTTACAAATCATAAATTTCATAATTTTGTTCATAATGACCAAATTGACCAAGATGACAATCCTAGGTGCTTCATCAAAGCATTAGTTGTCTTTTCATAGCACCAAATATGAAAGATCTTCTTACAACTTGCAATCTTGACCAATTCTTTGTAAGCTTCAAATTAAATTCCTTTTTACATAATATCCCGAGTATCTTGAAGAATAAATAAATCCCCTCCCTCACATGGGTGTCCAAGTTGGCCTCATTACATGATGTTTGGGGACTAGACATTATTTATCATCTACATAATTAAATTATAATTACTAGACTAAGGACTTGAATGACACATCTAGTCCCAACATTTAGGGTCCTAACTTAAAACCAATGTTTTGTAAAAATACATCTAGAAATCACTATGAATATCACCTTGAATACATCTAGATGCCTCTTTGTTCTACCTAAGATGCTTCACCCAATTAAATGTTCATATAAGCAGATGTTAGTTGGAGTCACATCTTGAGGAAGTATAGATAGGAATACAACTTGAATTTACCTAAATGAAAGGAAGTAAAAGGTGAACCTACTAGTTTAATAGATGTAAACAAGTATAAATGTTTAATCTTTCTAGATAAGCATAAACAATAAAGTTTGGTCTTATCTTCTTCTTTTTTCACCTAACATGAACTAAATTCATTACTTAGACAATAAATACCATGATTTTTTTTTATAGAAAGGAAATTTCTTTGAGAATGGAAATTAGATTTATAAAAGAGAATCACTGAAAGGGATAGAAAGGTGAGGAAAAGTATCCCTAGTTGTGAATGTTGATGATTCCTAAATATAAGTTCTAATGTCTAATGTGTCTTCCACATTGAATGATGAGAACATTAAGTCATGTGCACACTAAACCATGACCCCTACTATTAAATATATTTATCCATTATGCCTCTCACATTAACTATATTTTTAATGTTACAACAATCATGCAAAAAAATATTGCACCCCAAAGTGTAGCAACTCATTTTGAGATGGACCACAACTTCATAAAATATTTAAATATTCCTATGTGTCCAAAGTGTATAACACCTTCCCTCATAGAGATACCTATCTAACTTATGTCACAAATCTAATTTAGATACCTTGAAACTAATATCTCTCGACGTTTTTCAAATCAAGCGTTGTCTAATTTGATGTTATCATTGGGTCATGAGAGAGAGAAGATAATTCTACTTGTAGATGTCATGAAGAAAACTTTACATATCACCCAAGTTTTAAAAATGTAGTTATAAATCACCTCCAATTATCTTGAAATTTTGTACGAGTGGACTATTTACACAAGTTGTAGATAACACCCTCCAACCATCTTAGTAACGCCTATCTAGCATCTTTAAATTTAATATAATTCTCCTCCATTTTATTAAACCGTTGCAAAGATGGAAAGAGATAATTGTACAAGGATGAGGATTTTAGAGTCATAGGAACAATTCTAAGACATTTTTAGACATATTTGACTCGTAAAAAAAGACATTTTCTAAAGCTTATAAATAAAAAATATTTTTTGCATTTATCTTTTCCATATCCAACTAATTGATACTGTTGTTATTTGATTCATAACTAGAAAACAAAGATTCAAATGACATTGGTGACACAAAGAATAAACAAACTCAAGAATTTGCTCCTCATAAACACTCTTCTCCTTTCAATATACAACTGCATATAATTCAACCTAGTACATTTTCGTTTGCAGCTCAGTGCCTTTATAGCTCAGTGGTAGAGCGTCAGTCTTGTAAACTGAAGGTCCGCAGTTCGATCCTGCGTGAAGGCATGCCAACTAAAGTCTTTAATATTAAGATTTCCCGTAAACTTTTCAATTCACTTCAGTTTTTAAAGGATCATACCAAGTATTTTTAAAATCTTTTAATAAAATGAAAACATATAGACTTAAACCAACGACCTGCATATATAAGATGCCAATACGAATAGGATAAAAAAGGTTTGTATTTCCGCTTCTACAGGTTACTCTGTATCAGAGAACATGCCAAGACAACAAAGTTTCCACAAAATTAACTGACAAAAAAGGATTCCCAAACAGAGAATTGTGAACCTTTCATAAATATGGTCGACTCATCAAACAAAGGACAAAGGAAGACTCAGTTTTCTTGCACCAGACCAGCTCCCTAGCGAAGCATTTAACATTTACAATATATATAAATGCATAGGTAAGTATTTAGTTGTAATCTTTTGGTATAATACCTCTGTCAACTATCATTATGTCGACCATATAATACAATATATAGGGCCTTGAGAGGCAGGGAGCGGGTAGATATATGGAATACTATTTGGACAATGGAGGAGAGGAGAAAATGGTTTTTGCCGAATGAGATCAAAAATAAGAGTGTAGTCTACATGTTGCAAGATCCCAATGTAACAACCATGACAAAGGAGAAAGCAACTCATGAATTACAAGTAGCTAAGAAGATGGTCATGGTTGAGACATGTGAAAAGGACGAGAAAGAGCCCCCCTTTTTTTACTGATCATTTATGTTTGCAGGTCTAGAGGGCAACAACCTGGAACAGGAAGAAATCCCCATGATGGAGGATGAGACTGCGAGAAAGGCATGCCAAGAAGAGGAAGCATGCAGGTTGGAGAGGAACAATTCAGCCATGGAGGAATATGGAGCAATGGTAGCAACCAAAATATATCATAGCTAATTATAGGATGAAGTTGAGTTCAAAACTAAGTTCAAAATTGAGATTGAGGTCCTATCCAATTTTACAATATGCTATTATATACATTTATTTTCTTTTTCAAACTTGACATATCTCAACACATTGTTCAACAAGTTTAGAATGCCTAAATCAAGGGCATTGCTGTCATCATGTATTGAAAAGCAGGTTTGATAGCTAAATTATGCAAAATTTTGAATGAATGGTTTACTATCAAACCACCTCACCTTCTCACTTACCTTTTATAATAAAATGCACCTTTTAAGTAAATTCATGTGAGTTAAATCAAAGGTGAAATCTTAGTCTAATGTATTCTAAGAGTGACTTTCAAATATTTATAAGTCAATCACAATTTTTGACCAACAAGTTGACAAAAAATATTTTTTGAGTATTAGTATTACATTTGTATATATGTATGTGTGTATTAATTGGGGTCATTGCAAGAAAGAAAAGATTAAACATTATAAGGTTGATATAATAGAATAACCATAATGGTCTTACATAGTTACAAGCTAAAAATAAATGTGTCACCCTACAATAATCACAAAATTGCGATCAATGAAAAGCGAACTAAAAAATTAATTGATTCTAGCCATTTACATCTAAAGAACAACAAAACTAAGGATTTCCACATATTCTTGAGCATCTAATTCCAATGGAAAATCTATTCCCCCATTGTGCAACTTCTTCGACATGCATTCTATTACCTTTCTCTCTTGCTACCTCCTAAGCTCTCAACCATGAGGGGACTATTGAAGGGAAGTGTATATTATGTAATACCTCTCTATGCCCTTGAACTTGATGTATTTTTTCAACACCTAATGCTAAAGTCACTAGATATCTATAAATGGTCTTTGAAATGAGTGACCAGTAGACCTTCAAGGACTTTACCAATGTCATTGTAGAGAGCCCTAAACATGTGTAGCCCCTAGAAAATGAAAATAATCTCTTGATACTCCTCTTTCCTACTAAAAACTATCCCTTCCCTTGCAATGAAGGACTCCTTTTATTTGATGGCACTTCTTTATCCTTCAAACCATGCTTCTTATAAATAAATGAAATCCTTTATTAGAAGAATCAAAATGATAACAGAGTTTGAGAAGTCACATTCTTGACGGAACATTGAACATTGCCTCTGCAAACTGAAAGGAAGCAAGGGTGCAGAACAACGCTTCCAACACTAATCTATGAAGGAGAGATAGTGCAGATTCATACAAATCTTAAAACTGTTACAATGAAAGAAACACATCTAAAAACACACATAAAAGAATAATACCATAACACACGAATTTACGTGGGGAAAACCTTTTCAGGTAAAAAACCCCACACACCAAAAGAAATGAACTTTGTATTATCAACAACAAATAATTACAATACAATATCAACATTAAGCTTCTCCAGGTGTTTGCAAACCTTCAACAAAAACAGGGATCATTCTGGCAGCATAACGGTGTCTAGAAATTCTCAACTCTCTTCAATACACTAAGGTATAGAATACTATTTACAACAGCAAAAGAGATTTTTGTCTCTCATGCAATATTCGTAACAAACTAAGTGTAAAGTTGAGTTCCAAACTTGACTTCATGTAATGGATCGAACACTTAGCATTCACAGCAGTTACTAACTACATAATCACCTCCTATGTAATTGTCACCATGAAGGAAGCCATCAGCGCATGTTAACAACTCCATGTGATCAGTCGTGTTTTAGTTACCACTGCTTATATCCTTTATGCATTGAACAAGATAGTTAACTCCAAGTCTCCACCGTCTTATCTCATGCACCGCGGACTGCAGAATAAAATCTCCTTATGCATGATCGGAAAGAGTTTAGTTCCCCACCGTTAAGTACAGGTTGAGACACACTCATCTCAACAATCTCCCACTTGTCGAAGACCTGTCAGAAGTCATCTGTAATCAACTACTCAGGGCCCCAAGGCCCATGGAAACAACACACCATCTGAACTTCTTTGTGCTCACTGGCTTCATTAGTGCATCTGCAACATTTCTCAAAGTGTCAACCTTCTCCAATATTACCTTTCCATCTTCTACCATATCACGAACAAAATGAAATTGAACATCAGTGTGCTTTGTTCTGGCATGGAAAGTGAGATTCTTTGCTAAGCAAATGGCACTTTGACTATCGCAACAGATAGTAATGTGTCCTGCATCAAAACCAATATCCGAACACAACCTCTTAAGCCAAATGGCTTCCTTGCAAGCATGAGTAGCTTCCATGTACTCTGCTTATGTCATGGACAAAGCGACTACAGTTGTCGCTTACTCATCCAACTAATCACACCACCATTCATCGTAAACACATATCCACTGGTGGATCTTCTACTATCAATGTCACCTGCCCATTCTGAATCCACATATCCACGAATACTTACGGAATGTTGAGAACCAGTAGGATAACCATGATAACATAAAGTGTACTTAGAAGTATCCCACAGATATCTAAACACTCTCTTTACCGCATCCCAATGCACTCTTCCAGGATTAGCCATATATTGACTAAGCACTCCCACTGCTTGGGCAATGTCTAGCCTCATACAAACCATCATATACATCATACTACCAACAAGTCTTGCATATGGTACTCTAGTCATGTCCTCCATCTAAGTAGGAGATTTTGGACAATCCTCCACAAAAAGCTTCTTCCCCTGCATCACTGGAACAACTAACTGCCTACAATCTACCATGTTGAATCTCTCCAACATTGAATACACATAGTTGCTCTGGCTTAACCAAAGATTTCTAGAAGCTTTATCTCTTCTGATCTCCATCCCCAGAATATACCTTGCTACACCTAGATCCTTCATCTCGAACTGTGCTGACAACTGAGACTTCAGATCTGAAATCAAACTCATACCACTCCCAAAAAACAACATATCATCTACATACAATGTAATTATGAGAATACGACCATTATCAGATTTGTAATATACACAATGGTCAGATTTAGATCTCAAAAATCCCAAAGACAACACAGAGGTGTCAAATTTATGGTACCACATTCTAGGAGACTACTTAAGACCATATAAAGACTTCTTCAACTTGCAAACCATATTTTCTTTACCTTTTACTATGAAATGCTCTGGTTGTGACATAGATCGCTTCCTCCAAATCACCATGAAGGAACGTTGTATTCACATCCATTTGTTCCACTTCTAGATCATACGTTGCTGCAAGTGATAATAGGAACCGAATAGATATCAGCTTCGCAATAGGAGAGAATATCTCACCATAGTCAATTCCCTCCACCTGAGAATACCCCTTTGCAACCAATCGTGCCTTGTGCTTTTCAACACTACCATCAAGACCACACTTCTTCTTGAACACCCATTTACATCCAACAAGTTTTCGACATTTAGGCAAAGGTGTCAGATCCCATGTACTATTTTTCTTCAAAGTAGCCATTTCTTCATCCATGGCTTTCATCCAGGAATCTGCATCACTCATATACATAGCCTCTCTAACAGTCCTAGGCTCATTAGTGTTAGCAATCAAAGCAAAAACACAACTGGAATCCAATAGTGAATAACCAAATCTTTCTAGTGAATAATCAAACCTCTCTGGTGGCCTCCTATCACATGTAGACCTCCTGAATTTTTGAGGTTGTGGTTCTTCTTCTTCAGAACTTTCAGAGCTTCTAGGGCTCTCCTCATCACCTGGTTCAACAGGAGTACGTAGTTCACTTTTCATCGGAATAAGTGGAACTTGAACTACCTCCTTTTGCTTCTCCTCTTTCTCTGGCTACAGCTCAACTGTGGAAGGTTTCAACTCCTGAAATATTACACTTTTTCTATGGAGAACCTTCTCAGCCACTGGATCCCAAAGCTTGTATCCCTTCACACCGACACCATATCCAATGAGGATACACTTAACTACCTTGTTCTCCAACTTAGATCTCTTTACACTTGGAACATGAGCATAAGCTTTGCAACCAAAAACTCTGAGATGTCTCATCAAAGGCTTCTTACCAGACCATGCCTCCATGGGTGTCTTTTCAGCAAGAGTTGATGTAGGAGATCTGTTGATCAGATAACATGCAGTGGCTACAGCTTTAGCCCAAAACTTTTGCTCAAGGCCAACACCACTCAACATACTCCTATCCCTCTCCATCAGCGTCCTATTCATCCTCTCTGCAACTCCATTTTGTTGTGGGGTGTATGGAATTGTCCTATGTCTTTCAATCCTATGCTCCTTACAGAACTTATCAAATTATGTTGAACAAAACTCACCACCGTTGTCAGTCCTCAAACATTTAATATTTCTATCAGTCTGATTTTCAACCAAAGCCTTAAACTCCTTAAACCGATTAAAGACTTCAGATTTACTCCTGAGGAAATAAAAAGATGTCCTTCTACTGTAATCATCTATGAAAGACACAAAATATACAAATTTTCTTAATGAAGGAACATTCACAAGACCAAACACATCTGAATGAATATAGTCCAAAACCCCAAAAGACTTTTGAGAACTAGAATAGAAAGAAACACAGTTTTGTTTACCATATACACAATGTTCGCAAAAGTTGAACTCGAGATTACAATCATCAAGGCCTTCAACAAGGCTTTTATTTTTCAAGGTTCTAAGACTCTTCTCACCAATATGACCGAGTCTTTGGTGCCATAACATTGTCTTCTCCGCTGGAAGCTTCATCTCCAAAGCATTTGCACCCTTAGGTACCCAGAATGCACAACCATCAAATGTACAAACAATATACTTCTTCACTGCTAGATCTTATGGTGAGGATGAAGAATCCAAAGGCCTTTTCTTTGGAATATCAAAAGAACTATTGCACTGAATAGTGCAGGCATCCAGCTTGTACAAAGTGTTGATCCTAACACCCTTAGCCAACACCATAGATCATCTTCTCATCTTACATCCTCCATTTGAGAAAACAACCTGCACACCCGCATTACTTAACTTACTCATAGAAAGTAGGTTTCGTGTCAAACTCGGGATATGCAATACACCATCAATCCCCTTCAATCTACCATCAGGGTATCTAATCTTAATTCTTCCACAACCAACAATCTTCAGATGAGAGTCGTCACCCAGATACACTTTCCCACCATCATACTCTTCATACTTTGAGAACCAACCCCTATGCGAGGTCATGTGGAAAGAGGCACCTGAGTCTATTAACCACACATCTTCAAATGCATGTGTTTCCAAGGCTGCAACAAAAGCATATGCATCATCTTGAGAGGATTTTTCAAAGTCGGAATCAGAAAAATTATTTTTACCTTTCTTTAAATCTTCTCCTCACAATCTTTACGTAAATGACCAGGTTTGCCGCAGTTCCAACATTTCGCCTTGAACTTTCCAGGAGACTTAGATCTCCCCAAATATTTTGATCTAAACTTCATGTCCTTTTTATTGCCTTTCTCTTTAGGTTTTCCACAAATAACAACTGCTTCTTTGGCCATCTCCGAAGATTTTCTCCACATCTCTTCATAAAAGAGCAATGGAACCACATCATCCATTTTGAAACTGGTGGTGGTACTTCCAATAGCCATAACTAGGTGATCCCATGAGTCTGGCAAAGAACATAATAGAAACATGCAACGATCCTCATCTTCAATCTTGTCACCAACAAAACCCAACTAAGCAATCAACATGTTAAATGCATTCAGGTGATCTGCAATGGATCCTCCATCTTCCATCTTCAAAGAATACAATTTCTTTCGTAGGAATAACTTGTTTACCAGAGATTTAACCTGATAAACATCTCCAAGCTTCTTCCAAAGAGATTTTGCAGTCTTCTCTTCATGGACATTCAAGAGCATTGAATCAACCAAATAAAGTCTAACCAAACCCTTGGCTTTTCGATCCTTCAAATCCCACTCTTCCTGAGTCGTATTGGTTGGTTTTGTTTCTGATATTGCAGCCCACAAATCTCTATCCACGAGCATATCCTCCATCTTCAACTTCCATAACTCAAAGTTGTTGCCATTAAACTTATCCATCTCAATTCTATTGGATGTGCTTGCCATTTTTATTTCTGCAACAAGATTTTGAAATACTTCTGCAAAGACTCCCACTCAAACAAAGATCAGTACAAAAAACCCACTACCAAACAACGGGACCCAAACTAGCCAGGCTCTAATACCAACTGAAAGGAAGAAAAGGTGCGGAACAACACTTCCAACACTAATCTATGAAGGAGAGATAGTGCAAATTCATAAAAATCTTAAAATTGTTACAATGAAAGAAACACGTCTAAAAACACGCATAAAAGAATAATACCATAACGCACGAATTTACATGGGGAAAACCTTTTCAGGTAAAAAACCCCACACACCAAAAGCAATACACTTTGTATTGTCAGCAACAAATAATTACAATACAATATTAGCATTAAGCTTCTCCAAGTGTTCGCAAACCTTCAACAAAAACAGGGATCATTATGGCGGCATAACGGTGTCTAGAAATTCTCAACTCTCTTCAATACACTAAGGTATAGAATACTATTTACAATAGCAAAAGAGATTTTTATCTCTTATGCAATATTCGTAACAAACTAAGTGTAAAGCTGAGTTCCAAACTTGACTTCACAACTGATCGGACACTTAGCATTCACGGCAGTTACTAACTGCATAATCACCTCCTCTGTAATTGTCACCATGAAGGAAGCCATCACCGCATGTTAACAACTCCATGCGATCAGTCGTGTTTTAGTTACCACTGCTTATATCCTTTATGCATTGAACAAGATAGTTAACTCCAAGTCTCCATCGTCTTATCTCATGCACCGCGTACTGCAGAATAAAATCTCCTTATGCATGATCGGAAAGAGTTTGGTTCTCCACCACTAACTATAGGTTGAGACACACTCATCTCAACACGAACTGATATACAAAATTATTACATATCAGAACATGCATCTAAGGTGCACCACCAATCCCAATCCTTCCTCCCCAAAATTACTCTGATAAACACTAATACAACATGATACACACTAATACAACATGATTTGCATAAGAGAATATAGCTTTGAAGTGTATCAAATATCTTGACTTTCTATTAAGAGTCTCAAGCAAATATTCTTTTGCACCATACCATGATAAAAGTACACCTCAAAACCTTGAGAGGCAATTGAACTAACCTTTCATTAGAGATGGGATGTCGAAGATGACTAGAAGTGCCAACAAAGATGAGAGCTGTACAATTGAAACCTTACAAGTAATTACAACAACATCGTAAGACTAAAACCAATTACAAACAAGAATTAAAAATGGCCTTCACGCTCATGAGGGGCATTCCAAGAATTGGACTCGGGAGTATATGCCTGCAATAACATCTGATCTTAGCTCAGTTGGTAGAGCGGAGGACTGTAGTGGGACTTAAAATCCATTGGAAATCCTTAGGTCGCTGGTTCGATTCCGGCAGGTCGGAATTTATGAAGTAAAATTCATCTTAAAAGATTTCCTTAACTTTATCTAATAAAGAATTTATCTTCATACTAAATGTTATTATTTACATTTAATTTATTGATTAATTTGCATATGAAATATTGTGTTTAGAATTAATCTACAAAAGTAAATGTAAAAAGATAAGAGTATTTAATTTGATAATAAAAAACATGTAATTTGTATATAGAGTTTAGATTTGATTCAGTTGATTAGGAAATTATGTTTTTCTATCTTTATAATATTTTAGATTTAAAACATGCAGCTCACTTCATAATTTATTAATTTTGTTTTTATTTCTTTTATCTTTTGCTTTATTTTGAAGGATAAAAACATTTAGAAGTATCTTTAGTTATGAGTATGTCACTACGAAATAGGTTTAGGTCAACCTTCAAAAAAATTGTGTGAAGAATCAAAGACAAATAGTTTCAGTCGTATAAGTGCTCTAGAATGATAAATGAATGCAATTAAATGTTTTTCCATACCAAGACATAGCAGCATTCCACACAAACATATGTTTAGTTGGTTCATGCAACATTCCATACAAACATATGTTTAGTCAGTTCATGATGACCAATGGAACAAGTGAGAGTTGATTTAATTTAAATTTGAATTTTAGAAAATTGAGGGTTCCCCACACAAGGTCAACCCCGTACTTTCAAAAGTGTCCCAAGATGACAAAATAGTAAAATTTATGCACAAATGAATGTCTAAAAATTATAGATTAAATGTAGCTAATGTGAAGAGTGTATAAATGTGGTTAAGATACAAATACGTGTGATAATGTGTATATAAAGATAGGTGATAACTAGGAAAATAAACCCGACTCCCTCTAAAATTATACTATTTGTCAAAATGTATCTTAGAATAAACACAAAACTAAATTAAAAATAATATGAATATATAAATTTCACCATTACAATTATATATATTTTAAAATTAATTAATATAATTTTATAAGATCTAATTTTTATTTTATAAAAAATATTTAATATTTTTATTAATAAAATTCAATTCAAATCATTTAAATTATATTTTATGAAAAAAGTATAAAATAAATTAAATTCAAATTATATTCTATAAAAATTCACTTAATTTCATCAAATTTAATACTTCTATTATATATTTATATACTTTTTAATACAATTTACCTAATATTTTAAAAATATCTATTTTAGATTATTTTAGTTAAAAATCACTTGACATTAGATATCCATTTAAATTCATTAAGATTCAATTTAATGAATTTTCTATAAAATTCACTTAATATCCTTGTTTAAAATTAGACTAAATTATGTTGTATACAAATTCAATAAATTGAGTAAATGTTCCTGCACCAAACCGACTCCCTAGCAAAGCATTTAACATTTAAAATATATATAAATGTACAAGTAAGTATTTAGTTTTAATCCTTTGGTTAATGTGAGTGAAATATTAATTATTATATCATGTGGGTCTTCTTTATCTAGTGGTTGTTATCTATCTATAATTATTCATTATAATATTATATATTTATATAGTGGAATCAAATTTCTTTTAAATATTTTTTTTTTATTGTGAGTTTGTATCTTATATGGATGACCATTGCCATAAAGAAGTGGTTAAGGAGTCATTATGTTCACTAAATTCCTTGTAAATACCAAAGTATAAATTGAGGTATAACTTATTAAGATAAGGTGTTAGCATCCTCCCTTTAGCAAATTAACATCTTCATTGGTTTTAGTGTAATTTTCTATTACTATCTCTACTTTTTGGTTTCAATGAATTTTACTTAAACAAGCAAGATCATAAAGAACTACCTCTTTGGTTACTTTATTTTTAATTTATAGTTATAAACCTAAAAAATTCATATGACAATCCAACTTCTTAATACATATAAAGGATGGTTTCAATGACAATGCTTGATATAAGCTCTAAACTCTCATAGATGCTTTCCTTTTTCAATAGAAAATTATTTTGTTTTAAAAAAAATTACTATATTCAAGTGTAGTTTTCTATGTATCATCAAAATAGAAGACCACAATTCTAAAGATTGTACTACTTGATTTGTATATCAAACTCAAACAAGCACACAAATTTGGAAGATGAAGTAAGGATTTGAGGCTAGAGCATGAATTTTGAGGTTGGTGCTTGCAACTTGCCTCTCAATGAACATCCTGCTTGCAAATTCCAAGCAGGAAATGAAGGCCTTGAAGCGTTCTCACAAATTCATCCCTTCTTTTACCAGGTCAATGCCTCAAATTTTTAATGAGCACTGACCATGAAATTACAATACATTATATCTTTCTTTTCTTAGTTCATTAGGCTTACATTACTGTAATATTGATGATTTTTTTAAGCAATAGTTATTGTAGTTGATTCTAACTTATAAAAATAAATTAGGGTGTATTTGTATCTTAATTTTTATTGTTTCATTGACTTAAATTGGTATAGTATGATACTTGATGTTTTTATATTAAAGTTAGAGGAGCACAGTTCCTTATCATTGCTTGAATCCTTATATCAAGAAATATCTTTGGTTTTTGGTGGAAAAATATATCAAAAAAGTGCTCACACTAACCTCTAATTTATGTATGTTCCTCATCACTATCCATCTATCAATCTATATTAGTGTGCTTTACACTCTCACTTATTGAGATTTAATAATCCCATTTTCACATTGCATTGGAGAAATAAAGTGTTCCTTTGAAAGTGTATTTAAAATGAATGGACATGGGATGAAATTTTATTTAAAGGTCTTCAATAATTAGGAAAATAAATTACACCACATTCCTAAATCAAGGGCACATCAAAAGAATTTATCCCAGAGTAAATAATAGAAGAGAATGAGAGAGATTGCTTTGAGAGGCAAGGAACAAGTAGATATGCCATTATGCCATGTGAGTAGCCTACAACCCATGGAATACCATTTGGATAATGGAGCAAAGGAGAAAATGGTATGTGTAAATGAGATCATGGATAAGAGTACAACCCACATGTTGTAAGACTCCAATGTAACAACCATGACAAAGGAGAAAGCAACTCATGAATTACAAGTAGTTGAGATCAAGATAGTCATGATTGAGACAAGTGAAAAGGGCAAGAAAGAGCCCTATTTATTTACTAACTCAATTATGTTTGCAGTTCTGGAGGGAAACAACCTGAAACATGAAGATTTTCTTGTTTTTTCCAATGTGGGTGCTTAAATCGCCAACATAAAAACTTTATTCCTTGGATAAAAAACTAATAGAATATGGATGTTAAATGAGTGATTATGAAATGAAGAATAATGCATTTGATTTATAGAATTTTAGGAGAATCAAATAAATGATTAAGATTTAATCTAGGATCTCAAGTTTGATCCATGATTAGGGGAACTAATGAGAAGAGGTGGCAAGCATGGGGGTGTTGTAAAACATATTTTTAATTAGAACATTTATTATTTCTTAACTCAAATTGACAGGGGAGCTAGCAAACTTGTTTGATGAGTTAACTACCTACATGAATACATACAATATGTAGGCCTATATTAAAGTTATATGATTCAACAAATATATAATGCCTTTGTCAACAAATATATGCATTTAACTATATAATACAATATATAGGCCTCTATCAACTATATGGTTCAAGTGTCATGAAATTATATATAATACTCTAGCTTATTTATCTTATTTTATAATCTATATAAATAACGTCGAGATATATCCCTTCTCGGGGTGTTTTTTTTAATAAATGATTTAGGATATATTAAATACAAATGAATTTATTGAAGAAAATAAATCTTAATAGAAGTCAAACAAAATCATATATGATTATGAAACTGCAACTCACCTATACTTTTAATGATGAAAGCAATTGGATGAGTTCATATAATCTTTCTAATTTTATAACAAAATATATATTTTTAATGTATTCATGTCAAAAAAATAAATGAAATAGTAACAAATTTAGACCCATGCTAGGATGAATTCTTATTTGTATGACCTACCATAATAATTGTCTATTCATTGTGTACTCCATTTCTTCAACAAATTCTTATAATAAGGTAAGGTCAAGCAATTATGTAGATATATTATTTCTATGAGTCAAGTTATAATATAGTGTCAATTTATCATGTTATAAGTCTTTCCTCAACTGAATATCAAACCAGAGTGAAGTCAAGAAGTTGTGATCCATAAGGATTGGGGAATTTAAAAATCATCTATCAATCAATATCTCACATGTACAATAGGAAAAATAAATGGAATGATTTGATCAAAAAAAATTATCAATTTATATTATATAGTTTTTTTACAATTATTTCAATTGACATAAATGATAGCGAATGTATATAAGAGATATTTACAAAAACAGTATAAACTATTTACATATATGAGAATAATATACATAAAAGATTATCTAATAAAGAATATGCATAGGAATTCTTTCTAAAAAAATTCATACACATGATTTTTTCAATGATATAACAACACTATATACATGAACCTAGATTTGAATATTCTAGACATGGTTTAAATAATTAATAAATATAAAAATTCTTCAATGATTTTTCTGGAGGAACCTTATTCGTATTGCCAACAATTTTTGTACATGTCTTATGGAATTTTTTTGTAATGTCTTGTCTTTTGTATGATCTCTTCTTCTTCA
Organism: Sequoia sempervirens; assembly: GCA_007258455.2. Classification (NCBI taxonomy): domain Eukaryota; kingdom Viridiplantae; phylum Streptophyta; class Pinopsida; order Cupressales; family Cupressaceae; genus Sequoia; species Sequoia sempervirens. The sequence continues at coordinate 4,907,521 of VDFB02047230.1, read as the reverse complement.
ACTACCACAACATAGAAAGTTGCATCTTTGATTTCTTCAATAATATTGTGAGAATTCTTTGAAATAGATTTGATTAGTTTTTTTATTAGGGTTTCTACAAATGCATTTGAGTCAATAGAATCTTTTGACAATATTGACTTGGTTATTGAGTTCTCTAATTCATTTGGTTGAACATTCAAGGTTGTCATGGTCTAGAAAGGAAAACACTATAAGGAAAACCTTATGTGGTATCTCTTCTGCTGAGGAAGTTAAGAAAACGGTCTTTTCTTTTGTTGAGAATAAAGTGCCTGGTCCAGATGGTTTCCCCATGTTCTTCTTCCAAGAATTCTGGACAGTTGTCTCCAAGGATGTGGTGGATGCTACCAAGGAGTTTTTTGGTAATCGTAATATGCTGAAGGAGTTAAATTCCAGCTTCATTGTGTTGATTCCATAAATTCATGGGGCCTCGGCCTTCAATGAGTTCAGGCCCATCAGCCTTTGTAATTCCATCTATAAAATATTCTCCAAGGTCCTTGCTTTAAGGTTGCAGCGGGTGCTTCCCTTGATTATTTCTCTACATCAATGTGGTTTTGTATCGGGTAGGCAAATTCTTGGCCCTATTATTACTATGCATGAAAATATTCACTCGTTGATGGTCAATAAGAGGGTTGGTTTTTTGTTGAAACTTGATTTGGTGAAGGCGTATGATTGCATGAATTAGCTTTTTTTTTATTAAATTTTTATCTTCTTTTGGGTTCTCTAACAATTTTTTGAAGCTAATTCAGAGTCTCACCTTAGCGGTGTCCCTTTTTGTGTCGGTTAACGACTCTCCTTTCGATTTCTTTAAGAGCTCTACGAGGTGAGACAAGGTGACCCTATCTCACCTTTCCTCTTCATAATCTTGGTTGAAGCTCTTGGGAGATCTTTGCAACAAAAAGTTTCTTTGGGTACTATAAAGGGGCTTTCGCCTACTTCCTCTTCTCCTCCTTGTTCACATCAACAATTTGTTGATGACATAATGGTTAAGGGAGAGTCTACTATTGCAGAAGCTAAAGCTATCAAGTTGGTCCTTCAGAAGTATGAGGCTACCTCAAGCCAATTGGTGAGTCTTCCTAAGAGTTCAATTTTTTTCCTCAATACCCCAAAGCGAAGGATGCAAAGAAGTGCTAGTATTCTTTAGTGTTCGATTGGGACTTTGCCTTCTATTTATCTTGGGTTGCCTCTTGGAGCTAATTCGGTTCCTGACTCCTTTTGGAATGGGTTGATTGATAATTTTAATTCTAAGTTGTAAAGTTGGAAAGGAGCTCTTCTTAGTCAGGTAGGTAAATTGGTGCTAATTAAATCTACTCTGCAGAACCTTTTGGTGTATGCTCTTAGCCTTTTCTAGATGCCTCAAAAAATTTGGGAGAAAATTGAAAGTATTCAGAAGAGGTTTTTATGGTCTAGTGTTGAGGAAAAGAAGAGAATGAATTTGGTGTCTTGGGAGGAGGTGTGTAGGTCAAAAGGCCAACGTGGTTTAGGTATGAGGAGGATTAAAGTCTTCAACTCTACTCTTATTGCTAAGCAGCTTTGGTTTCTTCATGTCAGTGATAAGGATTGGATGACGATTCTTGCCTCTAAATATCTCGCTGGTGTGGATAAATTCGGGGAATTCCTAAGGGAAGACTCCATTCCTCCTTCTGGGTCTTTCTTTTGGAATTCCTTGGTCAGGGCTAGAGGAGTTGTTTATGTTGGCCTCCAGTGGTCAGTTGGCAATGGGAGGGATATCCTCTTTTGGGATGATTGGTGGTTTGGTCATGGCCCTCTTCAAGATGCGGTGTGGGCGGCTCCCTTGAGGGATCTGTGTGTCCCAGAATTTGGGATTCATGTTGCTGATTATATTATTGTGGAGGGTGCATGGAGAAGAATTCATGAGGAGTTCTAAGAGCTAGAACCTCTTTATAATGTGTTGTCTCAGGTTCATATTCCTATTTTTCCTTGACGGGATAAGGTGGTGTGGAGGTTGCTTCTGCAAGGACATTATTCAATGACTTTTTCTTTTCATTCCCTCAATGACATTGTGGGACTAAGGCCACCATGGGGTCTTGTGTGGTCATCAAAGTTGATTCCCAAAGTCAATATGTTCCTATGGTTAACAGTTCGGGACAAAATCTTAACCATTAACAATCTTTGGAAAAGAGGCTTCTCCATGCCTAATAGTTGTTATGTATGTGAGAAGGATGCAGAGGAATGCTATCATCTATTTATTGGTTGTAGTTTTTCTCGGGAGGTGTGGGCTCACTTTCTTAACCTTTGGAGGGTGGTATGGATCTTCCCCTCTTCATTTTTGGATCTATGGCACCAGTGGCAGGCTCCATCTACTAATCCTTCCTTGGTGTTGCTCTGGTCCCTCATGCTTCCTAATGTTGTGTGGGGATTATGGAAGGAGAGGAATAACAAAATTTTAAGGGATGTTTCTCTCTCCCTAATCTCCTTGTTTTTCAAAACTTTTTTCGCCATTAAGGAGAATTTTATGCAAGTGGTTGCCAATTCTAAAATCCCTAACCAGTTGGTGGTCTCTGATTATGATGTTGGGGTGGCTGACCAATGGAAGCTCGCCTTTGATATTGCTAAGCCTTTGATGAAAGAAGTCAAATGGAGAAGGGGTTGTTTGGTACTCTCCTCCTCCCGGTTGGTTTAAAGTCAACTTTGATGGTTCTGCTAAAGGCAATCTGGGACCTGCTAGTTGTGGGGGAGTGTTAAGAGATCATAATGGTAGGCTTGTTTTGGCAATGGCACTCCCTTTGAGAACCCAGAAAAACCACTATGTTGAAGCAATAGCAGCCTATCATGGTATCAAGCTTGCTAGGGAGAAAGGGATTTCTAGATTATGGGTCGAAGGGGACTCTTTGAATATAATTAACTACCTAAAGAATTGTTCCCCTCCTTCTTGATCAATTGAAAGTTTTAATTTGGATGCTCGTTCTACATTGCATGAATTTGATGAGGGGTATATTTCACATGCCTTTCGTGAGGCAAGTGGAGTGGCAGACTTGCTAGCGAATCTTGGGGTAACATCAGCTAGATCTTGGGAGGTTAATGATAACCTTCCTATCGAATTAATAGCTCTGCTTAATAATGACACTTCCTAGCTCATTGGAGGAGGTTGTCTTTTCAACTCTTGCCTTGTGTGATAATCATGTTCAGGCCTAGTTGATTAGACACGTTATACTTGTGATGTTCATTGGAATGTGTGGCTATCTGAATCGTATTTGCAGGAGGCGCCTAGCCATTATTTTCTTCAATACCTCGGTTGGCAGGCCCATACACTTTTTGGGTGCTTTTCTTTCTTTGGCCTTAGTGTTTAGTTGCTTTTGCAAGCAATGTGTTCTTGATTATGAGAAGTGTTCGCCATTGAAGATGGGTGGGGATAGGTGTAGGACTGAGCCTCTTTCGTGTGAGGAGTTCAAAGCTAATTTTGATGTCTGGTAAATTTTATAGAAAGGTGGGGTTACACCTTTCATGGAGAAACTTCATGGGTTTAAGTCGAATGTTTCCCAGGATTTCGTTGATGCTTGGCATGGTCAAGTGTTGAGCATGTTTTGGCAGGGATATAGATATCACCGAGGATTTTATTGTAGAATTCATTGGGTTTTCCACCGAAGGAAGGAAATTCTACAAGGATACAACTATGTCGAGGGTTGCCAGATTGATTATTCTATGGGACAGGGAGAGATCCAAAATGGTGAGGCTCGACTGTGGGGGTTATTATCATTCCAAAATAAAACCTATTTGGTGTGAGGTGGCTATGGTGTTGATGCAATATTTTACTTTGGATGGGAGATTTTCTACTCTGTATGGCCATCATTTCGTGATGCTCAATCACTTTAGGCACGGTACAAGCTTATCTCTTTCACATTCTATCTTTTGTTTTCTTTGGAAGATGGGATAGCGAGCTATAGAAGGAATCCTAAGAACCCCTTCTTACACGAGGGTTTAATGTTGCTAATTGTGGATCATATAAAATCTAATTGTGTTATTGAGTCCCATGTTTATGTTAATTATGATAAGTTTAAGAAAAGGAAGAAGGGGAAGGGGAAATGCCAGATTAAGGAGTTGGATTTTAATGTTGGGACTAAAATCGAGGAGGAGTTTGAGGTGTGGTCGAATGTCTACCACACAGACTTGGATTATACTCCTAGTAGTAAGAAAGTCTCTGCTAAAAAGGGTAAACCTTCTCACCCGCATGTGAAATGCAAAATTCAGGCGACCAATGGTGAAGAGGGTGTGGATGGTAAAGCTAGTAGAAGGAAGACCAAGAAATAGGGGTCGGTGTGCTCCAAGGATGTTGAGGAAAAGTGGCTAGAGGGTATTGGGGTTGATCAGGTCGGTGAGGTGGCGTCCATGTGGTTAATAAGGACCTGGGTTGTGGTGGTGATGAGGGGTCCTATTTTGTGGGGAAGGTGAATAGTGTGGTGGAGGTGGATGAGTCTCCTACTATGTCGAAATCTAAAGAGAAGGGTAAGGTTAAGGTTGATGACCCTAACGGCTTACATGATGATGATCCACCCATGAGTTCCCATCAGGGGAGGGGCTTGTACTGGGGTGCCATGGACTACACGTAGGCTTTTGGTCTAGTCAAGGATGGGGTTGATATTTCTTTTAACTTGCTCATGTGGTTGGTTCAGGAGGTTCAAGACCTCCATAACAAATATAATATGATTTTTCAGTTCTCCATTATGGTTTGAGGTTCTCCATGATGGAGAAAAATTCCTTGGTGTTGCGTAGAGATCTCAACACAGTGATCAACCTCAACAAGGAAAAGCTTGAATATTTGGCTGAAGGTCTAGTGTTCCTGAATGAGAAGGTTGGGGAATGGACTAGGAGGTCTTTGTTTAGTGAGTTGGTGAATCGGGATGAAGGGGAGGATGCAGATTGCAGATTTGGGCACAGGACCGAGTGTTCGCACTCAGAGAAAAACCAAGAAAAGCAAGACTATGTCGAGGCAAGATGTTGAGGAGATCATGGAAATACATGACAAGGTGATCACAAAGGATCTGGAAGCAGCCAAAATGTTAAAGGCTCTTGTTTAATCGCTGCTTGTTTTGTTTTCTTTTTTTCTGGATTTCTATTTTTTTGATCATTGTGTGATGATTTGGAATGCTAATTGTTTAGTAATCAGCCTATTTTTGGGTTTTGGTGGGGCAGCCAATTAGTTATATCTTTGCTGCCTCTTTTCCTTTTTGTATAAGGTTTCAAGGTCCCTTCAAAACCTGTTTATTGCTAATCAAAAACAAAACAAAAAAAATCAACTATATCAAGTCTATCAAAGGAAACAAAATGGTCACTAAAAGTGTTAAATTTTTTTTTTTAAACAATAGTTCAACTATATCAGGTAAGACTATCATGTCGTCTAGCTATTAGAGAATCTATAAGGATTTAAAGGACCACAATTCAGGGTATAAAATAACATAATAGATAAGGCAAGCATGATTATATGTCAAAATGGTAAGGACTTGAATGAATTTAACTGTAGAGATACTCTTGGACTGTGGTAGGGTTTTCTTTTAGGACTCCTAATTAACTTGGAACAAAAGAAAAAACATTCAAGTAATGAAAATATCATCTTCATGTCTCTAGGTGGTTTAAGCGAGGTGTTGCCACAAAAGATCTAGGTTTAAACCCTAACAGCTCGAGTGTATATATGTTGTTTATGTGTGTAAAGACATTTATTTGTTTATGTATGGAGGGGTACTAGATTTGAGAAAATAGGAAAATATGAGATCACATAAATCCCTTAATAAAATAAAGTGTACATAAAAATAACATTTTTTATTTTTTATAATTATAAATAAATAGTGTTTTGAGTTTTCCATATTTAAGTTAAATGGATGAAATATTGTTGTGCCACACTCAGTCGGTCTATAAATAAATGCATAAAAAACTATTGATTCAAGATCACATAACTCCCTAAAAAAACACATAAAAAGAATATTTTCCATGCTCTATAAGTTTAAATAAACATGGTTTGAGTTTTCCATGTTCAAAATGAATGGATGAAATATTATCATACCACACTCAGACAATCCATAAATAAATGCATAGAAAACTATTGATTCATGATCGTGTAACTCCCTAAAAAGCATAAAAAGAATATCTTCCATGTTTTATAAGTTTAAATAAACAGTGTTTTTAGTTTTCCATGTTCAAATTGAATGGAAGAAATATTATCGTGCCACACTCAGTCAATCTATAAATAAATGCATAGAAAACTATTGATTTGTGAGCATATAAATAAAATGTGCATAAAAATAGGGGTTGACCCTGCAGTGCAACGGTTAAGTTACAAGGGCAACAGTTGGGCTATCTAAGGTTCAAATCCCACGAGGGGATGAGTCTCGCCTCAACTCGCACCAATAGAGTGAAAGCTTAAATTCAGATTTCGAAACCATCGGTTCGCTTGGGTTGAGACGCAAGTTCGATTCGGGTGTTGCCCCTTAGCAGCATTTCACCAAACAAACAAAAAAATGTGCATAAAAATAATATTTTTCATTTTTATAATTATAAATAAATAGTGTTTTGAGTTTTCCATATTTAAGTTAGATGGATGAAATATTTTTGTGCCACACTCAGTCAATCTATAAATAAATGCATAAAAAACTATTGATTCAGGATCACATAACTCCCTAAAATACACATAAAAAGAATATTTTCCATGTTCTATAAGTTTAAATAAACATGGTTTGAAGTTTCCATGTTCAAAATGAATAGATGAAATATTATCATACCACGCTTAGACAATCCATGGGCTGATGCAAGAAGTTGGGTACATAAAAAACTCAAAAAGTGGAAGTGTTTTTGTTGTTTTTCAAAATTTGTCACACTTGGACTGAAAATTTGAGGCACTTCCACAATGAATCTTTAAAAAAATCAGTAATATGAAATTTTGAATTTTGAATCTAGTTTCCAAATATGTAAATTATTCAAATACCCAGATTATAGAAATTAAATTTTGATAGGGATCTATAAAAACCACTTTTTAAAAGTCCCTTTTTTTTACAATACCAAGAACGTGTACGGACAACATTTTTTGACCCAAATAAAAGTATTTTGCTAATTCCTTTTGGGAAAAGAGAGATAACAACATGAAGTTTGGTCTGAAATTTTTTTTGTAATTTTTGGTAGAATATTTTTTTTTTATTAAATTTATATTGGCCTTAATTGTTGTTTTTAAAAATCAGCATGTGCGGACAGCATAATTGGACCTAAACTAAACATTTTTTTACTCTTTTTTTTTTCATTGTGTAGAGAATTGTCTGAAGTTTGATCCCATATAAAAAAAATTACAAAAAACTTAACCAAAAAAAAGTTATTAAAAAACAAAAAAAGTCTGATATTTCAAGTTTAAGGACTAGTTTACTTAGAAACTAATTAAAAAATAGCAAACATAATCCAATATTAATAAAAATTATATATTTGGAAATTAGACACCGTGTTCTCTAATGGGTTTTAATTTTATAGATTGATTCAGAAAAGAAGTCCATCAACCATGTTGTCAAAGTTGGACATTCTTCTTCAATCTGCCTTAGTTTTTACAGGCTGCGTATCAAAGGTTGCCCTGGATTGCTGTAAGCCTAAAAACTAGGTTTCATGTGGTGGGAATTAACTTTAAATAATGTGTGTAATGCTGCTATTAAAACAAGCGTGATACATTTTAAAATGAAACACGTGATGTGTTTCATAACCATGTGTTATCTATTTAATTCATAGTAAAGGTAACGCTGCACGCATTTATGAAATGTGTATGTCTTAGAACATAACGCTAAAGACGCTAGTTTAATATAGTTGTTTTCCTAATTTAAAAAATAAATGGTAAACACATTTTCTGTAACATTCTTTTCCTCTCGCGAAGATACCGAAAGTGTCATTTTCTACATTTTTTATTGCAAATTTGTCTTGTACAAGGCATATTCTATTCAAATTATTGGAAGAGACAAAGTGTAGGTTGAATTTTTTGAAGTGGAATCAAATAATAAGAACTTTTTAGGAAGAATATTTTGAAAAGAATTTTTGATGTACTCATGATGTTTTTGTACTCAAAATAGAAAAATGATCTTCATAGTACATAGTTTAATTTGAATATTTGAAGGAGGTGGCAATTTGAAAATAGGTTTTTTGAATTATTTTTTTTGTCATCAAAAAGGGTTTGGTAACCATGGGTGATAAGAAAAGACAAAAAAAAAAGATGTAGAAAGTTAATGACACCCGAAGAAATTCAAGCAAATAAAAATAAGGAGGCAAAAAGACAGGGAAATGAGAGAAAGGATTCGTCAAATGAAAGATTTGGAAGCATCTAGTTCCAAGAATGTTCAAGAGGAAGCCATGAATGATGAAATGAATGTAGATGATGCAAATGTGGAGATGGTGAATATGGAAGAAAATGCAATTACGGAGACAAACCCAACTATGCCTTCAACTTCAACTTTGAATGATATGCAAACAACTTTGGGTATGTCTTCAAATCCACCTCCCAATGATATGGAAAATGCACCTATTCAAACAATTTATCTAGGTATTTGTTCAAACCCAAGTTTTGATAATATTGGTATTGTTTGTTTAGATGAAGTTGGATACACCATTGATGAGATCAATAATATTAGGGTTGAAACAATGCAGAAACAAAAAAATGATGAAATTATATCGTATGAGAATGCAAATGAGAATGAAATCCCTAATATTGATGAAAATGAGAATGAAATCCCTCATATTGATGAAAATGAGAATGAAATCTCTTTTACATTTGAAAATGAAAATGAAACCCCTTGTATGAATGAAAATGAAACTCCTTCTATGGATGAAGGTGAAAATATTTTTTTTACAATTGAAACAGATGTGCTAGATAACCTTCGTGGTAAAGTTTCTTCGAGACAAATTAGAAATTATGGAAATAAAATATATAAAATGTTTTTTTATAGAAAGAAATTAGGATTCCAATGTTAACTCATGGTGCAATTGATGAGAATGTTGAAAATGAGAAAAGTGATGAAAAAATTAGGTGTTTTTGTAAAATCAAAAAAGAAAGATGATTCAGTAGAACAAATCATATCTAGTGTTTCTAATGCTATTGATATTATTGGTAAGAAAAGTCGATCGAAAGATAAGAATGTGGCTCATCATGCAATAACAACTGCTCTAGTTGATAAAACAACTTCAAATAAAAGAATGTTAAGATTAGTAAATGTGTAAAAGTAAATCCTAGAACTTTGATAAGAGCAACTAAAAGAAGAAAGTATTGAAAAGGATCCTATTAATCAATGTTGGAGTTTTAGTGATAGACTCCCAAGATCAAACATGAAATTAACTAATGAAATTAAATCTTTAATCAATAAATTTTGGCATGATAATACAAGAGTATCACCTAACATTAGAGA
>VDFB02047230.1:4768283-4898032 GCA_007258455.2 Sequoia sempervirens | reverse complement strand
AACCCAGATTCGAAATAAACAACAAAAGAGGTAAGGGTTTAGAGAGATTCTATTCTAACTCCTATGATCAATCATAATAATGATGAAAGCTGCAAATGGACAAATCCCCAATAAAACCGATCTCTGCTTGATCAAGGACAAACCTGCAACTACACAGAAATGGTGCGATCTTCTGGGGAAATCTGAAGATTTTCAGACTTTGAACACTCATTCACATACCCAACTGCTGGCACAATGTAAACAAGCATTCATAGTTGAACTTAGCACAGAAGTGAGGCCCAGACTAACTTTACACAGCAATCTACAATCAGCAAATTGCTAAAAGTATGGACCGGAAATCGATCAACATTATTAACATTTCACCACCATTGTAAAAGAGCTGAAATCTAACATCTAACATCTGAGAATCAAGAACAAGAAACCATAAAAAACTGTTGAAAATAAATACAAAGTTTGCCAAATCAACAATCCAATTGCATTACTTCTCCAGCATTACATAACAATTTCAAGTCTCTCATCTCCTACAACTAATTCTGAAAACTACTTGCCAGTTCTGGCCTAGTCAAACTCCTAATATCTCCTCCTTACAAATGAGGCACAAATGCCATTTATAGAAAACCCCAAACATGTCGGCCTAATTAGATTTTACAATAATGACTGGCCCCAAAACAGGTCGGCCTAATTAGATTTTACAATAATGACTGGCCCCAAAACAGGTCGGCCTAAGGAGAATTTCAAAATAGGACAGGATTTGCATTAAATGCATGGATATTATCCATGTCGGCCCACGATCTCCAGCAGGATCAGATTCACGTGTCTTCCAGAAAGTCCTCCAGCTGTAGGCAGTTTTGGCACAGATTCTTAGGCAGGTCCCACTTTGAAAATTTAAATTGAATGCTTCCAGATTCCCCTCTTTTGGCACGAATCCATATGCAAGTCCCCTTTTAATATTTGTTTAGTCCTGAAAAACAGATATCATCATTAATAGCCCACATGTTCAAATTTAATTTGAATAAAATTTTGACTTTTCTAAAACTTACATTTTATAAGGAAACTTTCCATTTTCTAATTTTTTCCATTTTTGAAATTTTATTTCAATTTTTAGTCTCAAGAAATTTCATTTTCGTGATCATTTTTAAAAAAATTTCCATTTTGGAAAAAAATCATTTTCGAAAAAATTTCCATTTCGAAACCGTAATTGTTGGGAAAAATCCTGAAAATCCGTGTCAGCGGATTCTGCACTTAATCCTAAAACCGCGACAAAGATTCTACCGAATAAGGCAAAAATTTCAACAATAGATCATCAAAACGAACCAAGAATGTATGAAACATCGTGTAATATATCAAATTAAGCATGGGGTGTTGAGTATTTATCATCACCCATCAATTTAATCCAAAGATTTCAATTTGCACAAAGCTCCGCAAAATTCAAAAATCCGGTGGACCTGATTCGCGACGCATAGTACCTGACTTTGGCACGCACCCTGAAACCGAAGAAACTGCAAACCGGCCCAGCGAAAAACTCGACGGTGCAAAACCCGAAAACCGCAAGAAACTGGACATTTCATGGAAATCGGGAAAATCCCATCGACCCAGCAACTCGACCGACCAAAACTGATTTCGCGATAGAGCCGGACTTTGAGCAGACTCCGGGAAAATCCGGACGGACCGGAAAATCCCGGATTGGGGTAAAAACCCGGATTTTGCCTAAAACTTAGTTTTTTCAAAGTGCAACTTGGGGAAATCACCTGGGCAAGCAAGATGAACATCTAATCTAAGGACCTCCAAAGGCAACCAAATCAATAAAATTAAGGGGTCAAAAGACACCAAAAGCCAGAGCAAAAAGAGGGTCCCTACTTTCAGTGGGGCGTGTGTGCAAAACTGCACAACAATACCAAAATCAAACTTTCTAAGAATCTTACATGGAATAAATTTCCTCATCTTCAACTTGTTTTAATTATATGAAAAAATAGGGTTTTTTTTTGGGGAGGGGGTGGGGGGGAACCCCTTACAAACAGGTTTTGAAGGGACCCAAAACCCTACTTAAAAAATGTTGCTAAAAGATACAACAAAGCCAATTAACAATCCAAAAACCTCATCTTCAATTTGTTATATGTTCTTGCTAGAAATATTTATTTTCCAAGATATACCATAACTTAATCCCTGAATGTGAATTATCTTTGCCTCCACTTTTCATCTTCTTGTCCCTTGTACTTGTACATTATTTCTACATGCTCTTTGACTTGATTGTTTATTGTTTCCATGTACCCAAAAATAATTCTTCATTTATATTATTTTAGAATTCCTTAATAATTTCTCTAAGCTATACTACTCTTCTACATTTCAATCTAGTCATAATTTTATATGGGGTTTTCGCTAATTTTTGTATGCAAACTCTAATTGAAATTGAATTATATCCCAATTTCCTATCTTATATCCCTCTAAAAATCACAGAAATTTACCAAAACTCTTATTTACCTCTTTCTTTTGTCCATAAATATGTGGGTGAAATGGTGAATTGAATTTTAGACTAACCTCCATCTTCTTTATAAATCTTGATAAGACCTTTAGTAATAAGGCATTTTTTAATGGTTACCTTGTTTTTAATAATATCATCAAATGTTGAGACACAATTCATTTGAAGATGAAAATTCATCTCTTAGTTAAAATTTTGGACAAATATTGTGACGAGTTTCTTTTTAGGTATGGGCTAAGGAAAGTTCTTGGAAAGTGTCCTCCACCTTTATAGATAAAGTAGTGATTATTTCATCGTCGAATTATTTAGAATTACAAAGTTCTAATATCGTTAATTCATGCTCAACATTATAGGAGAAGTGCACAACAAAATTCTCAAAAATGTTAGCAAAGGAAGAGATGGAGCCATGGAGAAGGTGCATGGACCATTCCAATGATTTCCCACCCAATATTTCAAGGAAAAGATAGAGGAGATACTATCATATGAGAACTCTTGGCATGTCATTAATAATTATTTTACATGATCTTGAGGTTTTCCTTCTATTTGTATTTTTAGTATATCAAAATGTTGAGGGAAAGGTCCATAGTTAATATTTTTTGAAAGGGTAGGGACATAAATCTTCAATATTATATTGTTTCTTTTGTGTCCCAATTTGTAGACCCTTGAGAGATTATTTTATTTCTTTCTATTCTTGGTTAAAGGTGGTACCGAGAGTGGCATTTGATGGGACATAATTAGTGTGAAGGGGTGGTCATTGTAAAATATTAAATTTTTGAGGGTGCTATCATTTATTGTAGATGATTTGATGGTAATGTGGATTGATATGAGATCAAAGGATAGGTGTTTGTGTGAGAAATTTGATATTGTTGGATGAAATTTTTGTGATTGGTGTTAATGTGTTTAATATTTTGACTATGATGTGGGTATATGGATCATCAAAGTTTGAGGTTGGGATGTAGAATGATAAGGTGAGGTAGACTGCTTGATAAAGTGACTACAAGTCTAGTTGAATGTATGTGAGTTTTGTGTTGAGGAATAGAAAGGGGTGGAAGTGATTGAACAAGGAGAGTAACATTTGGAAATGAAGTGGAAAATAATTTAGGGACATATTAATTAGATGTTTTATGTGGAGAGGTGGTTGATTTTGAGGTTGAAATGATTGTTGTTGTGATGAAGGATAATGATGAAATGATGGAGGCATGATATGACCAATTTTTTGATTGATGTGGTAAGTGGAATGAATTGAATTGGATGAGGGTGGTTGTTGATGCCATGAATTGTTAAAGTGGGAGATAAGGGTCTACTATGAAGGATATTATTGAGTTTGTCAATATCATAATGACATGAGAGTTTAACTCCTTCATTTAAAAGGTCCACAAGAAACTTATCCTTATTACCTTTCAAGAAACAATCAAATAAATCTTGGAACTATATATCATTGAGAAATTGCATGAATTATTGTGAGAGTAATATTGTTGTGCTAATAGGGTCACCATATTTGGGTTGGTTTATAAATTAAGTGAGATTAATTTCCATGGATCCATGGGGTGAGGATGGAACTACATTTGAATCGGTTAGGATGTTTGATATAAAGGGTTCTTACCTCATGAATCCATTTTTTTACATTATTTTGATTGCATAATCGACATGAAATGATTGTGTACAATGAATGGTGGGATTTGAAGTGTCTAAATATGTTGTTTTTTTTTTGATCGATGATCGCTTTTGATTGGAGCTTTGAACCAGTGAGGCCAAAATTTATGGGGGACCTCATCCCCATGTTTGTCTGGTATTAACACCAGTCCATTCTCTCCTCCTCCCAAGCACTCCCACTCTCCTCTTTCTCAGCCGATGATTTGCTTGCCGGGATCTGGAGAAATTCTGATTTGATTTGATGGTTTTTTGAAGGCTGAGTTTGTCGATTTATGATTTGCGCGATCTGCGGATTTTGATTTCGCTGATTTCCTGAGATCCGTGTTTCGATTGATCCACTTTCGCCACAGGCCGTCTTCCTCCGTTTTTGCCAATTCTTCTCCGGCATCCTTCCACATTCACCTTCGTCAGCACCTTTCTCTTTGTCGTGGATCCTGCCTACCTGGCATGAACACCAACTGACCGGTTTGATACACCGACGACTATCCTCCTCATCCACCGGTCCATCTTCAAGTTTCCACTTGCAGAGAGTCTTCATCCAACTACCTATTGGTGCAATTTGAACCTGGGACGCCCTATCAACAAGGCTTGTGACTTACCGTCCTGCTGCGGGGTGAACCCTGCATCTAAATATGGTGTTACAAAAGGGATCATAGTTAAAATGGTTTGAATGGATCAAATGAAGGACCCTAGACAAAAGGATGATGATTCAATTTTAGATTTAAACAAATGGGTGGAGGATTTACTCCTAAATTAAAATGAAGATCTCTGTGTATAAGTCAATTAATGTGGATTTACTACTAAAGATAGGATAAGTTCCTAAGTGGGGAGGTTTTGGATTACACTATCTATCCTTGGAGAACATATAATATGACCAAATATAAATTATTAATTTATCAAAATATGGTTAAAATAAACTATAACATTCAAGTTAATAAATCATTGTTTTTATCATAAGGTTCACAGGATTTTCTCCTAATTCTAGTCTTAGTCAAAATAAGAAACTACAAGATATTATCTATTGATGTAAATAGGTGTTTTACTTATCTAGTTCACTTATATGTCCTATTTATATGTTAAGTGTACTTACCCATCCTAGGAATATTTCTAGAAGTCTTAGCTATCACTTATAACTTATCTTTTTGGAATTTAATTCTCATTTCCTATGTCAGTTAATGTTTGGTGAGTTAGTTGTTTTATGACATAGGATTAAGACACTTGTCATGATCCTGCCAAATCCTATGTCTCACCTTGGTTATATAACCTAGGGTTTCCCATTTGTAAATAATTTTATTCTATTGCAATCTTGAGCATTACATATTGATCACAAATTATCTAATATTATTTTACACCCATTATTACAAATTTATGCTCTTGCTTTTCTCTCTTGTAGAAGGTTTTCTAATTTTGTTGGTAATCTTAGAGGCTTTATTCCTTGAGTGACTCTAACATGGTATCAGAGGTTCAAATATGCAAATATCCTTCTCAAATTTGAGGGGGATTTAGGTTTGATAATTTTTTTGGGTGCATATTGGGGAGAAATTAACCTTACCATTGTGTCCAAAAGACCCAAACTCCCCTATTTTCATATAAAATACTTGATATTTGGGTGAATTTTTTTGGGTCATTTTTGGGGTTTTCATATTTTTGATAGAAATTTTTTTGTACAGTCATATTGAATCCATATGGTATAGATACATATTATTCATACATAGTTGTACATGTAGCAATTTGTAGTATTGAACAATCACCAAATATTCTTTGTAGATTTTTGACAATCTCTACTAGATTCTGAATTGTCATCTTCAATAGTGTGGCCTAGAATGTTTGTTTGGAGTGTGTCAACTTTCGCCATCGACATGGAGAAACTTGACCATAGTTCGAAGACATAATAGGGTGAGTGTAGGATCCTGATGGGCCAAACTATGCCTCTAAGTGGCAATGAAAATATAGAAAAATAGACTTAAGCAACTCATATAAAAAATTGAATAGGTTATTAACATAATTTGGAAGATATGTAGGAATAGAATTTGTAGTAAATTGAATATGGTTTGTAGGCTACTAAGATTTTTTTGGGAAAAAAATATTTTATTTTATGAAAAATATTAAAATTCAATGTAGTAGTACTTTAATTTTTTTTTAAAATAAAACGCATGTGTTTGATTGACCAACCTAAGTATGAGCAATTTTTCTTTGAATCTCTCAATATAAGTAGAGGACACATGCCTAGATGTAATACATTTTTTTATAATTTTTTTGCAATTAAATAAATAGTTATGAATTTTTTAGTAGGAATTTTTAAAAATATTAGCAACTATTTGTTCGGCCACCCTAACTTGGTCAAAAATTTATGACATTCTATTTTTTTAACCTATAGTTTGTGAAGCATAGAGTGTGACAGATCTTTTGGATTCAAAAAATGTGTAACTATTTAAAAGTTATAGATTTTTTTTCAATCAACCTATCAATTAGAACTTTACACATAGTGCATGTATAAAATCAATCATAATTATCTATTAAATTTAAAATAAAATATATCTTATATTGGTAGAATGCTGATAATTTATTGAACAAACCTTTTTTGTTTCATCAAATTCAGATTAAAAAAAGCCACCAACATGAAAGGTGAAGTTTGAAAAACCATTGGAACCCTTCTAAACACATTAGGGTGGTTGACTTTTCAAGTTTGACACCTTAAGCCAAATCCCAAAGCGATCTCGAGGTAAAAAAATTATTAGAAAAAATGGATATATGTTAATAATAAATATCTAATAGGAACAAATATCCATTTTTTAAAGTTAAAAAATGGATAAACTAATATCTATTTATTAGAGTTAAGAAAGGGATATTTGTTTCTTGATTTTTTTTTGGTTGACTATAAGTTAAAATTTAACATATGTTATAATATTAATATTCCTATTTTTGGGAAGCATTAGGTTGGTCCCTTTTTCAATCTAAGAATCGATATAAAGTGGCAATTGCTAGACGAAGGTTGGATCAAAGTAAAATTTGATGGGGCATCTAGGGGTAATCATGGACCATTAGGAGTAGGTTGTATCATAAGAGATCACTTAGCAAATATTCTTGCAAAGATGGTGGATAAAATAGTGGAAGGAACAAACAATGAAATAAAAAAGCAAGTTTCTTGGCTAGGAATCAACCTATGTATATGTTTGGGATTAGTAAAATACATTTAGAAGGTGACTTGTTAATTATAATTAATGAAATTTAGTGTCAAGTGACCCCTAATTGTTGTTGGTATATGGTGATTGATCATGCAAATACTATACATTTTTTTTTTTCATTAACATGTCAAGGTTCTCCTGTTGACATGTCAAGGTTTTTTTCCCATTGACATGTCAAGGTTTTCTCGTTAACATGTCAAATGAAAAACGACCTTGTAAAACCCTAATTCTAGAAGGTTCCAAAAAATTTGTTATAAGTGGTTGGGATGTATGTTGTGGTATTGTGTTTGTGAGATTGTAATATGTTTTGCACTGGATAATAAAATCATTCAATGGCTAAGTTTTTGTGGATGTAGCCCATATTGGGTGAACCGCATTAAATTCTGTGTTGATCTCTTTTGTGTTATTCTTCATTGTTAATTCTAGGTTATTTCATTTGCATATAATTGTTAATGTTTATTGCTTTGGAATCTATATGAACCCTAACAAATGGTATAAGAGCTACGTTTATTTCAGTTGATTGGCAAGAAACTTCTAGATTTGAGTGGGAGCAATGGAAGAAGGAAAATTCAAGGTTGAGAAGTTCAACGGGCATAATTATCAATTATGGAAGATGCAGATGGAAGATTATTTGTATCAAAAGGATCTATGGCGACCATTGCAAGGAAAAGCAATGAAAGAGGCTACGATGTCCGATGAAGAATGTGAGATTCTAGATAGAAAGGTAATGGGTACCATTTGGTTGTGCCTTGCACCATCCGTGGTGTTCAATATAACATAAGTAAATATAATAGAGGATTTGATGGAAGCTTTAACTAAATTGTATGAAAAACCCTTAGCCTCAAATAAGGTATTTCTCATGAAGCGTTCGTTTAATTTGAAAATGATTGAAGGTGGATCTATGACAAATCATTTAAATGAGTTTAATACGATTACCAGACAGTTAACTTCTATATAAATGAATTCTGATGAAGAGGTGAGGGCTCTCTTGGTTTTATGTTCTTTTCCAGAAAGTTGGAATACCTTGGTAATGGTTGTAAGTAACTTTGTCTCTGGTTCAAATACATTGAAATTTGATGAGGATTTTGGTGTTGTCCTTAGCAAGGAAATGCGACAAAAAAGCACAGGTGAGAATTCAACATTAGGTAATGCTTTGACTATAGAGAACATGGGAAGAACAAAGGAGAGAGGAAAAATCCCAACAAATCATAGGAAGTCACAAGGGAAGTCAAAGAAAGGAATATCTAAATCCAGAGGAAAAATGGATTGTTGGCACTGTGGAAAGCTAGTACACTTGAAGAAGGATTGTTGGTCTCGAAAATGAAAACAAGGAGACAAACAACATGATGATAGTAAGGAAGCTAATGTTGTAAGTAATAAATTGTAGGATGCTTTAATTCTATGTTTAGATAATGCTAATGATTCTTGGGTAATAGATTTAGGGGCTTCATTTCATGCTACACCTCATAAGAAATATTTTGTAGATTATGTTCAAGGTGATTTTGGATAGGTATATTTGGATGATGATGAACCCTGCCAAATTGTTGGAAAAGGAAAGATAAAAATCAATTTACATAATGGAAATGAATGGTTGCTATAGGAGGTAAGGCATGTTTCAAATTTGAGAAGGAATTTAATTTCTGCAGGACAATTGGGTAGTGAAGGTTGCATGGTTACCTTTTCAGACAAAGTTTGGATGGTCACTAAAGGTGCATTAATAGTAGCTAAAGGTGAAAAGGTAGGAACATTGTATTTGTGTACTACTCTATCTTAACTGCTATAGAAATAGTTGCTACTGAGAATGTTATAATACTTGCTACAGGGATAGAAAAAAAATTGTGGCACCAGAGACTTGAGAAAATGAGTGAGAAACGGATGAAGATCCTTCACTCTAGAAAGTTTCTACTAGGTTTGAAGCAGATTGACTTGGAGTTCTACAAAAATTGTGTTTATGGAAAATAAAAAAGAGTCTGATTTCTTAAAGTTGGGAAAGAGAAGAAGAGTGAGAAATTAGAGCTTGTGCATTCAGATGTATGGGGACCAGCTCAGGTATCTTCTCTTTGTGGCTCTTGTTATTATGTTACTTTTATTGATGATGCAACTAGGAAAACATGGGTGTATTTCCTAAAACAAAAATCAGAAGTATTTGAAACTTTTAAAAGGTGGAAAGCTTTGGTTGGGAATGAGACAAGAAAAAAGTTGAAGTGTCGTATATTTGATAATGGAGGTGAGTATTGCAACAAAGAATTTAAAAATTATTGTTCATACAATGGAATTCGTAGGCAGAAAAAGGTTCCTAAAATCCCACAAGAAAATGGTGTGTCTGAGAGGATGAATAGGACCATTATGGAGCATGCAAGGAGCATGGGATTGCATGCTGGACTACCCTTACACTTTTGGATAGATGTTGTACATACCATTGTTTATTTAATAAATAGGGGACATTCAAATCTTTTGGATGGTGGCATTCTAGAGGAGGCTTGGATGGGTGAAAAGGTAAACTATTCATTTATGAAAACCTTTGGTTGTGAAGCTTTTGTCCATGTTGATATTGAAAATAGAACCAAGCTTGAGGCTAAGTCTAAAAAATGTACCTTCATTAGATATGGAGTAGATGAATTTGGTTATCTGTTATGGGATTAGGAGTAGAGATGTTATATTCAATGAGAAGGTCATGTATAAGGATCCACTACAAAAAAAGAAGCATGGACATGCCAAAAAGGAATATGTGGTGTTGGATGAGGTTCCAAAAAACAAAATGCTAGTGGTACCTGATGCTCAACAACAAGTTATCCCAAAAACTCTTGAAAGTGTTACATGTTCTACAAGGATAACTAGACCTCCAGAAAGATTTTCTCCATTGTTATATTCTATATTATTAACTAATTCTGGTGAACCTGAAGGTTATGAAGAAGCAATGCAGGTAGATACCAAAAAGTAGTGCGAGCTAGGAATGAAAGAGGAAATGGATTCCTTGTTGTAGAATCAGACTTGGGACTTACTTGGTACAATTTCCTACAGGTAAAAGAGCATTGCCAAATAAATGGGTTTACGGGTTGAAGGAAGAAGATGGAGGCAAGAAAATATATAAGGCCAAATTTGTGGTAAATTTTTTTGCACAGAAAAAAAGGTATGATTTTGATGAAATATTTTCTCCGGTTGTAAAGATGACTTCTATTGGAACTATTCTAAGTCTTGTGGCTACGGAAGGCTTGCATCTTGAATAGATAGATGTGAAAACATTTCTCCATGGGGATTTGGAAGAGGAAACATACATGCAACAACCACAGGGATATGAGGTCAAGGGTAAAGAGGAATTTATGTGGAGGTTAACGAAGAGTTTGTATGGTTTGAAGCAAGCACTTCAACAATGGTATTTGAAATTTGATAGTTTTATGGATGAACAAGGTTACAAACGGTGTCATTCTAATTATTGTGTTTATTTTAAAAAATTGGGTAATGGCAACTATATTATCTTATTGCTTTATGTTGATGACATGCTTGTTGTCGAGTCTAACATGCAACATATTAATGAAATTAAGAAGGAATTATAAAATTCATTTACTATAAAGAATTTGGGTGCAAAAAAAAAAATCCTTGGTATGAGGATTGCATGGGATAGGACAAACAGAAAATTATTTTTGTCTCAAAATGAGTATGTAGAGAAGGTGTTGAAAAGGTTTAACATTTAAAATGCAAAATCAGTTAGTACACCTTTTCCTAGTCATTTTAAATTGACTAAGGAGATGTGTCCAAAGACACAAGAGGAGGAAGAAAAAATTTCTAAGATACCATATGCATCAGCAGTTGGAAGCTTGATATATGCAATGGTATAAACAAGACTAGATATTGCACATGCAGTGGGAGTTGTGAGCAGGTATATGAGTAATCCAGGAATGGAACATTGGAATGCGGTAAAATGGATTCTCTGATATTTAAGAGTTACTACTTCAAAGAAACTATGTTTTGGAGGAACAAATTCTTCTCTAAAATGATATGTTGACTGTGATCTGGTGGGTGATATTGATAGCAGGGGGAGTACTATAGGGTATATTTTTATTGTAGGAGGTACTATAGTCAGTTGAATTTCAAGAATGTAAAAGTTTGTTGCGCTTTCAACCACTGAAGCTGAGTATGTTGTTGCTACGAAAGCTATCAAGGAGATGATTTGGTTACAAAATTTTATAAAGGAACTGTGACAATGAAAAGAAGATAGTCATTTGTACATTGATAGCCAGAGTGCCATTCATCTTGCTAAGAACTCAGCTCTGCATTAAAAAACTAAGTACATACAACTCAGATACCACTTCATCTGATCAGTTTTGGAGGATGGACAATTGAAGTTGGACAAGATTCACACAAGTGAGAATCTTGCAGATATGTTGACAAAGGAAGTTACACGAGAGAAACTGATTTCCTCATCAGTTTTCATTGGACTTCATGAATGATAATGGTGGACATAAGAAACTGACTAGACCTATAATCTAGTGGGAACTACAAGTGCATCAGTGTCGTCCAAGATCAATCTCCAAGTGGGAGATTGTTTGGTGTGGATCCTGATCAGTCTCCAAGTGGGAGATTTTTGGTATGTGGCGATTGATCATGCAAATACTATACACTCATAACATATCAATGGAGTTCAGGATATCGCCCTGATTTTTTTTTGTTAACACTTTAAGGTTTTCCTGTTGACACATCAAGGTTTTTTTCCCGTTGACATGACAAGTTTTTCACATTAACATGTCAATTGAAAAATGATCTTGTAAAACCCTAATTCTAGAAGGTTAAAAAAAAAGCTTGTTATAAGTGGCTGAGATGTATGATGCAGTATTGTGTTCACAAGATTGTAATATGTTTTGCACTGGATAATAAAGTCTTTGAATGGCTGAGTTTCTATGGATGTAGCCCATATTGGGTGAACCACATTAAATTCTATGTTGATCTCTTTTGTGTTATTCTTCACTGTTAATTCTAGGTTATTTAATCTACATATAATTGTTAATGTTTATTGCTCCAATCTGTCTGAACTCTAACAACTGAAAGCTTGAGAAAATACTTCCATGAATATTGGACAAACTCATACATTTTGAAGACTACAATGTATTTCATATCTATCAAGAAGGTAATTTAGAGGTAGATAGGCTATCAAAGATCACCATTGATCTCGTCAATGAACAAGTTAGTGTACTGGTGGTTAATGTTGGAGTGCTTGCACGAGTGGAGGATGGTGATGGGACTCAAGTGGCTGAGGGGCATTAACGCCTATGTTAGGAAAGTCTTAGTGGTGTGATGCAAATGATAGTGGCCAAATGTTAAAAATCTAAGGCCGAGCACATTCTCAGTAAATAGAGATGGAATCCATTATCAACCTCGAAGAAAAGGAGTGATAGATGATATTTTGACGAGTGGTGATTGAAAACCACCTAAGGAAAATATTCAGTGACACGAAGGTGAAGACATTAGAGGCGATAAAGAGATTTTTGGGTGTTAGATTCATCCTCTCCACCTATTTCTACATGGTTAACATGGATTTTTCCTCCATGTTCATGGTGTGAATACTACATGCACGAGAAATAGAGAATTTGTGAAGCGATTGATGAGGAGGCTAGTTAAAGCTTGATGGAGGGAGGCAATGGATTACTACCTAAATATGGTGGTGGTTGAGTAGGAGTTGAGGCCCACAAGAGTGGTGTGGGCACAACTCACCCTTGAATACAACAGACCACCAGTGTTGTTCTTGGTTTGGATTGTGGGTGAAGAGATAGATGCAAGGACATAAGAAGTGTTGGGCAATATTTCTCTTCTCAAAGAAATCATAAGGGCCTTTACGCCTGTGTAACTGCTGATGATTTTGGCCCTTACAATAGTTGCAAGAGCGCATGGCATGGAGGAGGAGATGGAGAAAGACACTGAAGTGATGGTGGAGGCAAACTTGGATCTACAATAAAGAAAAAATTAAAGTTCTTTTTAATTTTTATAATTTTTTAAAGGTTCCATTCAAAATTTTAACAATGTAATTATGGGTTTGGCCCCCATAGTGCCTTTTTAATATATCAAAAATATTAATATTAATATATATAATATAATATATGATAAACTAATATTTAATATTTAATATATACTAGCATATAATAATATTAATATAATATACATTATATAATATAAATATTATATATAATAGTATTGTTAGAAATTAATATTTACTTAGATAAAAATTATTTATTAATTTGTATTATTAAAATACTCTTAGAAATATTCCAAAGGAATCCTTACAAGTCTCTTGTCTTATTTGAGTATGTTCACACATATGTGAGAACGACTCATTTTTATAATTCTTTTTTGAGGTATATTAGGCTTAGGTGTAACCTCCTCTTTAAAAAGATCTTGATACCTTGCACACACATAGGATGAAAGGTGACATGCATAGACTTGGGAGTTACTTATGCAACTCTTTTCTCAACTCTATTTTGAGGTGCTTCTCTCATTCTTCTATGAATCATTCTATGCTGGAGCTCTCTCTCTCATTCTCTCTTAGTAATATTCTTAGGCTTTATGTTATTTTCATAATATTGGGAGTTTTTCTTTTCTTTTCCCCCTTACAAATTCTTGTGTCCTCTCTTGGAAGTTGGTGTACTTGCTCATGGTTCTCATCTTGATGGTAATATTTTCTTTGAAACAATTTCTGTTGGATTATTACTTTCCATTCATTTCATTTATTATTTCTTTCATGGTATTAGAGCAAGTTTTACTAATCCTTATTTGAAAAAAAATGTTGAAGGTTTACCATCTCTTTGAAACATTCACTTTGGAGGTTCATTTTTTGAGAGAAGATAAAAAAGAGCTAGTTTTTTTAATAATCTAATAATATTTTTCTAACCCTTTTAATATGTAGCAATCAAAATTTTCTAAGTTGTTGTTTTTACAATATAGATTTCAAATAATATTGTTTATATACATTAATTTTTTTTTCCTTCAATATATACAATCTACATTGAATTTGTTCTAAAGGATTTTTTTACAATCAACAATACCCAATTTTGTTTTAAAAAATTATATCATAGTTTTCTAAATAAAATACACATATAATTTGTAATATTAGTTTTGAAAAATACAATAAAATTTTCTTCATTAAATCTACAATAATTTTTTTAAAAATCTGCAATAACAAATTTATATAAAAAAATCATCATAGCAAATTTCTTTTCAAATAAATTTTTTTACATCTACAATAATAATTTCAATAAAATATATCAAAGTTTTTTTTTCAATTCATTCAATCTGCAAATACTTTTTTTTTCTAAAATACATTTAACATAATTTTTTACTCCTTCTAAAAATACAAAAGTTATGAAATAAAGCTTAAAATTTTTTCCCCCCATTTTGTGGTCCCCTAAGTTTAATAATTTTTTTTTTTTAAATCATTGTTTTTTTTAAACTTTAATTTTTTTTAAGTAGTTTCTAACAAAATATTAAAATCTTACTAATATAAAATATTAAAATCTTACTAATATAAAATATTAATAATATTAATAGTAAAAAAAACTTTAATAATATAATTTTTTTAAAAGGATATTAAAAATATTTCTTTAAAAGAATTCTTTTTTAAATTAATTTTTTTAGTTGTTTGATTTTAAAATATATATGTTAATTTTTTATATAGTTTTTATTTTAAAATTATTTTTATTTTACAAAGATTTTTGAATAAAATGTAAAAATTCATTTTTTCTAAAGCAAGCTTAGAAATTTCATCAAAGGGGTTAATATTTTTTAAGCTATTTTAAAAAAAATAATTACTTGACTCTAAAATTTTTCATTTCCAAACAATTGATTATTATTTCTTTTCTATAATTGTGAAAATTATTTTTTATCATTTTGCAATCATGTCAACTCTAATTTTAGAAATTAAATTAAATAGCTCTAATTTTCATTCTTGAAAACTGCACATTTCATTTATGTTTAGATTTAAATATCTCTTAGATGTTGCAATGAATCTGATCCATCCGCATCTAAAGAGGTTCAAGAAAAGTGGAGGACTCAAAATGAGGAAACTCTTGGCCTCATAGAAATTTCAATGTCTCCCAAACTATATGTCCATAATAGGAACTTTGTGAAAGCCTATAAAGCATGGGAGATCCTCAAACTATCTATAATAGTTCAAATGAGTCAAGAAAGATACAACTTCAAGATTAATCTAAAAATTTGAGATATACTGATTTCAAAACTATGGATGATTTTTTGTTAAAATTTGATGCATTAAATAGTCAATTGTATGGTTTAGGAGTAACAGTTGCAAATATTAGAGTAATTCATATTATTCTTAAAAAATGTCTTCCTAAACAATTTTAATAGTTTATTACTGATATTCATGCTCAATTAGCTATGCCCTCATTAGCTAGTCAACTTATGATATTTTTTTAAATTTATTAAAGCAAGAAAAATCAAAAGTTGATTTAATTTGATAATCTTAAAAGTAGTGAGCATGATTTTATATCTAGAACCGTAAGAAATTTTTTAAGCCTCATAATAAACATTACTATAATCCTAAATCTCGTCATAATAATACTAATGATACTAAAAAAATAATTCTCAAAAGAGACCTCAATATACTTATTGAGATAAAGATAGTCATTGGTCTAATACTTGTTTTAAGAAACAAAATGATAAAAATCCCATGAAGAAAAATAATCAACATAATAAACCTCATAATAATAGGTTTAACAACAATGCAAGTCAATCTAGACGTACTTTTACTTGTAGTTATAATGCTTCAAAACCTCTTGAATGGGTTATCAATTCAAGTTCTTCTCAACATGTTACTTCTCATAAAGAGATATTTGAATCCATTCAACTTCAACTTGCTAATAATCATGGTTATAAAGTAGAAGCGATTAGAGATGTGAATGTTCCTAATGGTAAGTTACATGATATTTTGTATGTTCCTAAATTAAAGACTAATTTTCTTTCAGTAGCTAAGCTTTGTCAAGATTACAAAATAAAAATTTATCAAGATATGTGCTATGTTATTGATCCAAAGTAAAATCATAAACTCATTGTTTGTGCTAAATTAAACAATGATAATTTGTTTAAATTTTACAACTTTTCTCATTCTAAATATTCTTTACTATCTACCATCTATTTCAATTTTTGGCATGAAAGACTTGGTCATATTCATGCTAAAAATATTGTCTTGATGCAAAAATATAATATGGTAGAAGGATTTTGTATCATTGTTTCATCTAAAATTGTATGCACAAGATGCATGAGTGGTAAGATGCATAGGGAGCCCTTTCCACAAGGTCAAGCATGGAGGGCACATTATAAGTTGCACCTAGTCCATAGTGACCTTTTAGGGCCCATGGAGAATAGCTCCATCCAAGGAACAAGGTATGTACTTATTTTATTTATGATGATTCTAAAAGAATGTGGATCTATTTTCCTCAAAATAAGGATCAAGTTTTTGATATATTTTTTGAATTTCATAAATTTTTTGATAGACAATCGAGTTTTGAAATCAAAACTCTTAGAACTAATAATGGTAAATAACATGTGAATAATTATTTTAATGGTTATTTAAAGTCTTTTGGTATTAAAGACAAGCTAACCATTCCCTATACACCTCAACAAAATGGTGTAGCAGAAAGGAAGCATAGAACTATTGTTGAAATGGCTAGATGTATATTACATGTGTAGAGGCCTACTAATGTTCAGGAAACTTGGTGTCAAATAAACAATTCAGAGGTGGTCCTACTGAACAATTCACTAAACTGTTGAAAGGCTTTCATTTAATTTATCAACCAAGGATAACATAAGCTTTTGATGATGCTGACACTATATGTGCTTTCAGAGACTCTTCACTACCTATATCACTCTAGCATAGGTGTTTACACATACTGGAAATCATAAATTGCATAATAGTGAAAAGAGGTAATGTTGAAGCTGTTGCTATGGGTACTTACAACTAAATACTATGACTAGTTCATTATCAAGAAATGAATTATGTAATTAACCAATACTTGATAACTCAACTAAATTGACTAATTCTGGAGAATAATGTATGGACCAATTAAAACACTAAATAAATAATGTTCCCTATATTGGTACTCCTCTTGGTACCAATGTCCCTTCTTCTGTTGCACTAGAAGTTGGTACAGTTGACAAGTCACCTCTATCCCCATCCTTGGGTTTGGAATCTTTTTTCTCTGAAGAAGAACCTACTTCTTTTGTGGATAAAATGGTGGGTGGTAGCTCACCAACTTCGGTTAGGCTGAACATGGAGGTTGCCTCTTGTTCAGTGATTGGTTAGGAATTTGATGTTCCTAAAGCGCTGATGATTAAAGCTATGGAAAAACTCAAGCTATCATTAGTGGGAAAATTCTTGGCATACTTCCAAAACATAGAACAGGTAAGGCACTGGGTCGTCTCTGTTTGGAATTTAAAAGGCAGTGTTTCTATTAGTGTTATGCCAAAAGCTATTTTCCTGTTCTCCTTTGTTGTCTATGAGGATATGTTAAAGGTTCTTATGAGAGGTCCTTGGGCATTTGATGTTGGTTTTAAGAACTTCCTCTCCTTGTGTAAGTGGAAGTTGGACTTTGACCCTTCTAATGACCTAGGTGCTATTGCTCTTATGTGGGTACGCCTACCTAGACTACCTTTAGAATTTTGGGATATTAGAATCTTCAAGGGTATTTCCAACTATTTTGGAAGCCTTTTGGATGTTGATAAGATAACCCATGAAAAGTACCGCTTATTTTTTGCTCGGATTTGTGTTAATTTGGTTGTTAACACTATTTTTCCTACTTCGGTGCTTTTGAAATCGAAGTTTGGGAGTTATTCCCAACCCCTTGAGTATGAAAATGCTAGACTTTTTTGTCAATCTTGCAAAAAATTTGGCCATCTAATTGATTCCTATAATAAGAAGCCTCAGAGTGTGTCAAGTGAGGTGCCTTGTCCTATAATAAAGTCTACGGTAATGGAACAAAAGGATGTTGCTAAGGATTCCCCACCAATGGTAAAAGAAAATAATGGTGGTGCTTTGGAAGCCTTGAAAGAAGCTGCTCTGAGATTAGTGAAATATATGTCTCAAGAAGCAGTTTAGGAAGTTCCCCTGCTTGTTTCTCGGGGCATGGGGTATAAGGAAAGTTTGGAAGAGGCCTCTTGTGCGGGTTGAAAAATTAATTTAGAAGAGCAGTTGGCCTTGGAGGAAACAAATGAAGAGGTGAAGAAATTTTAACATTATTATGAGAAACTAGAAATAAATTAGGGTTTGGCTAATATATCTATTCCTTGATTGGAAGAGAATAGTGAGTTTTTCGAGGAATAAGAAATTGTATCTTAGGTTGCTAAAGCTTCATTTCATCCCTTTCTAGCTTAGGAAGATATCTTTCAGAAGGAAGGGAGGAATATCAAGGAGTGAAGGGCTATGTTGGGTTTCCCATCTTCACCCTCAAATGAGGTGGCTAATGAAGACTAGATTCAAGCTAATATCAAGTCAAAAAAGAAAAATAAACTAGATGTATGAGGATGAAATAAGGTTGGAAGACCTTCCTAGAAGGAAACGAGAAACAAGGACACTGTGCGTGGTGCAACTTTAGGCAGATGAAAGACTTTGGACTCAATTGCAGGTCCAAAGTCTAAAAAGAAGTGAGGGAGGTTGTTTCCCCTCCCTTTCTATTTCCTAGTGACTCGGTGGGCTGCCCCCTTGTTAATGAAGATCCTATCCTAGAATATTAGGGGCCTTAATATTCCCTATAAACAATTTTTGGTTAAAACTTGCTTGCTCGATAGCAAAGTTGATGTTTTGTTACTTTAGGAAACAAAAATAAAGAATTTTTTTGATAAGATTATTTTGAATATATCACCTAGGGCTAATTATTTTTTGAGTGAGGCTGAAGGTGCTTTGGGGGTATTGTTACTCTATGGAACCCCTTGAAACTTAAAGGCTCTATGGGATTCTCTGGTAAAAACTATCTTATGGTTTCCTTTGAAGACCTCATTACCTCTAGAAAATGAAATCTGATTAATGTTTATGCTCCTAATTCTTGTCGTGAAAGATTGTTGCTTTGGGATTTTTTGGATGATAGTATAAAGAGTAAAAAGGAGAATTTTTGGATTCTTGGGGGAGATTTCAACTCTTCACTTCTACCTTTAGGAAAGCTGGGGAGCCTTTTTGACTATTCTGGAAGTATGATGGATTTGTCTAGATTCTTCAACTTTGTGGGATTATATGATGTCCCCCTTCTAGGTACCCAATTTACCTGGTCCAACAGGAGGCTTGGAAATCATCTGATTCAAGTCAAGTTGGATAGGTTCCCAGTTTCCTCCAATTGGAACATTTCTCAGCACCTTTCTCTCTTTGCCCTTCTAAGAATTGGATATGATCATAATGCTATCATGCTAGAGAGAAATGTTGACTCTCTTAAAGGTCCTTTCCCCTTTAGATTTGAAATAATGTGGACCCTTCACCCTAATTTTGTTTCTCTAATTGAAAAATGGTGGAATCAACCCTCAGTTGGCACCCCTATGTTTTGTCTTGCTGATAAATTGAGAAGAATTAGAGAAAGAGTGAAAGGGTGGAACAAGCTTACCTTTGGAAACATTTTTGAAATAAAAAAGTCCTTGGATGAAGGGATTAAGGAAGTGTAGGATAAGATGGAGTCTGGGATGGTGGATGAAGATATTTGTAACCATGAATGTAACCTAAGAACCTAATGGTTCAAGATCAACAAATAGGAGGAGATTTTTTGGAAACAAAAATCTTGTTTCTAGTGGCTCCAGGATGGAGATAGAAATACCAAAATTTTCCAGCAATCCACCATGAAAGATAGAAGTAGGAACAAGATAATACAACTTAAGAAAGAAGATGGAAATTTGGTCACTACAAAAAACAAAAATTGCTAAAGAATTTGTTGCCTTCTTCTCCTCCCTCCAAAATGAACTTGTGGCTTCCCAACAAGAATTTGATGATATCCTTCAAGTTGTCCCTAAGGTAATTCTTGATCAGGATCTCCAGGTGACGTCTAGAACTATTTCTATGTAGGAGGTGAAAGAAGCTATTTTTTCTTTTGGTGCTTACAAATCCCTTGGACCTAATGGGTTCCCCCCGACCTTCTTCTAGCTATATTGGAAAATTGTAAAGTCTGATCTCTTTAATGCTGTTAGAGACTTCTTCAGATTTGGTAGGATTCTCAATCAACTTAATGCTACTTTCATTGGCCTCATTCCCAAAGAGGCAGAGGTTTCTTCTATGCATGACTTTAGATCCATTAGTCTTTGTAACACTATGCATAATTTTTTTTGTAAGATAATAGTGATAAGATTGAAAGTTGTTCTATCCAAAATGATAGCTCGAAACCAGAAAGGATTTATTCAAGGAAGAAACATTTTGGATGTGGCCATAACTACCCATGAAATTCTCCATTCAATGGATCTTAGTAAAAATGTGGGGATGGCTTTGAAACTTGACATTTCTAAAGCCTATGACAAAGTTTCATGGCCATTTTTATTTGTTGTTCTCAAGAAGTTTGGGATTAATAGAAGATTTCTAAAGCTGATCACTACCTGTGTTACTACCCCGAAGTGCTCGATTTTGGTGAATGGAATTCCTCATGGTTTCTTGTCTTGTGGTCATGGTCTTAGGCAAGGGGACCCTCTCTCCCTGTACCTCTTTATTATTATTGCTGAGGTCTTTGGAAAAAATATCCAAAAAATTCTTGATTCTAAGGTTCTGGAAGGTGTCAAGGCTACTTCATCCCTCCCGCCTGCTTCTCATCAACAGTTTGTTGATGATACTTGTCAATTCAGATTGCACCCGAACGCTTGAATAGTTAAATTCAGCAATCTATTGAAACATGGAATGATTCTTAGGCCTATGGGTTGCCTAAAACTGAGAATCAATCTCCAGAGAGGGCTGGTTCCCTGATGAAAACCTCCTAAAAACTAACTGACTTGGTTGGGAAAGAGATAGAAAGCTTGCTTGAATTGAAATTCTAAAGCTATGAGAGGTGATTGCACCTAAATGATAATGACTTGCAATTATGACTCACAATAACTTCTCAAAACTCTAATCTGCACACTGATTCAATAATTTAATCACTTGAATGATTTAAATAGAGGCTTTGATTTAATGCAATATTGAGGGAAAACGAGGTTTTCACGACAAAATTTATTAACCAATTAATAAGCACAGTGCATAACCAGTGAACTTAAACTAAATTGCATACAGATATGTGAAAAAGACAGAAAACGTCAGAGGTTTTAGAACTGAAACACAGTAATTCTTCGATCAAATTCTTCACAAAACGATGCTCGAAATCTAGAAGGCAAACTCTAAAGTACTGAACTCAAAGGAATCTTCTGCAATTACACACTTCAAACCTGTAATAAACACTGCTATATTAATCTGAAAACTGAGTTACAAAATGATCTTCTTTGCTAAAGGAAAAGGTAGAAAACAAGAACTGAATTGAAAAACAGTTAAGTTTTTCAATATATACAAAAAACCTTTCCAAAAGGCATGCAAAAAAAACTGAAAGTCCAACTCCAAGAAAAGGTGATAACTCCAAAGCCAAATCTGAGCAAAAGAAAATATCTCTGAAAAGGAGGCCCAAAATCATGCAAAAATAAGTCCAATCAAGCTCAAACTCATTGCCAAGTCATAACTGATACATGCACTATTCCAATTGAACTGAAACTCCCTGAAAAAGTGACTTAAAGCATGCAAAACTGCCTCGTTTTTACCAATCCGCCCATAATAATTAGAACTCCTCTGAAACTGAAAGGAAAACTCCATAATTTACTCCACTTGCATAATTAGATCCTCAGTTGACTTCACTTATACTCTTGTATGAATTTGAGAAGAGCTTAATTTAATTAAATATTAAAAATAATCATCGAATGATTATTTTAATATTTTAACCATTGGTAATAACTTCTTAAATATTGGAGTAATAGCTATATTACTTTAATATTTAATTGAATGTTTGATTTTTTCATAAACACCATGCAAAGTGTACAGGCCCCTTCAGCATGATTAGGTCGATTGACCCTAAATAGTCAAGACCATGAAATATTCAAAAAGTGAAATGATTTTTCTTTTTAATTTCCAAGCAAAAGTCAAGAGAACACATCATTCGAGTTAGGGCTTTTGAGAGCACTCGAACCCTAAAACTCATCATTCACTTTGCATCCGACTTAGAGAAGTTTGAGAAAAATAGCTGCCACTACTCAAACCCTAGCCACGAACTTGCCTTTCTGATATTTTTGGCAATGAGAATTCGGATCTGATCTTTTTTGGTCGAACTGGAACAGCATATGACATTTTTTCCTAAAAAATGTGGACCATTGAGGCGCGTTTTTTTGGTTCTGAGTGATGCTTGAAGACTTTCTCAGTGATTTTCCTGAAAACTTTGGAAGAATCTACTTGTTTCATGGAGAACTAAGAACATAAGACGTTTTTTATAAAAACGTGGAAGCATTAAGCGTGATTTTCTGTTCCTAGATGATGTTCTTTCATTTATCTGAGCTTTTGCTTCAAATTTTGTCAAGAATCTGCATCTAACTTGGCCACCATAAAGATCTGAAGCTACGAACTTTGTTCAAGCACTCTTCAAATTCGAAAATAAGAAGATTTCGGGAGGTACTTTGAGATAATAGTTTGATTTTTTTGCTTTTTCTGTGCATTTCTAAAATCTTTCTTTACTTCTTGAAGCACCATTGAATATCAAGTATTTTGAAAAACAAAGAACAATCTTTGCTTTAAAAAGTCAAATCTGTGTCTTTGTTCTTTTGAATCTGCAAAAATCTTCAATATTAAGCTGGTACATGAAGATTTCCTTTTAATTTCTTGCCCATATTTCTGAGACAACAACTTTAAGACTTCTGGGTACTGTAAATAATGTTTGACTTATGTATTTTCTGTATCTGAAGCTTCAAATATTCATGATAGCAAAGAAAATGTATTTCCCAGTTTGAAATCTCATCTGGGTATATGTGAAAAATCTCCTTCAGGCCACGACTTGACTTCTGGATCTGAGTATAAACCAAAACTCCTCGTGCTCAATATCTTCAATGATTTTTCCTTTATGCTTAAATGGTTTTCATGGACATGAATAAAAACCAAAACCCAAATCCTTTGTGCTCTCTATAAGATTTTAGCTCGAATATATGACATATGCTTTGGCCGATAAATATTGTTACTGAGCTGAATATTCCTCCATCTGGGCATTATGAAATTTGTGTGCTCCTGACATTTCCTAGACGTTTGAACTTCAACCCTGTACCTAGCTTGCATTTGAAAGCTGAAAAACTACTTTTTCTGAGCTGAGACAGTCATAATATTGTGCTGTTTTGAAACAATAAACATGGATTTTTTGTATGCTATCTTTTATTTCTGACTGCTACGAAGCAGAAATTCTTTGACTGTCTTTGTAAGAAACACTTCTAGAATGATAAAAAGAAGTAACCACCTCTTTTGCTGCCCCAAATTCTTTGCATTTTTTTTGATCTCCCACTGTTCAATTCTGATCTATAGTCATTGACTCAAAATATGCCAGTAACCTCTAGTATGCATTGTGATGTCTTCTGATGCTTTGCTCCCGCTATATGTATCATTGTAGCTTTTGGGACAACGTTCTTGTTCATGAATGTAATACTTTCACTTAATCTGTTCTATGTATGAACTAGTTTTTCCATTACTGTTCATTATTCTTTGCTAAACATGAGAATTCTGCTCGTAATGTTGAAATTAAATTGTTATCTTGAGTCTTTTGTAAATTGTGCATGCACTTGATGGTGTAAGAAACAAAACAAAATGTTGAATGCTCTGTTCATCCTTTAATGAAAAGGAGCTCAATTGCTTAATTAGAATGTGAATGTGAATGAGAGACAAAGCTAAAACAAGAGCTAATAAATGTAATCAATACTCAACTGCCATGCTACTTTACTGTTCCTTTGATTTGTGAGCAAAAGATAATTGCTCAATCAGTTCTATCATGCTGATTTAGACCGCTTTTATCATTTGATATTATAGTACATTAATCCTTTCTTGCTCTATAATTGAAAACCTGATATGCCAGGCTCAACCCTTGTGGGAGCCCGTTTTACCCCACATATCTGATGAAAAGAATTCGAACATGATAAACCTGTTCCTGCACATTGAAACAAACATGTTAGCAAAATATAAGAAGCTGAAAGCTTCCATTGAATTATGTCTTTCCGCTCGATCTTTTTCAATTATCTGATGAATGCTTGGTTTAACGCAAATTACATTTCTGTCTGTAGCATAGACGTAAGGCAGAAAGTAATTCACCATTGCTTAGAGTATAACTCTAATACCATTTCCTTAATGATTTTGTAGGTACACAGAGCGATGAAACGAGGCTGCAACTGCTTGGAGGCACAACGGCTAGAAGCACCAACGAAGTGATTCATCATTACAGGCAATGATGAATTGCTTCTCTTTTTTACGCTTATGTTATTTTCAGCAGTGTAGTCTGTCCATTTAAATTTAGTATTCATCTCTTGATTGTCAAAAACAAACTCAGTTACTCTCGCGGCTTGTGCAAGATTCAACATTTCACAAAATGAATAAAAGTATCATTATGCAAATTTTCTTAATTTTCTATTTTAAACATTTGCACAATAAACTTATGACACATATGTAAGATGATCTCAATGATGATCAATGAACACTTTATCAGCAAAATATGAAAATTTCCTGTACCTATAATAGCTGAACTTCATTCAGCTCTACCTATTGAGCGTAATTTGAAAATTAGGTAACAATACTATTTTGTTTGGTGAAGCTTCAGTTGGTGAAGCTAGTCAATGGAAATGCATCCTAAATGACTATGCCACTACTTCAAGTTAACATATAAATTACAACAAGAGTAAGCTATACTTCTTTCATGCTGACCAAATGGTGAAAGACAAAGTTGTTCAAATTTTGGGCTATCAGGAAGCTATTTTTCCTGCTATCTACCTTGTCCTACCCTTGATCTCTAAAAAACTAGATAGCAATTATTGGAACCACATTATTGAAAGAATTCAAAAGAGGCTCCCTAGTTGGAAAGGAAAACTTATGAGTCAACTTGGGAAGCTCCAACTACTAAAATCCTTGCTTCAAAATATTTCGACCTACTACTTGTCACTATTCAACATCCCTTTATTGTAGAAAAGATTGAACAAGTCCAAAAAAGATTCTTATGATTTGGAACTGAGTAAATAAATAGAATGATGCTTATTGGGTGGGATAAAGTTTGTGCTCCTAAATGTGTTGGTGGCTTGGGGATAAAGAGAATTAAATTCTTTAATAAAGCTCTGGCAGCTAAACTAGGATGGAATTTGTTGGAAGGAACCAAAGACTAGGTCAAAATCCTTAAAGCTATATACTTTAGAAATAAAGATTAGGGTTGTTTCCTCACTTCTTTTGATCTGACTTATGGTTTTGTCTTATGGAACCACCTAATTAAAGCTAAAAGTGTGCTAAGAAAGGGTGCAAGAATGTGCATTGGTAATGGTATGGATACTAACTTTTGAAAAGACTCTTGGAATAATGGGCCCCCTCTCTCATATTTAAACAACCTCAACCCCTTGAAACAAAGATTGATCAGAACCTATGGCAAGAAGGTTGCGAGCTATATTAATTGGGAGAAAGTTGAGCCTAGGTGGATGGAATTTAACAACCTGCTCAAGGGAGCTAACCTGAGAGGTGATAGAAAGAAAAACTAGGATCCTGTGGTACAAAGAATTAATTTTTTAATTGGGGAGGCCAATTGGTTCTCTAAAGATAGGAAGGATGATAGATTGATAACCCCTTCGACTATTTTTCTATCAAAAATGCCTATGTGGAATTAGAAAAACCTTTAATAGCAAACATGGATCCTTTATGGAATAAAGTGTGGATAAAATATTTGACCCCTAAAGTTAACTGCTTTTGGTGGATTGATTCTCATGGAAAAATCCTAACTATTAATAACATGGTTAGAAGGGGGTTCCATTTGGTTAATAGATGTGTCATTTGTAAAGAGGAGGAAGAGACAATTATGCACCTGTTCTTCAATTGTATGTTCTCAAGAGAAATATGGTCCTTCTTCCTCCCCTTGTTATGCACTGATTGGATTTCCTCTCCTTCCATAAAAATGTTTATTGATAGTTGGTCCTTTAGTCCTTACTATCACAAGATCATTGCAAATCTTTGGAATCAAGTCCCCCCTTTCATAACATGGGGGATTTGGAAGGAGCGAAACAATAGGATCTTTAGGGAAACTGGGAGAAACATCAATGAGTTATGTATGACCATAAATAATCAAATTAAGGAAAATGTGGAAGCAGGGAGATACAACTACTCTAAGGTTATGCCTTCATACAAGGAAATGATAATCAAACAATTATGGGGTCTAAGAAAGGATCTTAGTAATATTAACTAGAATAATTTTCTTTCAAGGAAGACTATTGTTTGGAACCCTCTGAAGAGGGATTAGATCAAATATAATTTTTATGGATGCTCCAAAGGTAACCTTGGCCTGGTAGGGGCTAACAACCTTTTAAGAAACCATCTTGGTGACTGAATAGTTGGTTATGGGAAAAATGTTGGAATTTGTTCTAACAACAAAGTGGAGGCCATGGCTTCTTGGGGAGGCATCAAGTTGTTAAGAGATTTAGGCTTCTAGGAAGTCATTTTGGAAGGAGATTCTAAACTGATTGTTGATATTTGAAGGGTGATAGTGTTGTTCCCTAGGAAATAAGAGATATAATGGTCAACTATAAGGTGCATATGTAATTTTTTTTTCACTCATTGTAGAATTCAAAATGTTTATAGGGAGGGAAATAGCTTCACAGATATAGCTACTAATGAGGCCCTTAACTGTAACAATTGGTCCCATTGGGAGTATGGTCAGTTGCCACGAGAAATAAAGGATAATGTGTTAAAAGAAAAATTTGAAAATGTATACAAATTATAAGTTCTGGATAAGGGGCCTGGGTAGGGTGATAATTAGATCTGGTAATAGAATGAGATTAAAAATTAATGATTATAAGGTTGGAATGCTCCAAATCAAGGGTAATGATATGAAGATTATTATCAGGAAAATATTTAATGAGGTAATCATTCCTGAGCACTCTCTGTATCACATGTTGAATTGTAGCTACAAAGCTTGGGTCATTTCAAAAATCTTCGATGTGCCAAACATATCATCCCACAACATTTTCAAGGCTCAATTCAAGTTTGATAATATGGAAAAATTTATTATGAGGAAGGTTAATCATTCCAATTGCATCCTCAAGTTTGTGTTTGTGGCATTCCTCATTTCGAAAAATTGTATAAACACTTTAAACACCAACCTTCTTCCCACTAACTCTAAGTGTTTTCTTTGTAAGTTTGGAGTCTGTCGTGGTGGAGTGTTCATTTTTTGGGGTGGAATGAAGAGAATTGCTAATTAGAAGAAAAGCTTCAAAAGTTTGCAAACTTCTAAAATGGGTGGGCCTAGGAAATGCATTGAACCCTCTAACTATGTTGTTGTTAATAAAAATTATGATCTATGGTAGATGTTTAAAAGGGTGGGAATGGCTTCCTTGTTTGAAGCAATGAAGGGCTATGATGAAAATTTGACAGCCAAGTTCACCAATTCTTGGAAAAAAGGGAATGTGTCAATTGGGGTGATGAAATCTGAAGTCACGACACGGTTTATAGCAGAAGCTACTAGTTTGGTAAATGATGGGAGAAAGGTGGCAAAGAAAAGTGGGGCGGATTATCAAAAAATTGTGGAAAAATTCTTGCATGATAGTGAGAAGCTAACGAGGTTTCAGAATAGTTATGCATAGCTTGAACTCCCTCTGTCATTTTCCCTAGTAAGCATGTTTGTTATGCACTACTTTACCCTTGAAGCTAGGTGCATGACTGTTCATGCCTACCATTTTCCTATTCTCAATCGTATATGCCATAACGATAGGATAAATTTTCCCTTCTATCTGCTATCCTCTTTGCAACAAAACATTGAGAATGGGGCATCACCCCTTTGCACCAGGGTTTAATGCTAGCCATTTACAAATTTTCCCTTGCAAATAACCCCCATGGCAACCCGTTGTTGGTTAGGCAGGATAACCCACACCAAAATGATGAAGAGGAAGAGGGTTTATCCACAAATGGTGAGCATATGAACCCAGTGCCTAACCCTAGGTCTACCACCTAATACTTTGATTCACGGGAGGGATCTCCATTGATTGCTACCCCTTTGGCCATCTTTGGTTCCAAATCCTCTAGCTTTAAACCCGAGAAAGCCTCTGTGGAGAAAACCCTTGAGTATGAGTTTTCTCAAATTCACCTCAAAAAAATGAAACTTTCACCGCTACTGCTTGAACCCCCCAATAGGAAAATATTGAAAAAGATCAGAAAAAGATTGAGGAAGTAATAAAAACTACTAAAGATCCTGAGGGGAACCATAGGGAGGAAGTGGAGGATGGGAAGACGAGTATGATGCATGGAGTTGAAGATTGGCGAGGTTAGCCAAGGTCACGTCTATGGATAAAAGAGGTAAACATAAATAAATTGAGTTAGATGAAGAGGATCATTTGACTTTGGAAGATTTCAAACCTTAGGTGGATGAGGAAAGTGAAGATATGGAGTTTAAAGAAAGCGCCTATGAGATGGGAGAAGAAGATGTTGAGGAGGATATTGATGACAAGGAGGAGAAATACATTGAGAGGGAAGAGGATATTGGGGATATGGAGAAGGAGTTCATTGAAGTGGAGAACAAATCCCAAGATGCTACTATTCTTGAAGATACTAATGTTCATTTCTTGAAAAGAAGAATTACCTTTTTGTAGGTTTAGATGGAATATATGGAGAAAGCAATCATCACTCTGATGAAGGTGACCGATGATTTGATGTGTCATGCCATGGTGGGAGCTATTACTGGTCAAACTAAGATAAAGAAGAAGATGAAGAAGATTAGGAAACATGAAGAAGAAAAGGGCCTGGCACATGAAGTTGGCCCAAACTGGAGGGAATTCATTTCCCAGATTGGTGAAAATTGGGAACTGATTACTAAAGCCAAGTAATGGCTCCATTGTTCTATTATGTTCTCCTTTTTGTTTTAGTCTTATGTTTTCTCTTAAACTATCAGTTCTCCATTTGATCATCCCAAAATTTTATTTTTTGATGGCTATGTTATGGTTTCAAACTTGCTAGTTTATGGTTATTCTCTGTTATGGTCCAAGTACCACATTTTGGGTTAATATGTAGTATGCTCTTGTTTTTTTATTATACTTACACTGATCTTGTGGATGCTATTACTGGTTATCTAGCATGCAAGCCACTTATGACAACTTAATATTAATAGTCTGTTTACTATTTTTTTGGGTCTGGCTGGTGCTATTCCCCAACCCATTTTTCCATCTGTTGTTTTGACTACCTTGTTACCACGGGATCAGGTCCCTTCCATGCTTATATAATAAAAAAGAATTAAAGCATGAATACAAGACAAGATCTTATTCACATTCACACATGAAGAATTTGATTAGGACAAACATAATTATGAAACTAACTATTGTAATAGAAATAAATGTATAAAAAATAAAATGGGGAATAGTTACCTTGAGTGGCCCTTGCTCAAGTGACTATCTCCATAAAGTGAACTCAAATCTAGCTTCCTCAAACTAAATTAACACAAAAACAACTGAAAATATCTCATTGCATAACTAAAGACATCACAATCCAAAGAGATTCTTCTGGAATATCTTATTCATAAGATCATGATTGAGAAACAAACAATGTCTATGTGAAAATAGAAACTAACTGAACAAATCTATTTGTTATATTCTTTATTCCAACTAAATAGCTAACTCAACCATCAAACCATTGATATAGGTGCGAGGGAGTATTATTAGAACAAGGACTCAAAACATAAATCTAATCATAAATCACCACTCCCTACAAAATAGAGTGTGATAAAGTCTGAGTAATCAAAACATAATTGAAAAGGAAGAAGAATTGAAATAGGACTATAACTTTGCTATAAAAATTTTAAACTAAAACTTGGATTGTAGAAACAGTCACATTAGATTCCCGATTGTAGCAAAATTCTTCTCCTTAAGTAGTCTTATTAAATGATGTGATGATTCACAATAATCATGACAAGTAGATGCCTCCAATTATGTAGTTATTGTGTTCTTCTAACTTCCCCTGCATCATTGCTAAAACTCCCTTTGGCTACAAGCTGTGCCTTCTAGTTACTATGGGATACAATCTACTAGCTTCGACTCCTTGGTTGCAAAGAGTTATTTCACACAAAATCTACACAATACTAATAACCATAATTTAAACACATATATTCATTGCATTTCATACATATCCACATATTAACCATGCAATTGTTATCATATCATAATCATATTTCCATATAATTTAAACCAGGTCCAAGTTTGCA
This sequence comes from Sequoia sempervirens, assembly GCA_007258455.2. Taxonomy (NCBI): domain Eukaryota; kingdom Viridiplantae; phylum Streptophyta; class Pinopsida; order Cupressales; family Cupressaceae; genus Sequoia; species Sequoia sempervirens. The sequence goes on along the minus strand of VDFB02047230.1, from coordinate 4,867,298 downwards.
TAATGATCATAAAAGATAGTAAATTTTCAAGGATATATAGGAAATAAGTATCTGGAGATTTCTAAAAGCATGTATTAAAATTAAAAAAACTAACTAATAATAGGCCTCATCATTCCCCCAACTAATCATTTGCGTGTCCTCAAGCAAAGTGGTTTGAAGATTGGAGGTTGTACTATAAGCTCATCTCCTTAAGGTCTATGATCACATCCAATCCTTTTTTTGTCTCAAATAAAAACCTCTATAACATGAAAGTCTTTGCCACCTGAAATCCTCAACTCTTTCCTATTCTTCATTCCTTTCCCCTATCCAATGTGGTACTAGGTAGAGAAGCATTGGTGGAGAGAAAGTCAGAGCTACCCATTCAAGTGCTCTATCTTTTGCAATGTCCATATACATTTGGGTTCTTTTAAGAATAGCCATAAACTTATATATAGAGTAGGGATCCTTCTCTTACAAATCAGGGGTTAAAATATCTCATCTTTCCTATATAAGCCGATAAGAATGATGATGAAGTCCTACTATTCGCCTCTGCATTCTTTCATAATCATTTAGTCTCAATTGCATAATATTTTTGCCTGCACCTTTATACTTCAAAATCTCTATCCATTCATCTATTAACTAATGGGGGTTCTTAGATTCCTTTTTGATTTGAAGAGTAATTGATTTCTCCCTCTCTACATAATCCTAGACATAATCTCACCCCTTTGCATTTCATTTCTTAAGTATGAAGCTAGTACCCTAATTTGTAAATCACCCACAAATAGTAATGGGTTCCACTCTATATCATTTGACACAAAATAATTATGTAAATAGAATTCACATAACTGATCTTGTACTTTAGGTGTGGCATCAATAAAAATATTTAGAAAATCAAACTTTCTACTCATTGCAACTAACAAGTTACTAATCAACTAACTAAATTGAAAGCTTAGAAATTTTTCTTGTAAAAACAAAGTATATACTCTAGCAGGAGGTCTGCACTTAAATATTTGAGTAGCCTTATCTGCTATTTCCTCAACCTTAACTACTAGCTTTTTCAATTTAGTTTCTTTATCCTTCAAAACTCTAGTATTCTCTAAAACTATTCTTTCCTTTTCCTTCTCCCATTTTTCTTTTTGTTGGGAGAATTCCTTAGTTACCTTCCACAACTGGTAGCCAATAGACATAGTGGTATGATAAGTTGGAGTCTTTGTAATAAGGGGCCCTCGTGTTGCAATTGTGATTTCTATGTTCCCTACCTTTACTATGGAAATTTGTGCAAGAAAGTCCAATTTAGACCCATTCCCATAGATATGAAGTTTCTCCTTCAATTCTTTAATCTTCAAGTCCCTTTCCTTGTATCTTTGTTCATATATTTTCATGAGTTCCTCTAACTATTTAATTCTCTCAATGCTTCATGTAACTCCTTTACATTTCTTTCTTCTATGAACAAGTTCTCATCTTCTTCAAAAATTTTGTCATCACCAACCCTAGTATATGCACAACCCTCATTGTCAGTGCTTTGTGGGTTTCTTCTTTTAGTTTTATTAGCAACATAAATGTCCTCTGAGTTGTTGAAAAATGAGGTGTTTCTTAGCTTAATACTCTGTAAAACTTTAATATTGCTGATCTAAGTAAGCTCTTTCTTTGTTACATATATTCTTTGTGGGTGATTATCTTGATTAATCCATTTTACTGTTGTAGAATGAAGATAGAAGTTGATAGAAGAACTAGACAGGATATTAGAAAGATCACACAAGATATATCGTGGAGAAACCCTTTCAGGAAAAAAATCCACCAAGAATTATTCTATTATTCAATCTCTGAATTACAATAGCTCCAATTCTTGCTTGAGAATGCTTCTTCTGTCTTCACCAATCTTCTTCACACCTACAATAACAATTATTGAAAAATCTCTTCAACTTGAATGATATATATAGAGACAATATGCAACCTTGTAATCTCCAAATGGTGATTGTAGACATCCAAATTTGGACACTTAATTTATCCAAATTTATCACTTTTCATCTAAATATCCTCTTATCCGAGTTAATTAAGTAATATTACTATTATTTAATTAATATCCTTAATTATGCCAAATCCCTAAGGTATTTAATTAATAATTAAATACCTTACCCTCCTTAATCCTCTTTTCGTCAAATGAATTAAATAAATATTATATTTATTTAATTCCTCACACGTCATTTTCATCTAATTCTAATAAATCTCCTAATCTCTGCATTAAGGATGTGCACATGCCTAATCCTTGATTAGGATGTGTCACATCCTCCAAATTTTGCAAGTTGGCTTCTAATCCTCATTAACCCCTAATTATCCTCTAATTACTAATTAGTTAAACTTAATTAGTACCTTGGTCAACTCTCCCCATCCCCCAAAGAATTTTTAATTCCTTTTATTCACCCCCCTTTCCCCATGTGAATTTTTAATTCACATTTTATTCCTCCTAGAATCCCCTTTTCCCATGCATCTTCTAGAATCTTTGACTTGTCACATCAAGTCACATGTGAAAAAATCCCACCTTTTTGGAGACTCTCTCTTATCCACTAGATTCTCCCAAGCATGTGAATTTTTAATTCACATTTATTCCTCCAAGGAATCTTCTCATCTCCCAATGTACTTCCAAGGTACATGTCCTTCCTCCACATCATGTACCTCCCTTCCACATCACCTACACATCATCTCACCCTTAGCCATCTCACATTCCACATGTCAAAATGTGAGGGCTTGTGAGCTCTCAACTCACCTTGGCTCTTCATCTTGGCCTTGTTGGATAAATATCAACCATTGAATTCTCTAGAGAATTCAAATTCTTCTATAAATACCCCCTCCTCTAAGGCATTCAGGAACACTTAGCCATTTTGCAACTAAATGCTGCCATTTGGTGCACTCATCTAGCCATCAATTTCACATATTTGCATTTGCATTCAAGCACATAGTAAAATATTTCATTTAGATATATCAAGAGCCATCAAGGAGCATACAAACCAAATCAAAATCAAGGGCCAACCAAGGAGTTTCAACTGCAAAGGGGAGGTATATCTATTGGGCATCATTTTACACTTTTTCTCTTTGCATTAACAAATTTCTTAGGCTAATCTTGAGGTGTTTCTTTATGTTTTTCCATTGCATTTTAGTTGCTTAGAATAGGTTAAATATTTGGATATCATAGTGATAATTACAATGCACAAGCTCAAGCCTTAGAAAAGGTATGCCATATTGCTTCAAGTTGAGTTCTATCATGAAGACCAAAGCTTAGAACATGTGCTTTACCCATTTGGGCATCCCAAACTAAAGCTACAACTCATTCTTCACTTCGGTGATAATTGCAAATATCTTCCTCAAAGATGGCGCCCAAAAGAGGGTCCCACTTAACAGATCCTTCAAAAATATCTTATCATGCATTGGAGTTAATTCCAAGAAAGCATCTTGGGCGCCCAAGTGATTTCTTGTTAACTGAAACATTTACTCAACACCATTCATGCAATAATGGTCATCCCCTGTTAACTGGAGGTAGTCCCTGTTATCTGTCATACAACTCAATGTTATTAGCCATGCATTCCAAGTTAACTGAAGCTAATTACATGCAAATCAAAATAACCAACATGCATGCAACATGCACTTGCATGCAACTGAAGATAACTGAACCATAACTGAACTGAACTGAACTAAACTGAATTTCAAACATGCAAATATCAAATCCTAACTCGTAGTATCTTTACATGCATTCAAAAGTGTTATCTCTTACTCCGAATAGTTAACTGAACTCAAGGTGAGTGTCACCTTACCATGTGTGCACCCACATGCTCCTATTATTTAGGAATAACTACAAATGTCAATTTCATGATTTATTTCATCCAAATAATTAATCTCATCCTAATCTTAGTGTTGTTGAACACATTCCAAGAACTTAGGAGATACATGAAATAATTAATGTTTATGATTTTCAATTAAATGGCATCCTATTTCCAACATTCTCCCACTTGACATTATATATTGCAATTATTCTAAACAAGGAATAATAAAACAAGTACAAGACTCAAGGCCAATGGCCTTCTTGTACCAACTAATCAAACCATGCTAACTTCAAATGCAACCTGCATAATCATGAAGCTTCCAAGCAAATGATTAAAACCAAGAGAACTTATCTGTATGGTTTCATAAGATAATTTGTAACATTAATTAAAGTGTCAACTTTCTCAATTAATACCTTCCCATTATCAACCAAACCAATACCTTTCCCAAGTCTTTGTATCCAAACCGCCTCTTTAGAGGTATGCTAAACCACCGAGTGTGTTGAATTCACATTCAACCAAGGTGTAGACTCCTCGGTCTTTTCTGTTAAGAAAATTTTCTCACAAGTAACCATTTCAACAAATGTCTCTTACTATAAGAGAATTCCAGCCTCACCTATTTCTCCAAGTATCCATGAGGACTTGTAACCAACCAATCCATGCCAAACTCCAAATGCAACACAAAAATTTCATGAAGTAATCACGCAAATGATTAATGTACCTAAAACTTAAGAGAACTACACAAGATCATTGTCAAAGCTCCAATCATGAATAAGGAACATAAACATGACATCCATGATCTAACCAAAACCATCTCCTCTTAGGAGATCACATGCACCATAACATACTTATACATCCTAGTCTCAAGAGAACCATGTAATATGCCAAACTCTAAACTAGTATCAAGAGTATAACATGACATCATAACAAATACACTCTAAACCAAGAAACCATATCTCTAATCACATGGAGATAACCTTACCAATGATGCATCCAAGTCACTACCAAAAAATCCCACTGAACTGTGATATCGAGTCACACATGGCATCATGACTACCATCCTCTTCATGAAGATCACTATATCCTACCAAAGCTCCCACTGAGCTGTGATACTGAGCTATACATGGCAACAAGATAAACATCAAACCATCACTGTCAAAAGTATATGGAATTTCAGATATTTCCTCATGATCATAATTATCATAACATGTATTATGCCACAACTCTAAATCGCTAATCAAGAGTATACCATGACATAATAACAAAACCATCCTACAACCAAGGATCCACATCATTGCCAAATTATCCCACTGAACCATGTTACTGAGCAATCCCATGGCATCATGATGCACATAATCAAAACCCCATTTCTGTCATAAGCTCACACCACATATGCTCACACCAAACCTGTGAATCCAAGCTCTCAATGACCTCTATAACAAACTTTTTTTTTTTCAAAATCAGCAATAGCAAAAATAATAAAAGCTCCCACTAAGCCCAAAAACCCTCCAATTTTTTAAGAGAAAGGCGTCTCAATACTCTACCCAACCTCAGCTCTGATACCAAATGTTGAAAAATGACGTGTTTTCTTAGCTTAATACTCTGTAAAACTTTAGTATTTCTGATCTAAGTAAGCTCTTTCTTTGTTACATATATTCTTTGTGGGTGATTATCTTGATTAATCCATTTTACTGTTTTAGAATGAAGAGAGAAGTTGATAGAAGAATTAGACATGATAATAGAAAGATCACACAAGATATACCGTGGAGAAACCCTTTCGGGAAAAAAATCCACCAAGAATTATTCTATTATTCAATCTCTGAATTACAATAGCTCCAATTCTTGCTTGAGAATGCTTCTTCTGTCTTCACCAATCTTCTTCACACCTGCAATAACAATTATCAAAAACTCTCTTCAACTTGAATGATATATATAGAGACAATATGCAACCTTGCAATCTCCAAATGGTGATAATTACAATGCACAAGTTTAAGCCTTAGAAAAGGTATGCCATATTGCTTCAAGTTGAGTTCTACCATGAAGACCAAAGCTTAGAACATGTGCTTTACCCATTTGGGCGTCCCAAACTAAAGCTACAACTCATCCTTCACTTTGGCGATAATTAAAAATCTCTTCCTCAAAGATGGCACCCAAAAGAGGGTCCCACTTAATAGAGCTTTCATAAATATCTTATCATGCATTGGAGTTAATTCCAAGAAAGCATCTTGGGTGCCCAAGTGATTTCTTGTTAACTGAAACATTTACTCAACACCATTCATGCAAGAATGGTCATCCCCTGTTAACTGGAGGTAGTCCCTGTTATCTGCCATACAACTCAATGTTATTAGCCATGCATTCCAAGTTAACTGAAGCTAACTACATGCAACTCAAAATAACCAACATGCATGCAACATGCACTTGCATGCAACTGAAGATAACTGAACCATAACTAAACTGAACTGAACTTCAAACATGCAAACATCAAATCCTAACTCCTAGGATCTTTACATGCATTCAAAAGTGTTATCTCTTACTCCGAATAGTTAACTGAACTCCAGGTGAGTGTCACCTTACCATGTGTGCACCCACATGCTCCTATTATTTAGGAATAACTACAAATGCCAATTTCATGATTTATTTCATCCAAATAATTAATCTCATCCTAATCTTAGTGTTGTTGAACACATTCCAAGAACTTAGGAGACACATGAAATAATTAATGTTTAGGATTTGCAATTAAATGGCATCCTATTTCCTACATGAGTTAGATTTAGAGGTGGTTGAAACATACCATTTTGTTTTAATATGTGTATGTACATCCTTAAAAAAAATTCTCACAAGTCCGAATCTTCCATTGTCATAGTAATCTTATCCTCTTGTTTCTTGACACTACCCCTTATGAAACCCTTCCTTTTCAGGCGATGTGAATGGCTTGGATGGGTGGCCTTCTTTTGCATTTTCTTGGGAGAAAGGGATGGTCCACCCTTCCTCTTTCTTTTTTTTGTCATCTTAGAAGTAGTTGGGGTTTCCTGGACATCCCCTATTGTAGGTTGCTTAGAGGCTATGGGTGGTGACCTTCATAGATTATGCTCCTCTAGTTCTCCCCTACTATGGGTAGGTGAAGTAGCATGTGAACCAGAGGGTATTTCCCTTAATGATGCAACAGGTGATTCCAAATTCTCTGGAACAACTGGTTCTTCAAGTATATTGCTAATATGGTTACAAATTAAAAATATTTCCCAAGAGACATGTTGGTATTGAACCCTTAGACTTTTTTTCACGAGTAAGGTAACTAAACATTAGTGTGATAGGGTTGTAGTGTTTCTTTTTCATTTGTATTCAGACCCCATTCTCTTCAACAAGTTATAAAGAAAATTTGACACATTAACTCTTACATCACGGCAAAGGTGATTCAAAAGTTTGAAATACACAGTACAAAGAAGAGATTGTCTACCATCACATGTAAGATATTTGACAATATAAGAGGTAGTAGAAGCCTATATCCATGGTAGTGATAATCTTCTAGTACCTTGGGATGACAACTCAAAATTCTCTCCAAGCTCTTTGAATTCTTCCTTGGCAGCTACTGCATTTGCCCTGACAGGAAATTCAACTCCTTCTCTTGGAAGATTAGATACCTCTGAAGCATCTACCTTTAGCCCTTGAATAGTGGCTTCATCATGTTGTAGTGTCTCTACAAACTATTTTTTCATAGATTCATTATACTCTGTCAACCTCAGGAAATAGTCCAACCATCTTTCATTTCTAAAAAATAAACAAGACTAACCTATCTTCCAGTATTTGTTGGTGTGAGAACCCTTTTCCTAGTACCTGCAAAACAACAAGAGTAAACAAGTTAAACAAGGAATTGCAAGCTAAAACAAGGATTCCCCATGAAATCCATTTACAACCTCAAACTAGGAATGAAACTAACAAAGAACATAATAAAAATGATAAAACAAAGGTTAAATCCTAATTAGATGTGCAAACTCATGATCCCATGGGAGAATTGGTGCCAATTTGATGTGAAAATTGGCCCTTTCCCAATTCCTATGATGAAATCTTGATATGTTGAAGATGATATTGATCCACTTTGATGAAAGATGAGAACTCCAAGCCAAATCTGCAAAAATCCTAGCTAAGAATTCAATGATGGATGGAAATGGCTAAATATTTTAGCATAATAACTTTGCAATGTTTGTGGATGATGAAATGAGGATATGAGCCCCTTATTTATAGGATTTCAAGATGGATGAATGCCCCAATTTGAGCAATGTGGGACTAACATTCATCCAATGATATGGTGCCATTTGTCAAGCTATGAATGGATGATGGATGTGCAAGATTTGGGGTTTGTGCCAATAAATGCCAATATTTGAAATTCAAATTTGTTGAAATGACATGCAAGAGGGAAGGGAAAATGCAATAAATGCCACTTGGCTCAAGGCAAAGGACATGTAAGATGAAGTTATTGCCTTGTTGGATGTACATGTTGACTTGGAATTTTTGAATTCAAATTGAGAGAATATTCCAAAAGATGCATTGTGAGGAAAATAGAGATTTAATAAATGAATTAAATCTATTTTCATGTGCAACTTGCATTATCTAGAGGATGTGACATGAGATGAGATTAAATTAATCAAGGGTTAATTAATTTAACAGGAGATTAGATGATGTGACCTTGTTTGACTCAAATTTATGGATTTATTTAAATCAAATAAGAGAGGAATATGATAAGAGGCTAATTAAATAAGGATTTTGATTTATTTAATTAAAAGGGATGGTGTTAGATTAAATTAGATAAGGTTTTAATTTATTTTATTTAATGGACAAACTTTAGAGATTTAATCAGATAAATTGATTATTTAATTAAATAGGGATTTAATTAACAAGAGAGATGGCTTAATTAGATAAAATGATTTATTTAATTAAGAGTCAAATATTGATGAATTTAATCAGATAGGGGAATTTGATTAAATGGTTAGACTGAGGGATGATTCAGGAAGAAACGATGTTAGTAAGTCAGGATCATATGCACGATGTCAATCAATATATTTTACGTGTCTACAGTTGGTGTGCAGAAGGTTCTTTGTGAATAATATATCCTTCCATGATGGAAAATTACTCTTTTTTGTTCAAATTCCACAAATTCAGCTCACAACTTTAGCCTTTCCAATCCTTCTTGTTTGCTATACTTGAATTCTTGAAATTCAACTACCAACTGCCAACTACTTATATTGTGTCTGTTATAACTTAAAATGGGCTTAGGTTATGGCTTAGAATTGGGATGATGACAAAAGATTTACAAAAAGGCAGAAAGGTATTTGGTGTTTTTGGTGGCAAAAATGAAAACCTTGGAAATGTACTCTCCCCCCAACTAAAGTCATTAAGTGACCTCACTTAATTGTATCGTACTAGGCTAAAGGTTTAATTACATATAATGGAAACAAGATAATGAGAATGAAGCATGCAAAATTAAATGCAAATAAATTGAAAAATAATTACAAGCTATGTTAATTATGGTAAATTAGAACGTGTACCTGTCAATGTGAAGTGAAGTGAACTCACCTTGTATGAAGCTGATTAGGAGTGGCCACAATGTAATTATGATTTGACGTTTGCTTAATTGCAATGGGTGATGGATGAAATGACAGGGTGGCATGTGGTAATGAAGGCTATAAAATGTACAACTTATGGATATGAAATGAATTCTTGAATGCATGAAAATCGAGGAATGATGAAAATCGAGGAATGCATCTTGGTATAGGATGAATGAAATGATATGGCAGACATCTGGCTGCATATACAGAGAAATGCAATATATTTAGATGGCATGAAATTAAGTTGGTGGAAGATTTTGAATTTTTTGACATGAGTGTGTATTGTGGGTACCTTCAATAGTAGGTCCCTTTTTGAACTGTGTTGACTTTTATTCATAAAGTTGTAGGTCCCTACTCCATCATGGAGTGTAGTTGAAAAGAAATGTCAAGACTGGATCACCTGTGAAGTGTGTGCATATGTACAGGTGTTAGAAATTATACCCGGTTGACCCCAATAGACAAGCTATGTAGCTCATCTAATGAAGCATGTGTAGAATATGTAGTGTGTACCTTTGTGTCCTTGTTGTTTGTTAGAATGTTTTCATTAGGATTATTTCCTTTTTCATGATCACTGGCATGTTCAATATCTTTATCTGAAGTACTGTGCGGTCCATATTGTTACATTAGAGCAATGATAAAATCATCTTTCTGTGTTGGATTCTTGTAAAATTTTAGTCTATGACCATTCACCAATAGTGAAAATCTAACATCTATAGTCTGCAACTTGATTGCTCCATTTGGGAAAAATTATCTATTTCATATGGTCTTAATCACCTTGGTTGTAGCTTCCCTTTATAATCTTTATACCTTGATTTATTTAATAAATCCCAATCACTTACACTGAACTCTTTTGTCTTTATATACTGATCATACCATTTTACTCTCCGTTTCTGAATAATCTCTGTGTGATGCATGAACTCCATTCTAATCTCATCCAACCCATTCAGATTGTGTATTCTTTCTTTATGTACTAATGTCAAATCCATATCTAGTTCAACTACTGTTATGAGTGTATTTTATTCAAATTAAATGGGAAAAACTGTTGTTTTATTATACACCAACTCATAGGGTGTAAATCTTGTTGTTGTATTCCATGTTGTCCTATATGTCCATACCACCTCAAGTAACTTGGATACCTAATATTTTCTATGAATTTGCATTGTTTTGGTCAGGATGTTTTCAATCTCCCTGTTTGTTACTTCCACCTGCCCATTGGCTTGGGGGCGATAAGGTGTTGAATTCTTATACCTTATTTCATACTCCTGAACCAATTTGGTAATCATCTCTAATGTGAACTGTGGACCTTGATCTATCATAATTTATCTTGGCACTCCATACCTTGTGAATATGTCTTCATATAGGAATTTGGCCACATTACCATCTCTAGCAAATTGCAATGCTTTTACTTCGACCCACTTGGTTAGATAATCTGTGCAAACTAGGATACACTCCTTGTTATTGGATGCTGGTGATATTGGGCCAATGAAATCTAGCCCCCATTTATCAAATGGTGCTAGTGCCAACTATGGTTGCAAAGGCATCTCATCTATCTTAGTTGGCTTTCCCATCCTCTAACATCTGCCACAACTCCTTGTATATTTCACTAAATGCTTATGAAGAATTGTCCAATAATAGTCGGTGGTGAGAATCTTAAGTGCAATCCTTCTTGCTACAAAATGTCCCCCATAGGGTTTATCATGGAAAATTTTGAGGACTTAATAGACCTCATCCTCTCTTATCATCTCCTCATAATATTTTCTGGACTTGTATAGAATAAATAACCTGCTACCCAAGAGTATGGGAAACTTTTATGCACCAATTGTCTCTTTTCTCCAGGGGAGAAATGAGGTGGTATCTACCCTGCTACTAGGTAATTTGCAATATCAACAAACCAAGGTGTTTGCAATGTTAGATCAAATAGAAATTCATCTGGAAAAGAATAATCAACAACACCTTCTGCTAATTGAGTGGGTAATCTAGACAAAAAATCTGCCACCACATTTTCCTTACTAGGTGTGTCCACTATGGTGATATCAAATTCTTGCAACAATAAGAACCATCTAACAAGTCTTCCACCAATCACAGGTTTATCCATTAAATACCTTATTGCAGTTTGATCAGTGTGAATGAAGTCTAGATACCTTATGACTTAGTATTGATCATAATTGGAACTTAGTATTCATTAAAATGGTTATTGACTTAGTAGTGATCATAATTGGAACTTAAGTTATTATGTATTGTTGCTTGGATCACTATCACTCCACACCCACATGTATTTAGTTATTCAACTAGACACAAACAGTTCCTTTTAATTATCTCAATCCATATCCAAATTTTTGATGCTCAAAGTTGTAGTTCCCAAATCCATAAATCTTAGTCCTCTCCCAAGTGTTATGGGTGTTAAAACCGAGAAGAAAATTATGATCTTATGTTTATACTGAGAAATAATGGATTGATTATTGAGGTGGATAAAACCTCCTTCACTTCTAGCTTTGATAAACTAATGAGGCTTCCCTAAGGTGTTGCAATTGATAATATACATAAAATAAACACTTTCCCTAGAACATACTATACCCCTTAAGTGGGTCACCCCTATTTAATTTGTCACTTTGTGCCTATATTTTGGCTTGCAATATTTAAGGCCAATAACCTTATTAAAGTAGATAATTTTCCACATGAATTTTTATGAATGTGTTTTATGATAACCCCTTATACTATTATACACATCAAGACATGTAAATGAGAACACACTAGATCATATTTGAACTAGATCCATTTGTATTGAATTATTTTGAGTGTGTTGGGATGATGGGGAGGTGGAGCCAATAGTAGATTGGTGCCTATATCCAATTGAGAAATAGAGTTGTTGATTTCATATAAAAATATGTAATAACTGGAACTAATGGTGATACCTTAATGAATATATCAAAAAATACAATGTCTTTCAAAATGTATAAGAAAACTAGGTTAAACACATACATTTAGAAAGATGACTTATATTTCTTGAGTATTAAAATATTTATCTAGTAATCCATGAGTATAACCATCCATTTCCTTTATTTAACTGAAAAGATGCTTAACAAAAGCATCATGAAGATTTTATAATCATCTAGCTAGCTAACTAATTAGCTACAAATAAAAATGTACACCATACACAAGGAGACACTCAATCAGGGCTGATTATGCCCTCAATCATTCAATATTTGAAGGTTATAAGTTTAATTATACATTTTTTCATGAACTTGGATCATAATATTAATATGCTATACCCAAAGCAAGAAATTATGAATCGTAGGGTTTTTGTTAGAAAAATTCTTCATTTGTAATGCTCCCTTATTTTTCCCCCTTTTTCCATCCTCTTCAAATAAATTCCTTCAAGCCCTTAATACCCCAAATAAGGTCATTAAAATTTGTATTAAATTCTATGATCAATATTGGTATGTTGTAGAGAACATCCTCACTTTCAAGCATTATTTTCCCTTAAATCATTCTTGAAATTATGTTAAAATTGGTCTTGGATGTTTCCACAAGGAATGGAGGAATGCTCTTATGTTTTGAAAAATGTCCTCTACATTAATGGTGTCATTATATTTTTGTGTAAGCTAAAATAGAGCCTAAAAATCTATAGGGATGGTAGTTTTCAAGTCATGTCAGAACTATTGGGGGCTGAAATGTTGATTACTATATTAATGGTTTCATGGGTCACCTTCATTTATCCATCGCTAGAAAGGAATATAAACTTACACCATCGAGATGATTAGTTGTTTCTAGGTGGGAAAAAATATGACTGAGTAGTTGTAGGAACTTATTGGATCATTAATGGCATCTTGTGTTATGTTGGGAGGTAGGTGGGAGAAAATCATAAAAAATACAAGAGTTTAAGGGATTAGGAGTTGAGAGTGATTCATGACTCATATATTTCTCAAGGATTAGGGTTCGATGATATACCAAACTCAATACCATATTAAAGGTATGGCTACACCCTTAATTTTGATAGGATATGTGTAGGAAGTTGTCAAGATTCAAGCATTAGAGATGCCAAGGAGGAAGTACTCGAGATAGGTATGAGAAAAAAATTGACTTTGAAAATATCTATAGAAAGAATCATCAGAGTATGGGCTTCAAGAATGACAAGGAGTAAGTACCCAAATGGAAAAAGTTTGAACCTCTTACTCTTTATGGTCCCATTTTTAAACTCACCCAATTTTAAACTTTTTGCATTCAAATTATTATGTCAAGTGGTTCCTAGTAAAAAAATTCCCCAATTATCCTCAAATTCTAAGTCTCTCACCATTTTGAAGAAAACTCTTTGTTGTTGTAGCTAGCCCTTAGGAGTGATGCAACTTGCCAAGATTTGTGAAAATAATCAAATATTGAAATATGTGATAGATGATGCAAAGTCCTTTTATGGGGATGTTCCTGATAATATTTTTTCTAATGTGGAAAGTTTTCAAATGAATACACCTTTTAATTAGTGGGATATTAAAAGTTCAATTTCTTGTAGGACAATTTACGAAAACAATTAAATCTAGAGTTTCATAGGAGCTTGAGGAAAATGGTCTAGTAAGGAGTTTTGTGACATCATTATCAATAATGTGGCCAATTTTTACGAGAATAATATCTCAATCAAAACTTAAGCATACATCCTTATTCATCATGCTTGCGAAATTGTTGGGCATTTTCAAAATAGGTTCATGAGTTTAAATAGTTTGATGAAATATTGATGCTTTTTCTCTGTGGAATCTCCGTGGTTTGAAAAATTGAATGTCAAAGGCCAAGGTATTGATTAGATTTTAAAAAGTCTTTCAATCAAGGTGTTTTATAGCTTTTATAAAAAACTTTTAATATTAAAATATTTAAAATTTATTTTGTCCATTTTAGTTCCTAAAAACACTAAAACCCTTAACATTGCTTAGTTCCTAACCTGATAAGAACTCCCGATAGTTCCTAATACCCTCTTTTAACCCCAAAAATTTCTCAATACCCTCACAACCCTCAGACATTTCAATTCATCTTGAACCACACTTTAAAAGAATTAATTGGAGGTTCCCATGGTCCCAAGAACTTCCTTTTACTTTGATACCAATTCTCATCTTCACCCAAAATATTCTTGAAGGATTTCAAATCCCCAATACATCTATTAGATATAATTTTCATGCCCTCTTCAATTGCAGGGCTGCCATGATTATAGCTTTAGAAACAAGGCGTTTTATGCTTTTTGTGCCACGCCAGCCCTCTTCCATCGACACCATTTCATTTGCATTACAATTCTGGTCATATGGTGAAGCGCAGGTTAGTTTTTTTTGGCATGAAGGGTATATGGATGCCTTGGGAGAATTTATGAGCTAAGATAAACATGGTCATTTAGATTGGACTGTAAATCTATTTGTTACAAAGTGTCTTTCTTGTGGTAAGATTATATGTGAATAGACTTGAGAAGGTTCTTACAGCTTTTTTGGTGCTCTTATGTTATGTAAGGGACCCAATTATGAAGGATTTGATAATGATAATATTACATTCCAATTATCTGAAACAGAATCCAAGGAAGAGACCTTTCAAAATAGGCTTGGGGAGTATGACTGCAATGTAGTTGAGCAGATATTAATTAAATTAAATTTATCTTTGGTCCTATATAATTAAATAATATTTTTAATTAACACTCATCTTTTAAATAAACTAAAAATAATATATTTAAATTACATATTTTCTTCTAAAATAAATAAATTAATATTTATAAATATTTCTTCGACCTATCATTTTGAATTAAATAAATTTATTTTTTTATTTCTTCTAATCTTTTCCTTCATCAAATTCAAATTTGGATCTCACCCTATCTTAACTTTTTCTATCCATTGATCTTGCAAATTAATCTCCACTATTGATCAAATGTTAAGTGAAGCATATAAATAATAAGCTTTCATTTCATTCAAACCCCCTAGCACTTTTATTATCAAAATCTTTCTAGCACTCTTATCATTATCAAGCATTCAAGAATTATCATTGTTATTTATCAAGCATAGGTATCATTTTTCTTTGAGCATTTATCATTATCATTGCATCATATCATTATTGCTCTTTCATAGTTTGTTACTTTGAAGAGCAACCAACAATGGAGCAAATCAAGATCTTAGCTATGTTGACTTCACTTGTTATCTAAACTCTATATTTTGATTCAAAATCTTGAACTTCATTGCATGATTGTAAGAGTGGTTTTTCATTGTTGTTATTTGTGATTCACATTTTCATCATCCACACTATTCTTTTTTTGTTCATTGTATGAATCTGGGTTCATGTATATTTTAATTTTTTGATGAACTTTCATAATGTTTCTACAAGCTTTGGAGATCCTAGTTAGTATTTGTGTGTCTACAACTAGGGTTTACATCAATAGCTCTCATTTCATTTTTCCCTTTTCCCTTTTGGTTTTTCTTGTTAAAATACCCTAAAATTTAAATTTGATCATATAAGGGAGTTTCCCCTCTCAAACGTAAATGAATATTTATTCCATAGCAATGTCTCCAACTGTTGGAATGAGTGTCATTGCTCTTCGAGAAAATAGGATTATTCTTGGACATAGAACCATAGTGACACATATGTTTGCCAATAGATTTTTGACAACTCTTCTAGGAAAACAGAGTATTGGTTCTTTTATTTCCTCAAAAAATTTAAGACCTATCTTCTTTGCAATGAAGGTTGGTGACTCTATTTGAAAGATAAACTCTAAATAATGGATTGGTATCAATAAATTTGAAGGTGTAACTTGTAGTTGCCTCAAACATAAACTAAAATTCATACTGATGATGAAGACCTTTCCTTTTCCATGTACTCATAAAAATCAAGTTCTTGATGAGCCCAAGCAAGTTGAATTCTTGAAAATCATCTATGGCAGTATGGAACTTTCTTCATATAAGGCACATACTTATTTGCTTCAAATTTTATAAAAGATTGAAAAAAAATATGGAAAAGAAGCATGTTTTCTTGCTCATAATCATAAATCCTTACCAAAAAGAGGTTGCACATCCAAAGAGAGGAAAGTTTATGCTAAGAAATATCACTTTCATGATTACAACAATTTAGGAACATAAATTTTTCCTATAGATGAGCCAATATTTGATGAAATATCTTCTAATCAAAAGGATAAAAGAGACTTGTTAGGGGATGCATGTATCAAATAATAAAATTTTATTTGTCTACTCATGAGAACACTTGACCACTTTAGCAAAATTGAAAAGAACTAGTGGAGATAGAAAGAGGAGATTATATTGAAGCATGCAATAATGAAGAAAAAATCTTTCGACATATTGAAATTGGAGAGTGTGAAGAAGAGCCATTGAAAGTTCTCCTAACATGTATGTAGCCCCAACTTGAAAAAAAATATGAAGAAATAACACTACAAGATGAGTCATGATATTTTCATCTCAAATAAGTGCTTCAATGCTTTAGATGTTGATTTTCTTTGCGGGGAAGATGTTTTTATTCATTCTTCACCAATTAGCAAAGTAGAAAGCTCTATTGATGAAATAAAAGGTATGGATACATCTTTTTCTTCCCTATTACATTCATTGAATGATGAATTTTATGAGTATGTTCTTTCAAAGAACGAAAGTAATATCATGGTGGAAAATGATCATATACCTTTTAGAGAACTCAACCATGAGATAAATTTACAATCTAAACTGGTAGAAGTCTCTTTAGCTAAACTCAAACTTGCAATAAAAGGGATTGAAAGTTCTATCATGTTTTCATCCCAATGTCCCAGTCCTTTGAATGTTGATTTATCAAGATGGGATAGAAAAAGTGGGAAATGATGTTGACGAATACAATTTGAATGATGATATTCACACAAGAGATCTAACAATTCTGAATTTGAGGATATAACTGCAAGTACAAGTAATCAAGTGGTTGATGAGAAACTATGTGTTTCATCCTTTTATTCTTTGCTATCACCAAAGTATGTTGAGAAGATGACTTCTAATTTTGGTTGTTATTCATCACATTCTAGTTGAAATCTTTAGAAGATAAATTTGAAGAGTCTAGAATATTAAAAGAGTAAAAACTATAGTATTCAATTGGACAAAGTTCAATCATATTACACTTTCAAAATGTATTTATTTCAAGCTGTTGGCCATACACTTTAATTGATGAATTTGTTTGCAAGGATGGGAGATCATTCATTTTTCTTCACAATTGGTGAAAGAATATTCTTAGATCGATGAAACTAAAGATACACATTTTCCACCTATAGATCATATTATATTGCTATCTGATAAGGAGGTTATTCAAATTAATTGCATTGAAGGAATAAAATGTTTCTTTTAGCCATGATCATACACTTATACAAAATGGTGTTAATAAGGTACAAATTTACAAGCTAAATCAATAAGAGCTAATATTCAATAAATATTTCATCATTTGCATCAACACATGTTCCTTCACTTCACAATGTATAGGAGCGAATTTGCACCCCTTAAGAAAATTCCCCTTTCACATATCCTCACCTTAGAAAATAAAATCCAAAGGAAAAATTCCATGTCACCCACCTGCCTTCCATCCACTTGGCATTTGTCTTGTGTGTCGGTGAGAGAATATTTTTCAGGGACGCATGCGCGGCGTGTAGACATCCACATGATGCACTATAGTCCCTGACAGCTTCTTGCATCTGAAGTTGGTAGAGGCATTACACACCTGATTGGGGTCAAATTTAGCATCCCTCTTCGACCAACTGACCTTGAAAATGGCAGATTATTCCTCATTCCATCTTCAAATTCATTCTTCATTCATTCTCTCCATCTTCTTGGCATTCTAGCAATCTCTCTACTTCATTCACTTCACTCTTTCACTCTCAAGCAACATTCTAGCATTCTACTTTTGAGCATTGCAACATCTTTTAATCTCTTTCAACTCCACATTGCAAGTGTGAGGAATCTTTGGAAGTGTGGGCTTAGAGTCTTGTGAGACCTCCCTTCATCACCGCTGCGACTGTGGTGACTTTTCCAAGTCCATACCTTACGTTCTCCCTCCATTGGCTAGTGAGCTTTTGGGTGGTAGTAACATTTCACTCCTCTCCTTTGTGATTTGATTGAGTAGAATAATATTGTTTGTAGTGTTCATTTCCATATTTTATTTCCTTTATCGCATATTCTACTCCATTGCTTTCTAGTTGTTCATGGAGGTGGAAACACCAAAATGAGGGTTTGATTGCTTGGTAGGCCCCTATACAACCCCAACAATTTTCCCTCTTTCTTGTGTGTAGGTGAATGTACGTGTGGAGCTAGCTAGTGAACTGGAACTTCTGTGAGTTGATTTTTGTCACTTTAGTCTTTATCTACTTACTCCATTATTTATGTACATACTTTCTAAATTTCATCATCTTGTCGTTTTCGTTAAAATCCACCAGCTAGGCTGTCAATACGTTTCTAGCAATTATTTACTATGTCTTACGTTATTTGGATGCATAGACGCCAATGCACCCAAGATACGCTAGTGTTGTCATCCTAAAATTGTGCTATTGTCCTCAAACAAAGAGCTATCTAAGGTACAATAATGATCCTAAAAACTAGCTCATCTAGGCTAAACCTGAAACTTGAGTTTGTAGAGTGATAGAAGCACACCATAGTGCTCTTGATTCTTGATCCTCATCCCAAGACATCTTTTAGAGTGAGGTAAGTTAGGGTAGCCCTCTTCTCTTAGCTCTCTATGACTTAGAGCCTTGACGTGGTTGGTCCCCCTCTCTTACATTTTTGGTGAACCCAACATGAAGTGTCTACTCATTTTTTGGTGTTGAAACTTTTCCCTTGTACCTTGTGATTGTTGTAACTCTGAGTGTTGTGAAGGTTTATGAGCATCACAACCCAGTCTACAACTTTTGGGTACATTGTTAGGTGAAGTGCATGACACCTTCTGATGGATAAGACGAAGGTCACTTCTAGTTTCACCTCTAGTTTTCCCATCGGCTTAACTAATGAGTTTACCACTATTTTTCCCACAAATTATGCTGATGAGATGGGTTTCATGGAAGAGACCGCTCTTGTACCTACTCCTCCAACATCCCCTACGCCTTTTTCCATAGATGAGGATGATGTTGTGCATGTTCCTGCAAAAAATATTATAGCATTAGATAATAAATTACTAGACCTTGTAAACCATCTAGAGAAGGCATCAAATATGGTTAGAGCCACTAGGCTTACAAGTGAGGTGAGACAAATGCTAGGGAAAGATCGAACAAGCATAGAATTTCTATGCAGCCTCACCAATCTAACTGAAGCTTATGTCCCCTCATATAGGCCTAGATCGGGTACCACTGGAGGAGAAGTGCTCAATGCCTATGAGAAGAAAATAGGCGTATCAATACCCACTACATCTATTTGCATGGATGAATTAGGGCCCTCGATTAGTATCTCTTCTACTCCTTAGAGTCCCCCCACTATCAAGGTGAGTAAAACACCCCTGGGGTTCAATTTCACCCCTCCTACTATCCCTAGTGATGGAGGCTCAGGTGGAATGAGAAATGGTGGCTTTGGTGGTGGAGGTGGCACTAGAGGAAGTGCCCTTGGTGGAGGTCATGGAGGTGGTCTCGGTAGTGGAGGTGGCTCTGGCGGAGGCCCGACTAGTGGTGGTGGCTCTAGTGGCAGTCATAGTGGTGGCCCCAGAGGCACGCCTTGAGGCAATGCTGGTGGCGGTAGTTCTGGATGCTCTGTTGGTCCCATGTCATCTACTAACCCTGTTTTGAATGCCCTGCTTTAGAACATGGGTCAAATGAAGAACCATCTAGAAAGTCTCTCCTAGGCCTCTGCCCAACCTATCTTTCAACCCTTCTTCTGACATATCCCATTTTCAGTGACAATCTTGAGCACTCCCTTCCCACAAAGAATGGAGATTCCAAAATTCAAAAAGTATGGCGACAAAGGGGACCTGCAAACACGTGTGTCTTCCTTTAATGCCATGTGCACAAACTTCTTCCATCACAATGCATATATGGAAAAACTATTCCCTTGATCTCTTAAGGATACAATGCTCGAGTGGTACTGTTCCTTACTTGACAACTCTATCTTCTCATTTGATCAACTTGTAAATTAGTGTCTTTGATAGTTCTAAGCCAACATCATATCAAAGATGACCTTTTTGGATCTCGTCCGATGTAAGCAAGGGGATAATGAGAAGATTACTAATTTCATAGCCTGATATCAAGCTCTATTTTCTCATATCTCATACCCACTGCTGATTTTGACGTGCAGAAGGTGTTCATAGGGAACCTACAAAGACCCTGGGGCAGGAAAAATTTTCCCTTATGAAGTACCCTTCCTTCGTGCATCTATGTGCAACATTATGAGAATATCAGCAGATGGTAGCTCAATTTAGGGGACCCTCCTCGTGCTCCCATTCAAAAGGAAAGTCTATTATGTTGATCTTAGGAAAAGGAAAGGTTGTTGTGAATGTAGTAGCTACAATGAGTGATAACAACCTCAGATGTAACAGAAAGTTCACAAAGTTAGCAAAATCTTATTCTTCCATCTTGCAGAAGTTACTGAAGGAGAAGATCATAACCTTGGAGAACCCTAGACCTCTCAAGGAACCTTACCTTGATTGGTATGATGCAAATGCCTTCTATCAATACCATCAAGTCAATGGACATGATATCAAACACTGTATGTGCCTACGTCATGAGATACATGACTACATTGATGATGGACTATTTGTCTCGATGGGAGTAAACAAAATACAAAAAAATTGGTGACAAAAGAAAATAGTGAGTTGCAAATATACATAGACTCATTTTTTGCCCATTCTGCTAACTAAATTATTGATCCCTTTGATTCTACCACTCAGCTCGAGGCGTATTTTAACACGGTCATGGTTACTCCTTCCATGCATCCTACAACTGGCTCATTAGACATGACATTCACCTCACAGGATATGCCCTTGAAAAATAAGCCCTCTCCCCTCTACATTCCTACTCGTCTCAATGGGAACATTGTGACAGGGGTCCTAGTTGACCGCACGAGCCGAGTGAATGTCATTACTTAGGAGACATTGTGGCTCAATTCATTACAAAGGAAGGAGTACGAAGAAATGAAGTCCATCATTGTACACATGATGGCCTTGCTCTCAAGTCATATGGCTCAATAAAAAATTTCCATCCTAGTCAGACCCAATACCATAGACATAACCTTTGACGTCACTCCAGAGTCATATTTGTTTAGAGTGAAGTTAGGCATACCTTGGCCAGCTTCCATTAATGGAATCTCTTATGTCATTCATAAGTGCTTGAAATTCTCCCATGAAGGTGTTGTGCACATCATGCATGACACTGGATACTGACCATTGGTACCTCGTGGGGGCTACTCATTGGATCATTTTTCGCCTACCCCGGTTGATCTGCTTCCCCCAAGAATAGACCTACTTTACAAAAACTATGTGAAGTATAAGACCGGGGGAAAAGGACAACCAAACTTGGCCCTTTTGGTGGTATAGCAACAAGCTGCTTCCTCTTCTCAAAAGGGAAGGGAGAAGCCTACCTATCCTTGGGGTGCCTCTTCCACTCCTCTTTCCAAAGAAGAGTTTTGGGTGAATACTTCCAGTTTTTACTTAAGGAGTTTGATGATACTGGCTTGGCGCAAACCCAAGATTTAGATATCCGATCTTTCCACTACACCTTCTAGACCTTGGACCTACCTATATGGTAGAAGGAAGGGTCCTCAAGAGGAATCCTCTATGTCTTGACCTTCGCGGCCTCCTATTGCTCTTGCTCCAAAAGCAGTAAACGGGAAGAGGCCCATCACCAAGGTGCTAGAGCTTACTCCCCCCATTGTTTCTCAATCAATTCCTCCTACTCCCATTTAGGAGTCTGTCCCTCCACCAGAGATGGTTGTGATAGACAACCTTATGGTTGAGTAGGAGCCTTCTATCCCCTCACAACTCCCAGCCTCTTTCTCAAAGAGTTTTAGAAACTGCCTTGCGTGTGAGCACAAGTGCCAGAAAAAGGCTCTAGAGGAAAAGTAGGCTGCTTTGCAGAAAAAGGAAGAGGAGACGACTGCCCCTGCTTCAAGGCCTCCTATTGTGTCCTCCTCTCTCCTCTCCTCTACTTTCATTCAATCTAGTTCAGTCTTGCTACCGGTTCTTGTTGTGAGTGTGAGTGCATTTGACCCCAAAAAGGTGCAGACCTGTTTATCACTCCTTTGGTTGATCTGCCCTTGTTGATGTCCCTTCCAGACATCTCACCATTCCCTAAACCCATGGACATGCTGAATACCTCGATAGTGTATGTCATAGTTTTCTCCTCCTCCTCCGTGTCTCTTTCCTTGTCTATGGGGAGTTCACATCCCTTGACGAAGCAGAAGGTAGAGGATGACCCTTCCAACAATGGAGGGTGTAAGAGGATCCCACCTTCTCCAAAAGGTGGTCTTGCGCTATGTTGTTATGTTCTGGTGATGGAGCAAGTTTTGGCTTCTCCTGAGTTTATCATTGCTCCCAATTCACTCGGTGAGCCAACCAATGAATCTTGGGCATAGTCCTTTCCATCCGTTGAGGTACGACATGGCCCTCCTATAAAGTGCATGTTTAACTCTCTGGACGAAGTTTCACTCTTGTTGGTGATCTTCCCAAAATCACTAACCATAGCTCCACATGAGCCAAGTGGAGAAGACCTTGCAGGGGCTTCTTCCTTAGCCCTTGTTGTGGGAGGGTTGGAAACACCTCCCATTAATATTCCACCATTGCAGGCTTGTCCTCCTTCCCCTTACAATGATCTAGATTAGGAAGTTGATGACCTCTTGGTCGATGAGTGTTAGGGGGATGCCTCTTCTTTATCTTTAGATTAGGTGTGTGTGTTGTGATGTGTTCCCCAATGCTTGTACATTATGTTTTCGTAGGTGACCCTTATCACCCTTGTTAGTGCTTGGATACAAGAGTGATTTTGTGTCGTAAACCTTCCCCTATTTGTATCATCATTCTTCCTCTATTATGTGTTTTTATTTTTGAAAAATTAGGGATGATGCAAAGCATTGGGAGCATTTAGGCTTCCCTTCCATGTTGATCCAATTTTTTATTTTGTCTTCTATGCATTCTTCTTGATCTAGTGGGGATTGATGATCTTTCGCCTTGCACCATGGTTACCTATTATTTACATAAGCATGAGTAGATCTGACCCTACAAAACCAGATCCCCCTATGTCTCTTGTTCGTGGTTGTTTCTCTTTCACTCTTTTCTTATATCTCTCTCTTCTTTGCTTGATTTTTCCCTCTTATGCATGGAAATTCCATTTTTATGACACTTCAATTCTCAGAAAATGCATTTGCTGCCAACAAATCTTTTCTTGAAAGTCCTTGCAACCTTTGTTCAAAAATAACATTCTTGACTTGGACCCCTAATGGAACGTGTTTCCTTCATCATGGGTTCATAAAGAAAGAACTTTAGAACTTTCCTCTGAGGTGGGAGAAATTTTTTCCTATGGGAGAAGCCTTGGCCTTTCCCTCATGAGGGGGCATTTCCTTCCTTTTGAATTCCTTGATGAAGTGAACATCTTTCAAAAGGATTGCTTGATGATGAATTGATTTGAGAAAAAACATCTCTTTTACTCTTTCAAACAACACGTCCCTTGAGTGGACCCATCTTCTTCTGAAGGGTTCCCAAGGGAGCCCTTTGAAATCCTTCCAACTTGTTGGTAGTCTATGTGACTGTCTTCTTATTTTCCTATGTGGCTACTTTTTTTTCTAGCATGTTTTATATGTGGATTAACATGTCGCTTTACAGGTATGCCTATTAAGCCACTTTCCAGTTTGACTCTAAGGAGTCCCCTTCTTTGGGTTTCCCTCATGAGAGAGAACTTGGGGGATGCCTCCTTGGAGATTTGTGGGCTTGTAAGGTGCTTACTTCACTGGGTTTCCCTCATGAGAGAGAACTTGGGGGACACCTCCTTGCAGGTCTATAGGCCTATAAGGCGATTACTTCATTGGGATTCCTTCATGAGAGAGATCTTGGGGGTTTCCTTCTTGCAAGTTTGTGGACATGTAAGGTGCTTAATTCATTGGGCTTCCTTCATGAGAGAGAACTTGGGGGTTGCCTTCTGGTAGGTCTGCGGGCCTATGAGATGCTTTCATCCTATGAGATTTGTTCATTGTTGGTTCGAGGGGCTTCAATGTACTTTTTGCAACTTCGTAGTTTCATGGACATACAAAGTCATTTTTGTTCAAAACTTCCCAAGGAGGGTACCTATGGAGTCCTTTGCCTGCCCTGCGATTTCAAGTTCACTAGATCACAACCTACTTCCTCAACGGTTTAGGTATACATTTCTAACCCTACTAACTTTTTGATCTACTTTACCGAGCGCTCATCAATATTCGTGCTTGCTAAAGTGGGGGAAAAATGTATAAGAGTGAATTTGCACCCCTTAAGAAAATTCCCCTTTCACATACCCTCACCTTAGAAAATCAAGTCCTAAGGTAAAATTCCATGTCACCCACTTGTCTTCCATCCCCTTGGCATCTATCTTGTGTGTCAATGAGATAATATTTGTCAGGGACACACATGTGGTGTGCAAAAATTTGCGTGACACATTGTTGTCTGTGAAAAATTCTTGCATCTGATGTTGGTAGAGGCATTGCACACCTGATTGGGCTCGAATTGTAACGTACCTCTTCAACCAACTGACCCCAAAAATGATAGATTCTTCCTCATTCTACCTTCAAATTTATTCTTCATTCATTCTCTCCATCTTCTTGGCATTCTAGCAATCTCTCTACTTCATTCACTTCACTCTTTCACTCTCAAGAAGCATTCTAACACTCTACTTTTGAGCATTGTAGCAGATTTGAAGCTCTTTCAACTCTGCATTGCAAGTGTGAGGCATCTTTGGAAGTGTGGGCTTGAAATCTTGCAAGACCTCCCTTCATCACCGTTGCAGTTGTGGTGAATTTTCCAAGTCCATACCTTGCATTCTCCCTCGTAGTGAGCTTTTGGGTGGAGGTGGTAACACTTCACTCCTCTCCTTTGTGATTTGATTAACAAAAAATTGTTTGTAGTGTTCATTTCCATCTTTTCTTTCCTTTATCGCATATTCTACTCTGTTTCTTTCTAGCTATCCATGGAGGTGGAAACACTAAAATAGGGGTATGACTGAGGTAGGCCCTTATACAACCCCAACAATTTTCACCCTTTCTTGTGTGTAGGTGAACGTATGTGTGGAGCTAGCTGACGAACTAGCACTTCTATGAGTTGATCTTTTTCACTTTAGTCTTTATCTACTTGCTCCATTATTTACATACTTACTTTCTATATTTCATCATCTTTTCACTTTCATTAAAATCCATCAACTAGGATGTTAGTACATTTTTAGGCATTATTTACTATGTCTTATGTTATTTGGCCCTATGGATGCTAGTGCGCTTGAGAGACGCTAGTGCACTGCGCTATCGTCCTAGAATCGCGTTGTCGTCCTTGGACGTAGAGTTGTCTGACCTGTACAATAGTGATCCTAAAAACCAGCTCACCTAGCCTAAACCTGAATCTCAGGTTTGTAGAGTGACAAAAGCATGCCATAGTGCTCTTCATTCTCAATCCTCATCCCAAGACATCTTTTAGAGTGAGGTAAGTTAGGGTAGCCCTCCGCTCTCGGCACTCTGTGACCTAGAGCCTTGATGTGGTTGGTCCCCCTCTCTTACACACAAATTATATGAAGGTTGTCAAATTTGTGACTTGATTTATTCCAATCCAAAAAGATCAAAATAATATTTAGATAGAGAACATTGGTATGCTTAGAATGATGTCAAAACACATGACCAACTCTACACAAGACAATGCTAATATGACTCAAGGAAGCTCAAAAATCTATGATGAGATATGGTTGTTTGGCTCATTATTCAAAAAAAATTATCATCGAGCATGCATTTTAGTTTTGTTAGCCTACTAAGTTCTCAGGTGCTACATGAATGCACATCTTTGTTCCATAGAGGCACACATTTTTCTCAACCTGTTAATGGGTTTGCATGATCAACCTAGAGAAGTTTGAGGTAGGGATCACCTACCATGTACATATTTTAAGTAGGAGGTTAATTTTGTGTGTTTGCTTTGCTTTGCATCCTTTGTTTCATTTGCCTCATTTTTTACTTGTGTCTAGTCTCTCCTTTTAGTTTGTTGTGTTGATTCCCATTTGAATATATTTCCCAATGGATTTAAGGCATTAATATTTGACCAAATAATTTGGATTCATCCAGTGTCCTTTGCAATCCTTGTCCTTAGTTAGAGCTGCCTATTGGTATCATTTTTAAAATCACTAAATTTCAAAAAAATTGCATCAAAATTCTTATGTCAAGTGGTTCCTAATAAAAAAAGGTCCCCAAATATCTCCACATGTTAAATCTCTCACCATTTAAAAGAAAAATATCCATTGTCCTAGCCAACCCTTAGAAGTAGTGATGCAACTTACCAATATTTGCAAAAATAAATAAATATTGAAATCCATCAAAGATTATGCGAAACACTTCTATAGGGAATTTCCTAATAATATTTCTCCTATTGTGGAAAGTCTGTGGATCAAAAAATCTTTTGGTTGGTGAGATATTAAAAGTTTAATTTCTCATGGGGTGATTTGTAGAAATAATTAAATCTAGAGTTTTGTAGGAGATAGAGAAAAATGGTCTAGTAAGGAATTTTTTCATGTCATTACCAACAATGTGGCTAGGTTTTGTAAGAAAATACTATCTCTATCAAAATTTATGCATTAATTTTTGTTCATCATGCTTGCGTCAGACATTTTCAAAATAGGTTCATGAGTTTAAACAGTTTGATGAAATCTTGATAATTTTTCTCTATGCCATCTCTATGGTTTAAAAAGTTAATTTTCAAAGGCTAGGATATTAATTGGATTTTAAAAAAATATTTGTAAAATTCTCACATTGTCAGAGTATATTACAATTTTAAAAAATCCTTAATATTAAAATCTTCAAAATTCATTTTGTCCATTTCAATTTCTAAAGATAGTAAAACACCTGACATTATTTATTTTTGTAATGGAGGGATGATTTTTGTTATTATATATGTGAAATTTCAAACCAGAGATAAGGAAAAAGGAAAAGTGAATGGTATCAAGAAAGGGTCTAAAGTTGTTTCTATTACAAAAGTTGCAAAAGCTTCTATTGTTCTCTAACCTGGTAAACCTTGGATTGTCAAGCTTGTAGGAAAATATTTGTTACAAATTATCTTTCTTATGGTAGTAGTATTTGTGAATAGGCTCAAGAAGGTCCTTGAGGCTTTTGTGATGCTCTTGTGTTACATAAGGGATCCAATTATGGAGGACTTGATAATATGACATTCCAGTTATTTGAAACATAATCCAAGGCATAAGCTTTTAAAAATAGGCTTGTGGAGTATGATCGTAATGTAGTTGAGCAAACACTTATGATTGATAACCAAAGTGGTTATTATGAATATGAGGGGAACATAAGTGAAGTTGTGTTATCAATATAAGAGATTCCAGTGCTAATTGATATAATTCCTAGAATTACAAATTGGGTCATAACACAAGAGTGGAAAAATAATAATTAAGGAACCAGACCTAGTGTTAATCCTTTGTTGAGACCCCAGTTCTATCACATATCTATTTTAATAAAAAAATCATGAGAAGACTTGGTGCTTAATTCTAGGGATAAAATACTAAATTTTGGTGATATAAATATGTATATGTCTGTTATATCATTAGTAAACCTATATTTAGTGGACAATGTATACTGTCAATTGTTATCATAATTAGATAACTCAAACTTTTTCTCCTTGTGAAGGGAGTAAAGATGGAAAATTTTTTGCTCTCAAGTCCATGGTTATGACATAAACCATATGGATACTATAAAAGTGAAAAAGGAGGAGCATTGGCAACACCTTCAAAGGAATCTTTGTATAGCTAAAACTTTCCCAAGCCTAACAATGATTTTGAACAAGCTTGATAATGTGTTAGATCATTATTACATTCCCAAAGTGATGGTTACAAAGTATTTATAAGTCTATTATGACTAGGAGGCTATAAAATTATTAGGCTTGTTCAAAATCTCAAAGTATTTATAAATATTCCTTTGAAGGTGCTATTATGACTAGGAGGCTATAAAATTAATGTTTTTGAATGTAAAAGAGTTTCAATTTTCTTTTGGTTCTTCCATTGATTAGAAAAAGAACTAGGGGAAAGACAATACTTTCTAGTTTTAAGCTTTGTATAGATTTGTTTATGGAGTTGTATAATTTCATAAAGATAATATAGAAAGCATTTGAATTGTATGTTTTTAATGTTTTTTTGTTTTATTATTAATAAATTTTGTATGTTAAATTGGTAATCCTTTTGTATCATTGTGGCAAGCCATTGGTTATCTATTGGATCATTTACAGTTGTACAACATATGCAATGAAATGCAATTATAATTTTTTGTGTGTTAGTTCGAGTGCATTGATATATAGCTTATCTAATACTATGTGAGGTTTTCATGTCATTTTCTCAGTGTTTTCACAATATCATATCTATTATTTTTTCATTCATCATACAAATCTGGTATTAATGTATATTTTGATTTTGTTATGAACTTTCATTATGTAACTTGCACAAGATTTTGGAATCCTAGTTAGTATATGTGTGTCTATAGCTAGGGTTTCTATCAATAAATTTCATTTAGTTTTTCCCTTTTTACCTTTGGTATTTTGGTTAAAATACCAAAAAACCCCTAAATTTGATCATATGAGGGATTTTCCCCTCTCAAATGTAGAGGAAGATTGATGTTCCATAGTGATCTCTCCAACTATTGGAATGAATGTCACTACTTTTTAAGCATATAAGATCATTCTTGGAGATATAACCGCAGTGACAAACCTATTTACCAACACTCTTAAAAATAACTTAGTGAAAAATTCAAAGAGTTGGGGTTGGGGGATTAGAGATACCAAGGAATGGGTGCTTGTGAAGAGGGATGACTGAAAATCTATCTCTTATAAGGAACTTAACTTGCAACATATCAAGGATTTAGGGTTCAAAGGGAAAGCATGCTAGGCAACAAAAAAGCATGTCTAAACACATGATCTTGAAGGGATAACATAGTGAAAAGTGTCAAGGAGTAATTTTTGAGGATACCTCATAATAGGTACCCTAAGGGGAAGGATAAAAATATAAGTCTAAGAAGATACTTAGTGCAAAGGGATAGGGTTCAAGGTTTCAAAGATCATTGGAATCATGAAATTGGTACTTGTTTAAGGGAAAGTCTAAAACTCTATAAAGAATAAGGGAAAGAGTGGGGAATGAGTGAAAAAGATAGCATGGAGAAATTAGAAATCTTGGTAAGGAAAAGGGGTGAAGTAATACTTAGAAGGAATGTTATGCCTAGATGGTAAAGTATAGTACCCTAATAGGAATAAAGTAAATGGTGGAGTTGGGTGGAAAGGCATGCCTAGAAGGGAAACTTTGAAAGTATGAAATTCTAACAACCTACCTAAACTAAGAGAAATAACCGAAAAATACCCCACACTTAATTTGTTTGGGACTTTACAACTTCCAACACATAATAGGTACATAGGAGATGAGGGAGAACAACATATAGGAAAATTATGAACAAGAGAGACCTATTAGGAAATATCTTAGATTGGTAATTTGCAATGGGAATAAGAAGGCCAAAATACATTAGGGGCTAGTATTCAAGAACAATAGGTCATGTTGGGACATAGGTGGGAGAAAATTATAAAATAAATAGGATTTTCGGAGTTTCAAGTACTAAGGTTCAAGTGTGACTCATGAATCA
Source organism: Sequoia sempervirens (assembly GCA_007258455.2). Taxonomy (NCBI): domain Eukaryota; kingdom Viridiplantae; phylum Streptophyta; class Pinopsida; order Cupressales; family Cupressaceae; genus Sequoia; species Sequoia sempervirens. Next base: position 4,837,148 of record VDFB02047230.1, on the reverse strand, counting down.
TACCTTTGTCAAGGATTGAGGTTCAAGGATACACTAATTGAGGTTCAACGATACACTAAACTCAATTCCTATTATTGCTGAAATTTTCACCCTTTGTTGAAACTCATTCAACATTCTAATGCGACAATGGAAATGATCTCAAGGTGTGGAACCCTTGTACATAAGGTCAAATACTTTTACATTTTGGTTTTCTTTTTATTTGACATTTTATTGTGCATATTTTGGCTTGGAATGTGAATTTAGGGGCATGTTATTGTGGGCACACCATGCTGATTTGGATGGTAGTTTTGAACTTGCTAAAATTAACTTCCACTCACATACTCGTACAGTTGTATAGGTGTTGGTAAAAGTAGTGTTAAATGAGTAAATCCAACTTCATGTTCAGCCATAATTGTACTTAAACCTTATGCAAATTGTATCCCTATGTACCCATGGTTTGAGGAGATTTAGGAAGTTACAAGTTTTAGTTGCAAGTGACATAAAAATGAAAAAGAAATAGTTAATAAGTAGTTGAAAAGTAACAAGGAAAGGTAGTTGCTACTGTAGGGTGACCTTCAAATTATTATTTTTTTGATTCTCTGCAATGTGTTAATAAAGAGTCATGTATTGTGGTAATTCAAAGAGATTTTTTATTTTGGTTTTAATCATAGTCATAAATTTTATGGTGGTAGAGCACATGATGTGAGTTGAGTCATCATCAAAATTCTAGAGAAGGTTGGATCCTTTCTAAATCTAGATGTAATATGTTGATCCAACTAAATATATATTCAACCTAAAACTTAATCCTATCTATTCATTTGCTAGAAAAAAGGAGAATAATAGTGTAGGAAAGGAAAAGAGTTGATACACCAATACTTAATGAGTTTCATTCTTGCTCACAACAACAAATAAAACCAAAAAACCACCTAAACTCGCAGAGGTCTCCATTTATCAAATCTTGTAAATGGTATAGAGGTATGAGATTCAACAAAGATCGGTACAAAAATACATCCATAGCTAATTCCTATAAATCATTACACATAGAATACATAGGCAAAAAGACATTAAAAACATTTATATATGAAGGTAAGAATAAACTACATAACATACAAAAAGTGAGAGGAGGTGAAAGAAAAAACATTTTATTGATTTAAAAGCATAGAGACTATTTACATTAGCAAAAAAAATATAGAAAAAGTAAGTTTTATAATAGAGAAATTTAGAAGGGACCCTTTAAAAATGTGCATGATAGACCTTTTATTCTAGGTGGGAGATACCAAAACTATAAAAGAATGTGGCAAGCTAGAGAGAAACTCTAGTCACCACATCAACCAGTAAAACATAGACATGTGCACAAGGTGAATTGATTGATTGAGGCATTAGGAACATTCTTCTATTAATGTCTTGTCAAAAGATAAAATCCACCTAGGAGTTCCACTAAAAAATATGGATTGGGGAATAGTGTTTTTGGAAAAGGAGAATTACAACATTGAATAAAGCAATGTCAATCATAAAAGAATGTTTTTTTTGCATCTAACAAATTTGGTGGTTAGTGAATGTTGGAAAAGAAATAATGGCATTACAAAGTGGGAGGTAGAAGAAGGAAAGCCTTGACATGAAAATCACATCATCTAGAGTGGCCTTTCTTTCTTTTTGGTGAATGAAATCAATGAAAGAAGTGGTTTTGAGAGCCTTGTTAGACTCTAATAGGGTTGTGATAACCTCATTGAATTCCAAAAAAGGGTTTCAAAACCTCTAAAAATTCTGACAATATTAACCATTCATTCTCTCATTCCATTTATTTTGGTTCATCTTTGTCTTTAAATTTTAACTTGTCCATATTTTTCCTCCTTTTGGTTCTTTTTTCTACATTGAAACTTTTTGTTAGAAGTAAAACTAATTCTAAGAACCTTGTTGACTTTTAACAAGGTTGTGAGAACCTGGTAAAAAATGGACACAAGTTTTAGAACCTTTATGAAATGCTAAAAACTTTAAATTTTCTTGCTTTCTCTTTTCTCCTTAACACCAAACTTTGCTCAATATATACATCCTTGAGAACTTGAGCACTTGGTAGGAAAAATAGAACCTTTTAGAGATAAAACCACTTTTTACAACCTTATCAGAGTTCAAAAGGTTGTGAGAACCTTGTCAAAAGATGATAGAGGTTTCAAATCCTTTGATTTTTTTCCAAAACTTAACTTAGTCAAATTTTAGGCCATACTTACTCTTCAATACTTATTGGAAAAAATCTAGTTATAGAACTTGTTTTGATAACATTTTCAGCTTTTGAAATGGTTAAAAAACTTTTTAATCTTTTGATAGAGGTTTCAAAACCCTTAAATTTTACCAAAAATTTAACTTTTTACTTATGTGATAATCAATTTTCATCCCTTCTTTTCTTCATGATGGTCGAGATTTGGAATGGTTTTGATAACCTTTTTGATTTTGAAAAAGGTTTTAAAACCTATGGAGTTACATGAAATAAATCATACATGCCTCTTTTCTTCCTCTTTTGGCTATCAACAAAACCTTTCAACACTTGAACCAATTTCAAGAACCTGGGGAGGTTCTTGGACCATATGAAATTGTCAACAAATAGAACACTTCTTTTCTTTGAAGGAGGTAGAAAATATATTTCAAAATTTAATAAGTTTGTGACAACCTTATTGGTAGCCAAAGGTGTTCTAAAAACTTTGTCATAAGTTGATGCAAGTTTGAGAACCTGTCCAAAACTCCAACAACTTTCATACTTAGCTAATTTTTTGGGTTTTCAACTTGGGAATTTGACTAGAACATGAAAGGCAGAAGCAACCGAATAATTAGAGGCACTTTTTTTTTTTATCATGCCTAGACCTTTTAAGATTTCTTATATTTTTTCGAATTGATGGGAAATGCAATGGGAATGAATTGACAACATTTTGACAACCTCTAGGGGGTGTTTTCCTAATAAAAATGGATCTAACAACCTTATTATTCCATTGGGTATGAATTCACAATGAAATTACAAAAAAGGAGAAAAATTAGCCTTACAATAAATTACAAAATGCCTCAAAACAAAAAAATAGAGGACACACATGTGCAAATTGCACTTGGAGGAAAATAAGACAAAACAAAACCTAACATAACCTAAACTAACCAACAAGAAAATAAATCAAGCAAATAAATTGATTGATTTATCAAAATAAATATATTTTCTAATTATCTTAGGATGTTTCCCATTGTTATGTACAACCAACTAGAGATGAAGAAAAGATAGGTGTTTAATAAGGTATTTAATTGCTTCTCTAAGGATGAAAATACACTCATTTACCCACTTGAGTTGGCTATAAATACATCTAGCTTGAAATGGATGGGTAATTTTATTCTATCCCTCCTTGTGCTCAACTTCATTATCAGGAGTAATCACAATATGAGGTGTCTTGTTGGTGTCCAACTAGGCTAGATGCTTAATAACACATCCTCATGAAGAGGAAATGTTTAAACAACTAGTGTTGATTACATACTTATGCTCTACATTTTAATCATCTTGTTGGTTGTAATTGATTCATTTTTGTGAATCATCCAAAAATAACAGCTTTATCATCAAGTTCATGTAGTTCATGACTTTTTAGTTTATGATATGTTGTCTTGATACCAACACTTTAGAAAAAGTATTCTAGTTCATTCCAAAAAAAGTCTCCATCAAGTTCCTCCTTAATTTTCTACATGATAGGGCTTATCTTAATTTCATGGAATATTTCTTGAAGGTTTGAAAAAATATCAATTAGGTATTCCTCTTGAAGCATAGGCTCTTGTTTAATATCTTGTTCAAATTAATGAGCAACCTCACGTAAATCAATCTTTTCATTTTTCAAAACAAGACTATCCTTATGTTCTTCTTCATTCTCATACTTATCTTCATGGGCCAACAACTCATCAAGGTCTTCAATATCCTCTCACAATTCAAATATTTTTCTAATGTTGGCATTGATATTCTCTCTTCATCTTTGTCAAAAAATTAAGGAAGTTGATCAAAAAAGAGTATTAGTTCCTCCCTTTCATCATTACCCACTTGCTTAGTGCTATGTTGTTCCAATTCATTATACTCATTTTCTTCTTACAATAGATCTATTTTTTTGTCTTCATAACACACAAGGATCTAAAAATGGTAAGTTTCTAATCTTTTGTCTCAAACACCTCTTTCTCTTTCTCATTAAAATAATTAAATTGATAAATAATAGGCCCACCTTTGAAAATTGAATTGGTGCTAAGAAAATAAATATGATTTAGTATAGGCTCCTATAAGGAATGATGAACTCTAAAAATTAGAATTTTGAAGCTAATAATAAGGGAGTTTGATTGGGTTTCTTTCCTTATTTGTTCTTCCTTACCTGCAATCTTCCTATAAATACTTTATTGAAGGAAACATAATCTACTGAGAGGGGGGGTGAATCAATGGATCAAATCTATTTAAAAATCTTTAATCCAACGTGTATATCCAAACATGAAACATGAATCAAAATAGCTAAGTTATTAATCAAGAAATCAAAGAGGCACACATTCACACAATGAACACCAAATATATGTGGAAACCCATAATGGGTAAAACCATGGTGAGAAGAGATGCTTGGAGCTATTGTCCAAATCTAGCCTCAAAAAATAATGAATAGGTTACAATCATGAAGTAGGCACCAACCTGTTGAAGACACCAATCCCTCGAAGTATACGTAGGCACCAACCTACTAGAGACACCAATCCCCTCTATATAGATTTGAGCACCAACTCAATGAGTAGGACACTAGTCCTACCAGATTACAAAGATAAATCTTACAAATCTTCAATATTGATGACACAACTTACACAAGATCCGAGCTTTCCTCGGACACTCTCTTACAATCCTAATGATTGAGATGCAATGCACATTGAATTACACTTTCTTGCATAATTTTTACACTTATACACAAATTTGTATCCACATACATGTCCAGTGACATCTAAAGTATGATGATTATATATTGAAACATAGAAAAATAAGTTTATCAAAATGTAGAATGGGTAAAATGGGGGTGATGAACCTATCTTCCTATTTTCATTAGGAAGTGAGATCCACACAAAGAATTTAATTACAACACTTAGGTGAATCAAATCAATGATGGAATCTACATGTTTCCTTATGATTGAGGATGGCGGTATCAACCTGAACAACACTTTTGGGAGAAAAACTAAAAATAGAAAATCAACTCAATTATGCCCACCATTAATTTAAAGCCTAATATAGAAATGGAAGAGTGATATGTACCTATCACCAAAATGTAGTTTCTAAATGTTGCCTGGGACTCATTCACCTATAGGAGAATGGGTCCTTGTAGAGCTTTCTGAAATCACTTTCTGGGTCCTTTTCCCCTATGTCTGCACTCTTGATTCCCCTATATCCCACTATCAGAAAGCCAAAAATAAATTTAGGATTTGAGTTTTTGTGGGTTGATAACAAAGGTAACAACAAATGCAACATTGCAAAGTTTCTCTTTTGAGATCTTGAAATTTTCTTCAACCTATGAACCTGCACATACACAAGAGGGGAAAATTTGTTTGTTTTTGGTAAATGGGGGTTTTCCTTGGTCAAACCCCATTTTGGTAATTAAACCTTAAATTGAAATAATAAAACATGAAAGGAATTATGAATGAACAATTGCTATGTTGCAACTCACCAAACCCTTGATTTGAAACCCTTGAAGAAATGAAACTTAGTAGATCTCTCCAAGGTCTTGATCTTTCATAAATGGCTTGATTGATGATGTGATCTTGATACTTAAAGTTTTACTTGAATGCTTGAAACCTACATCACAATATTAGCTCCAAAAACATGCACGTTTTCAAGAGAATTTGACATGATGCTTGAGATCTTGATTGTTGTTGTGGATGACTGATAAATTTTCCCTTGAATTCTCTTGACAATAATATTTTCTCTTAGGATTGATCTCTCAGAAATATAATTGAAAACTTCTATTTGATTTGATAAAATAGCATTGTATTTATAGGCATCTATCCTTAATTTCCCAAAAATTAAACATTACAAGTTGACATTGAAATTTAAATTTGGGATTATAAAAATACCACCAAAAACATGTTTTAAAAATAGGTTCAAAGGTCTAAGGAGGACCCATTCGCCTATGGGTGAATGGGTCCTAGGTCCCTATTCTTGGAACACACATTGCTCAAGGTAATGTATTATGTGTTGGTATTAATTGTTGTCAAGTTTCCCCTTTGTAAAATATAATTTATTAGAAGTGTAGATGTAAAATATGGCTTATTAAGGCATAATTAAGTCCAATTTAATTGAGGGGACCCAAACAAAGTGTGAAAATGTAGAGTATATTTTTCTACACTACATTTAGCCCCTACTTTAGTGAGAGGATGAGCGTAAGCACAAACTAACACTAAAATAGACAAATAAGCATCAAGAGGGGTCCAAGTGCACAAATGTTGATGGGATAGGATGACAAGGATCAAGGAGGTTGTACAAGGCCTCGAGATCTAAGATCCCATGGAAAACCAACATAAGCACAAAGGTACACACACAAGTTGTATAGTATGAAGCAACAAAAAGAGATATGCACAAACATACAATGTTAAAGTTAATGCAAAGAGGAAAGAAAGATGAACTAACAAGTTGTATTATGCCACATCCATCAAATACACTCATAAGGATGCAAATCACTTATGAAACCCATGGCTCCATAGGAAAGCAAGTTGTTTTATGCTCGGCGGCCATGAAAAATACACTCACATGGGCTAGTACAGTCCGATATACGCTAGGTGAGCCCCCAAGAAAGTGAGACACACACAGTCAGTATGTACCCACAAAAAGGTGATTGATGGGAAACTCATGCCAGGTCTATAGGCTCACATTTATCAACCATACCAAAGTTACACCTCCTGCTAACTTTGATAACTAGCAAGAAAGTTGTGTTATGATTGGTGGGCTTGATACATGCAATAGGATATTCAAAGGGATTTTTCTTAGTTCATGAAAGGTCTCACCTTAGGGAACATCATTCCTAATTTCTCCAAGAGAGGACTAGTCAAGGATAAGAGATTCACAACTTAGGGAATGCAATTCGTAGCATTACCACTAAGAGGAATGTAATATTCTTATAAAGGTCGTAATCTTGAAGGACATAAAACCCAATGACGCCACCAAGAAGACACATCAAATGAATTGAGAATACCACACTTTGAATAAAAATTTCATACTTCCTAGGAGATATATGCTATCATCATTAAGAAGGGAATATGTGAACAATGAATAATAGATAATATGCCCCCGACTTAAAATGTCAACATACTTGCTATGTTGGTATTTTAAGTAGAAAGAGAAAATGAGAGGATCCTTCAAAAGAATGCACACCTCCCAAAGGCTAGTTATCCTTTGCCCCCAACCATAGAGACAAAGACAACCACCAAGAACTATCATGCTGTTGCCAAGAGAAATATGATTGCACCTAATATTGTACCACTATGAATGACAATGAGCAAGACACATAAAGCTACTAATGCCACACAGTGATGAGAAACACGATAGGATTCAAATTAGTGTCAATTAGAGGAAATAGATGCATCAACACAAGGAAGAGCACCACAATCCTTAAGATGTTGAATTTTATCACTCAAAGCCTTACATTCATTAGTAGAATGACCATGAACTCTATGATATGCACAAAATGAAATTTTATTGTAATTTTTTTTGTTTGTGTTCTTGGAGGGAGAGATATCAAGTGATCTTGGAGAAGTCTCGACAAGATGCTCTCTTGATCAATAGTACAAGATGCTCCTTTCTTTTGTTTCAAAGGTATTTCTTTCTTACTATAAGGTGCCGTACATACACAAGACTCTTTAGATTGTGATATTTTTTATTCTCCCTTAAAGGAAGATGTAAAATCTGATGAACCCCAATCATTACTAAGACATGTTGTTGAAGATGTCCTAGGAGTGTTTTGCGTGATGAAATTGATATTAATATAAGATTTCCTTGATTCTTTCATTTCTTTCAACGCATAATAACCAAGACCACTAGTGGTTTCTATTAGTTCAGGATGCATAAGGTTAAAGTTGTCTTAGAAGAATCTTTTGTAATAGTGTTGGTATTGAGTGAAGGATTTTTTGATGTTTTTATTTCTTTTGAGGGACAATAACCAAGACCACTAGTTGTTTCCTATGTATAAGGCTCTATAGGTACATAGCTACTTTGTTCTCTAGCACCACATGCGTTCCCATTATTACCAAGTTGTTTCAAAATTTCATAACCTCTTCCATAAAGCTTCTCCATCGCTTTTGGATTTGGTGGTTTCTCATGGTCACACTCTTTATATGTGGATGTATAGTTTGTGTTTTCCTATTCTTTGCTAAAAGTTGTCAACTCACATGCTTTTGATGACTCAACTTGTGTTGATATTATGTCCATTTCTTTCTCTTTTCCTAGTTTGTGTGTAATCTTGTATTCTCCCATGAATGTAGGTGTGAAATATAAAGAACCCCAATCATCATACAACAACTTTGTGATTTTTTCAATATAGTTCTCTTTGTTGAAAAAGACAACTGAGAGGGAGGGTGAATCAGTTGTAGCAATTTTAACCTTTAAAACCCTCAACAAAAGTTAGATCTACAAGCATTCCCAAACTTTTACTTTGCTAATGTGTTTAATTATTAAATGCAAAAATAGAAACTAAAAGTAGTAAAACCATGCACATATGAACACCAAATTTATGTGGAAAACCTAATGAGGGAAAAACCATGGTGAGGATTAGCTCACAATATAAAGAATTCCAAAACTGAATACAAAGGATCACTACAAGAATAAGACACATTGTCCAAAAAAGGCTCACAATTAGGGCTCACTTCCAAGAAAGAATGCAAGAAGATAGGAGAAGAATGTTACACAGAGAAACACTTCTCAATGCAACAAGGAGTCCACCACAATTTCTTGCACACTTTCACAGTCTCACATGAAAGATATTGGATGCTTTCAGCTCACTACCTTTGGAACCCTAACATGAAATTTGCACCGCTCTACTCAAATTTGCATCAAACTACACTTCACTCGCAACAATATCACATCTTTCTTATTACTCTTTCATACACACTCTTACATCAACACCATACATATTTATATCAACCTCTGCTTCAAAACTTTCTCCAATGTTGGCCAATGACCATTATACATTCAAATTTGAAATAGGTCAGCACCCAAGCATTCTCACGGTGGATAGGAATGAAATGAAACCTACATATTTCCTTAATTAGGATACAAATAGATCCCAACACCCTTCAACACACTTCTAAAAGCCTTGCATGTAGTGTTAAACACAAGGTCGACCAACACTTGTGAAAAACACCATAGACATTAAGTACACACTTCCTTAGATCAAAATTATGGACAACATAATTCACTTGAAATCAATCCAAAACAATCCATGAATTACTTAAGATTCATCAACCACTTCAACCAATCTTCACATCAACAACTACTTTAACTCAGGGCAATTGATAACCCTTGTTTGCATACTGATAAATGAAATTTATAGTGTACTACAACAAATCAAGTAAAAATTTGAACACAGAAAGATAAAAGCATTATAAACAACTTCCTAGATCTACATAACCTGGATCCAAATAGCAAAGAAATGCGGAGAAAATAAATTTCTCCTAGACAATAGAGAACATCATTGAACAATTGGTTCACATACTAGTGAAACTATATCACACTATACAACGATCCAGAAGACCAAATTCTAGATGTAACAACTACCAACAACCATGAACAATAACTTAGATCCACACAAGCATAGAATCTGTGGACTGAGGATTGTCAGTGCGGGTTGATTACACTTGATCCATGATGAATCAAAGCATAATTTAGCCACTCAACCTCAATCTCAAACAAGATCATTCAAATTGAAAGTTAAACTAAGCATTTATTGAAACTGAAAATTACAAACTACGAAAAATAGTTAAATGTCTACTCTAACCATTTGAAACTTATCCCATTTTGGAATTGGTGTCATTTTGATGTGGAACAACGACCCTTTCCCAATCCTGTGATTTGTGAGCTTGTTTCAATTGATTCTATGGAAGAGAATCGATGAAACCATTGTGATAAATGGATAAAAAAATGATTTATGCTAAATTAAACATGATGCAAGCTAATTTGACATGATTTTATGCTAAAATTGATCTAATTATGTAGTTGCTAAGCTAATCTAAGCTAATTCTAAGTTAAAATATTGAAACCTAATTTATAAACAAGCTAAGATGGATACATGGAAGCCATTAATGGATGTCTTAAGCTATTATGCAACTAAAAATGAACTAAAACAAACTAAAAGCGAGTAAAAGGTGAGTGTGAGTGAGAATGAATTCAACAACATAATTTTGCAATTGAAAGATGAATCCATTTGTTTCCAAATAGTTTTCTATTTATAAGAGAGCAAATGAGAAATGAAGGGTTGATATCAAAAAGATTAATCAATGGTCAAGGATGGAGGAAATAGGAGGCATGGATCATATATTTTCATCAACGGGTGAGAATTTAAGATGAGAATTAATCAAGGGCTCACACTTGTTCCAAAAAAACACACTTTTGACCTGCACACACGGGTCACAAGGTGATTTTCTCAAGAGGTCACAAGTTTAACTTGTTCAAGAAGCCAAGTGAAATGATTGGAGGAGAGACAATATTCTTTGGAATATTCTCATGGGTGAGGATACATATATTTTTCAAATTAAAAGAAAGCTTTAATTGTGCAAAAAGGGGATAAGGAATATTCCCTAAGGAATATTCTAGGGGAATATTCCCATTTTGGAGGAAAATTAGTTTAATTTCTAATTAAATAAGGTTTAATCATGCAATTAGGGGGTTTGAAGAATTAAAGTGATATTTCATTAAATTAAATGATTTAATGAATGGGGGAGAGATGAAATGACATTTTATTAAATAACTTAGGGTTATTTCATTAAATTAGAAAACTTAGGGAATTAAATTAAATATTTTGATATATTTAATTAAATGAGATGAAATGTTAGCATGAAAGGGGGTGAATTAACCCGATTTGATGAATTAGGTTAATGGACGAAAATGAGACAATTAATTAAATAGCTAGGCTAATTTAATTAATTAAGCGAAAAGAGGATGGGTTTAAAGAGAAAATGATGTTAGTATACCTGTTTCGAGTGCATGATATCATTCAAGACATTTTTTAGTGTCTACAAAATCAACATAGAAAAAACATGGAGCACATCTGAGAGCATACATTGAATACCTGCAAGACATTGTTTTCTCTATTTATCAAATTTTCTCAAAAGCACTTGGAGACCAAGTACTAGAGACATCATTTCAGCAAATTACTTCACTCTAACACACTTCTATACATAGCAACATAAGGATAACTCCATGTACTCATGGCACTTCTTCAACATCTCAACTATACATGCATAGACAAAAAATCTTGTTTATTTCAATTTTCTCAATATCCTCGATATATACAGTCAATAACCAACTTCCTCTACACATAGTTGACATCAATGACAACACCAACCAATTCACATCAATTCCCTTTGTAATTGATGGCAACACATGATGTGAAAAACCATCAACGACAACACAACAGTTTTGAACAACTTTTCCTACAAAATTTCTGAATGAATAAGATTTTTCACATGATACTTTTTCTCCCCCTTTGACATCAATGAAAAAGGAAAAAGATGTTTTGCATTTTTATCTCCTTTTGAAATTGAACCAAGATCTATATCAGCACAAAATACTCCCCCTTAGGAGTACACCCAATCATTTGCACAATGACAACACATGACACTACCTACTCCCCTTGAGAGGTAGCCACCAAACATCATTACTGAAAGATGATAGATCCATAGATCCACTAGACTGATGCATCTCTATATGCATCTAGTTCAAGAAAGGAGGGGCAATAACCCCCAACCTCTCCCAGAGATACTCAAAAGTATCTTTAGGTAGAGCCTTAGTAAATATATCAGCAATATAATCCTTTGTAGGTACATACTCAAGATTTACTTCATTCTCCATGACCTTCTATTTCAAAAAGTGATACATTATTGATAAAAGCTTTGTCCTTGAGTGCATCATGGATTCTTTGAAATGTTAATCGCACTTGTAGTATCACAAAAAATTGAGATGGGATCATCATACATGACTTTGATATCCTTCAATGTCTGTCTCATCCATAAAACTCATGTGCAACAAGATGCTGCAACAATATACTCAACTTCTACATTGGATAAGGAAACTAAATCTTTCTTTTTACTTAACCATGACACCAATCTGCATCCAAAAAAGAATGCACCACCACTTGTACTTTTTCTATCATTAGCACACCCTACCTAATCTGCATTTGTATAAGCACTTAGTGTAAACTCAGTATCCCTAGGATACCATGAGCGAAAATCCATAGTTCCTTTTAGATATTTGAATATCCTCTTGATAGCTACAACATGTCCTTCTTTAGGATCCTCTTGAAATCTAGCCACAAGAAAAACTACATGCATGATATCTGGTATGGTAGAAGTTAGATACAATAGTCCACCAATCATGGATCTATAATTACTCTAATCAGCCTTAGGTGAATCATCATCCTTACTCAATTTGCAACTAGTTACCATAGGAGTAAATCATAATCCTTACTCAATTTGTAACAAGTTACCATAGGAGTGCATATTGGTTTGGAACCATCCATCCCAAACTTCTTTAACATTTCTTTTGCATACTTGGATTGTGAAATGAAAATCCCTTTGCTTGATTGATTTGCAGTCCAAGGAAGAAATTCATCTCACCAAACATAGAAATATCAAACTCTTTCTGCATTTCTTCAATAAAAATCTAACACATATTTTCATTTCCTCCAAAGACAATGCCATCCACATACACAACTACTATCAAGATCTTCTCATCTTCAATTTTGAAATAAAGATTTCTATCTGTAGTACCTTTGTTGAATCAAATATATGTCCAACCTTGCATACCAAGCTCTAGGAGCTTGCTTCAAACCATATAAATCCTTTTTCAATCTGTACACCATATCTGGTTGATTTGACAATTGAAATCCCTCTGGTTGTTCCATGTAAACTTCTAGTTCCAACTCTCCATTTAGGAAAACAAACTTCATATCCATCTAGTAAACATTGTGTTAATTCTAAAAAATGCTGATTGGAAAACCTCAAGAGGTTTCCAAGATCTTGATACATTTTATGCTAACGAACAAGGCCAATTGGTGTATTTGAACCTTCTTCTCTTCAGGCTCTATTAGAACTAGGTGGGTGTACCTATGTAAATGAAGCAAACTTAAAACTATGTATTTCCTACTTGAGCAGTATATCCACAATGGCAATTGAGAGTGGAGAGATGCAAACCTAATTTGGTATAAATTATATAAGCAATATCAAGGTGAATTTTATTTAAATGTTTAGTTAACAGATGTAAGGTTTTGATAACAAATTTGATAAAATTAAATGAGGAAATGGGTAAGATCAGTGCCTTGTTGGGTAAATGGAGTCGGATGAAGATCTAGAATGTATGACTTGTATTGGTTGTAACTCAAACTATTTGGGACACTTATGTTGGTTTATATCTTGTATAAACATGTGGCAAAGTGATTGAAAAGTTCTACTTATTGATCCAAATGACACAACCAGGTTACTTATATTTATCAAAAAGGATTTTAATCCTTCCTTGAAGGAACCAATTGAATAAATTGCACAAGAACGACAAATGATACCAAAGTGGAGACAAAATGGCAATCCTAATTATATGGCTCTTCTTACTGATCCAAATAACATTTCCTGATTACTGTGATTGACTAGAAGGATTTTAATTCTTTTGGAGAAACCAATTAATCATATCACACAAGAAAAAAAAATGTGCCTTGATAAATTGAATACATACTTGATATACCAATTTAAATAATAAGGAAATATTAAGTTGGAGACAACCAAATAATTGTATAATTTCAACAAACAACTGATACCAATATGAAGCCACAAAATCATAGATCTTTTATTGATTTCCTCAAAATTATGCTTGCAACATGGTCTTTTGAAATGTAAACAGTATGAAACCCTTCTACTATCTATCTATCTCTACTCGCCTACTATCTTATCCTATATCTTTCTTTTAGTCCTAGTCTCTCTTATATATATGAGAGCCAACAAGCTTCAAACAAAAAGAAACGACTTTTGATAACAAAACATGATTTTGAAATTAAACATAATTTAAGAAACTAACACAACCATAAACATGTGTACCAATCCGTTAATCTCTGAGTAAAAGCTTGTGGTCATCTAAGACATGTTCAAAGATTTTATTGTATGACAGGGTCCACATCATTACCACTGATCGATTCTAATTATTTCTCAGTTGTGCTTAGGTTATCCATTGCCCGATTGATAAATAGATTGAAATCCAAGAGGTGATCAATATATCCCTATTTTGCATGAGTTTCTACATTGGACATGAATTCCTTCATATCATACTCTATGTGCATGAATTTCTCAAAAAATTTATGAGTATTCTGCAAGACCATATCCTCATCGTTGATTTCCTGCAATGCAATTGTTAGAAACTCTATAAATTATGCTTTCCAATCATCCCTTTCTTGAAGATTCCTTGTATCATCATGGAGTGTAGGAACCAAATTAAAAAAATTGAGGTCCTCTTTGAGCCTACTATGATATTGGTTATGAGACTCCACCAAACTGTTATATCTTTGAAATAACTGCTCCTTCATAATCTATTTATCTAGAAGTTCTTCTTATCAATCATCCTTCTTTGCAATCAAATATTCTCTTATGTTACTGATTGTACTTGTTTAAACACTCTCCAATAATCATCATCTTGCTTCATCATCTTATGAAATATTTCCTTGATTATCTCAAACACAATATTGTACTTGATGACTTCCATTTCCTTCTCCAGTACCTTACACCTTTCCTAAGCTTTTAAATGGGGATTTTTCCAATAAGATACATCAGCAAATGCATCTAACACTCATCCTTTTCAAGCCATGGGGTATACAATTTTGGAGCAGAAGAGGAGGATGACTTGTCCATTTTATGTGATAACTGCTTTTTTAATTTGTCATTTTCTTCGACCAACCTTTCAATTTGTGCTAGATAGTGAATTTTGCCACATTGAAATTCATTTATGCAGTTTCTAAGGGATTAGTGTCCCCAACTCTCTAGACCAGAAGGTGTCCAAATACTTGATTTGGATTTTCAATCACTATCAGCCTCTTCTCATGAGGGTATAGTGACCAAGTAAGCAAGGTAGCCTCATCTAGATTATATCTAGACCTTGAATATATCTTGTCACTAGCCTCCTTTGTTAGGTTCATTGTTGTATCCCCTCTTTTTTTGAAACTATCAAACACAATTGCAGAGCTTATGTCCCATCATGGTAGAAGTAATACCCCAATCTCTTGAAGTAATTCTCTACCTCTTTCAGGGGTGATGGATTTCATTTCCTTGTCAACTTCCCTATTCAATTCCTCTAAAGCAACAACTTCCTTTTCAAGATTAATATCTTTCTCTTTTTTCCTTATTTTCTTCCCCTTATACTCATAGAAAAATGATTTGAATTCAAGAGTTTTAAACAAATCATTATCAGAAATGAATTCATGACCAACCTTGACCCTAATGTCATCAGATAAATCATTTGATGTTTCAAATCTTACAAATTCCTGAGGGGGCTGATATTGTGTAATTGCAAGGGCCTTTATTTGTTCCACTGGTTGCTCCTCTTCATTACTCTTTTCATCACTTCATTACTTTCCTCCCCTTAACTATTGTCAGTGGAAAAACACACATCAAGAGTAGGTTGTGAGGGTATGTGATCTAAAGGATCCACATCCTCATCCTATACTCCTGTGCAATTTCTATGAGATGTATTAAAAATGTATTAGGGTACATACTTTATTATTTCATTCATATGAGCAATAAGCTTCTCAATCCTAGCTAAGGGATCCTGTATATCAGTAAATGCATCTCTATATGATGGGACATTCTTTCTCTTCCATTCCTCCGCAAGCATAACTTTATTATATGAGGCCATTCTTTCACTAGTAGAAGCTTCATTTCAATTCCTTATCACATCATCAAGAGAAAACCAATGCTCATACCCTGACAGACCTTGAGTTAATCTTTCTTGGTGGATAAATCCCTTTGCATCAAATTTCTCTTTCATAACCAAGGGGAAGGTTGTAATGGGCTAATTTAGCACCAATTTTTTCATATCCTTCAATGGCACATATTGTGAAATCTCCAAAACAAAGAGTGTTGGGCATGAGTGATTGTTTATTATGACTCTTGAGGTGTTTAGCATCAGACTTTGCTAATTGTTGCACAATCTCCAAATAAGCAACTTTGTTAGGAACCACTCGGGGTAGTGAATGTGGAACCCCTTCAAATCCATAAACCCTTATTACTATCCAATCAGATAAAGCATACCAGTCTCCCCAATTATGATTTATTTTACTTTTTGGGTCATTCTCCTTTGGTCTCATAAATTTTTGCACCTAAGGGGATAAATTATGATCATATGAATATCCAAGTGGCTTCATTAGTGGTTTAACAAAAAAATCTTCAAAATATAAGTAATGAGACCTATCACATTGACTATCCCATAGTGATGTCCACATTTGTACAGACCTAAAGTTTCCATTTCCATTTGTATCTCTAATCCTCAGTTCTTTACTCCACACATTTTTGGCATGTCTAGGTCATATAAAAAGTAAATGCATTAACAAGGAATAGTGTTTGAAATCTATGTAGTTACTGTTATTTTTTATCCTTTAAAGCCCTTGATTTAGGGAATTCGCCAAATAGTTTGCATAGTCGATTGACCTAGCATCTTTTCTTTGCATATCAATTGCTACAACCGTTGGTGCAATAGACATAAGTGGTGGAACCTCAATTCCCTAGACTTTACCAGCTGAGTAATAGGTATATTGGAATTACTCTTTAAACAAATCTATATGAAAAGGAGGTTTTTCATTGCTAAAAAATCTCTTGAGTTGACCTTGCTCATTCTTTGGTATGTGCAAAGGTAGCTTCCATCTCTTGTAGCTAGTATCCATACAACAGTATTCTGTCAAAAATCTTTAGCGGTGAATGGCAAGTTCATGGGACCTTCTAACTAAAATACATTAGAGATTGGGTCTTGGGAGATAACAAGAATATTGGCCCCATTTGGTGATTGGATAGTTCTCTTCTTGGTGTTATACCAACTGGCTAGAGTTTTCATTAATTCTACGTTGACGAACACATTTGGCACCACAAGTCTTCCTAAGTTCAGTCTCCATGCGTTCCAGACTGGTTGAAATCTGAATTGCTTTCTATAGTGATACATAAAAATCTCATAACCCCGGTGTGGTGTCCAAACATCCCCCATACCCCTATGCTTTTCTAATAATTTACTTATTTGAACACTTCTCTTGGGCCCTAGCCCCAACCTTGGACATTGATCTATCAAATCTTGGTTTAATTTTCTCTTTTCAGTTTTTTGTTTCTTTGCCTTAGGTTTTTCAACATTTTCTTCCATTGCAATCTCTGAAAAATAGAAGTTTCTAGTTGAGAGTGAAGTACTTACGTGAATTTTTTCTTCCCCTGGTTTTACTGCATAAGAGCTCTGAGTTCTGTCCTTTCTACTTCTACCCTTAGCGTAGCCTTTCTAGTTTTTGCAATCATATGATTAATTCATGGTGCAATTCACTTATGCTCTAGCTCATTAATATACCACTTGTTCCAGTCTTGTCATTGGGGAGAGCATTTATGTTAAATATCCCAATGATTCTCTTAGATGTCACATCAATTGGTAGTAATCATTCATCGTTATATTGTTGGGACCTTGGTTCATTTTCCACTGATGGCCACCTTCTCCATTGATGAGAGTCTTTCTTTCAGTCTATTGGTGGGACATCAAACAATGCTACCTTGATGCATCCTAGCTTCACTGATAAGCATTATATTTTGGCACTTCGTGACTATATTGGGCTATCGGGGGACCACCATCATTCGTTTTGATGATCACTAGAGTTGTGGCGATGTGATCATCTTTATTGCCTTTATTGAACCATCAGGGAGACTACCTTGAAAGTTAGACCGATGGAATAATGTTACACGGATGTAAGGTTATGAATTTTTCTCATCGGGCTATCATTGGGGTGGTGATGGGAGTTCTACCGATGAAGTATTGCTTGGCCAATAATTTCAATGGGACTTCAAGGAATTTTATGAATGTGATTGTTTGGGCGTGCTGGATGAAATTGAGTTTGGTGAAATTTTGTAAGGACTAGGAGATAAATGGATAGAGGCTAATGAAAATATGTGGGATTTTTTAGTCCTAATAGTGGCTTTGTCTAGGGATTAATGATCTTAAGATCATTGCAAGAATCTAGAAAAATCTTTAGGGAGCAGACCATGAATGAAGATTGAATATCATTAGAACCTAAAACTACTGTGCATGGAAATTATAATTTTTAGAAGGTATCTCAAGGATTGTCAATGCACTGGAAATTCTTGACCTTCACCTAGACTACTATGCATGGAAAATTTGTTTAAGAGGTTTGTCAAGAATTTTCCATGCACTGAAAATTCTTAATCTTTTGATGTTTTTCAAGAAAAGAAGTGCTTTAGCAATTGCCCATGTACTAGCAGTTCTTGTTCTTCTCCTTACATGTTCTAGAGATAGTATGAATCCTCACCTCCCTTTCCCACAATAATAAAGGGTCCTAACCATAAAGTCTCAAACTTCCTATGCTTTCCTTTATCTTGACTCATGTAATTCCACATGAGAACCATGCCACCTACTTCAAACTTCCTATTTTTAGCCTTTTTATAATACAAATATTTTATTTGCAGTTGTTTCTTCATAGTATGTTGTTGTGCTTGATTTCTAATTTCATCAAGTTCTATTAATTATTCCATCCTCTCCTCCATAGGTTCAGGGATGTCTAAGTCCTCCTGCAAGATGAACCTACTCACTGGTAGAAGATGATGTAAAGGCAGCCTATCCTAAGCCCCATATACAAGTTCAAAGGGAGATTTTCCAATAGCCCTCTTGACAATAATCCTATCTTCCCATAAGGCTAATTTTAACTTGGAATCCCAAGACTTCTTGTTATTATCCAACATCCTCTTTATCATTTTCAAGATGCTTTTGTTGTTGGATTAAGCTTGCCCATTCGACTGTGGATGATAAGGTGAAGAATATGAGATGATGATTCCATAAGATTGGAAAAAATCCTTGAACTCATCAGATCTAAAACACATTCCATTATCAATTGCAATCCTTACTGGGACCCTAAATCTTGTGATGATGTTTTCTAATAATAAATTGGTCACAACCTTACTAGTTGACTGATAGGTGGGTATGGCTTCCACCCATTTTGTGAAGGAATCTGTGGCTACCAATATCGATTTGTGTCCTCCACTAGATTTTTCTATAATTTCCCCTATGAAATCAATCCCCCATTGGTGAAATGGAGCTTCAACCTACATAGGTCTTAGAGGCAATGCTCCTTGATACTTCAATTTTCCCAAATTTTTTTGGCATGCCTCACAGTTTCTAGTATAGTCATGTGCATCATTGAAAACCTTAGGCCAATAGTATCCTGCCCTTAATATCTTATGAGCAGTGGTTTTTGCTGAGAAATTCCCACCATGTATACTCCTTCATGCATCTCCCTAAAGACATGCCTTGCTTGATGTTCATGTAAGCAGAACAATAGAACACCATCCCTATTCTTCCAGTAGAGGTCTCCCTTCATGAATACATATTTTGAGGCCTACAACTTGAGTGTCCTTTTTTTGTTGTCATCAAACCCTTCTGGACATTTCAAATGTTTAAGATAGTACACAATATCAGTGTACCATGCTATGTGCTCAATACTAGTGACCATATTTTCCTCATCAACCACATTACATACTTGGGTAGCATCCAAATTTGTTTTGACCATCAATTTAGCTAATCCTTGTCCCCTTACAAGCTTGGTGATCTGGAACTCAATATCAAACTCTTGGATTCTATTTATCCATCTTCACCTACGTCTTGTTGTCTCACTTTGTAAAAATACATCCTTCACTGCAACATTACGCACATAAGCTATCACTTTTGCTCCTACTAGATATGGTCTAAATGCATTGATAGCTCTTACGAGCACATAGGCTTGTTTTTGCACAATATCATATTTCAATTCTACATTTTGGAGGGATTTGCTAAAGAAGGAAACTGGTTGTTCATACCATTTATCATTCTTTTGGAGCATTACTGCAACAAATATGTGATAAGATGCAAATGAAAAGATCTAGAAAGGTTTACTGAAATTTGGAGATTTCAATACTAGAGCTTCTTTGATTGCCATTTTTATGGATATGAATTCATCTATAGCTTCAATTGTCCAATCAAATTTTGCACCTTTCTTTAGCATCTTTGATATGGACTTTACTATCTCAACAAAGTGTGATATAAATCTTCTCACAAAATTGATTTGTCCAAAGAAATATTGAATAGCCTTAATTGTCTTGGGGATAGGTATCTTATCAATGACCTCCACTCTTTCAAGATCAATCCTTACTCCTTCTTTAGAGACTAGATGCCCAAGTAATTTTCCTTCTGTTACTACAAAATGACACTTTTTAGGATTAAGGGAAATGTCATATTCCAATGCTTTAATAAATATTTGTTCAAGGTGAGCCACATGATCTTTTGCTTTCTTGGAATATGTAGTTAAATCATCTTGGTAGACTACCATCATCACATTAATAAGGTCAAAAAAAGCAACATCCATGGCCCTTTGGAACATTGCACCAGCATTTGCAAGTCTGAAAGGCGTCCTAACATAAACATATGCTCCCCAAGGCATAGTGAAGGTAGTCTTGTATTGTTATGATTCTTTAACCTTCACTTGGTTATACCCTTAAAATCTGTCGATCGTGGATAGTAACTCACAACCTATGACCCTTTGTAGCATAACCTCCATGTTTGGGAGCGGGTATTTGTCCTTGAGAGAAGATACATTGAAGTTCTGGAAGTCTACACAAAGCCTTATATCTCCATTTTTCTTTCTAACAGGTACCAGATTGGAGACCCAAGATGAATGTCTAATTGGCTTGATAATACCTCTGTCCCTAAGTTTCATGAGCTCTTCATGCATTTTGGGTTCCAAAATAGGGTTGATGGGTCTTTTTTTTTGGATGAATGGTTTTGCATCTGGTTTTAATGGAATATCATGTTGGAACAAATATTCTCTATATGCTTTAAGATCCTCATAAGACCATGCAAAAATGTGCTTTCATTTCCTTAACAATGCAATCGACATTTTTTTGATTGTTGGACTTATCTTCTATCCAATATATACCCTCTTTGGTGCCAACTCAGTCCCCAAGTTAATTTCTTTAACATCCTCTCTTTTTATAGGTGTTTGTTTCATGAGAGCACGATCATTGCATCAAACACCCTTTCTAGTGCCACAAGTCCTTTAGGAAGTTTTTTGGTTTTGAGTTGCACAACTTCTTTTCCAAACATAGTCTGTTTGCCATCTATTTCTTCCACAAATGCATTAAAATCAATCTCCTGGGCTTCATATTGATCTATGCAATGTAGGAACTTGATCAGATCAATATCATCATTGAAAACTTGCCAACTATAAATATTAGCAAGGATGGTAGGTCTTATTTTGAATTCAATCTGTGAAATCCCAGCCAAAGTGATATCATCTCTTTTCATAGCTACATTAGCCAAAAAGTCTACCATCAAGTTCTTAGATCTATCAAACCACTCAATAGAGAAAGCATCAAATAGTTTAATGGTATCCCATACAACATTCCTGTATTTTTTTAGCCTCTTATTTTTTGTAGCATATCTTGATCTTACTTGTGAAATGATTAACTTAGAGTCTCCAAAGACTGTCAATAATTTGATTTTGTGTTTGACAGCCATATTCATCCCAATCAACATGGCTTCATACTTTGCTATGTTATTGGTACATTCAAATTTCAGTAAGAATGAGTATTTGAACGTAGTGCCTTCAGGTGAAATGAACACCACTCCTACCCCATTGCCCTCTTTACTGCATGCTCCATCAAAATACATTCACCACACACCATGCTCATTCTTGGAAACACACTTATCAATTGGATCAGTATTTATTAATTCAGGCTAAGAAGGCTCTATTCTGAAACTTCCTAAATCCACATCACAAAATCAATTTAATTGATTTTGAGCAACATAGTCCACAATCTTATTCACCCTTGACTCTAAATATAGCTTGAATTCTTCACCGTTTACTGGTATTGTGGCATAAGACAAGTCAAATTGTACATTTCCACCAACTGTTGCAGTCCATTGTCTTGACTAGAGCATCCCAAAACGTGGAGGTGTATCAATTACAATTATGTCAATATTATAAGCTACTTGTGGATAAGTAGCCAAATTCACTCTACATCTTTCATAATTCCTACCACTGGGGCATGCCTACTATCCATAGCGTAGAATTTACCACCAAAAGTGTCTACCCACATGCCAAGCTATTTCATGACCCCCACTGGCATGATGTTGATAGCAACACCCAAATATATCATACAATTTATCACCAACATGTTATTTATGAGTAGTGTAGTAAAGAATGGATCAATTTGTGGAGGATTCGCCAATGCATCACCAAGACAAACTTCAAGAACCTTTACTTCTCCCTACTTGCTACTACTGATCTTAGTGGTATCTTTATTCTCATATTTTGTATTTCTATTAGTTTTATTAGATATTAACTAAATAGCACCATCCATGTATTCCTTTATTTTCATCATTTCTAATAATGGCACATACATCTTTACCTGGGACAAGGATTGTGTGAAATCAAAAGAGGTATATTTTGTTTTGGTTATCTTCTTTTGTTCCAGTGGATCTCCTTTGTTCTCCTCTTTTTCTCTTTTGTTTGTTTCATCAAACCTCTACTTGTCTCCAGGTGGTTCCTTATTTTCTTCTCTAGAGGTATGTTTTTGTTGACTTCGATTTTGTTCCTTACTCTCCATCCTTTTTTGGTTTTTCTTGTGTTGCTTCTTTTTCTTTCACAAATACTCCTCTTGGAGCACCTCCATCTATGTTTATTGTTCTATTTCTCAGCCTATAGTTACTTTTCGCTTGCTCTACTACAACAATAGTTAATTCTTTTATCTCTTCCTTTGTAGGAATCCTTATTTTATATTTGCTTGACTAAGATGGTGTATGAGGAGGATATGATTCGTCACTGCTTTCATCATAATCAGAAAAGACTTGTTGTTTTTCAATATGAATATTGAACCTTTGGTTATCAACATCATACTCGTAACCTTCCTCTTTTGAAGATGAATATCCCTGCTCAATCAGATGGAGAGTGTGAGATGTTAAATATATTTTGTATGATCCTCTTCTTCATTGTCTGCTAGTATTTCTTCTTCTTGTATTGACTGAGCTACAACACAATGATTAGGGGAATGTGGTAGCTTGCAGAATTGACACCAAGGATTATTTTTGATCATGTATTCTCCTCTCTTCTTTAAGGGATCAAGAGTCTCCTTATTCTTTGGCCTATAAATTATAGGCTTTCCATCCTTCCAATTTGTGTTGTATGGCATATCATGCAACTTTGGTCTTTCATTTCTATATGTACTCTTGTCTATTCTGAGGATTGTTAAAATTTTGGGTAATTCACAGATTATCTCTCTTACCAATCATTCCAGTAGCCTTTCTATTGTTCTCAATAGTCAATGCCATTTTTTGTGATTCAATCAAACTCCTAGGGCACCTATTTCTAAGCTCATATCCTATCTTCGGATCAAAGGCCTTTAGGTAAATTCTTAAGGCTGCAGGGTCGGTTAGTTTGGACCCAGGGTGGTATCTTATTGTGTAATTTAGAGAACCTTTGGTTGAAGTCATAAATTGACTCATTTAGATGTTTTTGGATACTTATCAATTCATGCAAGGAAAACTTAGGTGCACACTGATTCCCATATTTCTCCAAAAACTTATCTTAGAAATCTGATATAGAATTAATTAAACCATCAAGTAGGCCATTGAACCAATACCTCGCCTCTTCTATTAGAGAAATCATGAATAATCTCATATTCACATCCTCATACTCCATACCAATATCTTGAACAAAGGCATTAAATTTTTTGATTTGTTATTCTGCTGATATCACATTATTCCTAGTGAACTTGGGAACCATATTTCTCCAATTACTATTCATTGGGTATGGGTACAATTGATACCCTATTAGGTCTACATGGGTTTGTAGGATTTTGTGGAGGCAAGTTCAAGGGTGGCGGATTAGGGCAGTATGGATACCCATATTGAGGCTGGTGATAAGCATTTGGTTGGAGGTGTTGTTGGGAGTACATATTTTGGTGGGGCACATGTTGTTGATATTGTGGGGCATATTGTTGATCTGGTGGTGGATAATTTTGGGGAATATTGCCATAGTTTGGAGTATGTGGTCTTGATGGCACATTTTGTTGAGTGTGTTGTTGTGGGTTGTCGCCTGTGTTATGTGGCAATCAAGGAGCGCTAGTAGACTGAGATGAACCAATGTTAACACCTTACTTGTGTGGAGGTACATACTTAGGTGGTTTTGATGCATGTATATTTAATTGAGCCAACTGTTGATTCATTGCTTGACTTTCTTGTACCATCTGTTGCCTCCTCCTAAGTTCTTTCCTTTGCCATTCAAGATGTAATTCAATCTCTTGGTTGGTCATACTATTAAAATCAACAGTAGTTTGATCAGTCAGTCCATCTTTGTTTTCTTCCCCCTGTTGTGGTGAGAATCCCATATCATATTCCTCTTGTCTTCACTTCCTTTCTTCTTTAGCCTGGGCATAGAAATCATTTTCCTTTTGGTGGTCAAGTTAAATATTGAGGATAACCTCACTTATATTGTTTCTCTTAGGTGTTGAGGTATTTTCACCATCAATATGAAAAGGGGAAGTATAAGTTGTGAAAAGATGTTCTATTGATTTCATATTATCTTTTAATTGTTTGGATGACTTTTCACCTTTATTTTTGTTGTTCCTCCCATAGAGGGATCCATGCTTCTATGTCCACTTGGTATTGGTTTTCTTGGGACTCTCCTATTGCAATGATCTTCTTCCATTCATGTTTGATGATATGGTTATTTTTTGATGTCTATGGTCTATCCTTTCTAATCTAATGTTTACTTTATCACTCATAAAATCTCTTTAGAGTTGCCACCTACTACTCATGAGTAGGAATATAAATTTCTTCCCAATGGAGTGTTTACCTTTTTGATATTTGAATTGACTCTATAATGGAAGGCTTGGGTTCAAAATTGTATCCCTAGCAGAGTCACCAATCTATTAGTTCTCAAAAATGCTAGTTGGAAAACCTCAAAAGGTTGCCAAGCTCTTCATACGTTTTAGGCTAATGAATAAGGCCAATTGGTGGTTTTGAACCTTCTTCTCTTCAGGCTCTACCAAACCTAGGTGGGTGTATCTATGTAAATGAAGCAGACTTAAACTATGTATTTCCTACTCAAGCAATCTATCCACAATGGAAATTGGGAGTGGAGAGATGCAAACCTAATTTGGTATAAATTGTATAAGCAATATCAAGGTGAAGTTTATTTAAATGTTCAGTTAACAGATGTAAGGTTTTGAATTTTTTTTTGATAAAATTAAATGGGGAAATGGGTAAGACCAATGCCTTGTTGGGTAAATGGAGCTAGATGAAGATCTAGAATGTATGACTTGTATTGGTTGTAACTCAAACTATTTGGCACACTTATGTTGGTTTATATCTTGTATAAATGTGCAGGAAAGTGATTGAAAAACTCTACTTATTGATCCAAATGACACAACTAGGTTACTTATGATTTATCAAAATGATTTTAATCCTTCCTTGAAGGAACTAATTGAATAAATTGCACAAGAACGACAAATGATACCAAAGTGGAGACAAAATGGCAATCCTAATTATATGGCACTTCTTACCAATCCAAATAACATTTCTAGATTACTGTGATTGA
This sequence comes from Sequoia sempervirens, assembly GCA_007258455.2. NCBI lineage: Eukaryota > Viridiplantae > Streptophyta > Pinopsida > Cupressales > Cupressaceae > Sequoia > Sequoia sempervirens. The sequence continues at coordinate 4,811,091 of VDFB02047230.1, read as the reverse complement.
CTAGAAGGATTTTAATTATTTTGGAGAAACCAATTAATCATATCACACATGAACAAAAAATGTGCCTTGACAAATTGAATACATACTTGATATACCAATTTAAATAATAAGGAAATATTAAGTTGGAGACAACCAAATAATTGTATAATTTCAACAAACAATTGATACCAATTTGAAGCCACAAAATCATAGATCTTTCATTGATTTCCTCAAAATTATGCTTGCAACATGGTCTTTTGAAATGTAAACATTATGAAACTCTTCTACTATCTATCTACCTCTACTCGCCTACTATCTTCTCCTATGTCTTTCTTTTGGTCCCAGTCTCTCTTATATATACGAGAACCAACAAGCTTCAGACCAAAAGACATGACTTTTGATAATAAACATGATTTTGAAATTAAACATAATTTAAGAAACTAACACAACCATAGACATGTGTACCAATTTGTTAATCTCTGAGAAAAAGCCCATGGTCATCTAAGACCTGTTCAAAGCTTTTACTATATGATAGGGTCCACATCATTACCACCGAACGATTCTGATTGTTGCTCAGCTATGCCTAGGTTATCCACTACCCGATTGATAAATAGATTTAAAGTTGAGAGGTGATCAATATATCCCTGTTTTGCATGAGTGTCTGCATTGGATATGAATTCCTTCATATCATACTATATGTGCATGAATTTTTAAATTTTTTTATGAGTATTCTGCAAGACCATATCCTCATCGTTGATTTCCTACAATGCAATTGTTAGAAACTTTGTAAATTCTACTTTCCAATCATCCCTTTCTCGAAGATTCCCTGCATCATCATGCAGTGCAGGAACCAAATTAAAAAAATCGAGGTCCTCTTTCAGCCTATTATGATATTGGTTATGAGACTCCACCAAACTGTTATATCTCTGCAAATACTACTCCTTCAAAATCGGTTTATCCAGAAGTTCCTTCTTATCAATCATCCTTCTTTGCAATTGGATATTCTCTTCTGTTGTTGGCTGTACTTGTTTGAAAAATTTCTAATAATAATCAACTTGCTTCATCATCTTATTAAATATTTCCTTGATTATCTCATACACAATATTGTACTTGATGACTTTCATTTCCTTCTCCAATACCTTACACCTTTCCTGAGCTTTTAAATGGGATTTTTTCCAATAAGATACATTAGCTAATGCATCTAACACTCATCCTTTTTGAGCCATGAGGCATACAATTCAAGAGCAGAAGAGGAGGATGACTTCTCCATTTTATGTGATAACTGCTTTTTCAATTTGTCATTTTCTTTGACCAACTTTTCAATTTGTGCTCTAGTGAATTTCGCCACATTGAAATTCAGTTATGCAGTTTCTAAGGGATTAGTGTCCCCAACTCTCTAGACCAGAAGGTGTCCAAATACTTGATTTGGATTGTGAATCATTGTCGTCCTCTTCTCATGAGGGTATAGTGACCAAATAAGCAAGCTAGCCTCATATGGACTATATCCAGACCTTGAATATATCATGTCACTAGCCTCCTTTGTTACGTTCATTGTTGTATCCCCTCTTTTTTTGAAACTATCAAACACAATTGTAGAGCTTATGTCCCATCATGGTAGAAGTAATACCCCAACCTCTTGAAGTAATTCTCTACCTCTTTCAGGGGTGATGGATTGCATTTCCTTGTCAACTTCCCTGTTCAATTCATCTAAAGAAACAACTTCCTTTTCAAGAGTAATATCTTGCTCTTTTTTCCTTATTTTCTTCCCCTTATATTCATAGACAAATCATTTGAATTCAGAAGTTTTAACCAAATCATTATCAAAAATGAATTCATGACCAGCCTTGACCCTAATGTCATCATATAACTCATTTGATGTTTCAAATTTTACAAATTCCTGAGGGGGCTCATATTGTGTAATCACAAGGGCCTTTATCTGTTCCACTGGTTGCTCCTCTTCATTACTCTTTTCATCACTTTCTTCATTACTTCCCCCCCTTAACTATTGTCAATGGAAAAACACACATCAGGAGTGGGTTGTGAGGGTATGTGATCTAAAGGCTCCACATCCTCATCTTGTACTCCTGTGTAATTTGTATGAGATGTATCAAAAATGTATTAGGGTACATCCTTTATTATTTCATTCATATGAGCAATAAGCTTCTCAATCCTAGCTAAGGGATCTTGTATATCAACAAATGCTTCTCTATATGATGGGACATTCTTTCTCTTCCATTTCTCCACAAGCATAACTTTATTATATGAGGCCATTCTTTCACTAGTAGAAGCTTCATTTTGATTCCTTATCACATCATCAAGAGAAAACCAATGCTCATACCCTGACAGAGCTTGAGTTAATCTTGCTTGATGGATAAATCCATCTCCATCAAATTTCTCTTTCATACCCAAGGGGAAGGTTGTAATGGGATAATTTAGCACCAATTTCTTCATATCCTTTAATGGCACATACTGTGAAATCTCCAAAACAAAGAGTGTTGGGCATGAGTGATTGTAAATATGACTCTTGAGGTGTTTAGCATTAGACTTTGCTAATTGTCACACAATCTCCATATAAGCAACTCTGCTAGGAACCACTCGGGGTAGCAAATGTGGAACCCCTTAAAATCCATAAACCCTTATTACTGTGCAATCAGAGAAAGCATACCAGTCTCCCCTTCAAATTTTTGCACCTCAGGGGATAAATTGTGATCATATGAATATCCAAGTAGCTTCATTAGTGGTTTAATGAAAAACTCTTCAAAATATAAGTAATGAGACCTATCACATCAACTATCCCATAGTGATGTCCACATCTGTACAAGCCTGAAGTTTCCATTTTCATTTGTATCTCTAATCCTCGGTTCTTTACTCCACATATTTTTTCCATGTCCAGGTCATATAAAAGTAAATGCATTAACAAGGAATAGTGTTTGAAATCTATGCAGTTACTGTTATTTTTTATCCTTTCAAGCCCTTGATTTAGGGAATTCTCCAAATAGTTTGCATAGTCGAATGACCTAGCATCTTTTCTTTGTATATCAGCTGCTACAACCATTGGTGCAATAGATATAAGTGGTGGAACCTCAATTCCCAAGACTTGACCAACTAAGTAATAGGTATATTGGAAGTAATCTTCAAACAAATCTATATGAAAAGGAGGGTTTTCATTGCTCAAAAATACTTAATGGTAGGAATCTTTCCATACCATAGCTCATAGGGGGTCTTAGTGTTGTTAGCTTTTTCTTGAAATCGATTGAGCACATAAACATCAATGTAAATTGCTTCTCTCCATTAGACTTCTGGTTGACTTGCCTCTATTATCATTGTTCTAGTAGCTTCTTGAATTGTCATGTTCTTTCTTTCAAAAACTCCATTGTCTTCTTATTCCATTAACTACACAAAACATGTTAAACTAATTAGAGGTAAATTCACCACCTCTATCAGACCTGAAACATTTTATTTTCAAATCCATTTCATTTTAAGCCATAGCTTTGAATGTCTTGAATTTGTTTAATGCATCAAATTTCTCTCTAGGAAAAGTAACCCATGTAATTCTAGAATAATCATCAATCAAAACAGTCACCTTGTAGACTTATCACCCTTGTAGAACCACAAAGATCCATATGAATCAATTCTAGCAGTCTGGTAGTAGATTGTCCTTTGTTCTAAAGGTGTTTCTAGCATGCTTTCCAAACTAACAATTTTTGTAGACATCATTAACCGGATTTGCGATTCTTGGTAAATCTCTTACAACTTGAACTGCACTAATTCTCACTATGTTGTCAAAATTCATATGGAACATCCTCCGGTGCCATAATCAACTGTCATTAATCTGAGACATAAATCAATGCCCATCAACACCTTTAAGTTGATAGATGATTCTTTCAGTCCTCTTGCCAACAACAATCATAGTTCCAGACCCTTTTTTTATTTCACATTTTTCATCCTTGAATTGAAGATTATATCCCTTACTACACATTTGTACAACACTCAAGAGATTATGTATCAAACATACTAGGCATCATCAATATATTGCTTGCCATCAAATTGATTGAACCTATCCCATAGATCTGAGCACTAGAATCATCTCCAAACTTAACTAAGCCTCCATTATATTTTTCAAGTTTAACAAACTTATTTTTGTCACTAGTCATGTGATTTGAGTAGTCATTATCAACAACCCAATAGTTCTTCTCAAGTTTAGCATGAAGAGTAGAGACAGTAATACCTTCAACTTTCTCTTGAGCACTTTCCTTCACACATCTTTTAGTCTTAGTAGGAGTATATTCATCTTTCAAATCTAGGAATATGCATTCATTATCATAAAAATCTCCATAATTAGACTCATCATAAAAAATGCTAGCATCTTCATTGACATAATATGCTCTTTTGATCACATTTCCTTTATTTTCCTTTCCTTCTCTATGTTTATTTCCTTTAGTCCTTTTTGGACATCTTGAAGCATAATGACCTATATCACCACAACTAAAATATTTGAAAGGTAATTTACTTTTGTACTTACTAGTGCTCTTCTTCATTCTTCTCACAAAGTTAGCTTCCACATCATCAAGATCTTCCTTATCTTGTTCTTTAATATTTTTAGATGTATTGGCTTTAAAGGTAGTTTCTACATTTGTGCTATTTTTCAATCCCTTTTTCCTCATCTCAAAATAAGTTAGTGTACCAACCATTTGATCTCTAGAATAATTATCAATATTTACAAATTTCTCAATAGAAAAAAAAACTTCACTATAACAATCATGAAGACATCTAAGAACTTTCTTTACCACTTTAGATTCTTTGACTTGTGCACCAAGACCTTTCATTGCACTTACCAACTCATCAATTTTCTGCATGTAGATTGCAATTGATTCATCTTTAGACATCTGTAGGGCCTCAAATTTTTCCTTCAAGATCTACATCCTTTCTTTTTTAACTTTTTCATCTCCTTCATAGATGCTTTCTAGCATATCCCAAACTTCTTTAGCAGTATTCAAACTCATAAATTTAACTAATTTAGTTTTTGAAAGACCATTCACAATAAGAAATCTTTCCCTAGCATTTGACTCATATGCCTTGATCTTTGCACTTGTATTTGGACCATTTTGAGGTGGAACATATACAGTCTTATATGATTTTTCAACTTCAAATCCATGTAATGCCAGATAGCCTTCCATATGTGTTTTCCAGAATGCATAATTTGTAACATTGAATTTAGGGCAATCCAAAGTAATCTTCCTTGCCATCCCGGATCTACCTTAAGCAGTTAAGCTCTTCTTCCAAGGAACCTTTCTCTAATACCAATTGTTGAACAAGACAACTAAGAGGGGGGTGAATCAGTAATAACAATTTTAACCTTTAAAACTATCAATAGAAGTTAGATCTACAAGCATTCCCAAAACTTTTACTTTGCTAATGTGTTTAATTATTAAATGTAGAAACAAAAACTGAAAATAGTAAAATCATGCACATATGAACACTAAATTTACGTGAAAAAAATAATGAGAGAAAAACCACGATGAGGAATAACTTACAATATAAATAATTTCAAAACCGAATATAGAGGCTCACTACTAGAATAAGACACACTATCCAAAAAAGGCTCACATCCAGGGCTCACTGCCACAAAAAGAATACAAGAAGATAGAAGAAGAATGTTACACAAAGACACACTTCTCAATGAAACAAGGAGTCCACCACAATTGATCACACACTTTCATAGTCTCACATGAAAGATATCAAATGCTTTCAACTCATTGCCTTTAGAACCCTAACATGAAACTCGCACCGCTTTGCTCAAATTCACATCTCACTACACTTCACTCACAACAATATTGCATATGTATTGATTCTTACTCTTTCATAAAAACTCTTGCATCAACACCATACATATTTATATCAACCTCTACTTCAAAGCTTTCTCCAATGTCAACCACTAGTTGTTATACATTCAAATTTGAAATAGGTCGGCACCCAAGCATTCCCATAGTGGATAGGAATGAAAGGTGACCTACATAATTCCTTAATTAGAATCCAAATAGATCCAAACACCCTTAAACACACTTCTATAATCCTTGCATGTAGTGTTAAACGCAAGGTCAACCAACACCCTTACAAAAAACCATACACATTAAGTACACGCTTCCTTAGATCAAGCAAAAAATTTTGGATAACATAATTCACTTGAAATCAATCCACAACAATCCATGAATTACTTAATATTCATCAACCACTTCAACCAAGCTTTGCATCAACAACTACTTTAACTTAGGACAATTGATAACCCTTATTTGCATACTGATAAATGAAACTTATATTGTACTACACCAAATCAAGTAAAACTTTGAACAGAAAAAGATAAAAGTATTATAAAAAACTCCGCACATCTGCACAACCTGAATCCAAATAGCAAAGAAACGTAGAGCAAATACATTTCTCCTAGACAACATAAAACATCATTGAACAATTGGTTCACATACTGGAGAAAATATCTTACTATACAATGACCTAGAAGCCCAAATTCTTGATATAGAAACTACCAAAAACCATGAACAATACCTCAGATCTGCATAAGTATAAAATCAACAAGGAAGAATCATGGAGCACATCCTGAAGCATACACTAAATACCTACAAGACAATGTTTTCTCTATTTATCAAAATTTCTCAAAAGTAGTTGGAGACCAAGTAACAAAGACATCATTTCAGCACATTACTTCATTCTAACAAACTTCCAAACATAGCAATATAAGGATAACTCCATGTACTCATGACACTTCTTCAACATCTCAACTATACATGCATAGACAACAAACCTTTTTTATTACAATTTTCTTAATATCCTCTACATATACAATCAATAACCAACTTCCTCTACACATAGTTGACATCAATGACAACATCAACTGATGAGACAAAAAAAATGTCTTATCTATTAACCAAATAAAAACATGTATTTGTTTTAATTGTGAAGTTTATTAAGATTGAGCATGATGAGGAAAGTATAATATTTTCAATTAGAGCAATAAAGATTTCATAATAGATTGAAAATTATGATATGGGTTATTGAGATTTTTGAATAAAAATTAGGAGAGAAGAAGGAAAAAAAACCCAATAAATTTCACAAAAACTCAGTTCACAGTTTGAGAGAAAACTGCACTAGAAAGATGCTCTGAAACTTTGCTTCCGTGCTCCAAAATTTCTAGAATTTGTTCATTTTTTTGCTTTCATACTTCAAAATTTTTGGAACTAAGTATGATAGCATTTATGAAAAGGTTGAGTAGTAAGGGACAACAGTTGCAAGTATTAAAGGAAATTGGAGTGGCTTTGACAGAAGTTGAGATAATATAAGGGTAGTTACAAATATCTAGGGAGTTCAACCCAATTTATGAGCAGTTGAGAGCATATAGGAGTAGATTCAAGAGTTTCAATGATAGAAAAGGTCAAAGGAAGGCTTCTTCAACATTGTAATACCTTTTTGGAGTAGATTAAAGGGATAAAAAGTAGATATTATTATTTGGGACGACCAAAAGATATTGACTTAGCAAAATGGAGTGAAGACTTATCCTTTCTTTTTCCACACATGTTCCTATTTTCTAGCAAGTTGTTGCACAACTATGAGGCTCATCTTTTAATTCTATAAATGCATTGTAATCCAAAAATTAAGGAGGGATTAGAAAGGCTTTGGCTTGAGGAAATATGATAGTTTCTAGTTTTATTTCAAGCAATGTATTTCTAGAATTTTTAGAGTAAATTTGAATTCAAGCAAGTTTTTCATTTCCAACAAAGTGTGAAGTAGTTTAACATTTTCAATTCAAGCAAGTGTGTCTTATATTAATTTCCTTTAATACAAGTTTGCTTCAAAATAGGTTTGATTTGTGCAAGTTTGATTGTAAAATAGACTGTCAAGCAAGTTTTCTCCATTATCTTTTGCATACAATCATGGACACCACTTTGGATTGATAAGTTAAATGATAAGGATTGCAATGAACCCATCATTTTTGGTTTCATTTTCGAGGGTAGGTGTCATTAGGGAAGGAAACAAATTAGTTTGATAGTCTTTTAAATTTAAAAGTTCCTCAAGAAAGATTTGTCTCTGAAAACCCCCCCAAAATACCAGCTCTAAATAGAAACCCTCTATCTATTTCAAAATATCCTTAGTTGGAGGACCATCACTCCAAGTCATAGCAAAGGATATTTCTTTAAGGAAAGAATTGATGAATTATTGCTTATTAGAGGAGTAGAATACAATGAAGAGATCTTATCTTCATTATAAAAACTTGCAAAAAAAGAGACTTATTTGGACACCTACAAAGTCTAAGAATGATTTTTCAATCAAATTTTTGAAGTCAAAGGATGCTTGCCCAATCAAAGATTTGAAGAACAAGGAGTTGTTTCTAGTCATGCATGCAATAGATCAGAAGGAATGATTGCAAGGTCTTTCCAATCAACCCATATATTTGCTATAATCATAAATCATGGAGAAGGTTTCCACTTCAAAGGAAGGTGAAACATTGAGTTTCAAAAATTTTGTTATCTTTTTTTCATTCTCTTCTCTCAAAAAATTGAATGCATGGAAACATATTTTAAGGGGAGATATTTTTCAGAACCAGTCAATGGTTATGTGTAACCTCTCTACATCATTAAATAGAATAGGTTAGGGTAGGTTTTATTTTTGCAAATAAATGTTTTGCACGTGCTATTTCCTCTTCTTTAAGGCTATAAGCATGTACTTTTCTATACAAGTTGCTGCTCTAGAAACTTGTAGCAGATATTTTTGCATTATGGATGACTAGTTTGTGCAACAAAGATAATGATGAAGCAATTTGAGTTGGTATTCAATCTAAATATCAAGTTGTAGCTCTCAAAATTTGAATAAATTTTTTGCATGTAGCATGGAGAACGTGAATTAAAAATCATGCATGGTGGTTGCATGGAAAACTAAGAGAAAATCAGGAGTTGTTAGGAGCTACTTAGAGCAACTACTAAAATAAAAAAAATTGAAGGCTCATTATGAGTTGCAAAGGGACCTGCAACATTTTAGGTGTGGGGAAGATAATGAGACAAAAAATGTTTCATCTATTAGCCAAATAAAAACATGTAGTTTGCTTAATTGTGAAGTTTATCAAGACTGAGCACAATGGGGAAAGTAAAATATTTTCAGTTAGATCAGTCAAGATATCATCATATCTTGGAAATTACGATCTAAGTTTTTGAGATTTTTAGACAAAAATTAGGAGACAAGAAGGTGAAAAAACCCATTAAATTTTACGAAAACCCAATTCATGGTTTGAGAGAAAACTTCACCTATCCGATGCTTCAGAAATTTGTTTCCATGCTCCAGAATTTTTGGATTTTTTTCATTTGTTTGCTTCCATGCTTCAAATTTTTTGAAACTAAGTATGATAACATTTATGAAAAGGTTGAGAAGTTAAGGGACAATAGTTTCTATCATTAAAACTCTTAAATTTTTGCTTTTTAGCCCTTTAATGATAGAAAAGGTCAAAGGAAGGCTTGATAGAAACTACTCAACCTTAACTTAATAATTTTTGCTTTTCAACCCTTTAAACTACTCCAAAAAGGTGTTAGAGTGTTGAAGAAGCCTTCCTTTGACCTTTTCTATCATTAAAACTCTTAAATTTTCCCCTATATGCTCTCAACTACTCATAAATTGGGTTGAACAACTCCCTAGATATTTGCAACTATCTCTATATTCTCTCAACTTCTATCCAAGTCACTCCAATTTCCTTTGATGCTTGAAACTTTTTTCCCTTAACTGCTCAACCTCTTCATAAATGTTATCATACTTAGTTTCAAAAATTCTAGAGCATGGAAGCAAACGAATGAACAAATTCTAAAAAATTTGAAGCATGAAAGCAAACTTCCGATACATCAGACTGGTGAATTTTTCTCTCAAACCATGAACTGGGTTTTCGTGAAATTTAATGGTTTTTTTTTCCTTCCTGTCTCCTAATTATTTTCCAAAAATCTCAAGAACTCAGATCATAATTTTCAAGATATGATAAAATATTAACTGCTCTAACTGAAAAATTTCTTACTTTCCTCATCATGCTCAGTTTTGATAAACTTCACAATTAAGCAAAATACATGTTTTTATTTGGCTAATAGATGAGACATTTTTTTGTCTCATGACCAACCAGTTGACATCAATGAAAATACTTTATGCTTTCAACACTTTTTTTGTTCCTTATGCATGGGTTCTAATTTTGAAGTTGGTATCAATGTATTCTAAGGGTTTTCCTTGTCTTTCTCAGTGTGCAAACAACTTTCTAGTACATGTTTGGTCTTGATTGTGTAAACCTTATTGTTGTAAACATACTTCATTAAATGATGAAGAGTTGAAGGTACTGAATTCATTTCGTGAATCCATGGTGTACCCAAAAGAATATTGTATGAAAAATCTTGGAGCATAACATTGACAAGAGTTTGCAATGTGGCCTTTCCAACTTTAATAGGTAATTTGATCACACCAAGCAGTTGTTTCCCTACATTATCAAATCCACAGATAGATAAGGATTCTAGTTGTATTTGGCTTTTGTCTACTCCAATATTGTCCAAAAGGTTTATGCTACACATGTTAAGGGTTGCACCATTGTCAACAAGGGTTCACTTTATGCCACACCTATTAATGTAAGCCACTAGATCATGAAAGCCTCATTTTGTTTTCACACTTTTAATGGAGGCAACTCATCTTGATGGAAGGTAATATCTAAGCTTATTGAGTTCATACCTTGAAATATGGCTGCTACATCATTTGTATTTGCACTAGGAGGAACCATAACTTGTTGCAAAGTCATTTGAAGCATGCTATGATAATTAGGTGAAGCTTGAATAAGATCCCATAAGGCTATCTTAGCGGGAGTATTTTTAAGTTTTTCAACAAGATCATACTCCTTTCCACTATGCAAACGAGGAGTGCTACACAAGATAGGTTGAGGCAATGGTAATGAAGTAGGAATGGTTTTTGGTTGCCTATTGTTTCTTGTATTCTATGTGTGAGCAATGGTATTGTAACTCGATTGCTTTGAAACATTGTTACTAGTAAGTTGCCATGTAAAATTTAAGATATCTTCTGGGGATAATGGTTACTTTTTAGGTGGTTCTATGATAAGCACAAGTTTGTTTTGAAATTCATGTTGATGTGAGGGTGGGTAAATGGTAAGAAGTGGCTCAGGAGATGACTTGGGAGGTCTAATAATTAAAGGAATTGTAGGAGGTCTAAGAATTATAGAACTCAAGGGAGATCTAATGTTCACAACCTCAAAAGACTTATCCTTATTATGATGATATTTAGTGAAGGAGAGTCTAATGTCACTATATCATCTGAAGCCATCTTACTATTGTTTGAAAGACATGTATCAATGCTATCATCTTCTTGCACCATGATATCTTCCCTAATAGGAGAGTTTTTAGGAGAGGAAAAAACAAGATGCTCATCACATTCCATGGTTAGATTTTGTAAGATAATTTCAACACAAGTAGGGGGGGCATAAAAAGAAGAATAACTATAATTTTATTGCTTACTAATGATTACATCCTTTTGTACAATTATATCTTACCAAGTGAGAGAAGCATCAGGAGAGGGAGAAACAAGATTCTCACGACTCTCAATTTGAGTGTATCTTCTAACACCAAACTATCTTCTTCAAAAATATGAGAGATATTAGGAGAAGAACAAATGTGATTGTCATGATTGTCCATGATCACATCCTCTTTCACTAAAACATTCTCATGAGTGGGAGATGAATGGAGACTATGTAAATTTATGTTAAGAAATGTATCAATGATCTCATTCTCTTGTTGTGCCATAATATCTTCCCAAGTGTTGTACCCAAACCGATTTTTTGCTTCATTAAGGCATTTTGCTTAAAAGAGTCTAAACCTTGTTAGAATGATGTCAAAAAATAGTTTTTGGGAAAATCAAGTATGGATTTTGAGTCAATTTGGTGTCAAGAAGATACTGGTGAAATTTAGAAAAAAATGAAAATTAGGGTTTTCACACCCCTGTTTCACGTTGTGAAACCCTAAAGATTGAAACTTGTCAGAATTGGCTGAAATTAATTTTGATTGGCTTATTTCACATCACGATTACAGTGGTGAAATAAGTTTCAGTTAAAATTCAGTTTAAGTCTAGTGGGTAGTTTTCACTTTTTCAAGAGAAAAGTTAGGACCTATGAGGTCGTCAATGGTAGTTGGCCAGTACTAAGTATCAAAATCTAATCCTAAAACTCAAAGTAGAACATTCTATGATGAAAGATGTTGAAAAGATGCTTCATGATGAAGGGGATTTTCAAATGATGAAAAGTGCAAAAATATTTTGTCTGGAAACATTTCACTTTGTAACGTGGGAGATGCTTTCACAATCAATGTGCAAATCAATTTTATAGTGTTCGTACATGTGAAAGTAGTGAAATATAGTCACACATACACGTCAGCAACAATAATGCTTCTACATGGTCAACTCAGCCACCAAAATGGTGTTTGTAGAGCACGAAATGAAGGAAAATATTGATTCCAAAGCAAATATGTGCCTCTGTAGCTCAGGGACACCCTTCAATTTGGAGGCTCAGATTTAGTTGGTTTTGCTACAAATATATTCATTCTCTTTAGAATCCAGTCAGCTTTCTAGCAAGTTATCAAATAAGTCCATCTGAGTTGCAGAACTCCGACAATCGAAGGTAGAAGCAAAAGGTACGAAGAGTTTACACATCACATAGGTAGTCAAAATTGCAATTTCTATGCCCCTATAGCTCAGGGGCACCATTGAATTAGACCCCTCAGATGATTGAATTTGCAAATTCCATTTTTAGGGAATCTCTTCTTATTCAACCCAACTTGGTGATGCACCCATTCGCGAGATCATCAGATGTGTTGAGTGATTGTGGCAGTGGTTCCAGTGAGCACATAAAATGGAGGGTAGATAAAAGTAGAAATATCAAACTGTACCTCTATAGGCTAGGGGTGCCTAGCCTTTTGGCCAGTTAGATGGGGTTTTTAGTAGCCATCATCTTCACGAGACCTATGTAGAATCCTTCTAGCTATTCATTGAATCCAACTGTCAACCCTGAGGGTTTTTCAAATGCCTATGAGTGAAGGATCAGTGGGAATTACTGAAGAATGAAAACAAGTAGAAAAATGGCTAAGTATGGAAATTGCATACCCCCTTGAAAGAGGCACCCTTCTCCTGGAGGTCTTAGAAGTAGTTTTCTCACTTCGTCACTTCTAGGGACATCTCTTCCAAGTTGTTCTAGCTTCGCGATGGGATCAACGATGCACACATCAGAGGGCCTTAAATCAACTTTCAGATGCCTTACATACAGTCATTATTTGTGGAATTCTTCTAGCTACACAATGGATCCAACATCTAGTCAATAAGATCCATTATTCATCAGTAGCAGAAGTTTGAAGCACGAGATGGAAAAACAGAGAAATGGCTATCTGGAGACCTGTATATGAATTTAATAAAAAGGGAAATTTTATTTTGATGCATCAAACATGGTTTTTAACACTTCCAGCTCCCAATAGACATTTCATCTTAGTAGTTCTGGCTTTGAAAGTGAATGTGTGAGCTCAATTCCAGCATCAACCGAGCATCCAAAAATTAGAATTCAACAAAGGCAATCGTGAGGTTTTCAACAAGCTACAAAATAGGAAGTTAGCTAAAAATCTCAACTTTTGGTAGGGGACACCTGGAGAGTCAAATTTGAACTTTTTAGAATCAGTAAAATATTTTAAGAAAACCCAGTTGGAGAGATTTCAATTAACTCAATAAAGGAACATTGAATTTTTAGTTCTAGCATGCTAGCTTTAATGGGGTGATTTTTCTCAATATTTTAATATTGACACCTTTTTTTATATTAATTTTCAAATTCACATGAGGGAACTAAATATTTTAATATTTTAAATATTTCGGGACTCCGAGTCAATTTATGTTAAAGAAAGTGGGGTCCAATCAGATGATTTCTTCTGAAATCAGGTTTATTCTTGTAGTTGACACCATTAGCTATGAATTTCTTTATTTATTTCAAGATGGTGTCCTTTTTCTCTCACAACAAATTGGAGAGCAAGCGAATTTTCTTCATTGAGCAAACAAATTCTTTAGCAATCAACATTCAAAGGCACTTCAAATATTGTTTTTTAAAATTTCCTTGTAGGTACAAGTCCAAATTAATCAACAGACTTCAGACAATCATGGTGATTTTTGCAGAAATAGAACATAAAAAACTTATATCTTTTGTCTTAAATTCTTCTATTCTCATCTTAGGTTTTCTTCGCATGTCCAAGATTCAGCGACTTTTGACAAATTTGATCATCTAGGTTGGTTGTGCATGACTTCCTCTACAAAACCCATGTGTTAGAATTGTTTAGGAAAATTTTCTCTAGAGCTTCCATTCTCAAACCTTTTCTTTTCTCAATTGAAATTCCTTTGCATGGTGGAGTTAAAGTCAATATGTTTCAAATCTGACGTTGTGAGTTTTCTTAGAATCATCTTCTGGACAAAACCTATATTTTAGATTTTCTCGAAAAAATTGCCCTCGCAGCTCTTGCTACCCCAGTTGCTTTTTTTAGAAAAACTTTTGCATGTCAAGATAAATATTGCTTTTTCACAATTCTGACATTGTGGGTTGTCTTAGAATCATTTTCTACACAAAAACCATGTTTCAAAATTTTTGGTGAAAATTGCCCTCCGACAGGGTATTTTTAGCCTCATCGGGAGACATTTTAGCTTTCCGAAGAAAGTTGTCAGAATATAGTCAAGTTTATAGTCAATAGGTGAGTTTTTCATAATTTAGTACACACAGATCAAATTCAATACTAAGTCAGTCTTGACTCATGACTTCATTGGAACAGTTGACACAGATTTGCATAAAGTGCTTCAAGAGGCTATCTTGGATCTGATTAAGTTAAATAATGCAATACTTCAAAACATCCAAGAATTTGAGTTGCTAGAGGCAGTTTCACTCCCTATTTCAATTCATTTCATAGAATTCATGATGTCTTGTCTCAAGCATTACAATTCTATTACCCAAGAAATTTAGTTAGTAGATGGACGGGTGTTTTGCAGTCTCAAGCCCTAAGACATTGAAAGGTGTTTTGGTATTCCTCAACATTTGAACAATTTGGTCATTACCATGGATTAGTGCGAGAGAGAATTCAATACAGATAAGGACACGTGTCAAAGCAAAATGGTGGAAAGAAGGTTGAAACAGAAGAAAACTAAATTGCCACATAATGTGGGTCGCGGAGAATACAAGGATGAGTATGTGATTTTAATCACTCTTCTCAATCGTGTTTCTGGTCATGTAGATGCTAATGAATTCTAGCCATGGATGTAATACATCATTTCTCAAATCATTTCTAGGTGAGAGCATTATGATTGGGCCTCTTTGATCAATGATGTTCTCCACAAGCAGATTACCGGTTTCCTAGTTGCCCACCAATTTCATATGTGTTCATATCTCGTATACTTGATTGCCTACTAGGATTAGTTTAGAGGATTGAACATAGTGGGGATTCTCAGCGTATAGAAGGTTTATAAATAATATGACCAGCTTCAGTTCACAAAGTATGAGTGAAATTTCAAGCAACCTAGACCAAGAATTGCATGTTTGTATCTCAATGGTTGCCAAAGCAACAATGGCAGAATGAGTGGACTAGTTCATTCAGTTCCCTACCTACCTACATCTACATCTATGAATATATATGAAATCCAACCATGTTACCTTGCTATCCTTTGGATAGGAAAATTTTCATGGAGTTCTTGTGGCAATTGTATGATGTTCATTTACGTTTGCGCCACAACTGTAACCAGCTGCCAACTTTCTATTTCAAATAGGAATCTACTAGTGCAGGACAACAATTGATGCCAAGGCTACAGGACAAGAGTTATAAAATTTTAATCTCAAGTACCCTGTTGATGCTCGCACATATGACCCTTGGGGTTGTTATTTAGCACACCTTGGCCGTTGTCATTACCACAAGCCTACTATGGAGGATTATTGGGTTAACTACAAGGATGATTTTGAGGTGCACCGACGCAATTACAGTAGGTTCACTCTCTCACAAATTTTTTTCTTCATGTTAGAGGATGTGGGAAGATTGCCAGATGTTGATGGAGATGTACTTCCTCAATTCTTCAAAGAACAGGTTGATATGCAGCCACTTCCAGTTGTAGATTGATTTGCCAAGGAGTACTCATCTGTGAAAGAGAGATCAAGTAGAGTCATTTAGAACATCACACTTTACTTGGATAGCAAGAAGACAACAAGGGAAATCATTCCAAGTATAGATCAACTACCTGTGGATGTTTCACTACCATCCTCATCAAAACCAAAAGAAAAGAAAAGGAGTAACCCTCCTAAAAAGAATAAAGCACCTAACAATTCAAAAGGGAAGGAACTTGTTATAGAAACACATGTGGAGCTCGTCATGAATATAGTTCGTAGCATACCAAAGCCTGAGGTTCAACCTCCCATGCCATCACCTACACCACAATGGTCTCTGGTTCTGGTTCACATTGATTTGGACCTAGACTCGCCACAGCATAGTGATATCTCTACACATTCCCACTCATTAGAACTTCCTATGACTGGCATCGACCCTTCCAGTGAGATTAGTCGAGGCTCATCTTGGCTTGGGAATCAGCTGCGTAGGAAGAGGAGGCAACCATCTTACATACTTGATCACTCAAATTTTGATCATTTCTACCAGGATGCGCTAGATAAAAGAATCAAGAAGCAAGTTCATGTTGAGAGGAACACTAACAAGGAGATCATAATAGAGACTGTTGCACCTACAAAGGGTAAGAGCTTGAGTGAAGTAGAAGTTAAAGAATTTGATGTGATAAAGGTCAACCTTGCTAGAAGCACATGCCAAACATAGGTTGATTTCCTTTAGGTTGCAATGGATAACATAAAGGATAGGGCGATAAAAGACAGAGAAGACAAGGCATCCCTCAAGGCTGAAATCCAATAGCTTTGTCAATATATCTCTAACCTCGTGCATAGAACATAAAATGTCACCACTTCACTGCCACAGATGCTAGAGCCACCAGCAAAGCAGAATCAACTTAATCAATTAGTTGTATATGGGAAGCATTTGGTAGATTGGGAGGAAGAATTTGTCACCAGGGGTTGCTTTGTACGCACAAAGTTATATCAATTGAGGTCCAATTCCCCCGAACTCTGTCTACACATCCAAGATGAGGAGCGAGACTTGGCAATTGACAAACCCAGAGATGAATCATGATCTCTCATCTGCGGATGGCATATGACTTGGTCATTGATGAAGAAGATAAAGGAGTTGTTTTTACTTGGAGGAAACAGTTGATCTTTAAGGAAAAAATACATGATACAATGGCTTCAAAGTTGGCTGAGAGTAGAGAACATGTGACTAGTGCACTTCAGTACATGATGACTTTCATGTCCTGAGTTCCTTGCCAGTATCAGCATGAGGGTGGTGAGTACATTTAGCTTACTAATGTTTAGTTAGAGTTGTAGGTACTCATCCATGGTATTTTTAGTGGAGATTCCATTAGTTGTAAGTTAGATCAACTTATAGTCATGTCAGCATTATTTGATGAGGCAGTTAAGAGTAGAGAACTTTAGAGCCAAATCATAGGTGGTGAGGAGATGCTGTAAAGAAACAGTGTGCTATAATAGAGTATCAGTGCTCCAGATGGTGATGCAGTCAATAACCTCATGGAGGGGTTACTTACTTGAGATCATGGTTAGTGAACTCCAAATCATGGATGTCCCACCTTTTCAGGATAAACATCAGACACATTTGTTAACTCGATGCTTCTTTTCGAGTTAACTCATTGTTCCACCTTTCATGCTATGTCTTTCTTGGAATCATCAATGTACAATTAGAGTTTTCACTTGGTTTTCATTTCAATAAGGATGTGCATGCTTGCACATGTCCACTTAGATTAGTCTTGTTTTGGTTAAATGATGGTAGTTTTCCAATTAACTGTATAGTTTCCTTTATTTAGGGTTTAGCAATAAAATTTTGCATGCTTGCAAGACTATAGTTGACTCAAGGTGATTTTAGGGTTCCCTACACCTTTGATGTCTATAAATAAGAGCTATTTGCTCATTTTTAATTAAATTTTTCACTCGATAGTAATATATTCTACACCACCTTGCCTGTAATATTGTTGTTCAATATCTATTCATGAGATTTTACTATGATAAAAATGGTTGTGCCACCTTGCCTAAATGTTATTGTTATGGTATTTTTTTCATCTTAGTTAAATGAAGTGGCTAGTTTGATCATTTATTGTATGTGTGTCTCACCAATGCAATTTGTTATCCTAGTTGGCTATCTTATGTTATGTTTAATAGTTGTTCTTTCAATCTACGCCTCAGATAGGGGTTCCTCATCGGAAATTTGGGAAGAAGAATTATCGTTTTAAGTGTTGTGCCTAATAAATTTCATTTTAGCCTACACCTCAGATAGGGGTCCCTCCTCCTTGGAAATCCTTTGTGGAGTTTATCGTAAAACCATTCATGCTCATTTTTCCTCATGCTTTGTTTTCTTGAGGAGATTGGATAGATTAAAGCTTTTAGTTTAGTTGTAGTTAGTGATTTGTGAATCTAGAAAATTCTTAGCTACAACATTCTTGGTTTTCTTAACCTTGTGCCTCTTCCAGCTGAGACAAAAACATAGGAGTTATATTACTTTATTTTTTCACTCAAATCAACATAAGAGGGAGCTTCCCCTCCTAATTTGAAGAGCAATCATTACGCACTATGCATAACTGTTTGTACCAAATCGCACTCCAAAGGTACTAATTGTTACGCCAACACCAAGTAGGAGATTTTTTAGGAGAGGAGCTTTCAATATTTTCATGACTCTTAGTGGGTGTATTCTCTAACACCGAGATACCTTTTTCACAAG
The DNA here is from genome assembly GCA_007258455.2 of Sequoia sempervirens. NCBI lineage: Eukaryota > Viridiplantae > Streptophyta > Pinopsida > Cupressales > Cupressaceae > Sequoia > Sequoia sempervirens. The sequence continues at coordinate 4,792,192 of VDFB02047230.1, read as the reverse complement.
TAGGAGAGGTATTCGGAGAAGAGCACCTATGATTGTCATTATTGTCTATGCTTACATCCTCTTTCACTTAAACATTCTCACTAATAAGAGAGATATTAGGGGATATGGAATTAAGGAATGTGTAAAAAATTTCACCGTCTCGCACTAAGAGACTCTCATAACTAAGAAAGATATTGGAAGAATGACTAACATGCTTGTTAATGAGCTTTTTCTTCGCATACTTGGAAAGGAAAGATAATAACATTGTGAATTTTGAGTGTGCACCTAAAATGGAAAGTAATCTATCCAACTTATGCAATGCTTCAAAATGTAACACTTGTCTGATAGGTTTCATGATTTTGAATATTGAAATGCAATAGAATTTTTATGAGTTTGCAATAAATGAGATAAAATAACACCTTTTCTTGCACATATACTAACAATTTTTTAAAATTTCAAAAATAAAGTTTGAACAATAGAAAAAGGAAGCTAAAACAGAGATTTAAATGCACTCAAAATTGGTTAGAATTTCTATAGAAGGACTCATTTTCCCATGGGTGAATGGGTCCTTGCTCAGGGTTTTTTAAAATTGATAATTTCAAATTCTAGGATTTTGTATGTGATTTTTGTTTCTAGTTGCAAACAAAGATTCTTGTAATAGGTTTTTCTAGATTAGGGTGTCTAAATGCAAGTGAAAATAAGGTCAAATGATGAACAAGATGAATATTTTTAAAATGCAATTTGAACCTATATGATTGAACAATGATTTGGATTCAAGGAAAATGCAAGATTAATGCAAACCTTATGCAATTTTTTTTATTTTTTATGAATTTAATGATGAAAACATGCAAGATTAAACCCTAAATGCAATGTTCACTAATGCAAGTTTAAAGAACCATAAATGTAATGCAAATAATACAAATCTAATGCAAACTTAGTGCAAAACTTAGATCTAGGGCTAGAATATACTCCAATTTTTAGAATTTTGTTGTACAAAGTAGAGTTTGCCAAAATGAAACATAGAAAAATAGGCTCACCAATTTGAAATGTGGAAAATGGGGGGTGAGGGACATATCTTTCCTTTATTTCATTAGGAAAAGAGATCCCCACAAAGAATTGAATTACAGCCCTTAGGTGAGTCAACTCAATGGGGAAATCTATAGGTTTCCTTATGATTGAGGATGGCGGTCTTAGCTTGAACAACACTTTTGGGAGAAAAACTAAAAAATAGCAACTCAACTCAATTATTCCCATTCAAACTTGAATCATCAATTTAAAGCCTAATACAAATAGAAACCACAAAGTTTCAATCTATCTAGAAATGGCAAAGTGATGTGTACCTGTCACCAAAATGCAATTTTTGAAGGCTACCTTGGACTCATTCACGTGTAGGCGAATGGGTCCTTGTAGGGCTTTTCGAAATCACTTTCTGGGTCCTTTTCTCCTATGTTTGTACTCTTGATATCCCCCAAATCCCACTATTAGAAAGCCAAAAATATATTCAGGATTTGAGTTTCTATGGCTTGACAACAAAGGTGGCAACAAATGCGACTTTGCAAGATTGCTCTTTTGAGATCTTCAACTTTTCTTCAACCTATGAACTTGCACATACACAAGAGGGGAAAATTTGTTTGTTTTTGGTGAAAGGGGGTTTTCCTTGGTCAAACCTCGTTTTTGGTAATTAAATCTTAAATTGAAATAATGAAACATGAAAGGAATGATGAATGAACAATCACTATGTTGCAACTCACCAAACCCTTGATTTGAAACCCTTGAAGAACTGAAACTTAGTATGGTTTCATTTTAAATTGAGTGTTTAATATTGTTTTAATCTCTTTGTATGTTGTTCTAAATGTTTCTTTTGCACCCAACATCCAAAGTTCATTCATTTTTTAAAATGTGATCTTCAAAATATAAGGACCCAAAAGAAAAAATAGATAAATCTCAAGCCCAAATTTAATGGTCCACACTCCCAAAAATCCAAAAAATTGAAATCCATTTGAACCCAAAAATCTTGCAATTCCAAATCCATGCTATCTGAATATCCAAGAAAATATCCAACAAGTTAAAGCACAAAAATAATTTCAGTCCAAAAGTTTGGAAATAAAAATACCATATCTAAGATCTAAAGTCCCAAAATTCAGTAATCCCACAATCCAAAATTACCTAAGAAAACATGTCAAATAATTAAAAAAATACAAAAGCCACCATCAAATCCAACAAAATATCCAATTCAAAACACATCATGGTGTGTGAAAATATTGGTCCTAATTCTTCTTTAAAATTTGAGGTCATGATCCACGATCTTGATGTCATTTCAAAGAGGGGTAAAATATACAATTAAAATCCCCTTTTACATAATTAATCCTACGCAACATCTCCACTAATCAATTATTTAATTAGTTAGGCAAACTTTCCTCCAATGATTAATTAAAAAATCCTATTTATTTATTTAATTAAGCTAACCCCACTTCATCAATTCCTACCACTAGCTAATTAAATAAATCTTGTTTATTTAATTGACCTAATCTAACATTTCTTTTGGTTAATTAATTAAATGAAACTTGCTAATCCATTCCTTTGATCTCTCCTAATTTTTAATTAATTAAATATTTTTCTATCTTTTAATCCCTACTATCCATTATCCCAAGAATATCTACACCCTACATTCTCACACGTGTGTGATATTCCACTTGTCATTATCATACAAATTCCCACATACCTAAACATATGGGAGATCTTCCATTGGTCGTTGCACAAATCCTCACATTATTTCATGTGTGAGACCTTCCACTTGTCATTTCCACATTCTCTCACATGTGTGAGTCTTCCACTTGTAACCCTTGCCATATTATCTTCTTCCATGAATGTTAATCCTCACCATTCATCCTAGATCCTAAACGAATCTTTATTCTCCATCCTCACCCATGTTTGAGAACTTTTGATTGTCACCCTCAATTCACCATATCCCTTTACTTGTCACATTGAGAGATTGCACAACCAACAAGTTAATCTCCACCCTTGATCTCCTAAATGAATCCTCTTTCTCAATTTCATGGCTAGAGGTTTATTTAACAAGCTCCCTCCAAAAGACAAAGACAAGAAAACCCAAGTACATGTCCATTTGAGAAACTTCCATTAAAAAAGGTAACCTACACATAAATCAATTACATCCACACATCTTGGAGCAATCTCACATAAGGAAAGGTATAATCATTTCTTGAATTTCACATCATTTATGTGTTATGTTTCCATTTATGCTCTAATTGAAGGTGTATGCTATTTGGATTAAGTGATTGCTTTGCATTCTTTTAATCCATTTCAGTCAAAGTTTCACCATCACACCATGTTCACCAAACAACTTAAGTGAATCTCATAATGATAATGTAGAATAAACATAAGCCATGAATAGATCCAACACATGTTTAGGCATATCACATGATATATAAATAGTCATAGTATAAGAACATAACTAGTTACCCTCTGATCTAGATTGCATCATCATATGAAATAACAATAATCAACACATGATCTCATATATATCATCCCAAAACATTCTAAAGGAATACATTGATCATGTTATAATCTCTAATTATATTTTAAATATAATAATGACAAAAAGGGTCTTGAAACAAATGAGCCTTGAAAATTGTAAATGCTTGATGTTTATAAAATATGTTTGATATTTATTTCATTCATAGTCATTATTATTTAAGTACAATAACTATAGAAAGGGTATAGAACATAATCCACGTTTTTGAAGTTCCACCAACATATTATATGCAGCCGAATCTTGTGCATTTGCCTTGCCTTTTTCTTGTTTTCCTTCAATTGAGATGCTTTCTTTATTGGGAATGTCTACCACAACTTTAAATAGAAATCTACACAAACAAACCATAAGTGAATATTAGTTGAGTGTACCAACAAAATCACCATGAAAATAGAGTTTAGAAAATACCTTCGTTCATGAGGCATGCCAACTTCTTCTATTAACTCAAATTGAGGTTTCCCAAAATACAATTTTTGGCATAGTTCATGTAGATCATGTCTATGAACACCTGTTCATGAATCAAGAAAAATGTTTGTTGTAAAATAGATACACCATTGAGTACCAAACAATATTATTCTATAAGAAGAATCTTATAAATTTGTGGATGCCAAGCAATTTTTTTTTCTATAAAGCTAATCAATTTTAAAAGTGAATAATGAATAGTTATTTTGAAAGCTTATAAACTTTTTAATAATATTTCATATTCATACACCACTCTTATGTTGGAATATTATCTATGGCATTATATAACTTGCCTATTTTTATTTAGGTTACTTTTGAGTTATACTAGTGGTAAGGTTATATGGTCAACTTGAATTTCTATAATCCAAAAAATAACAAATACAATTCATGTTGGAAATTATGTGATTTGATTATAGATGTTTTATGACAAATGTATCTAAGTATTTAAAAATCCATCTATAAAATTAGTGATTTTTGAAAATTATACTAATTGGAATTAAATGTTGACATCTTTATATTATGGTTATTCAAAGTTTTTTAATTGACTTAAAAAGTATGTCAAGTTTCTTCTTCTAAAAAAATAGTCCCAACATCAACAAAAGATGGGGTTCTTCCAAAAATTAAAACAAACCATTCAATAATTATTGATTGTCTATCTAACACACTTATGAAGGTTTATAAACCTCTTCCTTGGAAGGTATATCTTGTAGGTTCTAAGTAAATGATGTTAAAAGGGATTCACCATGGTAAATCTTCTCCCTATTAATCAATTACTTTTATAAGAAACAATGCTCTAAAGATAAATATAATAGAATTTCACGCCATAAGATTAATAATGAGCTTTAAATTATAGGCGCATCCAATTAATTCCAATGGAATATCCAATTAATTGTATAGGAATTTACAAGCCAAAATTATTTTCCTACCATACACAAATTAGTATCTCAAATGCACAACTTATAAAATTCTTATGATTAAAATTCCTACAAGTGAAACTAAAGCACAATATCACCTACTTGGACTAGTTTTCTTTATTTTGTGTTTTTTTCAACATCCCCCTCCCTAACACATTCCAAGGATATAGGGATATATTGAAACCATCCCTAGGCCCTTGGTTGAACAAAAAATCTAGAAACAACCAAGAGAAAAATAGACCATGATGTTCCTTGATTGCCCTATGGATAGTGGACATTACAAGACAACCAAGCTCCTTATTGAAAAAGAAAACTAAAAGGGTGCCTCCCACATCACTTTTCAAAACTTTACACTTAGAAGAAACCACTTACAAGTTAAAAATAAAAAATACATTCACTTTTCTATTTTAATATTTTTATTTTACATTATTGTGAGAAGAGAATAGAACAATAGTGAGAATAAGCGAGGAGAGTGCCAACACTTCATCATTTGAAGTAGAATTGGTATCCAATGTTTATTTTTTTGTTAAAAAAATTAAACTCTTTGTCACTTTTTAGTTTGCAACTATTTTACTTTACAAAAACATAATGAGCAATGATGAGGGTTATTTAGTGAAGAGGTTAAGATTGTACAAACAAATTAAAGAGGTGTTAGCCTAGGTTCTTCTAGATGTGGGAGTGTTGTAGGTGAAGTGGGAAGTAACCCTTTTGAATTTCCTTATTTTTTCTTAAAGCCTTATGCAAAGGGGGAAATTCAATCCACCAAACCTCTTTTACAATTTATGATAATTTTAGAGAAAATAAAAATGTAGGGTGAGTAAACATTAGAGTGTTTGGGCACCAACTTTTTTCCTTAAACATTAGATGTGTTCAACACCAAATTTCTTCCTTAAATATTATAAAATGCACTTGCAATTTATATCCAAGGAACATAGGTCAATTAAAATTAAAAGGGTCAAACTCATCATTAGGCTACTCGCAGATGTGAGCTAACTAACAAAAGAAAGCAACTCTTTTACAATTATAGGACCAAGAAGCATATTTTTTGAGATATTAGCAAGAAAATTAAAAATAAATGAAATAAAAAAACTAGATCACACAACTTACCACACCCTTTGTGTAAGAATGTCTCCATTATGTCACCAAATACCTATCACACTAGCTTACTAGTCTTGCAAACCTAAAGATCTATTTTATAACAAATTGATAATAAGTTACAAACATAACTAAAGATGTGAAAACAATTTATATGCCTTTATATTAATCTCCTTATGATTCTCAAAATTCATGTGCAACCTAGAAACCCAACATACAAAAGATCTTTAAAGATATATTAGACACAAGCTTTAAAAAGACAAAAACATTCATATCAATCTAAAATAGAAAATTAGAAATACACACAAGATCCCATCAGTCCAACATCCAATTTAAACATGTAAGAAACTTCACACAACCAAATCTACTTAAATGATCCATAACTATTGAATAAATTTCATATGTTGTTCTAGAAAGACAATTCAAAGAATTAAAAAAAAATAGAACTACTTCAATAATTAATTAATCAAGAACAATAGATTAGAAAAAGTAAGCCCAAAGACATATATGTGATCCCCTAACACTCTTAATCAATTGTGTAGAGATCTAGATCATGGAGATAAATCCACCAAACAATGTCTTTAGATTTCACCCAAATTAATCCATCAACCCTCTGAAGCTTTGACTTGCATCATTTGATCACCCTGAATGCACTATAGATTTCCCTATAAAAAATGGACAAAAGATATTTTTCTCCTAAGATAACTATGCATATACAAGCAACCATAATGCCCTAAAACTTCTATGATGAAAAAACTTATTACAATTGACATTGTTAGAAGGTATATTTTATTAAATTTATTGCAAAATCCTCTTTTGTTGAAATAGTGAATTCATTGAATTTATTTAACACACAATCAAATTTGATATTTGTGTGCAAACAAGTGAAATATTCATTAGATCAAATTCTTTATAGGAACCAAGGAAAATATTTCCAATCTACATGCAAAGTGCCTTTAGTATCCCAATGTGATAATAAATTGTAGATGAGTGGCAACCTATACTCTAATGACTTGAATTCCCTTTGGTCACTAAAAATAGGCATGATAAAAATCTAATGTTAACTACTTCCTTGGTAAATCCTCTACACATGACAACATGGTTCCATAAATCATATTCACTACTACAGGAAACCATTAAGTCTTTAATTTATCTACATAGTTGAATTGAGCATAAAAACTCTCCCCAAGGACCAATGGTGTTGGTTGATTATCATCCAAATTGATGACTACAAGTAATCATAGGCCCAATAAATGCCCACAATTTTACTACCTTTGCAACCAATAGGAACACATAACACATCTCACTCTCATTTTTCTTAACTCATGTGCTTTTTCTTTATTCATTGAATGCTCACAAGAATAAAAATGCAGGTTGGTCACTTCAAGATCAACAACTAAGGGTGAAACAAGGAAAGCCAATGTGTAGGTCATTACCTATTGCTATTTTTCTCTATTGATGGCATGTAGTGCATAGATAGTCTCACTTGCAGAAATAAAACAAAACCACTATGCTCTGCCACCAATGACCACATGGTAGTACTTGATTTTTTCCACCACTAAGTTAGGCCCCACTAACATATTCAATAGAACATGTGTCCCACCTTAAGAATTTTAAGAAACTTAGGTCACCAGCCACACCTTGTTGAATAAGAAAAGAGGACCCACCATCTTCATCGTATAACTACACATGGCTGCATTTTATTAGCTCCTCACCTTTTAGACCTATTTTAACAAGGCCAACCAAAGACAACAACTTGTCCTATCTTCAAAAGAATAATTCCACATTGGATGCTAAATGCATTAATGAATAGGGCCTTTTTCCAAGAAAGGAAAATATATGATTACGTTGGGCTAGTGCACCAAATAAGAATTCTAGTAGGACCACCACATGAAAATGAAGATTTCACTTAAGTTGTAGGCCACCAAGAATTGCAAGTCAACACTAAAAAAGAAAAAAAGTGCATGGGGATAAAAAAATGACTATGGGCATTTCAAAGCCAAGCTAATATGACTACATACTTGAAGCTCAATATAATAATAACAATGGGCTCTTTGCATAGAAGTCAAAAGATCAACAATAGAGCTCATTTAATTCATTGTTGGAAAAATTAAATTACCACATTAGAAAGTAGAACCAAGAAGCACACAAAGGGATAAAAAGTGCAATGTTAAAAAGGGATTTTACAAACTATGAGCTTAGGAAACAAAACACAAGGCCTTGATCAAAACTTCTCCAAACAATTATAGGCACAAAGGGCCACAATGAAATACATAAAGCCATAAAAAGTAATCTCAAATCAGGTGTCAACAAGTTGTGTCATGTGTGCAATAGATATTCCAAAGGGAGTTGTATTGGGATTTCTAAATAATCATTTATGTGTGCCCAAACATGGGGTTAGGATGCGAAAAAACTAATTGAGAATGCCAAGGTTTCTAGGTTGCATATGGAGGATGAGGCAAGATCTAAGGGTTCTTCAATAGAATCTATATTATGTGTTACGTTTGACATGGATGCTAAGACTCAAATAGAAGAGATTTCTACCAAAAGAAAGAGAGAATACTAGTGATGGGATAGGCACAATTGCAAATATGTTGAACATATAATCACAAGAAGGGGCAACTGTAGCAACTACCAAATTTTTATACACATAATATCACAATTCATATGATGTATTCTCCTTATTTCAAAAATATACAACATTGGCTCCTCATATACCCACTAGAGAACATAGAAAATATATCACCCTCGTTGATAGAAAGTATTCAAATGTAAGTTTGTTGATGGATGACATGGGGAAAACTTGAATAAGCATGTGGTTCTTGATTACCATAGGATGAAACCAAAAGTAGGCATCAATCACCATCAATATTATAGTTATGTTTGAGGTTGGCTCCTCTTTTTCTTAAAGTCATCAATTGCTTATGAAAGTGCAAGGATACAAAATTCTATTTTTAAATTTTGAGGGTTAACGTAGAAGGTTGAGTCTCAAATGATGTACAAATTTATAATTGATTAGTTGGCATGACGATAGATATTTCTTACAAACACATAGTTTGAACCTCATGTTGTGTTCATGTCTTGAACAATGCATTGAAAGACATTGGACAGACAAATTAATTCAAGGTCATAGGGGAAAAATCTAAACATACAAATGTTCGTTTTCAACCACCACATCTTACTTTCTTTCTTCGAGACTTTTTCAAAGAAGGAATTCCTCAAAATATGGAAACTATATATCAAATAATTCATTTTTCTAGAGAGCATGCTAAGGTGCATAAGCCTCTATAACTAATGATGGTTAGTGTTGAATGGAATAGATGGATAGAGGCCAACATGAGTGAAGCATAGGATCCTTGATGATGATTGGTGGTCTACGCTTAGGTAGGGAATTGATATTTTTTGTAACTTGTAAGTATTTTTGTATTTAAAGTTTAAAATTTTAGACAAAAATGTATAATTTTTATCATTTGAATATTATTCTTTATAATTGTATGTAGATACAATTGTTCTTTCACCTTATCCATTGTATAGGTGATTAAGTCTATTGATACATACTCTCCTAACCTTGGAGAGATTTATGAGACATCTAATTATATACTTGACAAGATGAAACAAGCAATTCATAGCAACATTTAAGCATTATGAAATCTTTGGAGGGAGAGGGAGATGGAGAGTCTAAACGAGACAATGTTGATGCTTTGTTGGTTGTTGATGGAAGGCTGATAGGTTTTTTCCGCTTCATGGAATGTTGTGTTGGATTCTTCATGTTGCTAGCCCACGGTTGGTCGTGTGGTGCCGCTTGGTGGATTGGAGTGGATGGGTGGGAATAGGAGCAAGAGCTCCATTTTGAATGGAGATGCCGAGAATGATGATCACGCTTCCATAGCTCTTGATGTTTTTCCTGGGTTTGGGTTGCTGACAATGGATGTTGATTTGGGTTGCAGCTTGGTGTTTTCTATGGTATATTTTGGCAGCCCTTTCCAATGTTTTGTTTCCCATTTCTTGGTCTGTTGGTGGGTTGTGTTTGTTGGTGGTTTGTTGTTGGTTCTCTCTGGTTTTCTACTTGAGGGTTGTCTTTTTGGCAACAACCTTAATGCTATTTTACTTGGGTCTAGGTTGCTGATGGTGGATGTTGATTTGGGTTGTAGCTTGGTGTTTTCTATGGTATATTTTGGCAGCCCTATCCAATGTTTTTCTGCCCAATTCTTGGTCACTCTGTGGGTTGTGTTTGTTGGTGGTTCGTTGTTGGTGCTCTCTACTAGGTTATTGTTGTGGGTGCTCTATCTTTGTACCCTTCTTTTTGGAAGGTTAATGCTCGAGGGTTGTCTTTTTGGAAACATTCTTTGTTGTTGTGTTACCATGTCTCTCTCAACCTTGGTGTTGTGGGTTTGTGTGGATTTTTGGGTTACTTCTTCAGGGGCAATTTTATTTTGGCTTTCATCGGTTCTATGGAATGTTTGTTGGAAAGGGTGAGAGTGAACCTCTTTTCCTTGTGTTTGGAGAAACTTGGCAACTTCATTTCGTTGAAGGTCTATTTTATGGAGGGGAGATGGTTTTTTGTTGGAGGTTTGGGGATAGCTAGGCTTTGGTCTACTAATGTCTTATTCTAGAAAGGTTGGTTGCAGGTTGTCTTGGGATCCATATTGAAAATATTATTTTTGTTGACAACCCAAGTAGTTTTAAGGTCAAAGGGTATTGTTGCTACCCTTTTTGTTGTCATGTTTTGTCTCTTTCAGATTCTTCAAATGTTGACTCCTATTGAGGTGGGGTTATCTCCTTTAGAGGTGGAGATGGTGGATGCGGTTGAGAGATCTGTTTGTTTGTAGTTGGAGCCCTTTCTAGCTTCTCCTTTAGAGGTGGAGCTTTCTCCTATGGAGGTGGAGACAAATTTGGCTAGAGGGGCATGGTGTAGTGGTAAAGGGGTTATTGCTTCCCTTTTTTTTCTTTTTCTTCTTACTCTCCTATTGAGGTGGAGAGTCTTGGAATGTTAGATAGGTTGATGGGTGTTGGTACTTCCTTTCTTTTGGTTTCATTCTCTTGTCTCCTATTGAGATAGAGTTGGAGAATGTGGATGTGATATGGGATTCTCATCTTGTTTCTATGGTCTTGCTGCTTGGGAGTTGTTGCCGCCCTTTTTTCTTGTTCTCTTATCCCTTCATTAATGAGAGGGGTTTATTTGTGTTGGAAGATTTGGATAACAGGGGTGTGTGGGTTTCCTACACCAATCAGTTGGTTGTCTTCCTTGGATTAGTATTGGGTTTTCTAAGCATTTGGTTAGTTGTAGTACAGTTGATGCACGCTATTATTTTGATCAGTTAGGGTCCAAGGTCGTTGTTAAAACCCGGTTGTAAGGGTTAAAGGTTCCTTTAAAACTTAATTGTTTAATGTTGCAACCCAAATTGTATTGTTTATTTTAGATGGTTGTTATTGTTTAGGCTGTTCATTATTTGCTGATTTTTTTTTATGCAACATTCTTTGTTTGGATAGGGTTTCGGGTCCCTTCAAAACCAGTTTGTAATGGGTTTCGGGTCCCATCAAAACTTGTTTTTCCTCTAATAAAAAGAAAGCAATTCATAGAAAGGACTTTAATTTTGGATTTTCTAAGGAGTATATCAAGCCTATTGTGACAATGAAATGAACATTATGAACACTCCACTCATATGGTGCCTTATGCTCTAGAAATTCCAATTGGTATGCACCAATGGCTAGAATAATTCCTCATTCTTAAGATGAAGAGGTGAAACAATAGAATATGAAAACCCTTCAAAATATGTGCCACTAACAAGGCATTTAAACTTCAAGAGTAGCGAATCACTTTTGTAATATTCAAGGCCCAAAAATCAACAAACCAAAGGCTAAGTTAGAGCTACATTAGCTCAATGTGACCTTATTAGATGGCATACATCACATGGTAAGGATGTTATGGAGTTGAAGTCACTTTCTATTCACATTTCATAGGTTGCTAGTTACGTAGTTACAAAAAGGAATTTCTCCACATAAAAATTTATTTAGTCTATCGAGGAATAGGCTTATCTCTCAACAAGTGGAGAAATTGGTGCTTGTATATAATTAGCGCCTTGCAACTTCATGATTGATATACTCCTAAATATTATGAGACTCCAACATCACGATGGAATGTTGATCCTCAAGATGCCACACAAATTGTTGATAAGGCACATGAGAAATTGGTTAGGGGACCATTGGATAAGTTAGTCCCTCATATTGGAAGTGACTCAAATTTGGACACTGATTTTGATATAAAATATCTAGACACATATTAGGTACAACTTCAAGATTGGCATAGTCCTTAGTATTGTGAGACTCTAGCAACATGTTGGAATGTTGATCCCGAAGATGTCACACAAATTGATGATAAGACACATGAGGAATTGGTTGGGGTACCATTGGATAAGTTGGTCACTCATGGGAGTGACTCAGAATTAGATTTTTATTTTGATGCAAATTTTCTAGATGAAAATAAAGTGCAATTATAAGAGATCTATTTATTATGTTGTTTGTCACACCTCATTGTGTGTTTACCTATTTACTATTACTATGTTAGGGTAAATTATTGCATTTGTGAATGTATTTGGAATTTTGATTGGAAATGTATATGGTTGCACTTTGTTTATAAGAGAATTATAAATGAATGTTCATTTCATTTGATGTTATATAATGGAATGCATATATGGAATGAATGGTTATTGAATTTGATATTCTAACTATGAAAATTAAAATGTAAATGCTTTTCTTGATGAACAACTGACTACCATGAAAATGTGTTAAGTTGGATATAGGTTCATATTCAATCCTCTAGAAGCGAGTTGAAGTATCACTCAGGAGAAGAAATTGGTTGAGTAACCTATAATGAAACCTAATTGAGCTTACACACACTCCCTAATAGAATGGTTGAGTCAAGTCATAGTTTTGGGAGTTGGTAAGTCATCCTTAAGCATGATGTGTTTGCATTAGGAAGGATCTTGATTTCTGTTAAGTGCATTCTTATATTGTGTTTAAGTGATTGGTGCATGCGAGTTCTAAATATTACTATATTTGATTGATGAGAGATATATATACATAAAATGTATATATGTATACATATGCATGTCGAAAATAACCCATCCATGTGAGGGAGCACATACATGAGAGCACATAGGTAGACATAAATATGCACGCTTATGGATGGGTTGCTCATGGGCATGATGATATCAAGAGGACAATGAGACATGTATATATATACCTATCAATAAGATAACATTTTTTTGTGTTTGATTGTATAATCACACACACACACACACACATATATATACATCTATACATATACGTCTATACATATATACATATATATATATACATCTATACATATACGTCTATACATATATACATATATATATATACATCTATACATATACGTCTATACATATATATACATATATATATATATATACATATATATATATATATACATATATATATACATATATACATATATATATACATATACATATATATATATATATACGTTATTGTATATGAAATGCTAGCTTGATCTTATTCATTTGAATATCAAGTGGAATAATTAGACAAACTTATTGTCAAAGAATATATATATATATATATATATATATGATGTTACTGGTTGATTTATAGTATAAATAACATGGCCGATTTGATATAAATGTAGCACTATATATTAGCAGCATAGTGCTAAGTATTAAGCTGTGTTATCATTAACGATAGAAGGTGATGGAAAATACAAAGTTTAAATCTATCGTATGAAGTTTATTAAACTCAACAATAAAAGTGCAACACACTATACTATGTGACATGTTGAGTCAAAGCATTAATAGCACTAATTAGAAGGAGGTCGAATCATTGTAAGGTGTCGATTACCATGTCTTGACCAAGTCAACTAAGCAACCATATAATGATTGATTGATTCCTCTGTTTTAAACAACGATCTTGAGAATAGGAAATGTGATGAATACTTGGCACCATAATATGAATTTGTGTTTCCTTTAGAAGTCTTATAAGCCCGAAGGTCGATTTCTTGAATGAAGCATGTGCTTTATGAAATAGTCAAACTGTTGTTGGCAAGCATAGGGTTGATCTACTATATAGTTTTGATGAATATTTTGATAAAAATCCACCACCTTTTCTTTATTAAGTTTAGTCGCTGGTATATTGTTGAGAAGTGTCATAGCTTAAGCCTTGTTTGTAGGTTGTAGATGTTGGTTTTTGGGTATAAATATGAGGAGTTCTCACCTCATTTGGATACAATTCTTCTCTGCATCACTACATTGCTCCAATCAGTTGTATTTTCCATTGAGAGAATTCTTATTTTGTTGAGAGTTATTGTGAGGAATTTAGTGAGAGAAATTGAGAGGGTTTGTTGTTAAGTTGATTTTAAGAGGAGGCTAAGCTTGAGATCCAATGGGTCAATTGCTATAATCATTTATCAAGCATGAGATTCTATTCCCTTCATGTTTTGCCTTTGTTGTGAAAGATTGATTGTCTTGTGTGTTTAAAGTAAAAGTTGTAATAGGTTGCATGAAATAGAGAAATAATCCATTTTTCTTGTAGGAAAGGAAGAGACTTATTGTTGTGATTTCCTTATAAATGCTTGTACTTACTCCATATTAAGGAGATATTGAAAGTCGACTATAGTATTACATACTAGGATTGACAAAATTGGAATAGCTTGTTAAGTTATTTTATACAAGGTTAATTCATAGACTTAGAAAGCTCATATGTTATTCCTGGGATAGATTATCCATTGAAGGGGGTAACATATGCTTATGCTTATGCTTTATGGGTAAAGGTACCATTATGTTTTGGGAAAAGGGAATAGATTATTTATGAGGTTAATGACTACCCATGGAAGGAAATTACCTATATGCATAGTTTATAATGGCCTAAAGCCAAATCGAGCTAGAATAGTGTATGTGAATAGGATGACTATCACTTGAGATACTAAGAGAATACTTTGGCCAAAGTAGTGTCATTGTCTTTGACTCCACTGTCAATTCACTGTGTTCCTTTTATGCATGTTGGTTTAGGATTGTAGTGTCTACAAGTTCTAGTTATGTAGGGCACAACACTAAGCTCAGAGTGGTTGTCGTTATGAGGTTACTCCACCAATCTCTTTGTCGAAGGATAAGGCCATCTATCAAATGATAGATGTGCAGGGGACCACATTTGAGTTTTTGGTTGGTGGAAAAACACTTGAGTGATGCTTCTCCTCCTTAGCTGGCAACCAAGATTTGAAAGGAAATTCCTGGACCATCTATATTGAAGCTCAGTTGAGCTATGTATGTATTTTGTATACAACCTTTGGAAATATTGTAATACGTGGAATATTATTTTGAAAATGAAATTGAAGAATGGAATTTGTTATGTCATTTGTACTCATTTGTTCTCCTTTAGAAAATATTTTTTTTATGTGAATGGTTATGAAACATAGTTTATTTACTTGAAAGTGAAAACTAAGGAATTTTACTTGTGTGAACGATTGGCATGTTACATTGTTTTTTATTTTTAGTTGTTTTGTAGTTGTAGCTTTTCTACATTTTGTTATACTAGTTTTCTATTAAGGGAAAAGTATGTTTTAAAGGGCCCTCAAAACCCTATTATTTTAAAATATAGAAAAATAGAAGCACAACAAAAACATAGCAAAATATTTGCTAAAAAAGAACCCCAAGCAGAAAAGATATAACACCCAAAAAAGAACAAATGCAATGCCAACCACTTAACGGTTCTTGAAGGTCTCAACAACATCCATTCCCTGTAAATAAAAGTATTATTAAAGCTTAGTGAGCTCAATGAGATCATTTTTATTGGCTTCAAAAGAATTCTTTTTACTAGCCTACATCCTCATAATAGGCCTTGCATGACTCTTATTGTCTTCAACTTCCACATCTTGCTTGACTTGCCCCTCTTGGAGTTGTTTTAGCTTCTCAATTAAGATCTTGATCTAAGTAGTGTTGTTCCTTATGGTGCATTTACTAACCTACACGATATTCTCTAGGTTCCCATTTATAGCTTTTAACTCTTTTTCTAGAAAAGTAAGTCTTTCATTAATTTCTTTCTTCTCATTCTCCATACCCATCACTACCTGCTTCAAATTAGCTAGCTCCTCGAAGTCCCTTAATTTAGGGACAACATCCCACCCCTTAAGGATATTCTCATCTTGCTCCCAAGTTACTCTACTTTGGCCACTAAGCTTTTTGTACATGTTATCCATCCTTATATTCAAGCGATTAATTTCAATATAAAACCATTTAGTCAATAAATATTGCAAGGAGACAATAACCCTCACTATCCCCAACACTTATGTCGATTGTTCCCAATTGGAAGCCATGAATACTAACTTTGTAAAGTCCTCAACCACATCCAGTGTAGGGTTCAAAATGGTGGGGAAAGGGACCTTGGCCTTAGGCTACATAACATTGGCTTTTCCATCCTACCTAATAATTTGGACAAGGGGGACATCTTTGGTTATACTTCTATATATATACACATTAACAATGAAAATAATGAAATTTTGTTAATTTGTGTGCCCACAATCATGTGAAATATCAATTCAACTCTAATGTTATTTAACATCATTCTATAATGAATACGATGAATGCCTTATAATCTTAATGTTTTTTTTAATTTTCCCTAATTGTTAATTGTAGTCCCATATAGTTTCCAAACAAAAAGACCTTCAATCCTCTAATGTCCCAAAAATAGTGTTTGTTGTCATTCATATCCTCAAAACACCATGAAACATTTCTTACTTTATATGTGGATAACACTTCATCCTACATATAGCTTATTTTATTTTATATGTGGATAGCCTTCTTAGTTAAGAACTCATGTATAAGCACATGAATCCTACATATACCTACCTTTCTCTCTTCCAATTTATGCTTTCAAGCAGACAACCTATTATCCAATTATTTAGTGGTTTTCTGCTACAAGGTAGATTCTTGTCTCAATTTGTTTCTCCTCTATGGCATTGATTGACTGAAACAACACAATGCAATGTTGATCTTGAAGATACCACATAAGTTGATGACAAGGCACATGAAGAATTGGTTAGCAAACCACTAGATAAGTCAATCCCTCATATTGGGAGTGACTTAGACTTAGACATTGATTTTGATGTAAAATCTCTAGGCAAAGATTAGGTGCAACTTCAAGATTGATACACTTCTTAGTATCATGAGACGCCAACAACACATTGGAATGTTGATCTCGAAGATGGCACATAAATTGATGATAAGGCACATGAGGAATTGATTGGGGTACCATTGGATAAGGTTAGTCCCTCATGAGAGTGACATAAACTTATACTTTGATTTTGATGCAAATTTTTTGGATGGACTTCATGTACAATTATATAAGATCTAATTGCTATGTCGTTTTTCTATTTTTAATTGTTTTGTAGTTTTAATCTTTATCTTTTGTTATATACTTATTATATATACACATTAACAATAAAAATAATGAAATTTCATTAATTTGTATGTCCAAAATCACATTAAGTCTCAATTTAACTCTAATAATATGTAATATAATTCTATAATAGATATGATGAATGCTAAAATTTTCTCTACTTTTTAAACTTTCCCTATTTGTTAATTGTAGTTCCATACTATCTCCAAACAAAAATATTTTCAATCCCCTAATGTCTCAGAAATAGGGTTTGCTGCCATTCCTGTCCTCACAAAACCGTGGAACATTACCTACTTTATATGTGGATAGCACACCTGTCCTACATATAGCTTATTTTATTTTTTTTATGCGGATAGCTTTATGAGTTAAGAGCTCATGCGTAAGCATGTCCGTCCTAAATAAACCTGCCTTTCCCTCTTCCAGTTTATGTTGTCTAGTAGACAGCCAATATCCATTTTGTTGGTGGACTTTATATGTGGAAGTGGATTTAGGTCTTTACCTTTCATTAATTTGCTGCTACAAAGTAAATTCTTCTCCTGATCTGTTTCTCCTCCGTGGCACTGATCGACTGAAACAACCACATCAACTTCTCCTGAATCGATTTGTGAACTGCTACCAGTTATCTGACCCAACATCAAAACATTATTTCTATTACTTGCATTAGAAATTATAGCTAGCATAACAAATCTCAGCATTTATACGAAAGACAAACCTTTTCTTCTTGAGCAATGAGATTGGATGAATGTGGAGCTTCATTCCCAGTCGTGTCCGTTGAACTTTGGACAAAGGTATGGCGATCATGATATATGCCCTTCTCCTTATTTACAAAAAAAATATTTCAGGATCAGAAATTCCCAATTATTTCTTGTCCATATGATGATATCAAATGGTAAAAATAAATTTAAATGTTGCAATTAAACTCCTTTGCCTTCTTTGGTTATGTACTAGAGGCTTCTTGGTAATTTAGTGCCTGGTCTCTCTTTGCTAGATGCATCACGAGAGAATAGCTTTAAGGCAATGTTTGAAATTACCCGAAGCTGTGCCAACGCATCTTTGGCAGCTTTAGTCCTTGCAAACTTGGTATTCATATCTGACCCTTCTCCATTTATACTGAATTCCTCGAGCTGTATTTGTATGGTGGCCACAAAATCTTTCCCTCTTGGAGTGATGGGCTTCCAATGGTGATCATAATGTTGCTGATCACAGAGCTCATACAACTCTCGTAGTGGTTGTGGTACCATGTTTTCAGGTGTAACAATGGGAGACAAAATAGGTTTTATTTTATCGCAGACAACATTTAATTCAAATCGGCCATCCACTAATATTGCACCTGAAATGCTTTCTAATAAATCTCCTAGTACCTGCATCCAAGAAAAATGGTAAAATTATATTATTTTTAATCTAAGAGGACACTTAGAGTAATATACAAATAAAGTACAATGCTTATCACGTCTGCAAGCAAAGTCCCTATGATCTACTTACTAAATAACAAAATAAATTAATACATTTATAAAAATTTCACATGGGTTTTTAATAAAAATAAACAAATAACAAAACAAATTTATAGAGATATCTAAAATATATTTATGTAAAAATATTCAAAAATATTAAAATTATTTTATTTATTTAAAAATTATTATATTTTTATTTATTTATATTATTTACTTTATATGATTATTTTATCTACTTCAGAACAATTCTTGAATAATTATATTTGTATATATAAAATAAGACTCCTCATACATGTATTTGTCCATCAAAAAAATCACTTTATGTGAAAAAACAAATACAAATGGACTGACTCTCCATAAAAATGCACCAAACTAAAATTGAAGGGACACTTCTCACAATGTAAAGCTAAATAACTTGCCTTGGGAGCACGCGTTCCTCCTCCAAATGATATGGATTGGCAATCACCACCTTTACACTGTTCAAAATCCTCTACAAACTTTGCTATTTGATTTTTTATTTCAACTGACTGATGACAAAGATAGTTCTGAATATTATGGTTCACTGTTACTTGGGCAAAGTTCTGATTGTTAACAGCTACCTGCCGCAAATCTGATAAAATTCCGGGAGATAGTTCTTGGTATGCTGAATATAGATGCCATGTAATAAGAAGATCCAACACTGAGTCACCTAGGAATTCTAACCGCTGTACAATATACACGTAATATTAACATTCAGTCCTATATTCTAGAAGAATTTCATCTTGCAAGAACTATCGTAGTACTATTTGCCTTGTGTAATGTAAAGGTGAAATAAAATTACCTGGTAGGAACATCTTCCGTGTTCATTAATTGAAGCATGTGTGACTGCTTCCACTAAGAGGCACGGGTTCTTGAAATAGTAATCTAGGATTGATTGCAATTCATCCAAACTTGTGTTTGAGACACTAGGATAAGCAAAAGAGCGATTGAATGCAATCTCTAATGACTTGTCTTCAATGTCAACCTCTATGTTCATCCACCGCATGAACTCAAGGGCTGCAATTGTACCACCTCCAATTAAGTGTGCTCCAATTAAAGCCTCCACAACATCTGATATTGTTTTTGGGTTCATCCATCGATGTCCCTTGTCACAAACTTTTCCCTTCTGGAGACTGTTAGGATCTCTTGGGTTGCAAAAACAAGGAACAATGTTTCTGCAAAATAGCCCAGGAGCAACCCATTTATCCACATCAAATGGTTCATCTTGAATGTACCCCTTGTTCACAAACAACATAAAATCAACATCTCAGTACTATATTTTCAAGTAAAGTAAAGAACGAACAAAGAAAAATTATTAGACTAAACATAAAATAGACAAAAACTCAAGTTACCCATAGACAATACTATATCAAAATGATTATTTTTCCAAATAAGCGATTAATGGTTTCCCATAAACAACAATATCAACTGTTATTGAATCAAACAGCTAAAATACACAGCCAAGATAGAAACCCAAATAAAGTATGTAAAGAATCAAACGTCTTTTGCCACCAAGAAGACACATATCAATATATTCCCTTCATATTAAGGTCCATATTATACTTGCCACTAATTTTCAAGAGAAATTTCAGACAAAAGAGCATCACGGTTCTAATACTTGGAAATCTGAGAAGACAAACACAACAGAAAAGTCAATCGGTATTTAACAAATTGTAAGACATGAATGTTAATTCAATTTTATTATTAGATAAATCAATGTTAAGATAGCACTTAGAAATATTAAAATAAAAGTTTTAGGAAAGCCTCTAAGTCTTTCTTAGATTACATTTTTTTTTAGAACACGTATATTAATATTAGTGATTATAATAAATTTAATTGTGCCTGTGGAAATCCATAATACCTGTTCACTTATGCCTCTGTCAATACAACTAATAAAAACCCTTAACTACTCTTTTCTTTTACTCATTAAAATTTCAACACTAGTTATCCCTATTTGCTAAAAACTGATATTATTACAGGTTAAATTTCAATTATGGTTATCCCTGTTTGTAGAATTTGAATGCTATTGTGTGTTGCATTTCAACATTGGTTATTCCTGTTGATACTGTTAACTCTAGATTTCCTGATAAATGTTTAGACCATAATAATGAAGGTTCAAACAATAAGCAATGGAGAAAAGCATGCAAATGAATAGTAAAAGTAAAAGAAACTAAACAGCAGCTCATTTTAGCGTTAGCATTTCTAACCTAAAATATATTTACCAAGATTTATTTAGCTACCAGCTTGTGAAATATCACAGTTTAATACCTGCAAATTGCGATCCAGTGCCAAACGATGAAGAGTTGTGTTACAAACTGCCTTAGCTCTACGTGTTGATAACTGTCCTTCATCCTCATTTTCATATTTTATAAACAGATGCCGACTAATGGCATATTTCAAAAATGAATCACCCAGTAACTCCAAGCGCTCATATGAAAAACACTCTAAGCATTTGCGTGAAGTGAGTGCTTCCATTATCTACCAGCAAAATAAAGTCAGTAGGAGGTTACAAATATAACTTACAACCCACGAAAAAATAAAGGAGGAGCAAGTAATCTTAAGTATGAAATGCAAACATAATAACAGTTTGATTTCCTTAGGAATAAAAGTACCAGTGACACAGATACAGGGGGGCAATCTGGGCGTTCTTCCCTGATTGCTTTATGGAGTTGGCTTGCAAGCATTAAAGAAGTCAGGCGATGCATGACAGATGGAACCAAATACAATGATCTCATAACAGAGCTTGAAACACCCAAATTCAAACACAACTCTGGATGAAGCTCTACAAAATTTCCTTCTTTCACAATAGGCTTCTGCTGGTATTTTGCAAGAAAATTGGGGGGTCGTTCAGCAGGCTTCACCAAAAGAAGTCGTTGATTCAAATTCTTAAGTTTCTTTCCATACCTGCAACTCATCATGATATGCAATTTAACACCATTGCAATCAATTTTATTTAATAAACTTGGATGGGCATTAAGACTATAAAAGGTGAAAAAGACTCACTTTTTCTGAAAATAGTCATTGTAGCTATCATAACGTGGCTTAGAATCTTTAGTCGAAGGGAAGGGACTCTTAGCAGTTTTGTCATGAATAATGTTCACAACATGGTAAACCATTCCATTATGAACAGTAAGCACTGCTCTATCTATCAAATTTGAAGATTCACAAATTTCAGATTCCCCTTGGCTATGCAAATGTGTTGTTCCTACCATAGGAACCTCTTTTTTATTATCAATATCAATGATATTATGGTCCTCTTCTGAAATAGTTGAAAGCAATTTAAATTCTCTAGCACTTGATGCGCATGTTTCAATGCATTTCCAATCAATACCAGTTACACCAGACTTATTGGATTCTAAGGGAAAGAGGAGATACATATAGGAGCCACACCATAGATTTTTCATTTCAGTGATTATTTTCCAATTCTTTAGACTCCCACAAATTCCATTGAAAATTATTTCTTGAAAATCTTTTGCATTCTTTAGCTGTTATAGAATACACAATGGCAAAACTATAATCAGTTACATACATAAAGAAGTAAATAAATAATTGGAAGGAAATTACCATGTATAGATTGGAACTTGAAATTCCTGTGCTTCTCTTTCCGTACCTGAATTGAGTCCAAAGTGATCTCTCCACTTGGCAAAAGTTTTGCCTTAACAATTTTATCTGTAGTTAAAAACAGATCTATTTCTGTATTTGTAATGTCATTATCTAATACAGATTTAATGAGAAGAAAAAAATTTGAATATGTCTTCTCATCATTGCATTGAGATGTAAAAAGCAGTTTGTAAACTTGCAAAGTTACTCCTCCGTCCTCTTCATCCCAGTTATCAGATAAAGCATTTACTTTAGTGGTTGAATGTAACTCCATTTTAGATATACCTTCAAGAAAGACAAAGATAATATAAGACAATTAAATCTTCAAATATCACAACCTATTAATCATGATAGAAAATCCCATTAATAAATGCATAATTACCATAAATAAAGATTTAAAAAGGAAAAAAAATCATTATCAAAAGTATTTTTTTCTCCAAGGACTATATGGGGTAATTTATTTTTTGGAGGAGGCAAAAATAAAAAAATTTATTCAATAATTCTTAAATACAAATACACCGAAAGGATTTCCAGATGGCCATTGCCATCAACAATCCACCATGAAGTCCTACAAAACCACCAAAGAGTACCCTTAGAACAGCCAAAGCTCCATCTAAGCCACTCTCTTCCCAACCCCGACAAGCTGAAATCGCACTCCTTGATCATCATGAATAAGCTCGAGGAGCTGCTGAGATTTATCATGGCCTGAATCACCCCAATCAATGACATTCTGATTACAAGTCCCTTCAGAGGTCCATTTAGCTAAACAATCTGCCACCCTATTCCATTCTTTGGGAACATGCACAAAAGAGATTAACTCAAAATATTTGTGGGCAGACAAAAAATCTACTTGGCTACCATAGCAAATCACTAGGAGGCCTCTTGGAAATTCCTTTTGTTCAGCAGAGAGACCAGAATCATGGAGTTCGTTTCACACAAAAAAATTCTCCTTATGACTCCTACTATAAAATCTTAAGCTGACACTAGGGATGGGACACAAGGAGGGAGAAGAACTAATGCAAGTAAGTTTATAGATGCAACTATGGAAGAGAATATAAATAGAAATCAAGTACCAATAACAAATTCCTAGCAAGGTGCAAGGAGACCTCCCACCACCACCAAGTTAATATGAGGCTCTTAAGTTGGAATGTCAAGGGCTTGAATGCCCCTGCCAAACACCACTTGTTCAAGTAGTTGATTGAGGAGAATGCTCCAAATGTGGTGTTCATTTAGAAAAATAAGTTAAGCAAAGAGGTAATGGAGATGTTGAGCAAGAAATTGTGGAAGAATATTGAAGTGACTGCAATATCAACTCAAGGAGTATCAAGGGGTCTAATTATGCTATAGGATAGATAGGCAGCAATCCCGGGGCTTTGTTTAGACTTGGATCAACAA
>VDFB02047230.1:4562248-4768183 GCA_007258455.2 Sequoia sempervirens | reverse complement strand
ATTGCAAAAACTGAGGGAGCAAACTGCTTTCCCTCTAACTCTAATTGAACCGATATAAATCAAAACTTGAAAAACAAGGACAAGAAACATATTTAAATTTTTTCCTTGAACCTATGTACCAGAAGATTTGCAATCAGATAATTTACAAATCAAACTTTGAGCAAGGATTTACAGCTGACGGTTTTTCAATGTGTTTCTTCAATGATTTGGGGTTTGAGCAGAAGATATGCACATTAATTGTTTGTTGAAATTCCTTTAGAAGTTCTACTAGGTTGAGTTGCTAAAAAACCGCCTTGGCCCGAGGCAATCGAATCTATTGATTGCTAGAGGTATGTATATCAACAGTTTTGTAAAATTTATGTGAGGATAATTTAAAAGATAATTTAGTATGCAATTACGTGCTGGAGAATTAAGCATAGCAACCCTGGAACAAAATTCCTATCAGCTTCTTTTTGGTGAAGATCAGGACTCATGTGATAGCCTATCTTTATTAGGACCTAACAATCTTTATTTTCTAGAGCCACAATACCTAGTCTTACATCTTGAAGAATGATTGCAAAAATAACCTGAGTGCCTGCAAATACAGAAAGTCTAACCTTTTCAGCTCTGCAGATCCTTATTGTTCTTGGAGTTGGCTTCAATAGTTGCCTTGACTGAAGTAATAAATAATGGTATTTGTGATTGGTTTAGATATCCAATTCTTTGATATTGGAATCAGATGATAAGTTCCCAATTTTATACAAAATCAAAGAAAACAAGGATTTGTACCATAGCCACCTCTAAACACCAGTAACTGCGATGAGCATCTATCCCATTACACATTCATTTTCTCAAGATATAGTCATACCTTTATTTTTGTTACTGTACGTTGATTCAAATGGAAATACAGCAACCATATCCTAACACCACATCTCTAGGTGACTTGGATTTACAGTGATAAACAAGGCATACATCAGATGTCTAAGAATATTCGCACAATTATTTTGGTGAGCAGTTGCAAAATTGCTGCTTTCAGTTAGAAGAAATATTAGGTTGATTTTGACTTGATAATACTTAGATCTAAAATGCAAACACTGGCTTATTTCGATGCCCTAGTCCAAAGCATTTCTGCCAATGGGTTCTCAAACTACCCGTTAATAAGCTATTCCTTACAATACATCTAGATTGATGTTTATGTTATTGAAACTACATACTCATTTTCAACTCCAAGAACCAGACAAGTTGATCACAATCTTTGAGATTTTGCACAAGATAGCTCTACGTTTAAAAACCCATGATGGTAAGAAGCAGGGTATGCAGCATTCAAACTAGACCCACTATAGTTAAAAGTACCTTTTTCCCATATACCAACTTAACCAATCATGTTAAAGAGCATTTCCTTCTGACCAGCAAAATGCCCATTTTGATTAAAAAGTTAAAACTGATACAACATGAACTAGATAGCCCATGCCAGATTACCTCATTAGGGTAAAACTGTGTCTGCCCAAATTATATTAAACAAAAAGTAGAGGCAAAATTAATAAGCAGTTTGTTAACAGACTTCTACCATTGGCCCCAATGGGGCTGATGTTGATGTGGCTATTGTTGCATTCCACCAGAGGGGTTACTGCTACTAGTCCCCCCAGTGCTATTGGAGGCGATCATATTATAAGGCATCATATGAGCATACATAACTCCGCTAGAGGGATGTCCATAAGCCACTGCTTGTTGTTGCTTAAATTAAGGCAGAGACTGGACCAAATGACATAAGGATTAACATTTACATCAGATTAATACTTTGATCCAATTTTTAATGCTTAGTGATAGAAAAAGAAAAGCATTCTCTTATGCAAGAACTTGTTGATGACTTAAAAGGGGAATACTTGGGGAACAAGTAGAGGAAGCAACCCTGTACATTTGGTAATGTGTTGAACAATAAGATGATAAGATACTATTTCCAGTTTTATAATTTCTGGTAAATTTACTCGTCAACGTGAAATTTTGACTTGATCAATGGTGCTCTATTGAAAACACAGATACAGATGCAACTTCTCAGGGAAATGAGATCAGAGGCCTTCGCAAAACATAACCAAAACCAAACAAAGTAAATATACCTGATGCCCACCTGTTCTTTCTATTGTATTCAGCTGATTTTGGGTATTCAAGGAACACTATACAATCAAAGAGGCATGGATGGAACTTTTTTCATCTTTCTAAAAACACCCAATACTGAAAAACTTGATTAGGGCTTTCATAATATTGTGTAGGATCTGTATAATGAGACAAACATAAACAAGGCGCCATTTCCCTCCATAGAGGCCTCGACAATTCCTCTTGCAGGGCAGAGATTGGATACCTGATGGCACGCAAGTGGTGGGGGAAGGGGGTCGCCTCTGAAGCCGTCAAATTGTGTCTCTCCACCGCCTTCACTGACATGCAGGGTTTGGAGTGCATCGAAGGTCTAGTGGAGCTGGAAAACGTGGCTTCTCAGAAAGTCTTGGAGAAGGCCGGATTTGTGAAGTGATTTATGATGTATTTGATCTAGTTGTTGATTGAAGAGAGTGTTAATAGCAGCGACACCATTGTGAGTCATTTATGGCACCACTTTCGCAAGAAAATCTGATACGATTTTATAGCTATTAAGATTTCGTGGAAGATTGCATATTAAATATCAACTCTGTCGGCAAAAAATGGTGACTGAAAATCATAACTACCAGCGGAAGAAACATTGTATTCTGGCGAAAAAAAGGTTGTATATCGGCGTGAGATAGGTTTCAGCTGAAAGTTCATTGTATATATAGCCTATAGGCTAAAGAAGAATGGTTTGAAGGTTTTGAAGGAAACAATTCAATATATAATATGTGAATAAAGGAGCAGATTTGAACAGAGAAAAAGGCAGAAAATATGAAGTGTGTTTCAGATTCATTCTAAAATATATAAGCAGCCCATAGATGTAGAATAAAGGCAGCTTTATAAGAGTTTAAGGCAGAGTTATAGAGAGGAATAAGTGCAGGTTGAAGAGCAGATTGAAAAAGAAATTTAGAGCAGATTATAAGGCAAAAATCCATGTGAAGATATTGGTATAAATATGACCAGTTTTGTGAAAGGAATTGGTGCATGATTTGGATTAGATTAGTGGAAGAAGAAAGGACATTGTTGTGATCAGAATTGTGAAAGGAAAGAAGACATTGTTAGTGATTAGATTTGGAAGGAAA
The DNA here is from genome assembly GCA_007258455.2 of Sequoia sempervirens. Taxonomy (NCBI): domain Eukaryota; kingdom Viridiplantae; phylum Streptophyta; class Pinopsida; order Cupressales; family Cupressaceae; genus Sequoia; species Sequoia sempervirens. The sequence goes on along the minus strand of VDFB02047230.1, from coordinate 4,764,989 downwards.
ATTGTGATTTAAGTTTGGATCAGATTTGTGTTTGAATCATATTTGTGGTTGAATCAAATTTGAGTCTGAATCAAGATTGAGTTTGGATCCGATTTAAGATTGGATCAGATGTGGTGAAGGAATTAATTATATCAGCTTTGAAGAATTAAAAGGGTCGAAGCCTATCTATTGAGGTTGGAGCCTCTTGCTGGGTTGGAGCTCAGTTTGTGTGTGGGAGTTGGAGCCTATCAAATAGAGGTTGGAGCCTACAGGAAGAAGGAGATTAAACTATACTATATAAGCAATATTGTGCCGTGGTTTTCTCTCGAAAGGGTTTCCATGTAAATTGTGTGTTCTCATTGTGTTCCTAATTTCTCTATCTTACTTGAATGATTTTAATTGTGATTGGTTGAGTTTTGAAAAAAGAAAAGGATTGTTTGATACTAATTCACCTTCCTGCCCACCCCTCCCTCTCAGTATCACCTTGTGCTCAACAAAGTCTATATGCATCAAAGAATGTGACATTGTTGATTTTGGGATTAGTGCTAAGAAGGTAGTATTCCACCCTCTCAGCATAGCCTTTCACCTTTTTCCTCTTTCACTGTGTCCACACATCTTCTACCACAATATGCCAAAATCTAAAAAGAAACCTAGCTTGGAACCTATCTGGTCCTATGCTTTCCTAGACCTAAGAGAGAAAGTGGCCACCTTGACCTCATCAAGAGAGAATGGTTTCATCAACTCCTCATTCTGCTCATCCATGATAAGTCTAGGAATAATAATCAATAATATTTCTTGAGTTGCATGATCAATCTCCACCTCCTTCATAAGTAGCTGAGAAAAGAACGATTCCTCTTTTTCCTTTGTAACTTTTCCCCTCAACAGAAGAATGATATTTTCTATTCTATTATCTTGCCACTTAACAATAGTGGAAAGATGGAAAAACTTGGTATTCTTATTGAACAAAGTGTAACTATACAATAATATATGTTGATCTTAATGCAACCAAATTCAATAACAAATGATAGGTCATAAATGGAAATAGAAATCAGCTGTAAAGTAGATGTACACTTTAACACGAATTTATGTGGAGAAACTCTTTCAGAAAAAAACTCCATACCCAAATAGACCCAAGCCTACATTAATGATAAAATAAGTTAAAATACATCAACTTATCCCTCTTAACTTCAACAACATAACAGTTCTTGAATGACTTGCAAAATAACACAATCCTACTACCATCTCAAGGCACTAATGTATAGGAGAGATGAATACAAGATACCATGAATGGTATTCCAAAACGAGTGGTCAATGTTGGCATATGGCTTCTAGTGATGTCATTGATGGTAACTGAAGTCATTTCCATGGTCCGTAGATCAGTATCTAGTCATACCGGCAGATAAAGTGAAATACTATGTGTTACCGACAAAACACTTGAAGAACAGGGTATCCGGTCAGTCAGTTAATCTTTCTACTTCACTGGATCATCATTTTGAGTTGTGGATCCCCGAAATTGTTTGTTGAGCATGTATGTTATCTTATTACTGAATTTTGTGGCGTTGCATTAGTTGTTGTACGAGCTTGGAGGTCCGGTAGGATGTTTTCTATCTATTTGCTCATTGTAGCTGACTCAGTGAATGTGGCGCGTTGTGGATGTGTAAAGTAAAATTATTTAAAATGTTTTTATGTTCAAATATTTAATTATGGGTCCTAGCTATAGTCTAGCCGACTTGTATGGGTGTGCATTAAAATTGTTCATGATTTGGGCCGACAGATGATAATATTTCCAAGTTTTATTAAGGCCAACCTATAGCGACTTGATTTCTAGATGCGGATATATATAAGAGATTCGATATATCATTTGCAATGTGAAGAAAGAAGTGTGGTGGTATGTTGCGATCATTAGGAAGAGCGATTAGGCGATTATTTACAGTTTCACTTGTGCATTAAGACTTTTGTAGAGCGAGTTGTGCAGAGCAGTGCATAATTGTTGAATTAGTCAGAAGGACAAAAGATTATCTACAAAGCTTAACTGGAACTGTAATCAGGCATTGTAGATGCTATTTCATTAGTTCACTTTTTGGATCCATTCCAAATCATTGTAGGGCAGTGAGCCCATCCATTTTGAGCAGTGAGCTCTAGGCAGTGAGCCTAAATGTAAGTGCATTCCCATTTTGTACTTTTCATCTTGGGTATACTCATATTATATTGTGGATCATTATCCACTGCGGGTTTTTCCCCAATAGGTTTCCAATGCATCTTGGGTTCTCTCGCCTCTCCTCGATGTGTTAATTGCTTCATGGTGGTTAATTGCCGGCCTCATCAACCGGGAGATTAAGCAAGTTTGAAAAGTTTATTATTTCCGGTGACAACCTGACACTCTCGCCTTGTCTCATTCTATTTTGCCAACAATTGGTATCAAAGTCATAATGTTTTAGCAGCTTCAGTCGATCCTTCCAGCTCAGCCCTATTGAGAGAACATAAATTAAATGATAGTCGTTGGCTATTTAATTTATATTTGTTATTTTTGTGTTATCTTCATCTTATAGTATGGCCGACATGAGAAGATGCAAATTTATCTTGATCTTTTATTAGAAGACAATTAATATTTGTTTATTAATTGGAGCCAACTTCATTCTTCTTGGGATACGATTTTAAAGGTGGTCGACCTCTTGTGAAGAGGTGTGAATATTCATTCAAGCCGACATATGTTCAAAGAGCCACGAACAAATAAAGAGATATAGGTTATTTGTTGAGGCTGACTTTCATTAAAGAAGAGTCGCGATTTCTTGGAGTGAAATCATATCTTAGAGTCATGATTTTTGAATAGAGGCCGACATGAAGTATTTTAAGGGATGTGTCTCTCCCATTCATTTGTATATATACACTTTGATTCGTCCATTGTAAGAGATGCAGATCAGTTTGGTTATTCACATAAGTTTTGTATCATCAAGTGCGCATATATTATTCAAGTGTGAATACAAGACACAGGGTGAACATATACAACGCTAATACATCACTTAGTGTGAACTCCATATAGTGTGGAGATCATACAGATTGAATACCATCCAGTGCAAAGTATCATGCAGGTGAAATTTCGGTAGATCTGTATTCAGTATTAGGCAGGTGCGAATCTGTATTCAGTGTTTGCCAGGTGTGAATTTTTGTAGGTCTATACTTTGTCATGTGTGAATTCTCCTTAGTACTTCAAGATCAGATTGTGTATTGATCTAAGGACAGGTTGTGAACTCTCATATGAAGTGCTAGTTTGATATTTGTTATTGCATCTTACCAAGTGCTGAATATTGGTCTTGAGTTAGACCTAATTGTAAAGTGAACTGTTGTCATTGTTTAATATATATAAGAGAGATCTTTGTTGCTGGGTTTTTTCTCCCTCAAGAGGAGGGTTTTCCCAGGGTATCTGTTGTGTTATTTTGTCTGATTTTGAATTATTTTCTATGCATTTAATCTGTTCACATAAATTTAACATGGTATCAAAGCAGGTTTGAGGATCGTGATCAGATTTCTGCTAATCAACATACCTTTTGTTGCTCACTTATATACTGCCAGTCAAGATGGTGAATGGCTTGAAGGTTGAAGATAGACTCGAAGGTGCATCTAATTTCATTTCATGGAGATTTAGGATCATGCTCACCTTGTGTGAAAATAATTTGGGTGATTTCGTGGAGCCTAGCATTTCTGAACCTAAGGAGGAAGAAGAAAAGGAGTGGCTGAAGAAAGACATCAAAGCAATGAAGATTCTGGTTGACTCTGTCAAGGATCATATTGTTCCTATCATTTCTAAGTTGAAGACAGTGAGAGATATGCTCAAGACCTTGGAAGAGATGTACGAAGTCAACAATACCAGCCGAGCCTTTGCACTAAAGCATCAATTGCATCATGTGAAGATGTCAAAGGGAGAGTCTGTTACTACATACTTCATGAGGATTTCAAATTTGAGAGACCAGCTCTCAACAATTGGGAATATAGTTGATGACAAGGATTTAACCATGCTCGCCCTCAATGGGCTGCCTTTGTCTTGGGAATCCTTCATTCAAGGAATCAGTGCAAGATCAAAATTGCCTAAGTTTGATCGCCTAAGATCTGATTGCATTCAAGAAGAATCAAGGTTGGCGGCAAGAGGCGTTGGTCAAAGTTTAAAGAATGAAGACATTCATGTTCTCACCTCTCATGCTTCAAAGAAGAAAGGAAAAGATGGAAGGAAAGGATTCTTCAAGAGGAATCGGGACAAGGGAAATGATAATGCACCTCCATCCAAGAAGAAGAGGGATATGTCCAAGATTCAATGTTTTAGGTGTGATGAGTTTGGGAACTTCGCCAAGGATTGCCCAACTAGGCCTAATCAGCATGCTTCATTTGCGGATATGAATAAGTCCTCTCCTCAGAAGGATTCTAGGGAATTTCTATTTTAAGTCATGGGCCTGTGTTCAAGCCGTAAAAGTTGTGTGTTGATCTGTGCTTAAAATCAGCGTATCTTGCATCCTTCAGGATATTTAAAGAGATAAGTATTCCTTGTTTGTTAAGTTATATCTTTTATTTTTTTGGATCTTGTGTGATTAGTATAAAGAGATTGTTATTTCTCTTGAATTGTGATCTCTAGCATAAAGATCCTTTGAAGATTTCAAATTATCTATTGTGAGTTGATTCATACTAATCATGTAGATCCTTGAAGTATGACTTTGAGATGAAATAAAAAAAAGGAGAAGAGATTTGCATTTTCGTTGTGATAGGTTGATCACATCGATATCATTCTCCAATGCATGCTTTGTGATAGAACCTTGAACGCTTGGAGAGAGTTGGTTCTACATGCTAACCGCATAATGCATTCAAGAAATCTGTAGTTGTGCAGATTGTTTTCTTGTTGTGCTGAGTTTGGCACTCTCGAGAGGAGTAAAAGATGAACGAAAGAGTTATATCAAAATTATATAAAGATAAGTTCTTCATCCCTTTAGTTTGATCTTTTGATATATTTCTCTTTCAGAATGATTTACTTATTCATGTTCTAACATTATGCATAAATTCTTATGTGTTCATGCTATAACCTGAGATAGTAAACCTTGTATGATATTTCTTTGGATAGTCATAAACTGTTAGTAATCTCTCTCTAAATGCTTTGTGAACAGCTAGAAGCAGGAAAGTGATGAGAGATTGCTTAACGATGAAAAGATTGAGGCATCTTATGAGAAAGTTATGCCAACCAAAGAAATGATCAAGCATGAAGTCACAACTTGCAGCCATGGGACTGAGTTGGTGGCTAGAGGGAGTTCACTTCCAGAAAACTTCTTTGTGAGTTCTAAAGCAGGGATCGAGAGGGAGTTTTGTAACTTACTGAGAAGAAGTGAAGGTTGTAGTATTGCAAGGCCAAGTACTTAAAGATTCAGAGGGAGCCTGCTGAACCTATAGAAGATGGTTGTGTTGCAAATCAGAAGGGCACCTCTAGCGGTTGCTTCAATTTGAGTTCCACTATGATTTCCTGATGTAACAGGAAACAGTCATCTATGGCACTGAGTACAACAGAGGCCGAGTTTATTGCAGTTTGTGTGGCAGCTCGAGAAGCAGTGTGGCTTCGTAAGCTCCTTGAAGGATTGTCTGGACAATCAATGGAGCCTACTACTATTCATTGTGATAATTGAGTTATGTGAAGTCAATAATTTGTGTTTCATGACGTGATCCAAGCATGTTGAGACCAAGTACCCTCTATATCGATATGGCAATCACGAAGGTCAGACAATGAGGTACATTAGCACCGATGAGCAGACGCGCATATTCTCATCAAACCTCTCTGCCAGATAAAGTTTGTACTCCGAGATAAGCTTGGCATGGTGGGGAGAATCCGTACCTTGGATCGAAAGTATGAGTTCCCAAAGATTTCGCGAGCCTTAGACAATGCATTTCTCTGAGACCCGAAGAATTTGAGGTGCAAGCCCTGTTAATGCATTTTCCTCGAGATGGAAGAATTTGAGGTGAAAAGCCTTGTTTCCAATCCTCCTCGAGTCGAGTCATGGTAGATGACATGTGTGTGACTCCACAACATCACGCGGAGAGAGTCCGCGGATTTATCCCTCTCAGACTAGGTTTCACCTCCGGGAGAGCCATGGTGAAAGTCACGTTGAGGTGACAACATCACGCAAGTGGATGACATTGTACATACCACATGGGTGTAGCCATGATGGTTGATATCACAAATGAGGTGATATGCTTTCACGATGAGGTGATAAGATCCTTCCACATGGGTGTAGCCATGATGGTTGATATCAATGAGGTGATATGCTTTCAACATGAGGTGATAAGCTCCTTTCCTTAACATGGATGTAGCCATGATGTTCGTCATCACGTTGAGGTGATATCCTTCTCCTTATATCTGATTGCAGGCAATGATGGCTGATGGATCTCATATTGAGATGACTCGTATTGTGCAGCTGGAAGTTCTCTCCCTAGCTGAGAGGGAGTGTTAATGTTTTAGCAGCTTCAGTCGATCCTTCCAGCTCAGCCCTATTGAGAGAACATAAATTAAATGATAGCCGTTGGCTATTTAATTTATATTCGTTATTTTTGTGTTATCTTCATCTTATAGTATGGCCGACATGAGAAGATGCGAATTTATCTTGATCTTTTATTAGAAGACAATTAATATTTGTTTATTAATTGGAGCCGACTTCATTCTTCTTGGGATACGATTTTAAAGGTGGCCGACCTCTTGTGAAGAGGTGTGAATATTCATTCAGGCCGACATATGTTCAAAGAGCCACGAACAAATAAAGAGATACAGGTTATTTGTTGAGGCCGACTTTCATTAAAGAAGAGTCGCGATTTCTTGGAGCGACATCATATCTTAGAGTCACGATTTTTGAATAGAGGCCGACATGAAGTATTTGAAGGGATGTGTCTCTCCCATTCATTTGTATATATACACTTTGATTCGTCCATTGTAAAAATGCAGATCAGTTCGGTTATTCACATAAGTTCTGTATCATCAAGTGCGCATATATTATTCAAGTGCGAATACAAGACACAGGGTGAACATATACAGCGCTAATACATCACTCAGTGCGAACTCCATACAATGTGGAGATCATACAGATTGAAGACCATCCAGTGCAAAGTATCATGCAGGTGAAATTTCGGTAGATCTGTATTCAGTATCAGGCAGGTGCGAATCTGTATTCAGTGTTTGCCAGGTGTGAATTTCTGTAGGTCTATACTCTGTCATATGTGAATTCTCCTCAGTACTTCAAGATCAGATTGCGTATTGATCTAAGGACAGGTTGTGAACTCTCATATGAAGTGCTAGTTTGATATTTGTTATTGCATCTTGCCAAGTGCTGAACATTGGTCTTGAGTTAGACCTAATTGTAAAGTGAACTGTTGTCATTGTTTATATATATAAGAGAGATCTTTGTTGCTGGGTTTTTCTCCCTCAAGAGGAGGGTTTTCCCAGGGTATCTGCTGTGTTATTTTGTCTGATTTTGAATTATTTTCTGTGCATTTAATCTATTCACTTAAATTTAACAAAGCTAGTTCCTCAGAAAAATTCTTACAGCTTGAGGAGATCTTGGAAAGTGTTTCTCAATGGATACAAGCAGTCTTCAACAACAACTTATGGTGGCCCTTGATGATCTTGACCAAATAAAATCTGAGAACCAGGAATTGCAAGAAAATCTTGAGAATGCAAAAAAGTTCATTCAGTCACTAAAAGACAAAATCAATGAATCAAGGAAGAAAAGAAAGGAATTATGTGGTCAGCTCAAACAAAAGAACAAAAGCATGGAAGATGAACAACTGAGTCTAGCTTTGAAAGAGAAAACAGAAGAATGTGAATTTTTTTCCAAAGAGAATGCTTCCTTGAAGCGAGAGATGGAATGTATCATGATGAAAATGACCAAGGAGATTGAGGACAAAAAGAAGAATGAAGAAAAGCTTGCATAGTCTTTGAAAGAAAAATCTGAACAATGTAGCCGACTAGATAATGAACTGGAGCAATCCAAGAACAATGAAGAAGTGCTTGAAAAGCAACTTGATGATCTCAGAGATGAACTTGCTACTGCAAATGAGTATAAGGAAAAACTCAAAGCAAGCTCAACCAGACTTGATGAATTAATCGAAGGACTGAGGACTGATGGTGACAAACGAGGTCTTGGTTATGAAGAAGGAGAAAGTTCCGGATTTGGACAAAGGAACTCTGGACAAAGGAATTCTGAACAAGGAAGATTCAGACAAGGAAATAAGTTGAAAGGAGCCAAAAGAAATCCGGTAAGGCAACCAAATGCTCAAAGATTCAATGGCTATTGTTATGTTTGCAACAAATTTGGTCATATGGCTTCTCAGTGTAGGAGTAGAATGAATACAGGTAGACCATCATTTTCAGGTCAGTGTTTTAATTGCTATAAGTATGGTCACAAGTCAAGTGAATGCAGAATTGTGATGAACAACTTTCATAGAGATGTCAGATGCTATGCATGCAATAGATTTGGACATATTGCTAACCGATGTAGATCAAGACAAAGTCAGTGGAACAGTTGGCTTGGACAGAGAAATGTTGTGTGCTACAACTGCAACAAATTTGGCCAGATTGCCAGATTCTGTTGGAACAAAAGAGGTCCGGTAAAACAGAACATGCAATAGGATGTCAAAGGAAAAGGAAAAGTCACTACTAATGTGATTAGAAAGCAAATGCAAAAGAAATGGGTGAAGAAGAATCCCTCTGTAGAAGGAAATGCGCCAACACCAGAAGCAATTTTTGGTAATTCCTTAGGGAATTAATTTTAGGTCTCTGGCATAGGGGGAACTATCAAGAAAAACTCTTAAACCCCCTCTTGTAGTGAATGATACTGGAATCTGGATGTGTCTAGTAGGAGAGTTAATGTTTTTCAGATGTTGTTCGACCAGTTGGAAGCATTAGTGAAGAATAGTGGTGATCCGCATAAGAGTCATCTATCTCGGTGCCTGAAAGGAAGGAAATCGGATGAATTAGGGCAAGGGCATTTATTGCAAACTAAAGGAGTTAGGTATGTGGGCAATAAAAGAACGACTTCAACCCTCATTTGTCATATCACATTTTGAGAAAAGCATTTGAGAGCTCTGAAGTGATCATTGCAAATTTGTGGAAAGATTCAACCATAAAGGAGAATCCGTGATCAAATTCCATTTCGTCCCCGAAAGGTATTTATTGAAAAACCTGTAAATCTGTGTGATTGCAATCATATCTACTCCTCTGATAGTCAAAGTTAAGGATAGGCCGCATCCAAAATTTAAATGGCATCCATATAAGTCCGTAGATACAGAGCCCTTAGGTGCATTTTCATCAGTGTCGTACGGAGTCTTGCATATTGAGGATATTAGGGCTTATGTGCATGCAAACATTGAAGATTTGGGAACCTCTCATTTGATGGATTTGTACTCTCATCATATAATTCAAGAATATCTTATTGTGAAACCGGAATTCAAAACCCTAGAGGATAAGAAATTTGCACAATTTGCGAAATTTCCCATATTTGAAGAAGATGAATGGGTTCGATATGTATTGAGCCATGTCCATGATGAATTCATGTGGTTAGATGTGTCGTTCAAAATCACAAAAGAAGCTATATGTGTAGTTATAGGACTAAATTCCACCGATAGACTTCCAGTTTTGAAGTCTGTGAAGAATGATAAGGTTACTAATGCGACAAGCTCGCGATGGGACAAAAGTGCAATGACAATAGACGATATTGCTGCAGTGGATGTAAAATTTGCATCAATGGTTATTGGCTATAAGATTTATCACTCAAGTCGGGAGAATTTAGTATCCGACATAGCTATCTATGCAGCATATGAGATGGTCAAACAGAATGCAAACTATGATTTGTGTGAACTGCTCAGAAGCCAGTTATTGGAAAATTTGGGAAAATCAAGAAGGATAAGAAGAACATATTCAAATATGGTAACCTGCTGATATATTTGTTTTTCTACTTCTCGGGTGAGGTTCTGGGAGTTGGTAAAATTCAATGGCATAACGATGAACCGGTAGTTGTTCAGATAAGGAATATATTATTTGGACTAGGTGATTGACAGACCCGCAACACAATCCTGTGGGGTTAGTTTAAAAGCTTTTAGAATTTAATGCACGCCAGAGAGAGAATTCCTGCCACAATAGTGGAACAGTACAAAGACACTATTTGCTTCATGGTAGACATTGACCAATGCCATATGGAAGCTGTTGATCCTAGAACAGTTTGGATCATGCCTATGGGTTATGAAGTAGATGAGAACATTCTGAAGATGGATGCAAAACACCTGCTGAATTCTCCACTGGATCAGGGAGAAGAAAGGTTTGGTACTTATGCAAAGAAAAGCTTGCAGGTTCATTTAGAATTGAAAAAGCCCATGATAGTCAGAAGGGTAAGAAAAGAGACAAAAGCTCTTGCAAAAAGTATGGGCATTCCTATGAAGAAATTGAAAGAAGTGAGAAGGCAAAGAGATGAAGCTAAAGCAGCTCAAAAGAAAGAAAAGGCAGAATCAGCTGGTCCAGGAACATCTCTTGCTCACACTAGATCTACCAGGAGTTCCCCTGCAGCTTAGTCAAATCAAGCTGAGGCTTCCAGAAAGAGGAAGAAGAATAAAAGCACAAGATCTTACAAAGCTATGTCTGCAAATGAAGAGGAAGAAACTAACTCAGAAGTAGTAAGAGAGATAAAGGCTACTAGTACTCAGGTTGTCAAATTGAACAAGAGAAAACCTTTCGACAAAGGAGAAGCAAAGAAAAAGGCCAAAGTTGACAAGCCCAGTATGTCTGTTGAGGAAGTTGAGAATGCAGTGGTGAAAGATGGAAATCTCAAGCCACTCTATGATTGGTATGAGACCTTTGATGAATCCGGTAAGAGAACTCTCGAAGAAGCTACGATAAAGCATATGAATGTTTTTAATAAAGCTCTTGTTGAAATCATGTCTGGTTTGCCTACAAGTCTATATAATGCTTTGGAATCTAGGAGGGTGAGTGCCATAACAGAAGAAGAAAATCTAAGGAAGGGAGTTCTTGTCGATCTGTGCCCGAAAATGACAATTGAAGAGATGGGTTTATTCCTTGAAAAAGCTAAAAAGGAATTTAAGAGCAAGACAAGAGTAAATAAACTCATGATTGGTGAAACTAACGCTGTTGTCAATGGAACTAAGGAAATTCTAGAAGAATTTTTGTCAAGGAATAAGATTAACATTGAGGAAATCAATACTGAAAATGTTTAAGGAAATGAGGAAGTGAATGCGGAAGTAAATGAAAATAAAGAAAAGAATGTGAATGAGAACATGAATGTGTCCGATCCTCCAGAATTTGAGGATATTCTGACTTCTCCTAATGTGGAAAATACAGAGACACCTGTGGTAACTAAGGTCCCTGTTGAGGTGTTCTCTGAGGAAAAAGAGGTGCATATTGAAGAAGTTGAAATGCCTAAAGTCAATCCTGAATCAGAATCCAAGGTTGAAAAAGAAAAGGATCAAGAAATCAGGCTAGGAGAAGTGAAGAGATCTCTATTGGAGCAACAAGAAGAATCAGATCCAGAGTTAGATGAAAGCTCAATTAACCTATCCACTCTGTCTCCAATTTAGATGATGAGGGTCGCTAAAATTGCTCAAGCCAAAGCCAGTGAGAGGATACTGAAATCTCACATAGAGGACAGTGAACTGCTAAATCTTGCATCTGGAGTCTTACAGAAAATAATGCCTACTTATGTTATGGACCCATCTGGTTCCTCCTCCAGTAAGTTAAAGAAGCTAATAAATTTTGTAAATTCTCATTTTGAATCTTTTGAGAAATCAGCTTTGGTTAAAGTGAAAAAGGAGTTCAAGGAGAGAGTTGGTAGCCTAAATGAATTGATTGCCAAAGACAAAGATCTGTTAGGCACTTGCATAAAAAATATTCAAGGTACTATATCTGAAGGAGGAAAAGTGTACAAGTCTTGCTTGGTCTTGTCAAAATTTACTGAAGCAAATGAGAAGAAGGTGAAAGACATTGAACAACAATTAGTGACTGTTTCCAATACTTTTGACCCATTAGCCGGTAGTGTTTGTAAACAAGAAAGTCAGGTAATGTCCTTGTTCAACCAAATAAAGAATTTGAAACATGAAAATGAAAGGATTATTGGGAGAGTATGTGAACTCAGGGGACTAATGAGTACAAAGATTGAAATAATGGTGAATGCTTTGAAAGAGGCTAAAGATGCTATGGCCACTCCTGATCCGGTAAGTCTCGAAGCAGCAGAAACATTGTCATATCTTCTTTGCGGTCATATAACCATTTTGGAAACTTTGAGAAGTGTTTGGGACTCAAACTTAAGTGGACTGAAGAATGACTTTGTAGACGTCTTCAAATTTTTGTAAGTCTTAGTTTATATTTGTACAGTTTTGCAATTTTGGATTCCCTAATTTTGTCATTGATGTCAAAGGGGGAGAGAGTGCAGCGAAAAATGCCTTGACATTCTTAGGGGGAGCAGTATTTTGAATTTTGGCAGTATACTTACCAGCTTCGACACTTAGTCATTTTTCACTAAGTGTTGCCATCAATGCCAAAGGGGGAGATTGTTGGCATATGGCTTCTAGTGTTGTCGTTGATGGTAACTGAAGTCATTTCCATGGTCCGCAAATCAGTATCTAGTCATACCGGCAAATAAAGTGAAATACTGTGTGTTACTGGCAGAACACTTAAAGAATAGGGTATCCAGTCAGTTAGTTGTCAGTTAGTTAATCTGTCTACTTCACCGGATCATCGTTTTGAGTTGTGGATCCCCGGAATTGCTTGTTGAGCACGTATGTTATCTTATTACTGAACTTTGTGGTGTTGCATTAGTTGTTGTACGAGCTTGGAGGTTCGGTAGGATGTTTTCTGTCTATTTGCTCATTGTAGCTGACTCAGTGAATGTGGTGCGTTGTGGATGTGTAAAGTGAAATTATTTAAAATGTTTTTATGTTCAAATATTTAATTATGGGTCCCAGCTATAGTCTAGCTGACTTGTATGGGTGCGCATCAAAATTGTTCATGATTTGGGCCGATAGATGATAATATTTCCAAGTTTTATTAAGGCCGACCTATAGCGACTTGATTTCTAGATGCGGATATATATAAGAGATTCAATATATCATTTGCAATGTGAAGAAGGAAGTGTGGTGGTATGTTGCAATCATCAGGAAGAGTGATTAGGCGATTATGCACAATTTCACTTACGCATTAAGATTTTTGCAAAGCGAGTTGTGCAAAGCAGAGCAGAATTGTTGAATTAGTTAGAAGGACAGAAGATTATCTACAGAGCTTAACCGGAACTGTAATCAAGCATTGTAGATGCTATTTCATCAGTTCACTTTTTGGATCCATTCCAAATCATTGTAGGGCAGTGAGCTCATCCATTTTGAGCAGTGAGCTCTAGGCAGTGAGCCTGAATGCAAGTGCATTCCCATTTTGTACTTTTCATTTTGGGTATACTCATATTCTATTGTGGATTGGGCATCCACCGTGGTTTTTCCCTTAACAGGGTTTCCACGTAAAAAATCTTGGTGTTCTCTGTCTCTCTGATGTGTTAATTGTTTATGGTTAATTGCTTATTCATTAGATCTGAGATTAAGTAAAGTTTGAAAAGTTTATTATTTTGTGACAATTGATTCACCCCTCCCCACCCCCTCTCAGTTGTCTGTCCTTGTTTTGCCAACAGTCAATACCACACACCCAAAATTAGGCATCCAAATCCTCATGGGATGTCTCACTCCTCACCAAAGTGGTCAACATACCCTAGATAGGAACTCCTCGTAGGTACCTTACATCCACCTCCTACATCATAAATGTCATATATTTCGTCATAATGGATAAATTGATGAATATCCCAATCTTAGGCACTCCATGGTAAGATTGACCAATTTTTTCCTAAGATCCAACAATAGAAGATGCTCTTATGTCTTCTCACACATCTCAATCTTTACCCAATTTTCAATATCTCCCCAAAAGTATCTCTTGACTTAAATGCCACTGCAATTACATGCAAGAGGACAAATAATTAATAAATAATTTTCCTACAACATAGAGGGGCATCCATTTCCACTCTCTTCATGTCCCTTAGAGACAAAACAATTACTTATTGACAACATTAAAATAGAAGTATTATAACTTGTCTAGGATTTGCAAGGTGAATGGCACCTAATCCCAACAATTTTGACCCCCTTCCTTTAACCACTTCACCTTGGATTTTTGTAACAAAAACATCTTGTCCATCCTTAACAAAAAATTTGATTCCTTGTGAATGTTTTCCCCTTCTCTCTACTCTCAACAAAGATCCATGGAGAAGCTATATTTTGCTCTACTTCCTTTAAACCAACCTTCACAAAATCCTTTCTAGAAAATACATTTCATACCCTCTCCCTATTCCGTTTCCTTATTTCTTGTTTGACATATTGAAGTTTCTTTATCAGAACACACCTCCTAGATCCTTTGACATCATTGCATCACTATCCCTTCATCTTCTCTTGAAATTATAGTAACTCACCACACATAAACTCCATCTTGAAGGGAAAGCCATTAGGTTTACACTCCTCTCCCACCTCTAGCCAAATAGGCTAGTGATCCAAATCAGAAAAAATCCAAAAGGTAATATCTTGGAAGAAAAACTAGGAGAATCAACTAAATCTTTTGAGTTAGTTAAAAAATGATCTAGTCTTACCTTTATATGATTTATTCCAATCCCCCTTTTACACTTGGTAAACCATTCTTCTTTTGAAAGAGTATCCACCAATTCCTTGTGTTAATAGAAGGCCCCAAAATCAATTGTGCTGGTAGGACACCTTTGAACCTCTATAATTTTTAGAAAAATTGATCATAGCATTAAAGTTTCCCCCTACTATTAATGATCCTTTTGGGAATCTCCTTTGAAAAGAACTCATTTGATTATAATAATTATTTCTCTTGATCATCTAGAACATGGCCATAAACATTGGACATAATTAAAATTGAAATTTGCATGGACTCCATCTGATTTCACATGTATTACTTGTTGATCCAAGTCTAAACAAAGCCCCGGGATTGCTGCCTATCTATCCTATAGCATAATTAGACCCCTTGATACTCCTTGAGTTGATATTGCAGTCACTTCAATATTCTTCCACAATTTCTTGCTCAACATCTCCATTACCTCTTTGCTTAACTTATTTTTCTAAATGAACACCACATTTGGAGCATTCTCCTCAATCAACTACTTGAACAAGTGGTGTTTGGCAGGGGCATTCAAGCCCTTGACATTCCAACTTAAGAGCCTCATATTAACTTGGTGGTGGTGGGAGGTCTCCTTGCACCTTGCTAGGAATTTGTTATTGGTACTTGATTTCTATTTATATTCTCTTCCATAGTTGCATCTATAAACTTACTTGCATTAGTTCTTCTCCCTCCTTGTGTCCCATCCCTAGTGTCAGCTTAAGATTTTATAGTAGGAGTCATAAGGAGAATTTTTTTGTGTGAAACGAACTCCATGATTCTGGTCTCTCTGCTGAACAAAAGGAATTTCCAAGAGGCCTCCTAGTGATTTGCTATGGTAGCCAAGTAGATTTTTTGTCTGCCCACAAATATTTTGAGTTAATCTCTTTTGTGCATGTTCCCAAAGAATGGAATAGGGTGGCAGATTGTTTAGCTAAATGGACCTCTGAAGGGACTTGTAATCAGAATGTCATTGATTGGGGTGATTCAGGCCATGATAAATCTCAGCAGCTCCTCGAGCTTATTCATGATGATCAAGGAGTGCGATTTCAGCTTGTCGGGGTTGGGAAGAGAGTGGCTTAGATGGAGCTTTGGCTGTTCTAAGGGTACTGTTTGGTGGTTTTGTAGGACTTCATGGTGGATTGTTGATGGCAATGGCCATCTGGAAATCCTTTCGGTGTATTTGTATTTAAGAATTATTGAATAAATTTTTTTATTTTTGCCTCCTCCAAAAAATAAATTACCCCATATAGTCCTTGGAGAAAAAAATACTTTTGATAATGATTTTTTTTCCTTTTTAAATCTTTATTTATGGTAATTATGCATTTATTAATGGGATTTTCTATCATGATTAATAGGTTGTGATATTTGAAGATTTAATTGTCTTATATTATCTTTGTCTTTCTTGAAGGTATATCTAAAATGGAGTTACATTCAACCACTAAAGTAAATGCTTTATCTGATAATTGGGATGAAGAGGACGGAGGAGTAACTTTGCAAGTTTACAAACTGCTTTTTACATCTCAATGCAATGATGAGAAGACATATTCAAATTTTTTTCTTCTCATTAAATCTGTATTAGATAATGACATTACAAATACAGAAATAGATCTGTTTTTAACTACAGATAAAATTGTTAAGGCAAAACTTTTGCCAAGTGGAGAGATCACTTTGGACTCAATTCAGGTACGGAAAGAGAAGCACAGGAATTTCAAGTTCCAATCTATACATGGTAATTTCCTTCCAATTATTTATTTACTTCTTTATGTATGTAACTGATTATAGTTTTGCCATTGTGTATTCTATAACAGCTAAAGAATGCAAAAGATTTTCAAGAAATAATTTTCAATGGAATTTGTGGGAGTCTAAAGAATTGGAAAATAATCACTGAAATGAAAAATCTATGGTGTGGCTCCTATATGTATCTCCTCTTTCCCTTAGAATCCAATAAGTCTGGTGTAACTGGTATTGATTGGAAATGCATTGAAACATGCGCATCAAGTGCTAGAGAATTTAAATTGCTTTCAACTATTTCAGAAGAGGACCATAATATCATTGATATTGATAATAAAAAAGAGGTTCCTATGGTAGGAACAACACATTTGCATAGCCAAGGGGAATCTGAAATTTGTGAATCTTCAAATTTGATAGATAGAGCAGTGCTTACTGTTCATAATGGAATGGTTTACCATGTTGTGAACATTATTCATGACAAAACTGCTAAGAGTCCCTTCCCTTCGACTAAAGATTCTAAGCCACGTTATGATAGCTACAATGACTATTTTCAGAAAAAGTGAGTCTTTTTCACCTTTTATAGTCTTAATGCCCATCCAAGTTTATTAAATAAAATTGATTGCAATGGTGTTAAATTGCATATCATGATGAGTTGCAGGTATGGAAAGAAACTTAAGAATTTGAATCAACGACTTCTTTTGGTGAAGCCTGCTGAACGACCCCCCAATTTTCTTGCAAAATACCAGCAGAAGCCTATTGTGAAAGAAGGAAATTTTGTAGAGCTTCATCCAGAGTTGTGTTTGAATTTGGGTGTTTCAAGCTCTGTTATGAGATCATTGTATTTGGTTCCATCTGTCATGCATCGCCTGACTTCTTTAATGCTTGCAAGCCAACTCCATAAAGCAATCAGGGAAGAACGCCCAGATTGCCCCCCTGTATCTGTGTCACTGGTACTTTTATTCCTAAGGAAATCAAACTGTTATTATGTTTGCATTTCATACTTAAGATTACTTGCTCCTCCTTTATTTTTTCGTGGGTTGTAAGTTATATTTGTAACCTCCTACTGACTTTATTTTGCTGGTAGATAATGGAAGCACTCACTTCACGCAAATGCTTAGAGTGTTTTTCATATGAGCGCTTGGAGTTACTGGGTGATTCATTTTTGAAATATGCCATTAGTCGGCATCTGTTTATAAAATATGAAAATGAGGATGAAGGACAGTTATCAACACGTAGAGCTAAGGCAGTTTGTAACACAACTCTTCATCGTTTGGCACTGGATCGCAATTTGCAGGTATTAAACTGTGATATTTCACAAGCTGGTAGCTAAATAAATCTTGGTAAATATATTTTAGGTTAGAAATGCTAACGCTAAAATGAGCTGCTGTTTAGTTTCTTTTACTTTTACTATTCATTTGCATGCTTTTCTCCATTGCTTATTGTTTGAACCTTCATTATTATGGTCTAAACATTTATCAGGAAATCTAGAGTTAACAGTATCAACAGGAATAACCAATGTTGAAATGCAACACACAATAGCATTCAAATTCTACAAACAGGGATAACCATAATTGAAATTTAACCTGTAATAATATCAGTTTTTAGCAAATAGGGATAACTAGTGTTGAAATTTTAATGAGTAAAAGAAAAGAGTAGTTAAGGGTTTTTATTAGTTGTATTGACAGAGGCATAAGTGAACAGGTATTATGGATTTCCACAGGCACAATTAAATTTATTATAATCACTAATATTAATATACGTGTTCTAAAAAAAAATGTAATCTAAGAAAGACTTAGAGGCTTTCCTAAAACTTTTATTTTAATATTTCTAAGTGCTATCTTAACATTGATTTATCTAATAATAAAATTGAATTAACATTCATGTCTTACAATTTGTTAAATACCGATTGACTTTTCTGTTGTGTTTGTCTTCTCAGATTTCCAAGTATTAGAACCGTGATGCTCTTTTGTCTGAAATTTCTCTTGAAAATTAGTGGCAAGTATAATATGGACCTTAATATGAAGGGAATATATTGATATGTGTCTTCTTGGTGGCAAAAGACGTTTGATTCTTTACATACTTTATTTGGGTTTCTATCTTGGCTGTGTATTTTAGCTGTTTGATTCAATAACAGTTGATATTGTTGTTTATGGGAAACCATTAATCGCTTATTTGGAAAAATAATCATTTTGATATTGTATTGTCTATGGGTAACTTGAGTTTTTGTCTATTTTATGTTTAGTCTAATAATTTTTCTTTGTTCGTTCTTTACTTTACTTGAAAATATAGTACTGAGATGTTGATTTTATGTTGTTTGTGAACAAGGGGTACATTCAAGATGAACCATTTGATGTGGATAAATGGGTTGCTCCTGGGCTATTTTGCAGAAACATTGTTCCTTGTTTTTGCAACCCAAGAGATCCTAACAGTCTCCAGAAGGGAAAAGTTTGTGACAAGGGACATCGATGGATGAACCCAAAAACAATATCAGATGTTGTGGAGGCTTTAATTGGAGCACACTTAATTGGAGGTGGTACAATTGCAGCCCTTGAGTTCATGCGGTGGATGAACATAGAGGTTGACATTGAAGACAAGTCATTAGAGATTGCATTCAATCGCTCTTTTGCTTATCCTAGTGTCTCAAACACAAGTTTGGATGAATTGCAATCAATCCTAGATTACTATTTCAAGAACCCGTGCCTCTTAGTGGAAGCAGTCACACATGCTTCAATTAATGAACACGGAAGATGTTCCTACCAGGTAATTTTATTTCACCTTTACATTACACAAGGCAAATAGTACTACGATAGTTCTTGCAAGATGAAATTCTTCTAGAATATAGGACTGAATGTTAATATTACGTGTATATTGTACAGCGGTTAGAATTCCTAGGTGACTCAGTGTTGGATCTTCTTATTACATGGCATCTATATTCAGCATACCAAGAACTATCTCCCGGAATTTTATCAGATTTGCGGCAGGTAGCTGTTAACAATCAGAACTTTGCCCAAGTAACAGTGAACCATAATATTCAGAACTATCTTTGTCATCAGTCAGTTGAAATAAAAAATCAAATAGCAAAGTTTGTAGAGGATTTTGAACAGTGTAAAGGTGGTGATTGCCAATCCATATCATTTGGAGGAGGAACGCGTGCTCCCAAGGCAAGTTATTTAGCTTTACATTGTGAGAAGTGTCCCTTCAATTTTAGTTTGGTGCATTTTTATGGAGAGTCAGTCCATTTGTATTTGTTTTTTCACATAAAGTGATTTTTTTGATGGACAAATACATGTATGAGGAGTCTTATTTTATATATACAAATATAATTATTCAAGAATTGTTCTGAAGTAGATAAAATAATCATATAAAGTAAATAATATAAATAAATAAAAATATAAATAAATATAATAATTTTAATATTTTTGAATATTTTTACATAAATATATTTTAGATATTTCTATAAATTTGTTTTGTTATTTGTTTATTTTTATTAAAAACCCATGTGAAATTTTTATAAAGGTATTAATTTATTTTGTTATTTAGTAAGTAGATCATAGGGACTTTGCTTGCAGACGTGATAAGCATTGTACTTTATTTGTATATTAATCTAAGTATCCTCTTAGATTAAAAATAATATAATTTTACCATTTTTCTTGAATGCAGGTACTAGGAGATTTATTAGAAAGCATTTCAGGTGCAATATTAGTGGATAGCCGATTTGAATTAAATGTTGTCTGCGATAAAATAAAACCTATTTTGTCTCCCATTGTTACACCTGAAAACATGGTACCACAACCACTACGAGAGTTGTATGAGCTCTGTGATCAGCAACATTATGATCACCATTGGAAGCCCATCACTCCAAGAGGGAAAGATTTTGTGGCCACCATACAAATACAGCTCGAGGAATTCAGTATAAATGGAGAAGGGTCAGATATGAATACCAAGTTTGCAAGGACTAAAGCTGCCAAAGATGCGTTGGCACAGCTTCGGGTAATTTCAAACATTGCCTTAAAGCTATTCTCTCGTGATGCATCTAGCAAAGAGAGACCAGGCACTAAATTACCAAGAAGCCTCTAGTACATAACCAAAGAAGGCAAAGGAGTTTAATTGCAACATTTAAATTTATTTTTACCATTTGATATCATCATATGGACAAGAAATAATTGGGAATTTCTGATCCTGAAATATTTTTTTTGTAAATAAGGAGAAGGGCATATATCATGATCGCCATACCTTTGTCCAAAGTTCAACGGACACGACTGGGAATGAAGCTCCACATTCATCCAATCTCATTGCTCAAGAAGAAAAGGTTTGTCTTTCGTATAAATGCTGAGATTTGTTATGCTAGCTATGATTTCTAATGCAAGTAATAGAAATAATGTTTTGATGTTGGGTCAGATAATTGGTAGCAGTTCACAAATCGATTCAGGAGAAGTTGATGTGGTTGTTTCACTCGATCAGTGCCACGGAGGAGAAACAGATCAGGAGAAGAATTTACTTTGTAGCAGCAAATTAATGAAAGGTAAAGACCTAAATCCACTTCCACATATAAAGTCCACCGACAAAATGGATATTGGCTGTCTACTAGACAACATAAACCGGAAGAGGGAAAGGCAGGTTTATTTAGGACGAACATGCTTACGCATGAGCTCTTAACTCATAAAGCTATCCGCATATAAAATAAAATAAGCTATATGTAGGACAGGTGTGCTATCCACATATAAAGTAGGCAATGTTCCATGGTTTTGTGAGGACAGGAATGGCAGCAAACCCTATTTCTGAGACCTTAGGGGATTGAAAATATTTTTGTTTGGAGATAGTATGGGACTACAATTAACAAATAGGGAAAGTTTAAAAAGTAGAGAAAATTTTAGCATTCATCATATCTATTATAGAATTATATTACATATTATTAGAGTTAAATTGAGACTTCGTGTGATTTTGGACATACAAGTTAATGAAATTTCATTATTTTTATTGTTAATGTGTATATATAATAAGTATATAACAAAAGATAAAGATTAAAACTACAAAACAATTAAAAATAGAAAAACGACATAGCAATTAGATCTCCTATAATTGTACCTGAAGTCCATCCAAAAATTTTGCATCAAAATCAAAGTATAAGTTTATGTCACTCTCATGAGGGACTAACCTTATCCAATGGTACCCCAATCAATTCCTCATGTGCCTTATCATCAATTTATGTGCCATCTTCGAGATCAACATTCCAATGTGTTGTTGGTGTCTCATGATACTAAGGAGTGTATCAATCTTGAAGTTGCACCTGATCTTTGCCTAGAGATTTTACATCAAAATCAATGTCTAAGTCTAAGTCACTCCCAATATGAGGGATTGACTTATCTAGTGGTTCGCTAACCAATTCTTCATGTGCCTTGTCATCAACTTATGTGGTATCTTCAAGATCAACATTGCATTGTGTTGTTTTAGTCAATCAATGCCATAGAGGAGAAACAAATCAAGACAAGAATCTACCTTGTAGCAGAAAATTAATGCAAGGTAAAGACCTCAATCCACTTCCACATATGAAGTCCACTAAATAATTGGATAATAGGTTGTCTGCTTGAAAGCATAAATTGGAAGAGAGAAAGGTAGGTATATGTAGGATTCATGTGCTTATACATGAGTTCTTAACTAAGAAGGCTATCCACATATAAAATAAAATAAGCTATATGTAGGATGAAGTGTTATCCACATATAAAGTAAGAAATGTTTCATGGTGTTTTGAGGATATGAATGACAACAAACACTATTTTTGGGACATTAGAGGATTGAAGGTCTTTTTGTTTGGAAACTATATGGGACTACAATTAACAATTAGGGAAAATTAAAAAAAACATTAAGATTATAAGGCATTCATCGTATTCATTATAGAATGATGTTAAATAACATTAGAGTTGAATTGATATTTCACATGATTGTGGGCACACAAATTAACAAAATTTCATTATTTTCATTGTTAATGTGTATATATATAGAAGTATAACCAAAGATGTCCCCCTTGTCCAAATTATTAGGCAGGATGGAAAAGCCAATGTTATGTAGCCTAAGGCCAAGGTCCCTTTCCCCACCATTTTGAACCCTACACTGGATGTGGTTGAGGACTTTACAAAGTTAGTATTCATGGCTTCCAATTGGGAACAATCGACATAAGTGTTGGGGATAGTGAGGGATGTTGTCTCCTTGCAATATTTATTGACTAAATGGTTTTATATTGAAATTAATATCTTGAATATAAGGATGGATAACATGTACAAAAAGCTTAGTGGCCAAAGTAAAGTAACTTGGGAGCAAGATGAGAATATCCTTAAGGGGTGGGATGTTGTCCCTAAATTAAGGGACTTCAAGGAGCTAGCTAATTTGAAGCTGGCAGTGATGGGTATGGAGAATGAGAAGAAAGAAATTAATGAAAGACTTACTTTTCTAGAAAAAGAGTTAAAAGCTATAAATGGGAACCTAGAGAATATCGTGTAGGTTAGTAAATGCACCATAAGGAACAACACTACTTAGATCAAGATCTTAACTGAGAAGCTAAAAAAACTCCAAGAGGGGCAAGTCAAGCAAGATGTGGAAGTTGAAGACAATAAGAGTCATGCAAGGCCTATTATGAGGATGTAGGCTAGTAAAAAGAAGTCTTTTGAAGCCAATAAAAATGATCTCATTGAGCTCACTAAGCTTTAATAGGACTTTTATTTACATGGAATGGATGTTGTTGAGACCTTCAAGAACCATTAAGTGTTGGCATTGCATTCGTTCTTTTTTGGGTGTTATATCTTTTCTGCTTGGGGTTCTTTTTTTGCAAATATTTTGCTATGTTTTTGTTGTGCTTCTAGTTTTCTATATTTTAAAATAATAGGGTTTTGAGGGCCCTTCAAAACATACTTTTCCCTTAATAGAAAACTAGTATAACAAAATGTAGAAAAGCTACAACTACAAAACAACTAAAAATAAAAAATAATGTAACATGCCAATCGTTCACACAAATAAAATTCCTTAGTTTTCACTTTCCAGTAAATAAACTATGTTTCATAACCATTGACATAAAAAAATTATTTTCCAAAGGAGAACAAATGAGTACAAATGACATAACACATTCCATTCTTTGATTTCATTTTCAAAGTAATATTCCACGTATTACAATATTTCCAAAGGTTGTATACAAAATACATACATAGCTCAACTGAGCTTCAATATAGATGGTCCAGGAATCTCCTTTCAAATCTTGGTTGCCAGCTGAGGAGGAGAAGCATCACTCAAGTTTTTTTCCACCAACCACAGACTCAAATGTGGTCCCCTGCACATCTATCATTTGATAGATGGCCTTAGCCTCCAACAAAGAGATTGGTGGAGTAACCTCATAACGACAACCACTCTGAGCTTAGTGTTGTGCCCTACATAACTAGAACTTGTAGACACTACAATCCTAAACCAGCATGCATAAAAGGAACACAGTGAATTGACAATGGAGTCAAAGACAATCACACTACTTTGGCCAAAGTATTCTCTCAGTATCTCAAATGACAGTCATCCTATTCACATACACTATTCTAGCTCGATTTGACTTTAGGCCATTATAAACTATGCATAGGTAATTTCCTTCCATGGGTAGTCATTAACCTCATAAATAACCTATTCTCTTTTCCCAAAACATAATGGTACCTTTACCCATAAAGCATAAGCATAAGCATACGTTACCCCCTTCAATGGATAATCTATCCCAGGAATAACATATGAGCTTTCTAAGTCTATGAATTAACCTTGTATAAAATAACTTAACAAGTTATTCCAATTTCGTCAATCCTAGTATGTAATACTATAGTTGACTTTCAATCTCTCCTTAATATGGAGTAAGTACAAGCATTTATAAGGAAATCACAACAATAAGTCTTTTCCTTTCCTACAAGAAAAATTGATTATTTCTCTATTTCATGCAACCCATTACAACTTTTACTTTAAACACACAAGACAATCAATCTTTCACAATAAAGGAAAAACATGAAGGGAATAGAATCTCATGCTTGATAAATGATTATTCCAATTGACCCGTTGGATCTCAAGCTTAGTCTCCTCTTAAAATCAACTTAACAACAAACCCTCTCAATTTATCTCACTAAATTCCTCACAATAACTCTCAACAAAATAAGAATTCTCTCAATGGAAAATACAATTGATTGGAGCAATGTAGTGATGCAAAGAAGAATTGTATCCAAATGAGGTGAGAATTCCTCATATTTATACCCCAAAACTAGCATCTACAGCCTACAAACAAGGCTTAAGCTATGACACTTCTCAACAATATACCAACGACTAAACTTAATAAAGAAAAGGTGGTGGATTCTTATCAAAATATTCATCAAAACTATATAGTAGATCGACCCTATGCTTGCCAACAACAGTTTGACTATTTCATAAAGCACATGCTTCATTCAAGAAATCGACCTCCAGGCTTATAAGACTTCTAAAGGAAACACAAATTCATATTATGGTGCCAAGTATTCATCACATTTCCTATTCTCAAGATTGTTGTTTAAAACAAAGGAATCAATCAATCATTATCTAGCTACTTAGTTGACTTGGTCAAGACATGGTAATCGACACCTTACAATGATTCGACCTCCTAATTAGTGTTATTAATGCTTTGACTCAGCATGTCACATAGTATAGTGTGTTGCACTTTTATTATTGAGTTTAATAAACTTCATACGATAGATTTAAACTTTGTATTTTCCATCACCTTCTATCGTTAATGATAACATGGCTTAATACTTAGCACTGTGCTGCTAATATATAGTGCTACATTCATATCAAATCGACCATGTCATTTATACTATAAATCAACCATTAGCATTATATATATATATATATATATATATATTCTTTGACATTCTTTGACAATAAGTTTGTCTAATTATTCCACTTGATATTCGAATGAATAAGATCAAGCTAACATTTCATATACAATAACATTTATATATATATATGATTATACAATCAAACACATAAACAATTGTTATCTTATTGATAGGTATATATATACATGTCCCATTGTCCTCTCAATATCACCATGCCCATGAGCAACCCATCCATCAGCGTGCACAGGTACGTCTACCTATGTGCTCTCATGTACGTGTTCCCTCACATGTATGGGTTATTGTCGACATGCATATGTATACATATATACATTTTATGTATATATATATCATCAATCAAATATAGTAATATGTAGAAGAACTCACATGCACCAATCACTTAAACACAATATAAGAATGCACTTAACAAAAATCAAGATCCTTCCTAATGCAAACACATCAGGCTTAAGGATGACTTACCAACTCCCAAAACTATGACTTGACTCAACCATTCTATTAGGGAGTGTGTGTAAGCTCAGTTAGGTTTCATTATAGGTTACCCGACCAATTTCTTCTCTTGAGTGATACTTCCCCTCGCTTCTGGAGGATTGACTATGAACCTACATCCAACTTAACACATTTTCATGGTAGTCAGTCGTTCATCAAGAAAAGCATTTACATTTTACTTTTCATAGTTAGAATATCAAATTCAATAACCATTCATTCCATATATGCATTCCATTATATAACATTAAATGAAATGAACATTCATTCATAATTCTCCGATAAACAAAGTGCAACCATATACATTTCCAATCAAAATTCCAAATACATTCACAAATGCAATAATTTACCCTAACATAGTAATAGTAAATAGGTAAACACATAATGAGGTGTGACAAACGACATAATAAATAGATCTCTTATAAGTGCACTTTATTTTCATCTAGAAAATTTGCATCAAAATAAAAATCTAATTCTGAGTCACTCCCATGAGTGACCAACTTATCCAATGGTACCCCAACCAATTCCTCATGTGTCTTATCGTCAATTTGTGTGACATCTTCAGGATCAACATTCCAACATGTTGCTAGAGTCTCATGATACTAAGGACTATGTCAATCTTGAAGTTGTACCTAATATGTGTCTAGATATTTTTGGAGTCTCATAATATTTAGGAGTATGTCAATCATGAAGTTGCAAGGCACTAATTATATACAAGCACCAATTTCTCCACTTGTTGAGAGATAAGCCTATTCCTCGATAGACTAAATAAATTTGTATGTGGAGCAATTCCTTTTTGTAACTACGTAACTAGCAACCTATGAAATGTGAATAGAAAGTGACTTCAACTCGATAACATTCTTACCATGTGATGTATGTCATCTAATAAGGTCACTTTGAGCTAATGTAGCTCTAACTTAGCCTTTGGTTTGTTGATTTTTGGGCCTTGAATATTACAAAAGTGATTCACTACTCTTGAAGTTTAAATTCCTTGTTAGTGGCACATATTTTGAAGGGTTTTCATATTCTATTGTTTCACCTCTTCATCCTAAGAATGAGGAATTATTCTAGCCATTGGTGCATACCAATTGGAATTTCTAGATCATAAGGCACCATATGAGTGGAGTGTTCATAATGTTCATTTCATTGTCACAATAGGCTTAATATACTCCTTAGAAAATCCCAAATTAAAGTCCTTGCTATGAATTGCTTGCTTTTTATTAAAGGAAAAAAAAGTTTTGATGGGACCTAAAACCCATTACAAACTGGTTTTGAAGGGACCCAAAACCCTATCCAAACAAAGAATGTTGCATAAAAAAAAATCAGCAAATAATGAACAGCCTAAACAATAACAACCATCTAAAATAAACAATACAATTTGGGTTGCAACATTAAACAAGTAGGTTTTAAAGGAACCTTTAACCCTTACAACCAGGTTTTAACAAGGACCTTGGACCCTAACTGATCAAAATAATAGCTCGCATCAATTGTACTACAACTAACCAAATGCTTAGAAAACCCAATACTGATCCAAGGAAGACAACCAACTGATTGGTGTAGGAAACCCACACACCCCTATTATCCAAAGCTTCCAGCACAAATACACCCCTCTCATTAATGAAGGGATAAGAGAACAAGAAAAAAGGGTAGCAACAGCTCCCAAGTAGCAGGACCATAGAAACAAGATGAGAATCCCATATCACATCCACATTCTCCAACTCCACCTCAATAGGAGACAAGAAAATGAAACCAAAAGAAAGGAAGTACCAACACCCATCAACCTATCCAACATTCTAAGACTCTCCACCTCAATAGGAGAGTAAGAAGACAAAGCAAAACAAGGGAAGCAAGAACCCCTTTACCACTACACCACGCCCCTCCAGCCAAATCCGTCTCCACCTCCATAGGAGAAAGTTCCACCTCTAAAGGAGAAGCTAGAAAGGGCTCCAACTGCAAACAAATAGATCTCTCAACCGCATCCACCATCTCCACCTCTAAAGGAGATAACCCCACCTCAATAGGAGTCAACATTTGAAGAATCTGAAAGAGAGAAAACATGACAACAAAAAGGGTAGCAACAATACCCTTTGGCCTTAAAACTACTTGGGTTGTCAACAAAAATAAGATTTTCAATATGGATCCCAAGACAACCTGCAACCAACCTTTCTAGAATAAGACATTAGCAAACCAAAGCCTAGCTAGCCCCAAACCTCCAACAAAAAACCATCTCCCCTCCATAAAATAGACCTTCAACGAAATGAAGTTGCCAAGTTTCTCCAAACATGAGGAAAAGAGGTTCACTCTCACCCTTTCCAACAAACATTCCATAGAACCGATGAAAGCCAAAATAAAAATTGCCCCTAAAGAAGTAGCCCAAAACTCCACACAAACCCACAACACCAAGGTTGAGAGAGACATGGTAACACAACAACAAAGAATGTTTCCAAAAAGACAACCCTCAAGCATTAACCTTCCAAAAAGAAGGGTACAAAGATAGAGCACCCACAACAATAACCTAGCAGAGAGCACCAACAACGAACCACCAACAAACACAACCCACCGAGCGACCAAGAATTGGGTAGAAAAACATTGGATAGGGCTGCCAAAATATACCATAGAAAACACCAAGCTACAACCCAAATCAACATCCACCATCAACAACCTAGACCCAAGTGAAATAGCATTAAGGTTGTTGCCAAAAAGACAACCCTCAAGTAGAAAACCAGAGAGAACCAACAAAAAACCACCAACAAACACAACCCACCAAGAGACCAAGAAATGGGAAACAAAACATTGGAAAGGGCTGCCAAAATATACCAAAGAAAACACCAAGTTGCAACCCAAATCAACATCCACTGTCAGCAACCCAGACCTAGGAAAAACATCAAGATCCATGGAAGCATGATCATCATTCTTAGCATCTCCATTCAAAATGGAGCTCCTGCTCCTATTCCCGCCCATCCACTCCAATCCACCAAGCGGCACCACACGACCAACCATAGGCTAGCAACACGAAGAACCCAACACAACATTCCACGAAGCGGACAAAACCTAGCAGCCTTCCATCAACACCCAACAAAGCATCAACATCGTCTGGTTTAGACTCTCCATCTCCCTCTCCCTCCAAAGATTTCATAATGCTTAGATGTTGCTATGAATTGCTTGTTTCATCTTGTCAAGTATATAATTAGATGTCTCATAAATCTCTCCAAGGTTAGGAGAGTATGTATCAATATACTTAATCACCTATACAATGGATAAGGTGAAAGAACAATTGTATCTACATACAATAATAAAGAATAATATTCAAATAATAAAAATAATACATTTTTGTCTAAAATTTTAAACTTTAAATACAAAAATACTTACAAGTTACAAAAAATATTAATTCCCTACCTAAGAGTAGACCACCAATCATCATTAAGGATCCTATGCTTCACTCATGTTGGCCTCTATCCATCTATTCCATTCAACACTAACCATCATTAGTTATAGAGGCTTATGCACCTTAGCATCCTCTCTAGAAAAATGAATTATTTGATATATAGTTTCCATATTTTGAGGAATTCCTTCTTTGAAAAAGTCTCGAAGAAAGAAAGTAAGATGTGGTGGTTGAAAATGAACATTTGTATGTTTAGATTTTGCCCCTATGACCTTGAATTAATTTGTCTTTCCAATGTCTTTCAATGCATTGTTCAAGACATGAACACAACATGAGGTCCAAACTATGTGTTTGTAAGAAATATCTATCGTCATGCCAACTAATCAATAAAAAACATGTTTGGTCAGTTATAAATTTGTACATCATTTGAGACTCAACCTTCTACGTTAACCCTCAAAATTTAAAAATAGAATTTTGTATCCTTGCACTTTCATAAGCAATTGATGACTTTAAGAAAAAGAGGAGCCAACCTCAAACGTAACTATAATATTGATGGTGATTGATGCCTAGTTTTGGTTTCTTCATCCATCGTAATCAAGAAACACATTCTTAGTCAAGTTTGCCCCATGTCATCCATCAACAAACTTACATTTGAATACTTTCTATCAATGAGGGTGATATATTTTCTATGTTCTGTAGTGGGTATATGAGGAGCCAATGTTGTATATTTTTGAAATAGGGAGAATACATCATATGAATTGTGATATTATGTGTATAAAAATTTGGTAGTTGCTATAGTTGCCCCTTCTTGTGATTATATGTTCAACATCTTTGCAATTGTGCCTAGCCCATCACTAGTATTCTCTTTCTTTTGGTAGAAATCTCTTCTATTTGAGTCTCAGCATCCATGTCAAACATAACACATAATATAGATTCTATTGAAGAACCCTTAGATCTTGCCTCATCCTCCATATGCAACCTAGAAACCTTGGCATTCTCAAATAGTTTTTTCGCATCCTAACCCCATGTTTGGGCACACATAAATGATTATTTAGAAATCCCAATACAACTCCCTTTGGAATATCTATTGCAAACATGACACAACTTGTTGACACCTGATTTGAGATTACTCTTTATGGCTTTATGTATTTCTTTGTGGCCCTTTGTGCCTATAATTGTTTGGAGAAGTTTTGATCAAGGCCTTGTGTTTTGTTTCCTACGCTCATATTTTGTAAAATCCCTTTTTAACTTTGCACTTTTTATCCCTTTGTGTGCTTCTTGGTTCTACTTTCTAATGTGGTAATTTAATTTTTCCAAGAATGAATTAAATGAGCTCTATTGTTGATCTTTTGACTTCTATGCAAAGAGCCCATTGTTGTTATTATATTGAGCTTCAAGTATGTAGTCATATTAGCTTGGCTTTGAAATGCCCATAGTCATTTTTTTATCCCCATGCACTCTTTTCTTTTTTAGTGTTGACTTGCAATTGTTGGTGGCCTACAACTTAAGTGAACTCTTCATTTTCATGTGGTGGTCCTACTAGAATTCTTATTTGGTGCACTAGCCCAACGCAATCATGTATTTTCCTTTCTTGGAAAAAGTCCCTAGTCATTAATGCATTTAGCATCCAATGTGGAATTATTCTTTTGAAGATAGGACAAGTTGTAGTCTTTAGTTGGCCTTGTTAAAATAGGTCTAAAAGGTGAGGAGCTAATAAAATGCAGCCATGTGTAGTTATACGATGAAGATGGTGGGTCCTCTTTTCCTATTCAACAAGGTGTGGCTAGTGCCCTAAGTTTCTTAAAATTCTTAAGGTGGGACACATGTTCTATTGAATATGTTAGTGGGGCCTAACTTAGTGGTGGAAAAAATCAAGTACTACCATGTGGTCATTGGTGGCAGAGTAGAATGGTTTTGTTTTATTTCTGCAAGTGAGACCATCTATGCACTACATGCCATCAATAGAGAAAAATAGCAATAGGTAATGACCTACACATTCGCTTTCCTCGTTTCACCCTTAGTTGTTGATCTTGAAGTGACCAACCTGCATTTTTATTCTTGTGAGCATTCAATGAATAAAGAAAAAGCACACGAGTTAAGAAAAATGAGAGTGAGATGTGTTATGTGTTCCTATTGGTTGCAAAGGTAGTAAAATTGTGGGCATTTCTTGAGGCTATGATTACTTGTAGTCATCAATTTGGATGATAATCAACCAACACCATTGGTCCTTGGGGAGAATTCAAAGTTTTTATGCTCAATTCAACTATGTAGATAAATGAAAGACTTAATGGTTTCTTGCAGTAGTGAATATGATTTATGGAACCATGTTGTCATGTGTAGAGGATTTACCAAGGAAAGCAGTTAACATTAGATTTTTCTCATGCCTATTTGTAGTGACCAAAGGGAATTCAAGTCATTAGAGTATAGGTTGCCACTCATCTACAATTTATTATCACATTGGGATACTAAAGGCACTTTGCATGTAGATTGGAAATATTTTCCTTGGTTCCTGCAAAGAATTTGATCTAATGAATATTTCACTTGTTTGCACACAAATATCAAATTTGATTGTGTGTTAAATAAATTCAATGAATTCACTGTTTCAACAAAAGAGGTTTTTGCAACAAATTTAATAAAATATACCTTCTAACAATGTCAATTGTAATAAGTTTTGTCATCATAGAAGTTTTAGGGCATTATGGTTGCTTGTATATGCATAGTTCTCTTAGGAGAAAAATATCTTTTGTCCATTTTTTTATAGGGCAATCTATAGTGCATTCATGGTGATCAAATGATGCAAGTCAAAGCTTGAGAGGGTTGATGGATTAATTTGGGTGAAATCTAAAGACATTGTTTGGTGGATTTATCTCCATGATCTAGATCTCTACACAATTGATTAAGAGTGTTAGGGGATCATATATATGTCTTTGGGATTACTTTTTCTAATCTATTGTTCTTGATTAATTAATTATTGTAGTAGTTCTGTTTTTTTTTAATTCTTTGAATTGTCTTTCTAGAACAACATATGAAATTTATTCAATAGTTATGGGTCATTTAAGTAGATTTGGTTGTGTGAAGTTTCTTAAATGTTTAAATTGGATGTTGGACTGATGGGATCTTGTGTGTATTTCTAATTTTCTATTTTAGATTGACATGAATGTTTTTGTCTTTTTAAAGCTTGTGTCTAATATATCTTTAGAGATCTTTTGCATGTTGGGTTTCTAGGTTGCACATGAATTTTGAGAATCATAAGGAGATTAATATAAGGGTATATAAATTGTTTTCACATCTTTAGTTATGTTTGTAACTTATTATCAATTTGTTATAAAATAGATCTTTAGGTTTGCAAGACTAGTAAGCTAGTGTGATAGGTGTTTGGTGACATAATTGAGACATTCTTACACAAAGGGTGTGGTAAGTTGTGTGATCTAGTTTTTTATTTCATTTATTTTTAATTTTCTTGCTAATATCTAAAAAAAATACGCTTCTTGGTCTTATAATTGTAAAAGAGTTGCTTTCTTTTGTTAGTTAGCTCACATCTACGAGTAGCCTAATGATGAGTATGGCCCTTTTAATTTGAATTGACCTATGTTCCTTGGATATAAATTGCAAGTGCATTTTATAATATTTAAGGAAACAATTTGGTGCTTGAACACATCTAATTTTTAAGGAAAAAAGTTGGTGCTCAAACACTCTAATGTTTACTCACCCTACATTTTTATTTTCTCTAAAATTATCATAAATTGTAAAAGAGGTTTGGTGGATTGAATTTCCCCCTTTGCATAAGCCTTTAAGAAAAAATAAGGAAATTCAAAAGGGTTACTTCCCACTTCACCTACAACACTCCCACATCTAGAAGAACCCGGGCTAACACCTCTTTAATTTTTTTGTACAATCTCAACCTCTTCACTAAATAACCCTCATCATTGCTCGTTATGTTTTTGTAAAGTAAAATAGTTGCAAACTAAAAAGTGACAGAGTTTAAAAATTTTAATAAAAAATAAAAATACAAAAAATAAACATTGGATACCAATTCTACTTCAAATGATGAAGTGTTGGCACTCTCCTCGCTTATTCTCACTATTGTTCTATTCTCTTCTCACAATAATGTGAAATAAAAATATTAAAATAGAAAAGTGAATGTATTTTTTATTTTTAACGTGTAAGTGGTTTCTTCTAAGTGTAAAGTTTTGAAAAGTGATGTGGGAGGCACCCTTTTAGTTTTCTTTTTCAATAAGGAGCTTGGTTGTCTTGTAATGTCCACTATCCACAGGGCAATCAAGGAACATCATGGTCTATTTGTCTCTTGGTTGTTTCTAGATTTTTTTGTTCAACCAAGGGCCTAGGGATGGTTTCAATATATCCCTATATCCTTGGAATGTGTTAGGGAGGGGGATGTTGAAAAAAACACAAAATAGAGAAAACTAGTCCAAGTAAGTGATATTGTGCTTTAGTTTCACTGTAGGAATTTTAATCATAAATTTTTATAAGTTGTGCATTTGAGATACTAATTTGTGTATGGTAGAAAAATAATTTTGGCTTGTAAATGCCTATACAATTAATTGGATATTCCATTGGAATCAACTGGATGAGCCTATAATTTAAAGTTCATTATTAATCTCATGGCGTGAAATTCTATTATATTTATCTTTAGAGCATTGTTTCTTATAAAAGTAATTGATTAATAGAGAGAAGATTTACCATGGTGAACCCCTTTTAACATCATTTACTTAGAACCTACAAGATATACCTTCCAAGGAAGAGGTTTATAAACCTTCATAAGTGTGTTAGATAGACAATAAATAATTATTGAATGGTTTATTTTAATTTTTGGAAGAACCCCATCTTTTGTTGATGTTGGGACTATTTTTTTAGAAAAAGAAACTTGACATACTTTTTAAGTCAATAAAAAAACTTTGAATAACCATAATATAAAGATGCCAATATTTAATTTCAATTAGTATAATTTTAAAAAATCACTAATTTTCTAGATGGATTTTTAAATACTTAGATACATTTGTCATAAAACATCGATAATAAAATCACATAATTTCCAACATGAATTGTATTTGTTATTTTTTGGATTATATAAATTCAAGTTGATCATATAACCTTGCCACTAGTATAACTCAAAAGTAACCTAAATAAAATTAGGCAAGTTATATAATGCCACAGATAATATTCCAACATAAGAGTGGTGTATGAATATGAAATATTATTAAAAAGTTTATAAGCTTTCAAAATAACTATTCATTATTCACTTTTAAAATTGATTAGCTTTATAGAAAAAAAAATTGCTTGGCATCCACAAATTTATAAGATTCTTCTTATAGAATAATATTGTTTGGTACTCAATGGTGTATCTATTTTACAACATACATTTTTCTTGATTCATGAACAGGTGTTCATAGACATGATCTATATGAACTATGCCAAAAATTGTATTTTGGGAAACCTCAATTTGAGTTAATAGAAGAAGTTGGCATGCCTCATGAACGAAGGTATTTTCTAAACTCTATTTTCATGGTTATTTTGTTGGTACACTCAACTAATATTCACTTATGGTTTGTTTGTGTAGATTTCTATTTAAAGTTGTGGTAGACATTCCCAATAAAGAAAGCCTCTCAATTGAAGGAAAACAAGAAAAAGGCAAGGCAAATGCACAAGATTCAGCTGCATATAATATGTTGGTGGAACTTCAAAAACGTGGATTATGTTCTATACCCTTTCTATAGTTATTGTACTTAAATGATAATGACTATGAATGAAATAAATATCAAACATATTTTATAAACATCAAGCATTTACAATTTTCAAGGCTCATTTGTTTCAAGACCCTTTTTGTAATTATTATATCTAAAATATAATTAGAGATTATAACATGATCAATGTATTCCTTTAGAATGTTTTGGGATGATATATATAAGATCATGTGTTGATTATTGCTATTTCATATGATGATGCAATCTAGATTAGAGGGTAACTAGTTATTTTCTTATACTATGACTATTTATATATCATGTGATATGCCTAAACATGTGTTGGATCTACTCATGGCTTATGTTTATTCTACATTATCATTATGAGATTCACTTAAGTTGTTTGGTGAACATGGTGTGATGGTGAAACTTGGACTGGAATGGAGTAAAAGAATGCAAAGCAATCACTTAATCCAAATAACATACACCTTCAATTAGAGCATAAATAGAAACATAACACATAAATGATGTGAAATTCAAGAAATGATTATACCTTTCCTTATGTGAGATTTCTCCAAGATGTGTGGATGTAATTGATTTATGTGTAGGTTACCTTTTTTAATGGAAGTTTCTCAAATGGACATGTACTTAGGATGAATGGGTTTTCTTGTCTTTGTATTTTGGAGGGAGCTTGTTAAATAAACCTCTAGCCATGAAATTGAAAAAGAGGATTCATTTAGGAGATCAAGGGTGGAGATTAACTTGTTGGTTGTGCAATCTCTCAATGTGACAAGTAAAGGAATATGGTTAGTTGAGGGTGACAATCAAAAGTTCTCAAACATGTGTGAGGATGGAGAATAAAGATTTGTTTAGGATCTAGGATGAATGGTGAGGATTAACATTCATGGAAGAAGATAATATGGCAAGGGTTACAAGTGGAAGACTCACACATGTGAGAGAATGTGGAAATGACAAGTGGAAGGTCTCACACATATGAAATAATGTGAGGATTTGTGCAACAACGACCAATGGAAGATCTCCCATATGTGTAGGTATGTGGGAATTTGTATGATAATGACAAGTGGAATATCACACACATGTGTGAGAATGTAGGGTGTAGATGTTCTTGGGATAATGGATAGTAGGGATTAAAAGATAGAAAAATATTTAATTAATTAAAAATTAGGAGAGATCAAAGGAATGGATTAGCAAGGTTCATTTAATTAATTAACCAAAAGAAATGTTAGACTAGGTCAATTAAATAAACAAGATTTATTTAATGAGCTAGTGGTAGGAATTGATGAAGTGGAGTTAGCTTAATTAATTAAATAAATAGGATTTTTTAATTAATCATTGGAGGAAAGTTTGCCTAATTAATTAAATAATTGATTAGTGGAGATGTTGTGTAGGATTAATGATGTGAAAGGGGATTTTAATTGTATATTTTACCCCCCTTTGAAATGACATCGAGACCGTGGATCATGACCTCAAATTTTAAAGAAGATAAGTATAGACACTTAGTGAAATTGAATTGGTGGAATGATGCCTTAGTCATTTGTAAGGATGGAAGTTAGGACATGGTTTAGTGATGCTCCCTTAAGAGATTGGGTGGGTTGAAAGGACTTAGGTGGTCTCTTGAAAGGGGAACCTCGTTCAAAGGGATGGAAATGGATGAGAGGTGTTTTAGTACATAAAAGGAAGGGTTGGAGGGAGGATGGTTTGATGCATGAAGATTAGAAATGGTGTTAGTAAAAGGATGGAATATACATAGAGTTATGATGCAAGGGGATGTGATGGGGATATGGATAAAGATATGTGTGAGGATTGGGTATGGTTGATGGGAGGTAAATGCTAGGAAGACAAGTTTCATGTAACAAGCAACTAAATATTTTTTATCATTAGGGATCATGCACAATGATAGAAGGGATCATGATGATGGCATTCCAAGCACGTGAAATATGGATATCCAAGCATGCATATGACTTGATGCACTATGATTTGAAAGATCATGATGATGTTGATCATGAGGTGCCCCAATGATTGACTCATAAATGCAAGCCACAAAAGAAACACATACTTGCAAGAAAGCATTCACAAACAATGAAAATAAAAGACAAATAATACTTTTCCCTTGATCAATATGGAAGCCAAAGATTGATTGATTTGATGATGTTAATGGAATTTTTGATGTGGGAACAATATATCCCAATAATAATGCAAGGATTGGGAATGATATATTTCTATGGAGATATAATGATAGGTTGAAAATGAACAAGATTTGGATTTAAGCATGACTAATGATGAACAACATGGATTCTTTTGTATATGTGTTGGATTGTTGATCTAGAATTGTATAAATATTTTTTTCTTTTAACTGTGTGTTTGGAGAACTAGGAGCTTTGTATTAGCTACATGGATTGGATATTGGGTATGGGATTACAGTCTCAAAAGGATTTGAGTAGCTAGAATTTAGGATTGTGGATCTATATTAGTATTGAATTTTCTATTTAGGATTGGCCTACAATCAAATTTTTTAAGGAAAAATCTCATTCTAGCATTACAGTGAAGGTGTTGGATGGATGAGAGGGTGGATTATGGATGGAAATGAGGGATGAGACTCATGAGGTAAATGGGGGATGGGATGTAGCATTTGGTTTAAAGGATTGTCACATATGAATGATATGTCCCAATTGGTTATGTGTTATTTATGATTCCATGCTTGAACATATAAGGGGATTGTCAAAAACATATATTTAAAGATATTTTCCACTTCCTTACCAAGCTCAAAAGTAAGAATGAGGATATATATGATGGTATGGAATGCATATATGATGGATGGGAATGATGTGATGGTATGATATAGATGAATAGCTAATGGTTGTGAAGAGCATATGGGATGAGTAGGTGGAAGAAGCTTGGCCTAAGTTTAGGGTACACATAGGCAATGAATTTATGCATGATGCTCACAAACACTTTTTCATCATGGTACTTTCTCAAGGCACCATAGGAATAACTTTCATTATTGAACAATTTTTTCTTTACTATTTTGATTTTTAGTTTTTTTTTATTTGAGGATGAGAATTTCTAGATTTTGGATTCAAGCATTTGTTTCCATAGTAAGCTAATAGTATCTCATTTTGGACATTTTATTCAATTGTACCATGTTGATATTGCATTAGGCATATTTCGTTGTGAGCTTAATTGATTTATAAGTTGGATTATCCTAGGGTGTTGCTAAGTAAACTGGAGTGGGAGGTAGGTTGGATGAAGGATGTATGGTGGTTATGTGAAAGGTTAGATTAAAGGGATGTGGTGAAGTGGTAAATAGGATGTTGGATTGGGTTAGGTAAAAGGGGTGGATAGAAGCATGGGATTATGGAGGCATGAGTAAACATCATGGGACCAAGGAGAATTAGAACCAATAGTTTCACACACCATGATGTTTTTTGAATTGGATATTTTGTTGGATTTGATGGTGGCTTTTGTTTTTTTTTAATTATTTGACATGTTTGCTTAGGTAATTTTGGATTGTGGGATTACTGGATTTTGGGACTTTAGATCTTAGATATGGTATTTGTATTTCCAAACTTTTGGACTGAAATTATTTTTGTGCTTTAACTTGTTGGATATTTCTTGGATATTTGGATAGCATGGATTTGGAATTGCAAGATTTTTGGGTTCAAATGGATTTCAATTTTTTGAATTTTTGGGAGTGTGGACCATTAAATTTGGGCTTGAGATTTATCATTTTTTCTTTTGGGTCCTTATATTTTGAAGATTACATTTTTAAAACTGAATGAACTTTGGATGTTGGGTGCAAAAGAAACATTTAGAACAACATACAAAGAGATTAAAACAATATTAAACACTCAATTTAAAATGAAACCATACTAAGTTTCAGTTCTTCAAGGGTTTCAAATCAAGGGTTTGGTGAGTTGCAACATAGTGATTGTCCATTCATCATTCCTTTCATGTTTCATTATTTCAATTTAAGGTTTAATTACCAAAAATGAGGTTTGACCAAGGAAAACCCCCATTCACCAAAAACAAAAAAAAATTCCCCTCTTGTGTATGTGCAAGTTCATAGGTTGAAGAAAAGTTGACGATCTCAAAAGAGCAATTTTGCAAAGTTGCATTTGTTGCCACCTTTGTTGTCAAGCCATGGAAACTCAAATCCTGAATATATTTTTGGCTTTCTGATAGTGGGATTTGGGGGATATCAAGAGTACAAACATAGGAGCAGAGGACCCATAAAGTGATTTTGAAAATCCCTACAAGGACCCATTCGCCTATAGGTGAATGAGTCCTAGGTAGCCTTCAAAATTGCATTTTGGTGAGAGGTACACATCACTTTTCCATTTCTAGATAGATTGAAACTTTGTGGTTTCTATCTGTATTAGGCTTTAAATTGATGATTCAAGTTTGAATGGGCATAATTGAGTTGAGTTGCTATTTTTTAGTTTTTCTCCCAAAAGTGTTGTTCAAGCTAATACCCCCATCCTCAATCATAAGGAAATCTGTAGATTCCACCATTGAGTTGACTCACCTAAGGGCTGTAATTCAATTCTTTATGGGGATCTCTTTTCCTAATGAAATAAAGGAAAGATATGTCCCTCACCCCCATTTTCCACATTTCAAATTGGTGAGCCTATTTTTCTATGTTTCATTTTGGAGAACTCGACTTTGTACAAGAAAATTCTAAAAATTGGAGTATATTTCAGCCCTAGATCTAAGTTTTGCACTAAGTTTGCATTAGATTTGTATTATTTGCATTACATTTATGGTTCTTTAAACTTTCATTAGTGAACATTGCATTTAGGGTTTAATCTTGCATGTTTGCATCATTAAATTCATAAAAAATAAAAAAAATTGCATAAGGTTTGCATTAATCTTGCATTGTACTTGAATCCAGATCATTGTTCAATCATATAGGTTCAAATTTAGGTTCAAGTTGCATTTTAAAAATATTCATCTTGTTCATCATTTGACCTTATTTGCACTTGCATTTAGACACCCTAATCTAGAAAAACCTATTACATGAATCTTTGTTTGCAACTAGAAATAAAAATCACATACAAAAGCCTGGAATTTGAAATTTTCAATTTTAATAAACCCCGAGCAAGGACCCATTCACTCATGGGCGAATGAGTCCTTGTATAGAAATTCTAACCAATTTTGAGTGCATTTAAATCTTTGTTTTAGCTTCCTTTTTATATTGTTCAAACTTTATTTTGGAATTTTAAAAAATTGTTAGTATATGTGCAAGAAAAGGTGTTATTTTATCTCATTTGTTGCAAACTCATAAAAATTCTATTGCATTTCAATATTCAAAATCATAAAACCTATCAGAAAAGTGTTACATTATGAAGCATTGCATAAGTTGGATAGATTACTTTTCATTTTAGGTGCACACTCAAAATTCACAATGTTATTATCTTTCATTTCCAAGTATGCCAAGAAAAAGCTCATTAACAAGCATGTTAGCCATTCTTCCAATATCTTTCTTAGTTATGAGAGTCTCTTAGTGCGAGAGGGTGAAATTTTTGACACATTCCTTAATTCCATATCCCCTAATATCTCTCTTATTTGTGAGAATGTTTAAGTGAAAGAGGATGTAAGCATAGACAATAATGACAATCATAGGTGCTCTTCTCCCAATACCTCTCCTACTTGTGACAAAGGTATCTCGGTGTTAGAAGATACACCCATTAAGAGTCATGAAAATATTGAAAGCTCCTCTCCTAAAAAATCTCCTACTTGGTGTTGGCGTAACAATTAGCACCTTTGGAGTGCAAGTTGGTACAGGAAGTTATGCACAGTGCGTAATGACTGCTCTTCAAATTAGGAGGGGAAGCTCCCTCTTATGTTGATTTGAGTGAAAAATTAAATCAATATAACTCCTATGTTTTTGTCTCAGCTGGAAGAGGCACAAGGTTAAGAAAACCAAGAATGTTGCAGCTAAGGATTTTCTAGTTTCACAAATCACTAACTACAACTAAACTAAAAGCTTTAATCTATCCAATCTCCTCAAGAAAACAGAGCATGAGGAAAAAGGAGCAT
The DNA here is from genome assembly GCA_007258455.2 of Sequoia sempervirens. Lineage (NCBI taxonomy): Eukaryota > Viridiplantae > Streptophyta > Pinopsida > Cupressales > Cupressaceae > Sequoia > Sequoia sempervirens. The sequence goes on along the minus strand of VDFB02047230.1, from coordinate 4,724,045 downwards.
GAATGGTTTTACGATAAACTCCACAACAGGATTTCCGAGGAGGGACCCCTATCTGAGGTGTAGGTTGAAATGAAATTTATTAGGCACAACACTTAAAACGATAATTCTTCTTCCCAAATTTTCAAGGAGGAACCCCTATCCGAGGCGTAGATTGAAAGAACAACTATTAAACATAACATAGGATAGCCAACTAGGACAAAAAATTGCATTGGTGAGACACACATACAATAAATGATCAAACTAGCCACTCCATTTAACTAAGATGAAAAAAATACCATAACAATAACATTCAGGCAAGGTGGCGCAACCATTTTTATCATAGTAAAAGCTCACGAATAGATACTGAACAACAATATTACAGGCAAGGTGGTGTAGCATATATTACTATCACGTGAAAAAATTAATTACAAATGAGCAAAGAGCTCTTATTTATAGAAATCAAAGGTGTAGGGAACCCTAAAATCACCTTGAGTCAACTATAGTCTTGCAAGCATGCAAGATTTTATTGCTAAACCCTAAATAAAGGAAACTATACAGTCAATTGGAAAACTACCATCAATTAACCGAAACAAGACTAATCTAAGTGGACATGTGCAAGCATGCACGTCCTTATTGAAATGAAAACTAAGTGAAAACTCTAACTGTACATTGATGATTCCAAGAAAGACATAGCATGAAAGGTGGAACAATGAGTTAACTCAGAAAGAAGCATCGAGTTAACTGATGTGTCTGATGTTTATCCTAAAAAGGTGGGACATCCATGATTTGAAGTTCACTGACCATGATCTCAAGCAAGTAACCCCTCCACGAGTTTATTGAATGCGTCACCATTTGGAGCACTGATACTCTGTCGTAGCACACTGTGTCTTTCCAGCATCTCCTCACCACCTGTGATTTGGCTCTAAAGTTATCCTCTACTCTTAACTACCTCATCAAATAATGCTGACATGACTATAAGTTGATCTAACTTACAACCAATGGAATCTCCACTGAAAATACCATGGATGAGCACCTACAACTCTAACTGAACATCAATAAGCTCGACGTACTCACCACCCTCACGCTAATACTGGCAAGGAACTTGGGACATGAAATTTCTCACGTATCGAAGTGCACTAGTCACATGTTCTCTGCTCTCAACCAACTCTGAAGCCATTGTATCCTGTATTTTTTCCTTGAAGATCAACTGTTTCCTCCAAGTAAAAATAGCTCCTTTATCTTCTTCGTCAATGACCAAGTCATATGCCATCCGCAAATGAGAGATCATGATTTCATCTTTGGGTTTGTCAATCACCAAGTCTTGCTCCTCATCTTGGATGTGTAGACAGAGTTCACGGGCATTGGACCTCAATTGATATAACTCTGTGAGTACAAAGGGACCCCTGGTGACAAACTCTTCCTCCCAATCTACCAAACGCTTCCCATATACAACCAATTGATTAAGTTGATTCTGCTCTACTGGTGGCTCTAGCATCTGTGGCAGTGAAGCGGTGAAATTTTATGTTCTATGCACAAGGTTAGAGATATACTAACAAAGCTATTGGATTTCAGCCTTGAGGGCTACCTTGTCTTCTCTGTCTTTTATCACCCTATCCTTTATGTTATCCGTTGCAACCTAAAGGAAATCAACCTTTGTTTGGCGTGTGCTTCTACCAAGGTTGACCTTTATCACATCAAAGTCTTTAACTTCTACTTCATTCAAGCTCTTACCCTCTGGAGGTGCAGCAGTTTCTATTATGATCTCCTTGTCAGCGTTCCTCTCAACATGAACTTGCTTCTTGATTCTTTTATCTAGCGCATCTTGGTAGAAATGATCAAAATATGAGTGATCAAGTATGTAAGATGGTTGCCTCCTCTTCCTACCCAGCTGATTCTCAAGCCAAGATGAGTCTCGACTAATCTCACTGGAAGGGTCGGTGCCAGTCATAGGAATTTCTGATGAGTGGGAATGTGTAGAGGTAACACTATGCGGTGGTGAGTCTAGGTCCAAACCAATGTGAACCGGAACCAAAGACTATTGTGGTGTAGGTGATGGCATGGGAGGTTGAACCTCAGGCTTTGGTATGCTACAAACTATATTCGTGACTGGCTCCACATATGTTTCTATAACAAGTGCCTTCCCTTTTGAATTGTTAGGTGCTTTATTCTTTTTAGGAGGGTTACTCCTTTTCTTTTGTTTTGGTTTTGATGAGGATGGCAGTGAAACATCCCTCGGTAGTTGATCTGTACTTGGCATGACTTCCCTCCTTGTCTTCTTGCTATCCAAGTAAAGTGTGATGTTCTGAATGACTCTACTTGATCTCTTTTTCACAGATGAGTACTCCTTGGAAAATCAATCTACAACTAGAAGTGGTTGTGTATCAACCTGTTCTTTGAAGAATTGAGGAAGTACATCTCCATCATCATCTGACAATCCTCCCACATCCTCTGACATGAAGACATAAATTTTTGAGAGGGTGAACCTCCTGTAACTGCGTCAGCGCACCTCGAAATCATCCTTGCAATTAACCCAACAATCCTCTATAGTAGGCTTGTGGTAACGGCGACGACCAAGGTGTGTTAAATAACAACCCCAAGGGTCATATGTGCGAGCATCAACAAGGTACTTGAGATTAAAATTTTATAACTCATGTCCTGCAGCCTTGGCATCAACTATTGTCCTGCACCAGTAGATTCCCATTTGAAACAGAAAGTTGGCAGTTGGTTTACACTTGTGGTGCAAACGTAAATGAACATCATACAATTGCCACAAGAACTCCATGAAAATCATCCTATCCAAAGGATAGCAAGGTAACATGGTTGGATTTACTATATATTCATAGACGCAGATGTAGGTAGGTAGGGAAATGAATGAACCAATCCACCCATTCTACCATTGCTGCTCTGGCAACCGTTGATATACGAACATGCAATTCCTAGTCTAGGTTGCTTGAAATGTCGCTCGTACTTTGTGAACTCAAGCTGGTCGTAGTATTGATAAACCTTCTATACACTGAGAATCCCCACTATGTTCAATCCTCTAAACTGACCCTAGTAGGCAATCAAGTATATGAGATATGAACACATGAAATTGGTGGGCAACTAGGAAACCGATAATCTGCTTATGGAGAACGTCGTTGATCAAAGAGGCCCAATCATAATGCTCTCACCTAAAAATGATTTGAGCAATGATGTAGTACATCCATGGCTGGAATTTATTAGCATCTGCATGACCAGAAACACAATTGAGAAGAGTGATCAAAATCACATACTCATCCTTGTATTCTCCGCGACCCACATTGTGTGGCAATTTAGTTTTCTTTTGTTTCAACCTTCTTTCCACCATTTTTCTCTGACACACATCCTTATCTATATTGAATGCTCTCTCACACTGATCCATGGTAATGACCAAACTGTTCGGATGTTGAGGAATACCAAAACACCTTTCAATGTCCTAGGGCTTGAGACTGCAAATCACTTGTCCATCTACTGACTGAATTTATCGGGTAATAGAATTGTAATGCTTGAGACAAGACATCACAAATTCTATGAAATGAATTGAAATAGGGAGTGAAGCCGCCTCTAGCAACTTAGATTCTTGGATGTTTTGAAGTATTGCATTATTTAACTTAATCAGATCCAAGATAGCCTCTGGAAGCACTTTATGCAAATCCATGTCAACTGTTCTGATGAAGTCATGAGTCAAGACTGACTTAGTATTGAATTTGATCTATGTGTACTACATTCTGAAAAACTCGCCTATTGACTATAAAATCGATTATATTCTGACAACTTTCTTCGGAAAGCTAAAAAGTCTCCCGATGAGGCTAAAAATAGCCTGTCGGAGGGCAATTTTCACCAAAATTTTTGAAACATGGGTTTTGTGTAGAAAATGATTCTAAGACAACCCACAACGTCAGAATTGTGAAAAAGCACCATTTTGCTTGACATGCAAATTTTTTTCTAAAAAAAGCAACTAGGGCAGCAGGAGCTACGAGGGTAATTTTTTCAAGAAAATCTGAAATATAGGTTTTGTCCAGAAGATGATTCTAAGACAACCCACAACGTCAAATTTGAAACATATTGACTTTAACTCCACCATGCAAAGGAATTTCAATTGAGAAAAGCAAAGGTTTGAGAATGGAAGCTCTAGAGCAAATTTTCCTAAAAAATTCTAACACATGGGTTTTGTAGAGGAAGTTGTGCACAACCAACCCAGATGATCAAATTTTTCAAAAGTCGCCGAATCTTGGACATGCGAAGAAAACATAAGATGAGAATAAAAGAATTTAAGACAAAAGATAGAAGTTTTTTATCTTCTATTTTTGCAAAAATCGCCATGCTTGTTTGAAGTTTGTTGATTAATCTGGACTTGTACCTACAAGGAAATCTGAAAAAACAATATTTGAAGTGCCTTTGAATGTTGATTGCTAAAGAATTCATTTGCTCAATGAAGAAAATTCACTTGCTCTCCAATTTGTTGTGAGAGAAAAATGACACCATCTTGAAATAAATAAAGAAATTCATAGCTAATGGCGCCAACTGCAAGAATAAATCCTAATTTCAGAAGAAATCATCTGATTGGACCCCACTTTGTTTAACATAAACTGACTCGGAGTCCTGAAATATTTAAAATATTCAGTTTCTCATGAAAAATTGCAAATTAATATAAAAAAGGCGTCAATACTAAAATATTGAGAAAAATCACCCCATTAAAGTTGGCATGCTGGAACTGAAAATTCAATGTTATTTTATTGAGTTAATTGAAATCTCTCCAACTAGGTTTGCTTAAAATATTTTACTAATTCCGAAAATTCCAAATTTGACTCTCCAGGTGTCCCCTAGCAAAAGTTGAGATTTTTAGCTAACTTCCTATTTTGTAGCTTGTTGAAAACATCACGATTGCCTCTGTTGAACTCTGATTTTTGGATGCCCAGTTGATGATGGAACTGAGCTGACACATTCACTTTCAAAGCAAAAACTACTAAGATGAAATGTCTGCTGGGAGCTGGAAGTGTTAAAAACCATGTTTGATGCATCAAAATAAAAGTTTCCTTTTATTAAATTCATATACAGGTCTCCAGACAACCATTTCTCTGTTTTGCCATCTCGCGCTTCAAACTTCTGCTATCGGTGAACGATGGCTCTCGTTGACTGGATGTTGGATCCATCGTGTAGCTAGAAGAATTCCACAAACAATGATTATATGTAAGGCATTTGAAAGTTGATTTAAGGCCCTCAAAAGCAAGGGTGCCCTTGACCTACAGAGGCACAATTACCATTTTGAGAATGATTTTGAAAATTGCAACTCACGTGGACGCTCTACTTTGACACTCAACACTGGGAGTTGGATTACTCTGATGCGCACACCATTGATCCCATCGCGAAGCTAGAACAAATTGGAAGAGATGTCCCTGGAAGTGACAAAGTGAGAAAACTGCTTCTAAGACCTCTAGGAGAAGGGCACATCTTTCAAGGGGGTATGTAATTTCCATACTTAGCCATTTTTCTGCTTGTTTTCATTCTTCAGTAATTCCCACTGATCCTTCACTCACGAGCGTTTGAAAAACCCTCAGGGTTGACGGTTGGATTCAATGAATAGCTCGAAGGATTCTACAATGTCTCGTGAAGATGACGACTGCTAAAAACCCCATCTAACTGGCCAAAAGGCTAGGCACCCCTGGCCTATAGAGGTATAGTTTGATATTTCTACTTTTATCTACCCTCCATTTTATGTGCTCACTGGAACCACTGCCACAGTCACTCAGTACATCTGACGATCTTGCGAACGGGTGCATCACGAAGCTGGGTTGAATCAGAAGAGATTCCCTAAAAATAGAATTTTCAAATTCAATCATCTGAGGGGTCTAATTCAAGGGCCCCCCTGAGCTACAGGGGCGTAGAAACTGCAAATTTGACTACCTATGTGATGTGTAAACTCTTTGTACATTTTGCTTCTACCTTCAATTGCCAGAGTTCTGCAACTCGGATGGACTTGCTTGATAGCTTGCCGAAAAGCTGACTAAATTTTGAAGAGAATGAATATATTTGTAGCTAGAACCAACTAAATATGAGCCTCCAAATTGAAGGGTGCCCCTGAGCTATAGGGGCACAAATTTGCTTTGAAATAAATATTTTCCTTCATTTCATGCTCTGCAAACACCATTTTGGCGGCTGAGTTGACCATGTAGAAGCATTATTGTTGCTAACACGTATGTGTGACTATATTTCACTACTTTCACATGTACGAACACTATAAAATTGATTTGCATGTTGATTGTGCAAGTGTCTCCCACGATACAAAGTGAAATGTTTCCAGATAGAATATTTTTTGCACTTTTCATCATTTGAAAATCCCCTTCGTCATGAAGCATCTTTTCAACATCTTTCATCATAGAATGTTCTGCTTTGAGTTTTAAGCTTAGATTTTGACACTTGGTACTGGCCAACTACCATTGACGACCTCAGATGTCCTAACTTTTCTCTTGAAAAAGTGAAAACTACCCACTAGGCTTAAACTAACTTTTAACTAAAACTTATTTCACCACTGTGATCGTGATGTGAAATAAGCCAATCAAAATTAATTTCAGCCAATTCTGACAAGTTTCAATCTTTAGGGTTTTGCAACGTGAAACAGGGGTGCGAAAACCCTAATTTTCATTTTTTTTTCCAAATTTTACCAGTATCTTCTTGACACCAAACTGACTCAAAATCCATACTTGATTTTCCCAAAAACTATGTTTTAACATCATTTTAACAAGGTTTAGACTCTTTTAAGCAAAATGCCTTAATGAAGCAAAAAAATTGGTTTGGGTACAACACTTGGGAAGATATTATGGCACAAGAGAATGAGATCATTGATACATTTCTTAACATAACTTTACGTAGTCTCCATTCATCTCCCACTCATGAGAATGTTTTAGTGAAAGAGGATGTGATCATGGACAATCATGACAATCACATTTGTTCTTCGCCTAATATCTCTCCTATTTTTGAAGAAGATAGTTTGGTGTTAGAAGATACACTCAAATTGAGAGTCATGAGAATCTTGTTTCTCCCTCTCCTGATGCTTCTCTCACTTGGTAAGATATAATTGTACAAAAGGATGTAATCATTGGTAAGCAAGAAAATCATAGTTATTCTTCTCTTTATGCCTCCCTTACTTGTGATGAAATTATCTTACAAAATCTAACCATGGAATGTGATGAACATCTTGTTTTCTCCTCTCCTAAAAACTCTCCTACTAGGGAAGATATCATGGTGCAAGAAGATGATAGTATTGATACATTTCTTTCAAACAATAGTAAGATGGCTTCAGATGATACAGTGACATTAGACTCTCCTTCACTAAAATATCATCATAATAAGGATAAGTATTTTGAGGTTATGAACATTAGATCTCCCTTGAGTCCTCTAATTCTTAGACCTCCTACAAGTCCTTTGATTATTAGACCTCCCAAGTCATCTCCTGAGCCACTTCTTACCATTTACCCACCCTCACATCAACCTGAATTTCAAAACAAACTTTTGCTTATCATAAAACCGCCTAAAAAGTAACCATTATCCCTAGAAGATATCTTAAATTTTACATGGCAACTTACTAGTACCAATGTTTCAAAGCAATCAAGTTACAATACCGTTGCTCACACATATAATACAAGGAACAATAGGCAACCAAAAACCATTCCTACTTCATTACCATTGCCTCAACCTATCTTGCCTAGTGCTCCTTGTTTGCATAGTGGAAAGGAGTATGATCTTGTTGAACAACTTAAAAATACTCCCGCTAAGATAGCCTTATGGGATCTTATTCAAGCCTCACCTAATTATCATAGCATGCTTCAAATGACTTTGCAACAAGTTATGGTTCCTCCTAGTGCAAATACAAATGATGTAGCAACCATATTTTAGGGTATGAACTCAGTAAGCTTAGATATTACCTTCCATCAAGATGAGTTGCCTCCATTAAAAGTGTGAAAACAAAATGAGGCTTTCATGATCTAGTGGCTTACATTAATAGGTGTGGCATAAAGTGAACCCTTGTTGACAATGGTGCAACCCTTAACATGTGTAGCATAAACCTTTTGGACAATATTGGAGTAAACAAAAGCCAAATACAACTAGAGTCCTTATCTATCCGTGGATTTGATAATGTAGGAAAACAACTGCTTGGTGTGATTAGATTACCTATTAAAGTTGGAAAGGCCACATTGCAAACTCTTGTCAATGTTATGCCCCAAGATTTTTCATACAATCTTCTTTTGGGTAGACCATGGATTCACGAAATGAATGTAGTACCTTCAACTCTTCATCGTTTAATGAAGTATGTTTACAACAATAAGGTTTACACAATCAAGGTCGAACCTGTACTAGAAAGTTGTTTGCACACAGAGAAAGACAAGGAAAACCCTTAGAATACATTGATACCAACTTCAAAATTAGAACCCATGCAAAAGGAACAAAAAAAGTGTTGAAAGCATACAGTGTTTTCATTGATGTCAATTGGTTGGTGATGAGAAAAAAAAATGTCACATCTATTAGCCAAATAAAAGCATGTATTTTGCTTAATTGTGAAGTTTATCAAGACTGAGCATGATGAGGAAAGTAGGAAATTTTCAGTTAGAGCAGTTAAGATTTCATAATATCTTGGAAATTATGATCTGGGTTCTTGAGATTTTTGGAAAATAATTAGGAGATAAGAAGGCAAAAAAACCCATTAAATTTCACGAAAACCTAGTTCATGGTTTAAGAGAAAAATTCACCATTCCGATGCACCAGAACTTTGCTTCCATGCTCCAAAATTTTTAGAATTTGTTCATTCGTTTGCTTCCATGCTCCATAATTTTCGAAACTAAGTATGATAATATTTATGAAGAGGTTGAGCAGTTAAGGGACAATAGTTTCAAGCATTAAAGGAAATTGGAGTGACTTGGATAGAAGTTGAGAGAATATAGCGGCAATTGCAAATTTTTAGGGAGTTGTTCAACCCAATTTATGAGCAGTTGAGAGCATATAGGAGTAGATTGAAGAGTTTTAATGATAGAAAAGGTCAAAGGAAGACTTCTTCAACACTCTAACACCTTTTTGGAGTAGTTTAAAGGGCTGAAAAGCAAAAAATATTGTTTTGGACGACCAAAAGAGATTGACTCAACAAAATGGAGTGAAGACTTATCCTTTTTTTCTCTAAACATGTTCCTATTTTCTGGCAAGTTGTTGCACAACTATGAGTCTCATTTTCTAATTCTATAAATGCATTGTAATCAAGGAATCAAGGGGGGATTAGAAAGACTTGTTTTGGCTTGAGGAAATATGATAGTTTCTAGTTTCATTTCAAGCAATGTATTTCTAGAATTTTTAGAATAAATTTGAATTCAAGCAAGTTTTTCATTTCCAACAAAGTGTGAAGTAGTTTAGCATTTTAAATTCATGCAAGTGTGTCTTATATAAATTTCCTTTCATGCAACTTTCCTTTTATGCAAGTGTGCTCCAGAATAGGTTTGATTTTTGCAAATTTGATTGTAGAATAGACTGCCAAGCAAGTTTTTCCATTCTCTTTTGCATACAACCATGGACACTACCTTGGATTGATAAGTTAAATGATGAGAATTGCAACAAACCCATCATTTTTGGCACTATTTTTGGGGATAAGTGTCATTAGGGAAGGGAGCAAATTAGTTTGGTAAACTTTTAGATTTAGAAGTTCCTCAAGAAAGATTTGTCTCTCAAAACCCCCCCAAAATACCAGCTCTAAAGAGAAACCCCCTATCTATTTCAAAATATCCTTATTTGCATACAACTATGGACACCGCCTTGCATTGATAAGTGAAATCAATCTACGACAGTGTCCATGACTGTATGCAAAAGAGAATGAAGAAAAGTTGCTTGACAGTCTATTCTATACTCAAACTTGTAGAAATCAAATCTATTCTGGAGCACACTTGCATAGAAGGAAAGTTGCATGAAAGGAAATTAATATAAGACACACTTGCATGAATTGAAAATGTTAAACTACTTCATACTTTGTTGGAAATGAAAAACTTGCTTGAATTCAAATTTACTCTAAATTTTTTGAAAATACATTGCTTGAAATGAAACTATAAACTATCATATTTCTTCAAGCCAAAACAAGTCTTCCTAATCCCCTTGATTCCTTGATTACAATGTATTTATAGAATTAAAAGATGAGTCTCATAATTGTGCAACAGTTCTAGAAAATAGGAACATGTGTGGAGAAAGAAAGGCTAAGTCTTTACTTCATTTTGCTAAGTCAATCTCTTTTGGTTGTCCAAAAAAATAATCTTTGTTTTTCAGCCCTTTAAACTACTCCAAAGAGGTGTTAGAGTGTTGAAGAAGTCTTCTTTTGACCTTTTCTATCATTAAAACTCTTAAATCTACTCCTATATGCTCTCAACTGCTCATAAATTGGGTTGAAAGACTCCCTAGATATTTGTAACTGCCCCTATATTCTCTCAACTTCTATCCAAGTCATTCCAATTTTATTTAATGCTTGCAATTGTTGTCCCTTAACTGTTCAACCTCTTCATAAATGTTATCATACTTAGTTTCAAAAATTCTGAAGCATGGAAGCAAACGAATGAACAAATTCCAAAAATTCTGGAGCATGGAAACAAAGTTCTGGAGCATCGGACAGGTGAAGTTTTCTCTCAAACCATGAATTGGGTTTTTGTAAAATTTAATGGGTTTTTTCACCTTCTTGTCTCCTAATTTTTGTCCAAAAATCTCAAGAACTTAGATCATAATTTTCAAGATATGATGAAATCTTGACTGCTCTAACTGAAAATCTCTTACTTTCCTCATCATGCTCAGTCTTGATAAACTTCACAATTAAGCAGACTACATGATTTTATTTAGCTAATAGATGAAACATTTTTTGTCTCATTATCTCCCCCACACCTAAAATATTCCAGGTCCCTTTGCAACTCATAATGAGCCTTCAAATTCTTTTTTTTTTAGTAGTTGCCCCGAGTAGCTCCTAACAACTCTTGATTTTATCTTAGTTTTCCATGCAACCATCATGCATGAGTTGTAATTCACTTTCTCCATGCTACATGCAAAGAATTTATTCAACTTTTGAGAGCTACAACTTGATCTTTTACATTGAATACCAACTCAAATTGCTTCATCATTATTTTTGTTGCATGAACCAGTCATCCATAATGCAAAAATATCTGCTACAAGTTTCTAAAGCAGCAACTTGTATAGAAAAGTACATGCTTACAACCTTAAAGAAGAGGAAATAACATATGAAAAATATTTATTTTCAAAAATCAAACCTACCCTAACCTATTCTATTTAATGATGTAGAGAAGTTACACATAACCATTGACTGGTTCTGAAAAATATCTTCTCTTAAAATATGTTTCCATGCATTCAATTTTTTGAGAGAAGAGAATGAAAAGAAGATGACAAAATTTTTGAAACTCAATGTTTCACCTTCCTTTGAAGTGGAAACCTTTTCCATGATTTATGATTCTAGCAAATACATGGGTTGATTGGAGAGAACTTGTAATCATTCCTTCTGATCTATTGCATGCATGACTGGAAACAACTCCTTGTTCTTCAAATCTTTGATTGGGAAACCCTCCTTTGACTTCAAAAAATTGATTGAAAAATCATTCTTGGACTTTGTAAGTCTCCAAATAAGTCTCTTTTTTGCAATTTTTTATAATGAAGATAAGATCTCTCCATTGTATTCTACTCCTCTTGCAAGCAATAATTCATCAATTCTTTCCTTAAAGGAATATCCTTTGCTAGGACTTGGAGTGATGGTCCTCCAACTAAAGATATTTTGAAATAGATAGGGGGTTTCTATTTAGAGTTGATATTTTGGGGGGGTTTTGAGAGACAAATCTTTCTTGAGGAACTTTAAATTTAAAAGATTGTCAAACTAATTTGTTCCCTTCCCTAATGACACCTACCCCCGACAATGAAACCAAAAATGATGGGTTCGTTGCAATCCTTATCATTTAACTTATCAATCCAAAGTGGTCTCCATGGTTGTATGCAACAGAGAATGGAGAAAACTTGCTTGACAGTCTATTTTACAATCAAACTTGCACAAATCAAACCTATTTTGAATCACACTTGCATAAAAAAAAAGATGCATGAAAGAAAATTAATATAAGGCACACTTGCATGGATTGAAAATGTTAAACTACTTCACACTTTGTTGGAAATGAAAAAATTGCTTGAATTCAAATTTACTCTAAATTTTTTAGAAATACATTGCTTGAAATAAAACTAGAAACTATCATATTTCCTCAGGCCAAAACAAACCTTTCTAATCCCCCCTTAATTCTTTGATTACAATGCATTTATAGAATTAAAAGATGAGCCTCATAGTTGTGCAACAGCTTGCTAAAAAATAGGAACATGTGTGGAGAAAGAAAGGATAAGTCTTCACTCCATTTTGCTAAGTCAATATCTTTTGGTCATCCCAAACAATAATATCTACATTTTAGCCCTTTAAACTACTCCAAAAAGGTATTACAATGTTGAAGAAGCCTTCCTTTGACCTTTTCTATCATTGAAACTCTTGAATCTACTCCTATATGCTCTCAACTGCTCATAAATTTGGTTGAACTCCCTAGATATTTGTAACTACCCTTATATTCTCTCAACTTCTGTCCAAGTCACTCCAATTTCCTTTAATGCTTGCAACTGATGTCCCTTAACTGCTCAACCTTTTCATAAATGCTATCATACTTAGTTCCAAAAATTCTGAAGAATGAAAGCAAACGAATGAACAAATTCTGGAAATTCCAGAGCATGGAAGCAAAGTTTTGGAGCATCGAACTGGTGTAGTTTTCTCTCAAACCGTGAACTGGGTTTTCGTGAAATTTAATGGATTTTTTTTCCTTCTTCTCTCCTAATTTTTATCCAACAATTTCAAGAACCCATATCATAATTTTCAATGTATTATGAAATATTTACTGCTCTAATTAAAAATCTCTTACTTTCCTCATCATGCTCAGTCTTGATAAACTTCATAATTAAAACAAATACATGTTCTTATTTGGTTAATAGATAAGACATTTTTTTGTCTCATCAGCTGGTGTTGTCATTGATGTCAACTATGTGTAAAGGAAGTTGGTTATTGATTGTATATGTAGAGGATATTGAGAAAATTGTAATAAAAAAGGTTTGTTGTCTATGCATGTATAGTTGAGATGTTGAAGAAGTGTCATGAGTACCTGGAGTTATCCTTATATTGCTATGTTTGGAAGTTTGTTAGAGTGAAGTAATGTGTTGAAATGATGTCTTTGGTACTTGGTCTCCAACTTCTTTTGAGAAAATTTGATAAATAGAGAAAATAGTGTCTTGTAGGTATTTAGTGTATGCTTCAGGATGTGCTCTATGTTTCTTCCGTGTTGATTCTATACTTGTGCAGATCTGAGGTATTGTTCATGGTTTTTGGTAGTTTCTATATCAAGAATTTGGGCTTTTAGGTCATTGTACAGTGAGATATTTTCACCAATATGTGCACCAATTGTTCAGTGATGTTTTATGTTGTCTAGGAGAAATGTATTTTCTCTACTTTTCTTTGCTATTTGGATTCAGGTTGTACAGATCTGGGAAGTTTTTTATAATACTTTTATCTTTATGTGTTCAAAGTTTTACTTGATTTGGTGTAGTACAATATAAGTTTCATTTATCAGTATGCAAATAAGGGTTATCAGTTGTCCTAAGTTAAAGTAGTTGATGCGAAGCTTGGTTGAAGTGGTTGATGAATCTTAAGTAATTCATAGATTGTTCTGGATTGATTTCAAGTGAATTATGCTATCCAAAACTTTTGGCTTGATCTAAGGAAGCGTGTACTTAATGTCTATGGTTTTTTGTAAGGGTGTTGGCTGACCTTGTGTTTAACACTACATGCAAGGCTTATAGAAGTGTGTTTAAGGGTGTTGGGATCTATTTGGGCTCTAATTAAGGAATTATGTAGGTTATGTTTCGTTCCTATCCACCATGGGAATGCTTGGGTGCCAACCTATTTCAAATTTGAATGTATAATAGCTAGTGGCTAACATTGGAGAAAGTTTTGAAGTAGAGGTTGATATAAATATGTACGGTGTTGATGCAAGAGTTTGTATGAAGAGTAAGAAGCAATATATATGCAATATTGTTGTGAGTGAAGTGTAGTGAGGTGCGAATTTGAGCAGAGTGGTGCAAGTTTCATGTTAGGGTTCTGAAGGCAGTGAGTTGAAAGCATTTGATATCTTTCATGTGAGACTACAAAAGTGTGTGATCAATTGTGGTGGACTCCTTGTTTCATTGAGAAGTGTGTCTCTATGTAACATTCTTCTTCTATCTTCTTGTATTCTTTTTGTGGTAGTGAGCCCTAGCTGTGAGCCTTTTTTGGACAGTGTGTCTTATTCTAGTAGTGAGCCTCTATATTCGGATTTGAAATTATTTATATTGTAAGTTATTCCTCACCGTGGTTTTTCTCTCATTGTGTTTTTCACGTAAATTTAGTGTTCATATGTGCATGATTTTACTATTTTCAGTTTTTTGTTTCTACATTTAATAATTAAACACATTAGCAAAGTAAAAGTTTTGGGAATGCTTGTAGATCTAACTTCTATTGAGAGTTTTAAAGGTTAAAATTGTTATTACCGATTCACCCCCCCTCTCAATTGTCTTGTTCAACAATTGGTATCAGAGCAAGGTTCCTTGGAAGAAGAGCTTAACTGCTTAAGGTAGATATGGGATGGCAAGGTAGATTACTTTGGATTGCCCTAAATTCGATGGTACAAATTATGCATTTTGGAAAACACATATGGAAGGCTATCTGGAATCACATGGATTTGAAGTTGAAAAAGCATATAAGACTTTATATGTTCCACCTCAAAATGGTCCGAGTACAAGTGCAAAGATCAAGGCACATGAGTCAAATGCTAGGGAAAGATTTCTTATTACGAATGGTCTTTCAAAAAATAAATTAGTTAAAGTTATGAGTTTCAATACTGCTAAAGAAGTTTGGGATATGCTAGAAAGCATCTATGAAGGAGATGAAAAAGTTAAAAAAGAAAAGTTGTAGATCTTGGAGGAAAAATTTGAGGCCCTACAGATTTCTGAAGATGAATCAATTGCAATCTACATGCAGAAAATTGATGAGTTGGTAAGTGCAATGAGAGGTCTTGGTGCACAAGTCAAAGAATCTAAAGTGGTAAAGAAAGTTCTTAGATGTCTTCCTGATTGTTATAGTGAAAAATTTTCTACTATTGAGAAATTTGTAAATATTGATAATTATTCTAGAGATCAGATGGTTGGTACACTAACTTCTTTTGAGATGAGGAAAAAGGGATTGAAAAATAGCACAAATGTAGAAACTACCTTTAAAGCCAATACATTTGAAAATATTAAAGAACCAGATAAGGAAGCTCTTGATGATGTGGAAGCTAACTTTGTGAGAAGAATGAAGAAGAGCACTGGTAAGTACAAAAGTAAATTACCTTTCAAATATTTTAGTTGTGGTGATATAGGTCATTATGCTTCAAGATGTCCAAAAAGGACTCAAAGAAATAAACATAGCGAAGGAAAGGAAAATAAAGGAAAGATGATCAAAAGAGCATATTATGTCAATGAAGATGCTAGCATTTTTATGATGAGTCTAATTATGGATATTTTTATGATAATGAATGCATATTCCTAGATTTAAAAGATGAATATACTCCTGCTAAGACTAAAAGATGTGTGAAGGAAAGTGCTCAAGAGAAAGTTGAAGGTATTATGGTCTTTTCTCTTCATGCTAAACTTGAGAAGAACTACTGGGTTGTTGATAATGACTACTCAAATCACATGACTGGTGACAAAAATAAGTTTGTTAAACTTGAAAAATATAATGGAGGATTAGTTAAGTTTGGAGATGATTCTAGTGCTAAGATCTGTTGGATAGGTTCAATCAATTTGATGGCAAGCAATATACTGACGATGCCTAGTATGTTAAGGGTTTGAGACATAATCTCTTGAGTGTTGTACAAATGTGTAGTAAGGGATATAATCTTTAATTCAAGGATGAAAAATGTGAAATAAAAAAAGGGTTTGGAACTGTGATTGTTGTTGGAAAGAGGATTGAAGGAAACATCTATCAACTTAAAGGTGTTGATAGACATTGATTTATGTCTCAGATTAATGACAGTTGGTTATGGCACCAGAGGATGTTCCATATGAATTTTGACAACATAGTGAGAATTAGTGTAGTTCAAGATGTGAGAGATTTACCAAGAATCACAAAGCCGGTTAATGATGTCTGCAAAAATTGTTAGTTTGGAAAGCATGCTAGAAACACCTTTAGAACAAAGGAAAATCTACTACCAGACTGCTGGAATTGATTCATACAGATCTTTGTGGTTCTACAAGGGTGATAAGTCTACAAGGTGACTACTTTTGATTGATGATTATTCTAGAATTACATGGGTTACTTTTCTTAGAGAGAAATATGATGCATTAAACAAATTCAAGACATTCAAAGCTATGGTTTAAAATGAAATGGATTTGAAAATAAAATGTTTGAGCTTTGACAGAGGTGGTGAATTTACCTCTAATTAGTTTAACATGTTTTGTGAAGTTAATGGAATAAGAAGACAATGCCTGCCCCTAGAATTCCTTAGCAGAATGGAGTTGTTGAAAGAAAGAACATGACAATTCAAGAAGCTACTAGAACAATGATAACAGAGGCAAGTCTACCAGAAGTCTAATGGAGAGAAGCAATTTACATTGATGTTTATGTGCTCAATCGATTTCAAGAAAAAGCTAACAACACTAAGACCCGCTATGAGCTATGGTATGGAAAGATTCCTACTATTAAGTATTTGAAGGTATTTGGAAGCAAATGTTATATTAGGAGAGATGAAGAAAATCTAGGAAAGTTTGATGCACGATGTGATGAGGGTATCTTCCTTGGATACTCTACAAGAAGCAAAGCTTATAGATGTTATAATAAAAGGCAGAGAAAGGTTGTAGAAAGCACAAATGTCAAGGTTGATGAAGCGTTCGAGGATCCAATTGAATTTGATGGATATGTGTCAAATGAACTTGATTACAAAGAAGAAGAAGAAAATGTTGAAGAACAAGAAATGCAGAATGAAGAGGAAGAATCTCTGGAAAAGAATCCTAAAACCCCTAAGTATGTGCAAAAGAATCATTTTGAAGATCAAATCATTGGAGACAAGAGGAAATGTCTATTGACAAAAAGAAAAGCTATTGAAGTTGAGGTAAATTATTGCTTACTTTCTAAAATTGAACCAAAGAGGGTATATATTGGAAAGAAGATAAGTACAACAATTAGAAAAATGTTGATTGCATTGTTAAGGAAATGCAAGCATGTTTTTGCATGGTCTTATGAGGATCTTAAATCATATAAAGAAGATTTGTTCCAACATGAGATTCCATTAAAACCATATGCAAAACAATTCAGGAAAAAACAAAGACCCATCAACCCTATTTTAGAACCCAAAATGCATGAAGAGCTCATGAAGCTTAGGGAAGGAGTTATTATCAATCCAATTAGAAATTCATCTTGGGTCTCCAATCCGGTACCAATCAGAAAGAAAAATAGAGATATAAGGCTTTGTGTAGACTTCTAGAACCTGCATGTATCTTCTCTCAAGGACAATTACCCGCTTCCAAACATGGAGGTTATGCTACAAAGGGTCACAAGCTGTGAGTTACTATCCATGATGGACAAATTTTTAGGGTATAACCAAGTGAAGGTTAAAGAATCAAAACAATAAAAGACAACCTTCACTACACCTTGGGGATCATATGTTTATGTTAGGATGCCTTTCGGACTTACAAATGTTGGTGCAATGTTCCAAAGGGCCATGGATGTTGCTTTTGTTGACCTTATTAATCTGATAATGGTAGTCTACCAAGATGATTTAACTACATATTCCAAGAAAGAAGAAGATCATGTGGCTCACCTTGAACAAATATTTCGTAAAGCATTGGAATATGGCATTTCCCTTAAACCTAAAAAGTGTCATTTTGCAGTAACATAAGGAAAATTTCTTGGGCATATAGTCTCTAAAGAAGGAGTAAGGATTGATCCTAAAAGAGTGGAGGCCATTGATAAGATACCTATCCCCAAGATAGTTAAGGCTATTCAATCTTTCTTTGGACAAATCAATTTTGTAAGAAGATTTATATCAAACTTTGCTGAGATAGTAAAGTCCATATCAAAGATGCTAAAGAAAGGTGCAAAATCTGATTGGACAGTTGAAGCTATAGATGCATTCATATCCATAAAAATGGCAATCAAAGAAGCTCCAGTATTGAAATCTCCCTATTTCAGTAAACCTTTCCAGATCTTTTCATTTGCATCTTATCACATAGTTGTTGCAGTAATGCTCCAAAATAATGATGAATTGTATGAACAACCAGTTTCCTTCTTTAGCAAATCCCTCCAAAATGCAAAATTGAAATATGATATTGTGGAAAAACAAGCTTATGTGCTCGTAAGAGCTGTCAATGCATTTAGACCATATCTAGTAGGAGCAAAAGTGATAGCTTATGTGCCTAATGTTGCAGTGAAGGATATATTTATACAAAGTGAGACAACAGGACGTAGGTGCAGATGGCTAAATAGAATCCAAGAGTTTGATATTGAGTTTCAGATCACCAAGCTTGTAAGGGGACAAGGATTAGCTAAATTGATGGCTGAAACAAATTTGGATGTTGGCCAAGTATGCAATGTGGTTGATGAGGAAAATATGGTCACTATTATTGAGCACACAGCATGGTACATTGATATTGTGTACTATCTTAAACATTTGAAATGTCCAGAAGGGTTTGATGACAACAGAAAAAGGCCGCTCAAGTTGCAGGCCTCAAAATATGTATTCATGAAGGGAGACCTCCAATGGAAGAATAGGGATGGTGTTCTATTGTTGTGCTCAGATGAACATCAAGCAAGGCATGTCTTGAGGGAGATGCATGAAGGAGTATGTGGGGGGAATTTCTTAGCAAAAACCATTGCTCATAAGATATTAAGGGTAGGATACTATTGGCCTAAGGTTTTCAATGATGCACATGACTATACTAGAAAAAGTGAGGCATGCCAAAAAAAATTGGGAAAATTGAAGTATCAAGGAGCATTGCCTCTAAGACCTATGCAGGTTGAAGCTCCATTTCACCAAAGGGGGATTGATTTCATAGGGGAAATTACAGAAAAATATAGTGGAGGACACAAATGGATATTGGTAGCCACAGATTACTTCACAAAATGGGTGGAAGCCATACCCACCAAGCAGGAAACCAGTAAGGTTGTCACCAATTTCTTATTGGAAAAAAACATCACAAGATTTAGAGTCCTAGGAAGGATTGTAACTGATAATGGAATGTGTTTTAGATCTGATGAGTTCAAGGGATTTTTCCAGTCTTATGGAATCATCATCTCATATTCTTCACCTTATCATCCATAGGTGAATGGGCAAGCTGAATCCAACAACAAAAGCATCTTGAAAATCATAAAGAGGATGTTGAATAATAACAAGAAGGCCTAGGATTCCAAGTTAAAATTAGCCTTATGGGCAGATAGGATTACTGTGAAGAGGGCTATTGGAAAGTCTCCCTTTGAACTTGTATATGGGGCTCAGGCTAGGCTTCCTTTACATAATCTACTACCAGTGAGTAGGTTCATCTTATAGGAGGACTTAGAAATCCCTAAACCTATGGAGGAGAGGATGGAATAATTGATAGAACTTGATGAAATTAGAAATCAAGAAAAACAACATAATGCAAAGAAACAACTGCAGATAAAATACTTGTATGATAAAAAGGCTAAAAATAGGAAGTTTGAAGTAGGTGACATGGTTCTCATGTGGAATGCCAGGATTCAAGATAAAGGAAAGCACAGGAAGTTTGAGGCTTTATGGTTAGGACCCTTTGTTATTGTGGGAAAGGGAGGTGAGGACTCATATTATCTCTAGAACATGTCAGGAAAAGAACAAGAACTGCCAGTACATGGGCAATTTCTAAAGCACTTCTTTTCTAGAAAAACATCATAGGATTAAGAATTCCCAGTGCATGGAAAATTATTGACAAACCTCTTAAACAAATTTTCCATGCACAGTAGTCTAGGTGAAGGTCAGGAATTTCCAGTGCATGGATAGTCCTTGAGATACCTTCTGAAAATTATAATTTCCATGCATAGTAATTTTAGGTTCTCATGATATTCCATCTTCATCCATGGTCTGCTCCCTAAAGATCTTTCTGGATTCTTGCAATGATCTTACAATAATTCATCCCCAAACAAAGCCACTATTAGGACTAAAAAATCCCACATATTTTCATCAGCCTCTATCCGTTTATCTCCTAGTCCTTACAAAATTTCACCAGACTCAATTTCATACAACACGCCCAAATAATCACATTCATAAAATTCCTTGAAGTCCCATTGACATTATAAACCAAGCAATACTTCGTCAATGGAACTCCTATCACTACTCCATCGATAGCTCGATTAGGGTAGTTCATAACCTTACATCGATGTAACATTATTCCATCAGACTAACTTCCAAGGTAGTCTCCCCAATGGGCCGATAGAGGCAATAAAGATGATCGCATCGCCACAACTCTAGTGCATCGCCGGAATGAATGATGGTGGTCCCCCGATAGCCTGATATAATCATAGAGTACCAAAAAAAACACTTATCGGTGAAGTTGGGATGCATTGGGGTAGCATTGTTTGATGTCCCACCGATAGAACAAAAGAAAGACTCTCATCGGTGGAGAAGGTGGCCATCGTTGGAAAATGAACCAAGGTCCTAATGATATAGCGATGAATGATTACTACTAGTTGATGTGACATCTAAGAGTATCGTCGAGATATTTAACATAAATTCCCTCCTTGATGATGAGACTGAAACAAGTGGTATATTAATGAGCCATAACAGAAGTGGATTGCACCACAACTTAATCATACGATTGCAAAAACCAGAAAGGCTACACTAAGGGCAGAAGTAGAAAGGATGGAACTCAGACCTCTTATGCACTAAATCCAGGGGAAGTGGAATTCACATAAGTACTTCACTCTCAGCTAGAAAGTTCTATTTCTCAAAGATTGCAATGGAAGAAAATGTAGGAAAACCTAAGGCAAAGAAACAAAAAACTGAAAAGAGAAACTTAAACCAAGATTTGATAGATCAGTGTTTGAGGTTGGGGCCAAGGCCCAAGAGAACTGTTCAAATAAGTAAATTATTAGACAAGCATAGGGGTTTGGGGGATGTTTGGAAGTCACACCGAGATTATGAGCTTTTTATATATCACTACAAAAAGCAATTTAGAGTTTAGCTAGTCTGTAACCCGTGGAGACAGAACTTAGGAAGACTTGTGGTGCCAAATGTGTTTGTCAATGTAGAATTAATGAAAGCTCTAGCCAGTCGATATAACACCAAGAAGAGAACTATCCAGTCACCAAATGCAGCCAATATGCTTGTTATCTCCCAATATCTGATCTCTAATGTATTTCAGTTAGAAGGTCCCATGAACTTTCCATTCACCGTTAGAGATTTTTTGACAGAATACTATTGTATGGATACTAGCTACAAGAGATGGAATCTACCTTTGCATAGACCTAAGAATGAGCAAGGTCAACTTAGGATATTTTCGAGCAATGAAAACCCTCCTTTTCATATAGATTTGTTTGAAGAGTACTTCCAATATACTTATTACTTAGCTGGTCAAGTCTTGGGAATTGAGATTCCACCACTTATGCCTATTGCACCAATGGTTGTAGCAGTTGATATACAAAGCAAAGATGCTAGTTCATTTGACTATGCAAACTATTTGGCGAATTCCCTAAATCAAGGGCTTGAAAGGATAAAAAATAATAGTAACTGCATACATTTCAAACAATATTCCTTGTTAATGCATTTACTTTTATATGACCTAGACATGCCAAAAATGTGTGGAGTAAAGAACTGAGGATTAGAGATACAAATGAAAATGGAAACTTCAGGCCTGTACAGATGTGGACATCACTATGGGATAGTTGATGTGATAGGTCTCATTACTTATATTTTGAAGAGTTTTTCGTTAAACCACTAATGAAGCTACTTGGATATTCATATGATCATAATTTATTCCCTAAGGTGCAAAAATTTGAAGGGGAGACTGGTATGCTTTCTCCGATTGCACAGTAATAAGGGTTTATGGATTTGAAGGGGTTCCACATTTGCTACCTCGAGTGGTTCCTAACAAAGTTGCTTATTTGGAGATTGTGCGGAAATTAGCAAAGTCTGATGCTAAACACCTCAAGAGTCATAATAAAGAATCACTCATGCCCAACACTCTTTGTTTTTTATATTTCACACTATGTACCATTAAAGGATATGAAGAAATTGGTGCTAAATTATCCCATTACAACCTTCGTGTTGGGTATGAAAGAGAAATTTGATGCAGAGGGATTTATCCATCAAGCAAGATTAACTCAAGGTTTGTTAGAGTATGAGCATTGGTTTTCTCTTGATGATGTGATAAGGAATCAAAATGAAGCTTCTACTAGTGAAAGAATGGCCTCATATAATAAAGTTATGCTTGCAGAGGAATGGAAGAGAAAGAATGTTCCATCATATAGAGAAGCATTTGTTGATATACAAGATCCCTTAGCTAGGATTGAGAAGCTTATTTCTCATATGAATGAAATAATAAAGGATGTACCCTAATACATTTTTGATACATCTCATACAAATTACACAGGAGTACAGGATGAGGATGTGGAGCCTTTAGATCACATACCCTCACAACCCACTCCTGATGTGTGTTTTTCCATTGACAACAGTTAAGGGGGGGAAAGTAATGAAGAAAGTGATGAAAAGAGTAATGAAGAGGAGCAACCAGTGGAACATATAAAGGACCTTGTGATTACACAATATGAGCCCCCTCAGGAATTTGTAAAATTTAAAACATCAAATGAGTTATATGATGACATTAGGGTCAAGGTTGGTCATGAATTCATTTCTGATAATGATTTTGTTAAAACTTTTGAATCCAAATCATTTGTCTATGAATATAAGGGGAAGAAAATAAGGAAAAAAGAGCAAGATATTACTCTTGAAAAGGAAGTTGTTTCTTTAGAGGAATTGAAGAGGGAAGTTGACAAGGAAATGCAATCCGTTACCCCTGAAAGAGGTAGAGAATTACTTCAAGAGGTTGGGGTATTACTTCTAACAGGATGGGACATAAGCTCTACAATTGTGTTTGATAGTTTTAGAAAAAGAGGGGATACAACAATGAACGTAACAGAGGAGGCTAGTGACATGATATATTTAGGGTCTGGATATAATCCAGATGAGGCTACCTTGCTTATTTGGTCACTATACCCTCATGAGAAGAGGCTAGTAGTGATTGAAAATCCAAATCAAGTATTTGGACACCTTCTGGTCTAGAGAGTTGGGGACACTAATCCCTTAGAAACTGCATAACTAAATGTCAATGTGGCGAAATTCACTAGAGCACAAATTGAAAAGTTGGTCAAAGAAAATGAAAATTTGAAAAAGCAGTTATCACATCAAATGGAGAAGTCATCCTCCTCTTTTTCTCCAGAATTGTATGCCTCATGGCTCGAAAAGGATGAGTGTTAGATGCATTAGCTAATGTATCTTATTGGAAAAATTCCCATTTAAAAGCTTAGAAAAGGTGTAAGGTATTGGAGAAGGAAATGAAAGTCATCAAGTACAATATTGTGTCTGAGATAATCAAGGAAATATTTAATAAGATGATGAAGCAAGCTGATTATTATTAGAGAGTGTTCAAAAAAGTACAGTCAGCAATAGAAGAGAATATCTAATTGCAAAGAAGGATGATTGATAAGAAGGAACTTCTAGATAAACAGATTTTGAAGGAGCAGTTATTGCAGAGATATAACAGTTTGGTGGAGTCTCATAACCAATATCATAATAGGCTCAAAGAGGGCATCAGTTGTTTTAATTTGGTTCCCGCACTCCATGATGATACAGGGAATCTTTGAGAAAGGGATGATTGGAAAGAAAAATTTACAAAGTTTCTAACAATTGCATTGCAGGAAATCAATGATGAGGATATGGTCTTGCAGAATACTCATAAAAAAATTGAGAAATTTATGCACATAGAGTATGATATGAAGGAAGTCATATCCAATGTAGACACATGCAAAACAGGGATATATTGATCACCTCTCAACTTTCAATCTATTTATCAATCGGGCAGTGGATAACTCAGGCATAACTGAGAAACAATCAGAATCGTTCGGTGGTAATGATGTGGACCCTATCATATAGTAAAAGCTTTGAACAGGTCTTAGATGACCATGGGATTTTACTCGGAGATTAACGGATTGGTACACATGTCTATGGTTGTGTTAGTTTCTTAAATCATGTTTATTATCAAAAGTCGTGTCTTTTGGTCTGAAGCTTGTTGCCTCTCGTATATATAAGAGAGACCAAGACCAAAAGAAAGACATAGGAGAAGATAGTAGGTGAGTAGAGGTAGATAGATAGTAGACGAGTTTCATAATGTTTACATTTCAAAAGACCATGTTGCAAGCATAATTTTGAGGAAATCAATGAAAGATCTCTAATTTTGTGGCTTCATATTGGTATCAATTGTTTGTTGAAATTATACAATTATTTGGTTGTCTCCAACTTAATATTTCCTTATTATTTAAACTAGTATATCAAGTATGTATTCAATTTATCAAGGCACATTTGTTGTTCATGTGTGATATGACTAATTGGTTTCTCCAAAAGAATTAAAATCCTTCTAGTCAATCACAGTAATCTGGAAATGTTATTTGGATTGGTAAGAAGAGCCATATAATTAGGATTGCCATTTTGTCTCCACTTTGGTATCATCTGTCGTTCTTGTGCGATTTATTCAATTTGTTCCTTCATGGAAGGATTAAAATCCTTTTGATAAATCATAAGTAACCTGGTTGTGTCATTTGGATCAATAAGTAGAGTTTGTCAATCACTTTCCCACGCATTTATACAAGATATAAACCAACATAAGTGTGCCAAACAATTTGAGTTACAACCAATACAAGTCATACATTCTAGATCTTCATCTAACTCCATTTACCCAACAAGGCATTGGTCTTACCCATTTCCTCATTTAATTTTATCAAAAAAAATTTCAAAACCTTACATTTGTTAACTGAACATATAAATAAACTTCACCTTGATATTGCTTATACAATTTATACCAAATTAGGTTTGCATCTCTCCACTCCCAATTTCCATTGTGGATAGATTGCTCGAGTAGGAAATACATAGTTTAAGTCTGCTTCATTTACATAGGTACACCCACCTAGGTCTGGCAGAGCCTGAAGAGAAGAAGGTTCAAAAACACCAATTGGCCTTGTTCATTAGCCTAAAACGTATCAAGAGCTTGGAAACCTTTTGAGGTTTTCCAACTAGCATTTTTGAGAACTAATAGATTGGTGACTCTGCTGGGGATCCAATTTTGAACCCAAGCCTTCCATTATAGAGTCAATTCAAATATCAAAAAGGTAAACACTCTGTTGGGAAGAAATTTATATTCCTACTCATGAACAGTAGGTGGTGACTCTGAAGAGATTTTATGAGTGATAAAGTAAACATCAGATCAGAAAGGATAGACCATAGACATCAAAAAATAACCTTATCATCAAACATGAATGGAAGAAGATTGTTGCAATAGGGGAGTCCCAAGAAAAACAATACCAAGTGGACAGAGAAGCATAGATCCCCCGGTGGGAGGAACAACACAAATAAAGGTGAAAAGTCATCCAAACAATTAGAAGATAATATGAATTCAATAGAACAGCTTTTCACAACTTATACTTCCCCTTTTTCATATTGATGGTGAAAATCCCTCAACACTTGAGAGAAACAATATAAGTGAGGGTATCCTTAATATTGAACTTGACCACCAAAAGGAAAATGATTTCTATGCTCGGGCTAAAGAAGAAAGGAAGCGAAGACAAGAGGAATATGATATGGGATTCTCATCACAACAAGGGGAAGAAAACAAAGAGGGACTGACTGATCAAACTAATGTTGATTTTAATAGTATGACTAACCAAGAGATTGAATTACATCTTGAATGGAAAAGGAAAGAACTTAGAAGGAGGCAACATATGGTACAAGAAAGTCAGGCGATGAATCAACAGTTGGCTCAATTAAATATACAAGCATCAAAACCACCTAAGTATGTACCTCCACACAAGTAAGGTGTTAACATCGGTTCATCTCAGGCTACCAGTGCTCCTAGATTGCCACATAACACAGGCAGCAACCCACAACAATGCACTCAACAAAATGTGCCATCAAGACCCCATACTCCAAAATATGGCAATATTCCCCAAAATTATCCACCACCAGATCAGCAATATGCCCCACAATATCAACAACATGTGCCCCACCAAAATATGTACTCCCAGCAACACCTCCAACCAAATGCTTATCACCAACCTCAATATGGGTATCCATATTGCCCTAATCCTCCACCCTTGAACTTGCCTCCACAAAATCCTACAAACCCATGTAGACAATTTGATCTAACAGGGTATCAATTGTACCCATACCCAATGAATAGTAATTGGAGAAATATGGTTCCCAAGTTCACTGGGAATAATGTGATATCAACAGAATAACATATCAAAAATTTTAATGCCTTTGTTCAAGATATTGGTATGGAGTATGAGGATGTGAATATGAGATTATTCGTGATGTCTCTAATAGAAGAGGTGAGGGATTGGTTCAATGGCCTACTTGATGGTTTAATTAATTCTATATCAGATTTCTAAGATCAGTTTTTGGAGCAATATGGGAATAAGTGTGTACCTGAGTTTTCCTTGCATGAATTGATAAGTATCCAAAAACATCTGAATGAGTTAGTTTATGACTTCAACCAAAGGTTCTCTAAATTACACAATAAGATACCACCTGGGTCCAAACTAACTGACCCTACAGCCTTAAGCATTTACCTAAAGGCCTTTGATCCGAAGACATGATATGAGCTTATAAATAGGTGCCCTAGGAGTCTGATTGAAGCACAAAAAATGAAATTGACTATTGAGAACAATAGAAAGGCTGCTGGAATGATTGGTAAGAGAGATAATCTCAAGATTCCCCAAAATTTTAACAATCCTCATAATAGACAAGAGTACATATAGAAATGAAAGACCAAAGTTGCATGATATGCCATACAACACAAACTGGAAGGATGGAAATCCCATAATTGATAGGCCTAAGAATAAGGAGACTCTTGATCCCTTAAAGAAGAGAGGAGCATACATGGTCAACAATAACCCTTGGTGTCAAGTATGCAAGCTACCACATTCTCCTGATCATTATGTTGTAGCTCAATCAATACAAGAAGAAAAAATATCAGTGGACAATGAAGAAGAGGATCATACAATATATTTAACATCTCACACTCTCCATCTGATTGAGCAGGGATATTCATCTTCAAAAGAGGAAGGTTACGAGTATGATGTTGATAACCAAAGGTTCAATATTCATATGGAAAAACAACAAATCTTTTATGATTATGATGAAAGCAGTGACGAATCATATCCTCCTCATACACCATCTCAGTCAAGCAAATATAAAATAAGGAGGCCTACAAAGGAAGAGATAAAAGAATTAACTATTGTTGCAGTAGAGCAAGTGAAAAGTAACTATAGGCTGAGAAATAGAACAATAAACACAGATGGAGGTGCTCCAAGAGGAGTATTTGTGAAAGAAAAAGAAGCAACATAAGAAAAACCAAAAAGGATGGAGAGTAAGGAACAAAATCGAAGTCAACAAAAACATACCTCCAGAGAAGAAAATAAGGAACCACTCAGAGACAAGCAGAAGTTTGATGAAACAAACAAAAGAGAAAAAGAGGAGAAAAAAGGAGATACACTGGAACAAAAGAAGATAACCAAAACAAAAAATACCTCTTTTGATTTCACACAGGCCTTGTCCTAGGTAAAGATGTATGTGTCATTATTAGAAATGATGAAAATAAAGGAATACATGGATGGTGCTATTCAGTTAATATCTAATGGAACTAATAGAAATACAAAATATGAGAATAAAGAGACCACTAAGATTAGTAGTACCAAGTAGGTAGAAGTAAAGGTTCTTGAAGTTTGTCTTGGTGATGTATTGGTGAATCCTCCACAAATTGATCCATTCTTTACTACACTGCTCATAAATAACATGTTGGTGATAAATTGTATGATAGATTTGGGTGTTGCTATCAACATCATGCCAGTGGGGGTCATGAAATAGCTTGGCATGTGGGTAGACACTACTAGTGGTAAATGCTACGCTATGGATAGTAGGCATGTCCCAGTGGTAGGAATTATGAAATATGTAGAGTGAAGTTGGTTGCTTATCCACAGGTAGCTTATAATATTGACATAATTGTAATTGATACACCTCCACATTTTGGGATGCTCTAGTCAAGAAAATGGACTGCAACAGTTGGTGGAAATGTACAATTTGACTTGTCTTATGCCACAATACCAGTAAATAATGAAGAAGTCAAGCTATATAGAGAGCCAAGGGTGAATCAGATTGTGGACTATGTTGCTCAAAATCAATTGAATTGATTTTGTGATGTGGATTTAGGAAGTTTCGGAATAGAGCCTTCTTAGCCTGAATTAATAAATATTGATCCAATTGATAAGCGTGTTTCCAAGAATGAGCATGGTGTGTGGTGAATGTATTTTGATAGAGCATGCAGTAAAGAGGGCAATGGGGTAGGAGTGGTGTTCATTTCACCTGAAGGAACTATGTTCAAATACTCATTCTTACTGAAATTTGAATGTACCAATAACATAGCAAGGTATGAAGCCATGCTGATTGGGATGAATATGGTTGTCAAACACAAAATCAAATTATTGACAGTCTTTGGAGACTCTAAGTTAATCATTTCACAAGTAAGATAAAGATATGCTACAAAAATAAGAGGCTAAAACAATACAAGAATGTTGTATGGGATACCATTGAACTATTTGATGCTTTCTCTATTGAGTGGTTAGATAGATCTAAGAACTTGATGGCAGACTTTCTGGCTAATGTAGTTATGAAAAGAGATGATATCACTTTGGCTGGGATTTCACAGATTGAATTCAAAATAAGACCTACCATCCTTGTTAATATTTATAGTTGGCAAGTTTTCAATGAGGATACTGATCTGATCAAGTTCCTACATTGCATAGATCAGTATGAAGCCCAAGAGATTGATTTTAATGCATTTGTGGAAGAAATAGATGGAAAACAGATTGTGTTTGGAAAAGAAGTTGTGCAGCTCAAAACCAAAAAACTTCCTAAAGGACTTGTGGCACTAGAAAGGGTGTTTGATGCAAATGACTGTGCTCTCATGAAACTGTTAGTTACCAAAATTTGCACCCGATTCTAAACTACACAAGTTTTAGCAATTTTGGTAAAACATTGGATTCACTTCTATGTGGGACAATTAGAATGAAGTGAAACCTCTAGGTTCTAGGCCAGCTCCCATTTAGATAATCACTTGAATGCACTTAAATCACTCTGAAAACTTGAAGGGGAAAAGGATAAGAAGAAAACTAAACAATAAACAACTGAATACTTAAACTTTTCAAGGTGATACACCAAAAATATGATGATATCTCAATTCAACAACACATGACAATGAAAGCTAACAATACTTTGTGCATAAAACACAACTTTTGCATATGAGCAGTTGCATAAAAATGTTTCATAGACAGGTATTAAACCAGTTTCAAAATTTTAAATTAGTAGGAAAAGATAAAATCCTCACAACTAACCAGGCCTGAACTAGATAAAACTTCACAATCTATAACTTATTTAGCTGCAAGGTCTTCACTTAAGACACGATTCCAAGACATAACATGTAGGATTACTAGAAATCTCAGCATGAAACATCAAATTTAAAATAGAAGCATACAAAAGTGAACTCCAAAGTAGGTCCCAAAAGCTCTTGAATTATCAAAAAAAAAACTGTAAGGATGTCCTCAAAATATCATGAGTTACAATTGCCAAAAAGAACAAAAACTCTGGCACTAAAAGTCTCCAAAAGTCTCTGTCATACAATGTAGAAGAACTCTTGGAAAAATGAGCTTCAAAACTCATAAGTACAACTCTCAACCACTCAGGGTCGGATCCAAGAAAATAGCCCCCAAAAGAGGACACTCCACTCTCTAAAAGAAGTCATATACATGGAAAAGTCTCCCAAAGTCATTAACCACCCTATGACTCAGCAAAACAACCCCTGAAAACACTCCAACTGACAATAAAGGCATCCTAACTGCTTGAGAGAAGTCAAATCCGACCCCTGAATCTTCTCTAACATTCCTAAATACCCTCCTCATGTTGGAAAACTGATTCAACCTCCCTTTATGCTCTCCAAGTGTTCTCAAACTGAAAACAACTTTCCCTCATTTATGGCATACCATTAATGCAAATATATCCTCATTTCCCCTATTTTCCTTCAAGTCAAAATGTATCTTCCTGCTTTTCAACATCATACGTTAGAAAATTTCCATAATCTATTCATATTTTCACATGTTTCTATTTTTAAATATAATGCTTTAATCTAAATGATTTATAGATTATCATTTAAATTCACACATTTTACAATATAGAATAATAGAAACAACAATGTGTCAATATGAGATAAATATCTAAACAATGGAATTTACTAAGTCAAAAATAACTTAGAAACACCTAAGTTATATCCATGCTTTGAAAAGCCTAAATATAAGGAAAAATATGAGGAGGCCATAAGACAAAGTCCTAACCACGCATAGCTATCATGATTTTCAAATAAAAGAAAAGGCTAAAAAAAACAAAACTTCAACGTGCCATAAAGAATAGGGTTTCAACCCTAAAGCTCAAGGTAAAATATGAAAGCTATTTGTATTTTATGTAAAACTTCAAGCTGAAGCTACGCCACCATAGGGTTTGAGGAAGCATTGCTGAAGATTTCCATGGTAGATTTCGCAGTTACAGTGACTTCTCAACAGATTTCTTTGACAAAATTCAAGGTAAACCTCCTTGGAATTATTTTTACTGATAGTCTTTTGCAATCTGAAACTTTC
This sequence comes from Sequoia sempervirens, assembly GCA_007258455.2. NCBI lineage: Eukaryota > Viridiplantae > Streptophyta > Pinopsida > Cupressales > Cupressaceae > Sequoia > Sequoia sempervirens. Next base: position 4,692,988 of record VDFB02047230.1, on the reverse strand, counting down.
TCAGGCATGATCTCTGCATATTTCTATGTACTTTATGTGCTTTTATTTTATCTATCTGTGCCATAATACTTGTTTTCTACAAATAAAATCTTAAAAACAAGCTTCAGAGAGTGTAGTAATAAAGGCATTCCGTAGCTTATAAATTCTTGAAGTTCTAGGCCGCGGCCTCATGATTTTTATTGTAGGCATCTTATTCTTCTGTGCCATGGATTTCCTACCAGAGTTTTTGAAAATTTAAGATTCAACATCAAGAATCTTCGTATATAAGGATATTGCTTGCTATTTTCATTTTTATGCAAAATCTGAAGATTTAAACCAAAAATAAACGTTGTGGTTTTCTTTTTGTTATAATGGTGAATGTTGTTTCTTATTGTGTTCTCATAGCCGCCATAGATCTTATATCTAAACCCTTTGTTGAAAGAAAGAGCTCGAGCCTTAACGGATTTTGTTACATCCCTCTTATCCTTGTAACTCCAACCTGCTTTACTTGCTTACAGGTCGTGGGCTTATGATGAAGGTTTCTCAGTTACTAGCTTGATTTCTATTTTTTTTTTTACTTTGAAACTTGGCCTCCATCATTCACTAGGCCATGGGCTTTCAATAACTCTGTTTAAGCCGTAAACTCACTGTTTGAGCATTGTATGTCGAGGGTTTGCATATTTTGCTTTTTATGTTTCAAAACCCTGGCATGACTTATTTTTTGTCCTTGTGGACGTCCATAGCTGCGTATATAAGGTTTATGTAGAGCTTATGGCTGAGAGCTTACTCCATGGCTCACCTTCATTGTACGTCCCAAAATCTCTATGTGTCTTTTATGCTATTTCTATAGATTTGAATATGCTTGAAAACTAGTTCATCTACAAAAATGTATACATTTTATTCTCCATTTTCTTACTTTTCTACAGCTGCGACATAATGGCTTTCTGGGTCACTTAGATATTTGCTATGTAAAAAGGAACAATCATTCTTTTACTTCGAGGTTTCATTTTCTTCAAAAGAAACTGCCACTGCTTTCATTTTCTATAAATACATTACTAATTTCATTTCTTCATTCCTTGCTCTAAATCTTGCCTTAATTTACACATAGTGTAATGACCCACTTATTTGTCAAAAAACTAGGTTTTCTCTTATTGTCAAGCACTTGTAGTGTTGAAACTGCAGTTGATTCTTTTAACTCCTTAAAAGTAGACCATATAATTGTAGCTGCATTTTTTATATATGTTTGTGTTCTTTAACACTACAAGGTGAACAATTACATACGTTATCTCCATTAAGCATCACTGATTATATGAATGCCACTTTCAGTCATGTATAGATTGGAACAAACACCTTATGCATAATCATTGATGGCTACTTTTCATTACTTGATTCTTGTAAACATTGTTAAAATCTGATGTGATTACAACATTGGATAATAAAGAAGGATTGTCTCTTGATGTTTATGGATACCATAATCTCTACTGATATGAGCTGGGCTCAACCCTTATGGGAGCCACATTTATCTCCACTCATATTTAATCAGATAAATAATTTCACCTGTTGCTACACATGAAACAAAAAAGTTAGGAAAAAACGTGCACATCTTAGATGTTTTTTGATAATCCTAATGGTTTTTAGGGACAACTAAAATGTGCATGTAGCTTACTTAATGCAAATTATGTTCAATGTATGCATGAATAGGGTGAATATGTATGTAGCGTCTGTTATCAGTCATTTCTTAGAGTGTACTCTAACACCATCGCTAATGTCATATGCAGGATTAGGAGTGGAAGGAGCTAGAAGAGACAAATGAAACTCGGGACAACAGCAAGGCAAAAGACGTACGAAAACTAGTCATTCCATGCAATGATTGGTTTCCCTCTTTACATGCACATTCATTTCTCCTCTTTACTTATTCATGTATATATTGTTCATACTTTGTTTTGAATAAGCAAGCTAATCTCATGGATTGTATGAGATAATGAGCATTTATTCATTCAATGAAGATTATTCTTCTGAAAAGTTTTGAAACATTCTCTGTTACATGCATGTGTATGAATGTAATAATCTATAGTTGTAATCTTTTTCCAGATTTTTCCATTATATATTTGAATGTAATGAAGAAGGTTAATAAAATGTACCCTATTCTCCTCAGTTTAAAATAAACTCTACCCCTTTGAACCTATGAGTGAAAAATGGGTAACAGAAATAAACACCTATAAAAAGAGAGGATGTTAAAGAAATTAACTTGGGGACTGAGTTGGCACCAAAGAGAGTATATATTGGATAGAAGATAAGTCCAACAATCAGAAAAATGTTAATTGCATTGTTAAGGAAATGCACACACATTTTTGAATGGTCCTATGAGGATCTTAAAGCATATAGAGAAGATTTGTTCCAACATGATATTCCATTAAAACCAAATGCAAAACCATTCAGCCAAAAACAAAGACCCGTCAACCCTATTTTGGAACCCAAAATGCATGAAGAGCTCATGAAACTTGGGGAAGGAGGTATTATCAAGCCAATTAGACATTCATCTTGGGTCTCCAATCTGGTACCTGTCAGAAAGAAAAATGGAGATATAAGGCTTTGTGTAGACTTTCAGAACTTGAATGTATCTTCTCTCAAGGACAATTACCCACTCCCAAACATAGAGGTTATGCTACAAAGGGTCACAGGCTGTGAGTTACTATCCACGATGGATGGATTTTAAGGGTATAACGAAGTGAAGGTTAAAGAATCATAACAATACAAGACAACCTTCACTATGCCTTGGGGAGCATATGTTTATGTTAGGATGCCTTTAAAACTTACAAATGTCGGTGCAACGTTCCAAAGGGCCATGGATGTTGATTTTGCTGACCTTATTAATGTGATAATGGTAGTCTACCAAGATGATTTAACTACATATTCCAAGAAAGTAGAAGATCATGTGGCTCACCTTGAACAAATATTTCTTAAAGTATTGGAATATGGCATTTCCCTTAATCTTAAAAAGTGTCATTTTGCAGTAATAGAAGGAAAATTACTTGGGCATATAGTCTCTAAAGAAGGAGTAAGGATTGATCCTGAAAGAGTGGAGGCCATTGATAAGATACCTATCCCCAAGTCAGTTAAGGCTATTCAATATTTCTTTAAACAAATCAATTTTGTAAGAATATTTATATCAAACTTTGTTGAGATAGTAAAGCCAATATCAAAGATGCTAAAGAAAGGTGCAAAAGTTGATTGGACAGCTGAAGCTATAGATGTGTTCATATCCATAAAAAAGGCAATCAAAAAAGCTCAAGTACTAAAATCTCCAGATTTCAGAAAACCTTTCCTGATCTTTTCATTTGCATCTTGTCACACAGTTGCTGCAGTAATGCTCCAAAAGATTGATGAAGGGTATGAACAACCAGTTTCCTTCTTTAGCAAATCCCTCCAAAATGCATAATTGAAATATGATATTGTGGGAAAACAAGCCTATGCGCTCATAAGAGATGTCAATGCATTTAGACCATATCTAGTAGGAGAAAAAGTGATAGCTTATATGCCTAATGTTGCAATGAAGGATGTATTTATACAAAGTGAGACAATAGGACGTAGGTGCAGATGGATAAATAGAATCCAGAAGTTTGATATTGAGTTTCAGATCACCAAGCTTGTAAGGGGACAAGGATTAGCTAAATTGATGGTTGAAAAAAAATTAGATGTTTCCCAAGTATGCAATGTGGCTGATGAGGAAAATATGGTCACTAGTATTGAGCACATAGAATATGGTACACTGATATTTTGTACTATCTTAAACATTTGAAATTTCCAGAAGGGTTTGATGACAACAAAAAAAGGATGCTCAAGTTGCAGGCCTCAAAATATGTATTCATGAAGGGAGACCTCTACTAGAAGAATAGGGATGGTTTTCTATTGTTGTGCTTAGATGAACATCAAGCAAGGCATGCCTTGAGGGAGATGCATGGAGTATGTGGGGGGAATTTCTCAGCAAAAACCACTGCTCATAAGATATTAAGGGTGGGATACTATTGGCCTAAGGTTTTCAATGATGCACATGACTATACTAGAAAGTGTGAGGCATGCCAAAAAAATTTGGGAAAATTGAAGTATCAAGGAGCATTGCCTCTAAGACCTATGCAGGTTGAAGCTCCATTTCACCAACGGGGGATTGATTTCATAGGGGAAATTATAGAAAAATGTAGTGGAGGACACAAATGGATATTGGTAGCCACATATTACTTCACAAAATGGCTAGAAGCCATACCCACCAAGCAGTCAACTAGTAAGGTTGTGACCAATTTCTTATTAGAAAACATCATCACAAGATTCAGGGTCCCAACAAGGATTGTAACTGATAATGGAATGTGTTTTAGATCTGATGAGTTCAAGGGATTTTTCCAGTCTTATGGAATCATCATCTCATATTCTTCACCTTATCATCCACAGTCGAATGGGAAAGCTTAATCCAACAACAAAAGCATCCTGAAAATCATAAAGAGGATGTTGGATAATAACAAGAAGGCTTGGGATTCTAAGTTAAAATTAGCCTTATGGGAAGATAGGATTACTGTGAAGAGGGCTATTGGAAAATCTCCCTTTGAACTTGTATATGGGGCTTAGGATAGGCTCCCTTTACATAATCTACTACTAGTGAGTAGGTTCATCTTGGAGGAGGACTTAGACATCCTTGAACCTATGGAGGAGAGGATGGAAGAATTGATAGAACTTGATGAAATTAAAAATCAAGCACAACAACATAATGTGAAGAAACAACTGCAAATAAAATATTTGTATGATAAAAAGGCTAAAAACAGGAAGTTTGAAGTAGGTGACATGGTTCTCATGTGGAATGCCAGGAGTCAAGATAAAGGAAAGCATAGGAAGTTTGATACTTTATGGTTAGGACCTTTTATTATTGTGGGAAAGGGAGGTGAGGATTCATATTATCTCCAGAACATGTCAGGAGAAGAACAAGAACTGCTAGTACATGGGCAATTGCTAAAGCACTTCTTTTCTTGAAAAACATCAAAAGATTAAGAATTTTCAGTGCATGGAAAATTCTTCACAAAAATCTTAAACAAATTTTTGATGCATAGTAGTCTAGGTGAAGGTCAGGAATTGCCAGTGCATTGACAATCCTTGAGATACCTTCTGAAAATTATAATTTCCATGCACAATAGTTTTAGGTTCTCATGATATTCAATCTTCATCCATGGTTTGCACCCTAAATATTTTTCTGGATTCTTGCAATGATCTTACAATCATTCATCCCTAGACAGAGCCACTGTTAGGACTAAAAAATCCCACATATTTTCATCAGCCTCTATTCATTTATCTCCTAGTCCTTACAAAATTTTACTAGACTCAATTTCATCTAGCACACCTAAACAATCACATTCATAAAATTCCTTGAAGTCCCATTGACATTATCGGCCAAGCAATTCTTCTTCAGTGGAACTCCCATCACCACCCCAATGATAGCTCGATGAGAATAGTTCATAACCTTACATCGGTGTAACATTATTCCATCGGTTTAACTTTCAAGGTAGTCTCCCCGATGGTTCAATAGAGGCAATAAATATGATCACATTTCCACAACTCTAGTGATCATCGAAACGAATGATGGTGGTCCCCTGATAGCCCAATATAATCACAGAGTACCAAAATATAATGCTTATCGGTGAAGCTGGGATGCATCGGGGTAGCATTGTTTGATGTCCCACCAATAGACCGAAAGAAAGACTCTCATCAATGGAGAAGGTGGCTATCGATGGAAAATGAACCAAGGTCCCAACGATATAGCGATGAATGATTACTACCAGTTGATGTGACGTCTAAGAGAATCGTTGGGATATTTAGCATAAATGCTCTCCCCAATGACAAGACTGGAACAAGTGGTATATTAATGAGCCAGAACATAAGTAAATTGTGCCACGAATTAATCATATGATTGCAGAAACCAAAAAAGGCTACGCTAAGGGCAGAAGGAGAAAGGATGAAACTTGGAGCTCTTACGCAGTAAAACTAGGGGAAGCAGAAATTCACGTAAGTACTTCACTCTCAACTAGAAAGTTCTATTTTTCAGAGATTGCAATGGAAGAAAATGTTGAAAAACCTAAGGAAAAGAAACAAAAAACTGAAAAGAGAAACTTAAACCAAGATTTGATAGATCAATGTCTGGGGTCGAGGCTAGGGCCCAAGAGAAGTGTTCAAATAAGTAAATTATTAGACAAGCATAGGGATCTGCGGGATGTTTGGATGCCACACCAGGGTTATGAGATTTTTATGTATCACTACAGAAAGCAATTCAAATTTCAACCAGTCTGTAACGCATGGAGACTGAACTTAGGAAGACTTGTGGTGCCAAATGTGTTCGTTAACGTAGAATTAATGAAAGCTCTAGCCAGTCGGTATAACGCCAAGAAGAGAACTATCCAGTCACCAAATGGGTCCAATATGCTTGTTATCTCCCAAGACCTGATCTTTAATGTACTTCAGTTAGAAGGTCCCATGAACTTGCCATTCACTGCTAGAGATTTTTGACATAATACTGTTGCATGGATACTAGCTACAAGAGATGGAAGCTACCTTTGCACAGACCAAAGAATGAGCAAGGTCAACTCAGGAGATTTTTCGAGCAATGAAAACCCTCCTTTTCATATAGATTTTTTTGAAGAGTACTTCCAATATACCTATTACTCAGCTGGTCAAGTCTTGGGAATTGAGGTTCCACCACTTATGTCTATTGCACCAATGGTTGTAGCAGTTGATATACAAAGCAAAGATGCTAGGTCATTCGACTATGAAAACTATTTGGTGAATTCCCTAAATCAAGGGCTTTAAAGGATCAAAAATAACAGTAAATGCATAGATTTCAAACACTATTCCTTGTTAATGCATTTACTTTTATATGACCTCGACATGCCAAAAATGTGTGGAGTAAAGAACTGAGGATTAGAGATACAAATTAAAATGGAAACTTTAGGCCTATACAAATGTGGACATCACTATGGGATAGTCAATGTGATAGGTCTCATTACCTATATTTTGAATATTTTTTCGTTAAACCACTAATGAGGCTACTTGGATATTCATATGATCATAATTTATCCCCTGAGGTGAAAAAATTTATGAGACCAAAGGAGAATGACCCAAAAAGAAAAGTAAATCATAATTGGGGAGACTGGTATCCTTTCTCTGATTGCACAGTAATAAGGGTTTATGGATATGAAGGGGTTCCACATTCGCTACCCTGAGTGGTTCCTAACAGAGTTGCTTATTTGGAGATTGTGCGGCAATTAGCAAAGTCTGATGCTAAACACCTCAAGAGTTATAATAAACAATCACTCATTCCCAACACTCTTTGTTTTGGAGATTTCACAGTATGTGCCATTGAAGGATATGAAAAAATTGGTGCTAAATTATCCCATTACAACCTTCCCCTTGGGTATGAAAGAGAAATTTGATGCAAAGGGATTTATCCATCAAGCAAGATTAACTCAAGGTCTATCAGGGTATGAGCATTGGTTTTCTCTTGATGATGTGATATGGAATCAAAATGAAGCTTCTACTAGTGAAAGAATGGCCTCATATAATAAAGTTATGCTTGCAGAGGAATGGAAGAGAAAGAATTTCCCATCATATAGAGAAGCATTTGTTGATATACAAGATCCCTGAGCTAGGATTGAAAAGCTTATTGCTCATATGAATGAAATAATAAAGGATGTACCCTAATATGTTTTTGATACATCTCATACAAAGTACACAAGAGTATAGGATGAGGATGTGGAGCCTTTCGATCACATACCCTCACAACCCACTCCTAATGTATGTTTTTCCACTGACAATAGTTAAGGGGATGAAAGTAATGAAGTGATGAAAAAAGTAATGAAGAGGAGCAACCAGTGGAACAAATAAAGGCCCCTGTGATTACACAATATGAGCCCCCTCAGGAATTTGTAAGATTTGAAACATCAGATGAGTTATCTAATGACATTAGGGTCAAGGGTGGTCATGAATTCATTTCTGATAATGATTTTGTTAAAACTCTTAAATTCAAATAATTTGTCTATGAGTATAAGGGAAAGAAAATAAGGAAAAAAGAGCAAGATATTACTCTTGAAAAGGAAGTTGTTGCTTTAGAGGAATTGAAGAGGGAAGTTGACAAGGAAATGCAATCCATCACCCCTGAAAGAGGTAGAGAATTAATTCAAGAGGTTGGGGTATTACTTCTACCAGGATGGGACATAAGCTCTACAATTGTGTTTGATAATTTCAAAAAAAGAGGGGATACAACAATGAACCTAACAGAGGCGGCTAGTGACAAGATATATTCAAGGTTTGGATATAATCCAAATGAGGCTACCTTGCTTATTTGGTCACTATACCCTCATGAGAAGAGGCCGACAGTGATTGAGAATCCAAATCAAGTATTTGGACACCTTCTGGTCTAGAGAGTTGGGGACACTAATCCTTTAGAAACTGCATAAATGAATGTCAATGTGGAAAAATTCACTATCTAGCACAAATTGAAAGGTTGGTCAAAGAAAATGACAAATTGAAAAATCAGTTATCACATCAAATGGAGAATTCATCCTCCTCTTCTGCTCCAGAATTGTATGCCCCATGGCTTGAAAAGGATGAGTGTTAGATGCATTAGCTGATGTATCTTATTGGAAAAAATCCTACTTAAAAGCTCAGGAAAGGTGTAAGGTATTGGAGAAGGAAATGAAAGTCTTCAAGTACAATATTGTGTCTGAGATAATCAAGGAAATATTGAATAAGATGATGAAGCAAGCTGATGATTATTGGAGAGTGTTCAAACAAGTACAGTCAGCAACAAAAGAGAATATCTGATTGCAAAGAAGGATGATTGATAAGAAGGAACTTCTAGATAAATAGATTCTGAAGGAGCAATTATTTCAGAGATATAACAGTTTGGTGGAGTCTCATAACCAATATCATAGTAGGCTCAAAGAGGACCTCACTTATTTTAATTTGGTTCCTGCACTCCATGATGATACATGGAATCTTCAAGAAAGGGATGACTGGAAAGCATAATTTATAGAGTTTCTAACAATTGCATTGCAGGAAATCAACGGTGAGGATATGGTCTTGCAGAATACTCATAAACAAATTGAGAAATTCATGCACATAGAGTATGATATGAAAGAAGTCATATCCAATGCAGAAACTCATGCAAAATAGGGATATATTGATCACCTCTCAACTTTCAATTTGTTTATCAATCGGGTAGTGGATAACCCGAGCACAACTGAGCAACAATCAAAATCGATCAATGGTAATGATGTGGACCCTATCATACAATAAAATATTTGAACAGGTCTTAGATGACCATGAATTTTACTCAGAGATTAATGGATTGGTACACATGTTTATGGTTGTGTTAGTTTCTTAAATTATGTTTAATTTCAAAATCATGTTTTGTTATCAAAAGTCGTGTCTTTTGGTTTGAAGCTTGTTGCCTCTCATATATATATAAGAGACTAGTACTGAAAGAAAGATATAGGAGAAGATATTAGGCGAGTAGAGATAGATAGATAGTAGAAGATTTTCATAATGTTTACATTTCAAAAGACCATGTTGCAAGCATAATTTTGAGGAAATCAATGAAAGATCTATGATTTTGTGGCTTCATATTGGTATCAATTGTTTGTTGAAATTATACAATTATTTGGTTGTCTCCAACTTAATATTTCCTTATTATTTAAATTGGTATATCAAGTATGTATTCAATTTATCAAGGCACATTTGTTGTTCTTGTGTGATATGATTAATTGGTTTCTCCAAAAGAATTAAAATCCTTCTAGTCAATCACAGTAATCTAGAAATGTTATTTGGATCGGTAAGAAGAGCCATATAATTAGGATTGCCATTTTGTCTCCACTTTGGTATCATCTGTCATTCTCTTGCAATTTATTCAATTGGTTCCTTCAAGGAAGGATTAAAATCATTTTTGATAAATATAAGTAACCTGGTTGTGTCATTTGGATCAATAAGTAGAGTTTGTCAATCACTTTGCTGCACGTTTATACAAGATATAAACCAACATAAGTGTCCCAAATAGTTTGTGTTACAACCAATACAAGTCATACATTCTAGATCTTCATTCGACTCCATTTACCCAACAAGGCACTGATCTTACCCATTTCCTCATTTAATTTTATCAAATTTGTTTTCAAAACCTTACATATGTTAACTGAACATATAAATAAACTTCACCTTGATATTGCTTATACAATTTATACCAAATTAGGTTTGCATCTCTCCACTCCCAATTGCCACTGTGGATATATTGCTCAAGTAGGAAATGCATAGTTTAAGTTTGCTTCATTTACATAGGTACACCCACCTAGGTCTAGCAGAGCCTAAAGAGAAGAAGGTTCAAATACACCAATTGGCCTTGTTCGTTAGCCTAAAACGTATCAAGAGCTTGGTAACCTCTTGAGGTTTTCCAATCAGCATTTTTGAGAATTAACACAATGTTTACCAGATGGATATGAAGTTTTTTTTCCTAAATGGAGAGTTGGAACTAGAAGAAGTTTACATGGAACAACCAGAGGGATTTCAGTTGTCAAATCAACCAGATATGGTCTACAGATTGAAAAAGGATTTATATGGTTTGAAGAAGGCTCCCAAAGCTTGGTATGCAAGGTTGGACATATATTTGATTCAACAAAGGTACTGCAGATAGCAATCTTTATTTCAAAATTGAAGATGACAAGATCTTGATAGTAGTTGTGTATGTGGATGGCATTATCTTTCGAGGAAATGAAAATATGTGTTAGATGTTTATTGAAGAAACAAAAAAATAGTTTGATATGTTTATGTTTGGTGAGATGAATTTCTTCCTTGGACTGCAAATCAATCAAGCAAAGGGATTTTCATTTCAGAATCCAAGTATTCAGAAGAAATGTTAAAGAAGTTTGGGATGGATGGTTCCAAACCGATATGCACTCCTATGGTAACTAGTTGCAAATTGAGTAAGGATTGTGATTTACTTGTTGGAAATATATGCCTAAATCATCACAGGCTATAACCTCTATTGGAGCCAAGTCGGTGTGACATCTTCAATGTCTGGCCGACAAGCAACTTTGAAACATTCTATTTTGTATAGGTCACTGTGACCTTGCAGGAGTCTTTCCGAACGCTTATTCATTGGAGTCATCGAGATAATCTATGGTGGCTCGGTGAGAAGTCCTACCGAGTGGAGATCTCTGGCCGACATGCCATTCTATCGTATATCGGGGAGACCCTTGGCCGAGAAGGATACTATTGGTAAGAAGTCTTACCAATATGGATGTCTTGCCGACAACGTTTAGTTTGAAGTCATCAGAGTAGCTCAAGGCGATCGGTATGATGTCCCAGCGACAATGGAAAGTCTCGCCGATGATGAGGGGTCTTTGGTATAACTCTTGGCGAATGGTGGCCTCGGGGTAACTTGGAGAACTCAGTAAGAACTCTCAGCGAAGAGTGGTAAGTCTTGCCGACCGTTTGGTGCTCAATGTAACTAAAGGGGTCTCGGTGTGAAGTCTCAGCGACGAACGTTAGTCTTGCCGACTGTTGCTTGGAGCTCGGTATGACTTGTGAGCATTCGAAGTAACGTCTCAGTGATAGTGGTCTGTCTTGCCAACTGCTGATCACTTCGGAGAAAGAATTTGAACCTCGCTATGATCTCTTGGCGAAAGACGATAGTCTCGCCAATGTAAATTCTACTGTCTATGTGACTTTTGAATCTCGGTATGATCTCCTGGCGAAAGCGGTATGTCTTGCCGAATGTTGAACGGTTCGGTATAACCCTTAATGACTCAGTATGATCTCTTAGCGAAAGATGATTGTCTTACCGAATGGGAAACTCGCGTCTGTGTGACTTTGAAGCTTCGGTATGATGTTTCACCGATAGCAATAAGTCTTGGCGACATGGCGAAGTCTGAGTGGTATTTCTCTGGACTCGATGTAACATCTTGGCAATAAGGATGAATCTTGGCGACATCGCTAGTTAAGTCTTGTGCCATCGGGGAGACACGGTTAGTGTCTCATCGACATGCCAACACAGATTGAAGCCTTTTGACCGATTGAAGACTATCCTATGTGGCTCGTTGTCGACTAATCAGAGGAGCCGAATAGGAATCGTTGGAAGACAGTCCGTTGTGGCAGTTCTGTGAGGAAGTTCGACAGATAGGGAACAACATGAATATAGTTTGCAGTTGTAGATGCTCTATGGTTGGATGGTTGGTTCGATCAACAATTGGATGAACAGTTCGAATTGTATCAGAGTGATTTCTATTCTGTAAAGACTGTAACTTGAAGGTTCTTGTACAAGTTTGATCATTGTGAAAGTTGTTGTAATCTGACATCAGAAAGATAAGTCAGAACTTTGTATGTAATTATTTGTTACTGTAATACAAAGTGACTTCTCTTGGTGTGGTGGGTTTTTCTCCCATAAGGGTTTTCCCACGTATATCTGGTGTTCATATGTGTTTGTATATTTCTCTGTTTCAGTAATCTCTTTCATGTGCATCTTAATTAGACTGTAATTGAAAAATTAAAAGTATATCTGCATTCTTCCCTAAGTTTTTGACGTTAGGAGAGTTGTTTTCGCATCTATCTTTCCTTACAAGTGGTATCAGAGCCTGGCCAGTTGTGTTATCCTTGTGGGTACGTTGGGTTTTTTGTGTCAATTTTTGTTTAGTGGGAGTCTTGTAGAATTTTTTCAATTTCTAATTACAGATTGAGATGGCGAGCACGTCAGGAAAGATTGAAATAGAGAAGTTCAATGGCAGCAATTTTGAGTTGTGGAAACTTAAGATGGAAGATCTATTGGTTGATCGTGATCTGTGGCTTGCTGTGTCTGGAACTAAACCTACAGGAATGAAGCAAGAAGATTGGGACCTTGCAGATAGAAAGTCTAAGGGGCTGATAAGGCTTTGTTTGGTAGATTCCGTTCTTCTGAATGTGCATGAAGTGAAGACTGCATCTTCCTTGTGGAAGAGACTGGCATCTATTTATCAGGGGAAGTCTTTGGTGAATAAACTATTTCTAAGGAAGAAGTTGCATAGTTTGAGAATGCAGGAAGGAGGGTCTATTGCTGATCATTTGAACACATTCAATATGTTGATTGCATAGTTAACATCTGTTGGTGTGAAGACTGAAGAAGAGGATCGTTGTATGATGATATTGTGTTCTTTGCCAAACTCTTGGGATCATCTGGTGATGGCTATTGGGAGTACAACATCTAGTTTCAAGATGGAAGATGTTGTTGCATCTTTGTTGTCAGAAGAAATGAGAAGGAAATCTTCTAAGATGGCAAAGGAGGCCCTTGCTGTTAGAGGAAGGTCGAAAGAGAAAGGCAAGAAGAAGGACAAGAAATCTAAATTGAAATCAGAGGGGAGATCAAAGTCTCCTGGCAAAAAGTCCAGGGTGAAGTGTTGGAACTGTGGGCAACCTGGTCATGTCCGAAAGGATTGTAAAGAGGAGAAGAAGAAGAAGAAGAAGAAGTATTCTTCCGACAATGATTCTTCTTACAGTGATGGAGATGCCTTCATTGCAGCCTTGGCTACACAGGCATTAGATGATGTCTGGCTGATTGATTCTAGAGCATCTTTCCACATGACATCTCATAGAGACTGGTTCACGAAGTATGAAGAATACGATGGTGGAAAGGTGTACTTCGCAAGTGATTCAACTTTGGAGATAGTTGGTCGTGGAAGAGTCAGAATCCAATTTCCTGATGGCAAAGTAAAGGGAATCAAGGATGTGATGCATATACCAGGTTTGGCTCAAAATTTTCTTTTTGTCAATAATTTGAATGATATTGGAGTGCAAGTCACGTTCTCTAGAAATGGCTACAAGATGACTAGAGGCTCTATGGTGCTAGCTAGAGGTGCTCGAATTGGTACCCTGTACAAGTTGGATGCATAGGCTGTTCAATGTAACAGTGTCTCTGTAAAGTCATAGAAAGCTACTCATGGAGGTAAAGAGGGAAATATCCCTAATTATGTAAACTCTATGGAAGTAAAACTTCCAACAGAGAAGACTATACTCTGGCATCATAGGCTAGGCCACATTGGAGAGAAAGGTTTAAAAACCTTGAAGAAAAAAACCTGGTTGAGGGGCTTGAAGATTGTAATCTCGAATTTGAATTCTATGAGCATTGTATATATGGAAATAACACTGTGTTTCTTTTTATTCCAGTCCTCATAAATCTTCTGGTTTGCTAGATTATATTCATTCGGATGTGTTTGGTCCAGTGAATGTTCCTTCTTTGTCTAAATCAAGATACTATGTGTCGTTTATTGATGGTTATTCAGAAGAGCATTTGTATATTTTTTGAAAAGTAAATGGAATTAGTCGGTTTAAGGAATTTAAGAACCTTGTAGAAAATTAGACTAGAAGAAAAATTAAATGCTTTAGGATTGATAATGGTGATGAATTTTGTTCATGATTTAGAGAGGTATTGTAAAGACCATGGGATTAAAAGACATAGACTACACCTTATACTCCACAACAAAATGGAGTTGCAAAAAGGTTCAATAGAGACGATGATGGAGAGCATGAAGTATGCTTTCAGATGCTAACTTGGAGGAGAAGTTTTGGGTGAGGTTGTATCTACTTTATGTTACCTATTAATTAATCATTCTCAAATTACGCTCTTGTTGAGAAAACACCTTTGTAAAGTGCAGTAAGAAGCCCTCTCTAAGACATATTCATATTTTTGGTACGTGAGGCATATGCTCATGTGTCAAATATGAGAAAAGATCTAAAGTGGAGAACATGGCTATCAAATGTATTTTTATTGGCTATAGCGGCTACATAAAAGGATACAAGCTTTGGAATCCTGATACGGAGAAGGTTGTATATACAGAAGTGTAATCTTTTAGTGAGTTGAAGCCTTCTCCACTGGATCTTGAGTCAAGACAGTCAGAAAACAATAAGGATGTAGTTGGAATTCCTCATACACTAGAGAAAGGAATTGAAAATTCAAAATGTACCTAAAACTAAGGAGAGCTCAAGTGGCTCTAAAAGTTCTGAAGAAGAAGAAGAACCTTAGCCTCGTAAGTGAGGAGGTCAACCCATGAAAGAAAACAACGATAGTATGGGTTCTCTTTGATAGATTCTACTTGTGCCTATGCTTTAATTTCTAGCACCGATGAGGCTAGGACTGTGAAAGAGGCATTTAAAATGTCTGATTCAAACTCTTGGTTGGAATCCATGAACGAAGAAATGGCATCATTAGAAAAGAATGAGACTTGGAGTTTGGTGCCCTTGCCTAAAGGCATAAAATTTGTTAGCTGCAAATGGGTATTTAAAAAGAAGATTGATGGATGGCAGTGTGGAAAAGTACAAAACAAATTAGTTGAAAGGGTTATTCGAGGTAGAGGGGTGATTATGGGAAATTTTTTCTCTGTGCTAAAATGACATCCTCAATTTCTTTTGTCATATGGCGTGTGACTTAGAGGTCGAAGGAGATGGATGTAGAGACAACATTTCTTCATGGTGATCTTGAAGAATAAATCTATATGTCCCAGCCTGAGCACTTTGTGGAGAAAGGTAAAAAAAAACTGGTTTACAAATTAAAGAAGTCTTTGTATGGGTTAAAGCAGTCACCTAGAATGTGGTACCAGAAATTTGATACTTTTGTATTGTCTTTAGGTTGTGAGATTAAAATATGATCATTGTGTCTATATAAAGGTTGAAAGTGATCAAGTTCTTATTATTGCTCTCTATGTTGATGATATGTTGTTCATAGGCAATAGTAAGCTAATGATTTCTGATCTTAAGTCTCAGTTGTCTGCTAAGTTCAAAATGAAAGATCTTGGTGCAGCAAGGTATATTCTGGGATGGAGATAACCAGGGACAAAAATAGTAGAAAACTTGGCTCGTCAAGGCGTATTCAGGATTCTAGAGATGTTTTGCACAATTATTACCAGCAGCTAGTTGTTTCCAATCTTGTAGGACGAAGCTATATTTGACATCCAAAATCTCCTCTTTGAAGATGGAGGACATGACCAGTGTACCCTATGCTAGTGCGGTTGGTCTTATGTATGCAATGAGTGCATACAAGGTTAGACATTGCCCAAAGGGTGGGAGTACTTAGTTGGTTTATGGCTAATCCTGGAAGGACACATTGGGATGTTAAGAGAGTTTTCAGATATCGAAGGGCACTTCAGATTTTGTTTTGTTTACCATGGGAACCTTGTTGAATCACAGAGGACTCTTAGTATTCGAGGCTATGTGTATTTTGATTGGGCGAGGACATTGGCAAGGAGGTCCACCGGTGGATACATTTTCATGTTGAATGGTGGTGCGATGAGTTGGATGAGTAAGCGGTTGTAGTCGCTTTGTCCACTACGAAGGCTGAATATATGGCAGCTACACATGCTTGTAAAGAAGCAGTTTGGTTGAAATTTTTGTGTTCTAACATTGGTTTTGATGCAGGGAAAATAACTATTTTTTGTGACAGTCAGAGTGCAATTTGTCTGGCAAAGAATCCTACTTTCCATGCCAGGACGAAACATATAGATGTACAGTACCACTTTGTATGAGATATGGTGGAGGATGGAAAGGTCAGTTTGGAAAAGGTTGATACTCTGGAGAATGTTGCAGATGGATTGACGAAGCCAGTGAGCACAGACAAGTTCAGGTGGTGTGCCAGTTCAATGGGCCTTAGTGCCCATGATTTTCAGTAAGTTTTGTTGTGCTCTTGAGGTGCCTGTGTGATCTTCGTCAAGTGGGAGATTGTTGGAAATATATGCCTAAATCATCAGAGGTTGTAACCTCTATTGGAGCCAAGTCGGTGTGACATCTTCAATGTCTGGCCGACAAGCAGCTTTGAAACATTTTGTTTTGTATAGGTCATTGTGACCTTGTAGGAATCTCGCCGAATGCTTATTCATTGGAGTCATCGGGATAATCTATGGTGGCTTCGATGAGAAGTCCTACCGAGTGGAGATCTCTGGCCGACAGGCCATTCTATCGTATATCGGGGAGACCCTTGGCCGAGAAGGATACTATCGGTAAGAAGTCTTATCGATATGGATGTCTCGCTGAAAGCGTTTAGTTTGAAGTCATCGGAGTAGCTCAAGGCGATCAGTATGATGTCCCAGTGACAATGGAAAGTCTCGCTGATGATGAGGGGTCTTCGGTATAACTCTTGGCTAACGGTGGTCTCGAGGTAACTTGGAGAACTCGTTAAGAACTCTCAGCGAAGAGTGGTAAGTCTTGCCGACCGTTTGGTGCTTGATGTAACTAAAGGGGTCTCAGTGTGAAGTCTCAGTGACGAACGTTAGTCTTGCCGACTGTTGCTTGGAGCTCGGTATGACTTGGTTGCATTCAGAGTAACGTCTCAGCGATAGTGGTCTGTCTTGCTGACTGCTGATCACTTCGGAGAAAGACTTTGAACCTCGCTATGATCGCTTGGCGAAAGATGATAGTTTCGCTGATGTAAATTCTACTGTCTATGTGACTTTTGAATCTCGGTATGATCTCTTGGCGAAAGTGGTATGTCTTTCCGAATGTTGAACGGTTCGGTATAACCCTTAATGACTTGGTATGATCTCTTAGTGAAAGATGATTGTCTTACCGAATGGAAACTCACGTCTGTGTGACTTTGAAGCTTCGGTATGATGTTTCACTGATAGTGATAAGTCTTGGTGACATGGCGAAGTCTGAGCGGTAGTTCTCTGGACTCGATGTAACATCTTGGTGATAAGGATGAATCTTGGCGACATCGTTAGTTAAGTCTTGTGGCATCAGGGATACATGGCTAGTGTCTCACCGACATGCCAACACAGATTGAAGCCTTTTGACCGAGTGAAGACTATCCTATGTGGCTCGTTGTCGACCAATCAGAGGAGCCAAATGGGAACTGTTGGAAGATAGTCTGTTGTGGTATTTCTATGAGGAAGTTCGACAGACAGGGAATGGCATGA
The DNA here is from genome assembly GCA_007258455.2 of Sequoia sempervirens. NCBI lineage: Eukaryota > Viridiplantae > Streptophyta > Pinopsida > Cupressales > Cupressaceae > Sequoia > Sequoia sempervirens. The sequence goes on along the minus strand of VDFB02047230.1, from coordinate 4,675,061 downwards.
ATATAGTTTGTAGTTGTAGATGCTCTACGGTTGGATGGTTGGTTCGATCAACAATTAGATGAACAGTTTGAATTATATTAGAGTGATTTCTATTCTGTAAAGACTGTAACTTGAAGGTTCATGTACAAGTTTGATCATTGTGAAAGCTGTTGTAATCTGACATCAGAAAGATAAGTCAGAAGTCTGTATGTAATTATTTGTTACTGTAATACAAAGTGACTTCTCTTAGTGTGGTGGTTTTTTCTCCCGTAAGGGTTTTCCCACATATATCTGGTGTTCATATGTGTTTGTCTATTTCTCTATTTTAGTAATCTCTTTCATGTGCATCTTAATTGGACTGTAATTGAAAAATTAAAAGTATATCTGCATTCTTCCCTGATTTTTTGACATTAGGAGAGTTGTTTCTGCATCTATCTTTCCTTACATTACTCCTATGGTAACTAGTTGCAAATTGAGTAAGGATGATGATTCACCTAAGGATGATCAGAGTAATTATAGATCCATGATTGGTGGAGTGTTGTATCTAACTTCTACCATACCAGATATCATGCATGTAGTTTGTCTTGTGGCTAGATTTCAAGAGGATCCTAAAGAAGGACATGTTGCAGCTATCAAGAGGATATTCAAATATCTAAAAGGCACTTTGGATTTTGGCTCATGGTATCCTAGGGATACTGACTTTACACTAAGTGCTTATACAAATGCAGATTAGGCAGGGTGTGCTAATGATGGAAAAAGTACAAGTGGTGGTGCATTCTATTTTGGATGCAGATTGGTGTCATGGTTAAGTAAAAAGAAAGATTCTGTTTCCTTATCCAATGTATAGGTTGAGTATATTGTTGCAGCATCTTGTTGCACACGAGTTTTATGGATGAGATAGACATTGAAGGATATCAGAGTCATGTATGATGATCCCATCTCTATTTTCTATGATACTACAAGTGCAATTAACATTTCAAAGAATCCATGATGCACTCAAGGACAAAGCATATATCAATAAGGTATCACTTTTTGAAATAGAAGGTCATGGAGAATGAAGTAAATCTTAAGTATGCACCTACAAAGGATTAGATTGCTGACATATTTACTAAGGCTCTTCCTAAAGATACTTTTGAGGATCTCTGGGAGAGGTTGGGGGTTATTGCCCCTCTTTTCTTGAACTAGATGCATATAGAGATGCATTAGTCTAGTGGATCTATGGATCTATCCTCTTTCAGTAATGATGTTTGGTGGCTACCTCTCAAGGGGAGTAGGTAGTGTCATGTGTTGTCATTGTGCAAATGATTGGGTGTACTCCTAAGGGGGAGTATTTTGTGCTGGTATAGATCTTGGTTCAATGTCAAAAGGAGAGAACAATGCAAAAAATATTTTTCCTTTGTCATTGATGTCAAAGGGGGAGAAAAATTATCATGTGAAAAAGCTTATTCATTCAGAAAAGTTGTAGGAAAAGTTGTTCAGAACTGTTGTGTTGTCGTTGATGGTTTTTCACATCATGTGTTGCCATCAATTACAAAGGGCATTGATGTGAACTGGTTGGTGTTGTCATTGATGTCAACTATGCGTAGAGGAAGTTGGTTATTGACTGCATATGTCGAGGATATTAAGAAAATTGGAATAAACAAGGTTTTTTGTCTATGCATGTATAGTTGAGATGTTGAAGAAGTGCCATGAGTACATGGAGTTATCCTTATGTTGCTATGTCTAGAAGTGTGGTAGAGTGAAGTAATGTGCTGAAATGATGTCTCTGGTACTTGGTCTCCAAGTGCTTTTGAGAAAATTTGATAAATAGAGAAAACAATGTCTTGTAGGTATTCAATCTATGCTCTGGGATGTGCTCCACGTTTTTTCTATGTTGATTTTGTAGACACTAAAAAATGTCCTGAATGATGTCATGCACTCGAAACAGGTATACTAACATCATTTTATCTTTAAACCCATCCTCTTTTCACTTAATTAATTAAATTATCCTAGCTATTTAATTAATTGTCTCATTCTTGTCCATTAACCTAATTCATCAAATCGGGTTAATTCACCCCCTTTCATGCTAACATTTCATCTTATTTAATTAAATAAATCAAAATATTTAATTTAATTCCCTAAGTTTTCTAATTTAATGAAATAACCCTAAGTTATTTAATTAAATATCATTTCATCTCTCCCCCATTCATTAAATCGTTTAATTTAATGAAATATCACTTTAATTATTCAAACCCCCTAATTGCATGATTAAACCTTATTTAATTAGCAATTAAACTAATTTTCCTCCAAAAGGGGAATATTCCCCTAGAATATTCCTTATCCCCTTTTTGCACAATTAAAACTTTCTTTTAATTTGCAAAATATCTTTATCCTCACCCATGAGAATATTCCAAAGAATATTCTCTCTCCTCCAATAATTTCACTTGGCTTCTTGAACAAGTTAAACTTGTGACCTCTTCAGAAAATCACCTTGTGACCCGTGTGTAGGTCAAAAGTGTGTTTTTTTGGAACAAGTGTGAGCCCTTGATTAATTCTCATCTTAAATTCTCACCCGTTGATGAAAATCTATGATCCATGCCTCCTATTTCCTCCATTCTTGACTGTTGATTAATCTTTTTGATTCCAACCCTTCATTTCTCATTTGCTCTCCTATAAATAGAACACTATTTGGAGACAAATGGATCCATCTTTCAATTGCAAAATTATGTTGTTGAATTCACTCTCACTCACACTCACTTTTTACTCACTTTTAGTTTATTTTAGTTCATTTTTAGTTGCATAATAGCTTAAGACATCCATTAATGGCTTCCATGCATCCATCTTAGCTTGTTTATAAATTAGGTTTCAATATTTTAACTTAGAATTAGCTTAGATTAGCTTAGCAACTGCATAATTAGATCAATTTTAGCATAAAATCATGTTAAATTAGCTTGCATCATGTTTAATTTAGCATAAATCAGGTTTTCATCCATTTATCACAATGGTTTCATCGATTCTCTTCCATAGAATCGATTGAAACAGGCTCACAAATCACAGGATTGGGAAGGGTTCGTTGTTCCACATCAACACGACACCAATTCTAAAATGGGATAAGTTTCAAATGGGTTAGAGTAGACATTTAACTATTTTTCGTAGTTTGTAATTTTTAGTTTCAATAAATGCTTAGTTTAACTTTCAATTTGAATGATTTGTTTGATATTGAGGTTGAGTGGCTAAATTATGCTTTGATTCATCATGGATCAAGTGTAATCAACCCGCACTGACAATCCTCAGTCCACAGATTCTATGCTTGTGTGGATCTAAGGTATTGTTCATAGTTGTTGGTAGTTGCTATATCTAGAATTTGGGCTTCTAGATCGTTGTACAGTGAGATAGTTTCACTAGTATGTGAACCAATTGTTCAATGATGTTCTCTATTGTCTAGGAGAAACTTATTTTCTCCTCATTTCTCTGCTATTTGGATTCAAGTTGTGTAGATCTGGGAAGTTGTTTATAATTCTTTTATGTTTTTGTGTTCAAAGTTTTACTTGATTTAGTGTAGTACACTATAAATTTCATTTATCAGTATGCAAACAAGGGTTATCAGTTGTCCTGAGTTAAAGTAGTTGTTGATGTGAAGATTGGTTGAAGTGGTTGATGAATCTTAAGTAATTCATGGATTGTTTTGGATTGATTTCAAGTGAATTATGTTGTCCATAATTTTTTTCTTGATCTAAGGAAGCATGTACTTAATGTCTATGGTGTTTTTCATGGGTGTTGGTCGACCTTGTGTTTAACACTACATGCAAGGCTTTTAGAAGTGTGTTGAAGGGTTTTGGGATCTATTTGTATCCTAATTAAGGAATTATGTAGGTTTCCTTTCGTTCCTATCCACTGTGAGAATGCTTGGGTGATGACCTATTTCAAATTTATTTGTATAATGGTTATTAGTTGACATTGGAGAAAGTTTTTAAGTAGAGGTTGATATAAATATGTATGGTGTTGATGTAAGAGTGTGTATGAAAGAGTAAGAAGAAAGATAGATGTGATATTGTTGCAAGTGAAGTGTAGTGAGATGCGAATTTGAGTAGAGTGGTGCAAATTTCATGTTAGGGTTCCAAAGGTACTGAGCTGAAGGCATTCGATATCTTTCATGTGAGACTGTGAAAGTGTGTGAGAAATTGTGGTGGACTCCTTGTTGCATTGAGAAGTGTTTCTCTGTGTAACATTCTTCTTCTATCTTCTTGCATTCTTTCTTGGAAGTGATTCCTAATTGTGAGCCTTTTTTGGACAATGTGTCCTATTCTTGCAGTGAGCCTTTGTATTTAGTTTTGGAATTCTTTATATTGTGAGCTAATCCTCACCATGGTTTTTCCCTCATTAGGTTTTCCACGTAAATTTGGTTTTCATATGTGCATGGTTTTACTACTTTTAGTTTCCATTTTTGCATTTAATAATTAAACACATTAGCAAAGTAAAAGTTTGGGAATGCTTGTAGATCTAACTTTTGTTGAGGGTTTTAAAGGTTAAAATTGCTACAACTGATTCACCCTCCCTCTCAGTTGTCTTGTTCAACAAAGAGAACTATAGTGAAAAATTCACAAAGTTGTTGGATGATGATTGGGGTTCTTTAGATTTCACACCTACATTGATGGGAGAATACAAGATTACACACAAACTAGGAAAAGAGAAAGAAATGGACATAATATCAACACAAGTTGAGTCATCAAAAGCATGTGAGTTGACAACTTTTAGCAAAGAAGAGGAAAACACAAACTATACATCCACATATGAAGAGTGTGATCATGAGAAACCACCAAATCCAAAAGCGATGGAGAATCTTTATGGAAGAGGTTATGAAATTTTGAAACAACTTGGTAATAATGGGAAAGCATGTGGTGCTAGAGAACAAAGTATCTATGTCCCTATAGAGCCTTATACACAAGAAACAACTAGTGGTCTTGGTTATTGTCCCTCAAAAGAAACAAAAGCATCAAAAAAGCCTTCACTCAATACCAACACTATTACAAAAGATTCTTCTAAGACAACTTTAACCTTGTGCATCCTGAACTGATAGAAACCACTAGTGGTCTTGGTTATTGTGCCTCGAAAGAAATGAAAGAATCAAGGAAATCTTATCTTAATATCAATTACATCACGCAAAACACTCCTAGGACATCTTCAACAACATGTCTTAGTAATGATTGGGGTTCATCATATTTTAGATCTTCCTTTAAGGGAGAAACAAAATCTCACAATCTAAAGAGTCTTGTGTATGTATGGCACCTTGTAGTAAGCAAGAAATACCTTTGAAACAAAAGAAAGGAACACCTTGTACTATTGATCAAGAGAGCATCTTTTCGAGACTTCTCCACGATCACTTGATATCTCTCCCTCCAAGAACACAAACAAAAAAATTTACAATAAAATTTCATTTTGTGCATATCATAGAGTTCATGGTCATTCTACTAATGAATGTAAGGCTTTGAGTGATAAAATTCAACATCTTAAGGATTGTGGTGCTCTTCCTTGTGTTGATGCACCTATTTCCTCTAATTGACACTAATTTGCATCCTATCATGTTGCTCATCACTGTGTGGCATTAGTAGCTTTATGTGTCTTGCTCATTGTCATTCATGGTGGTACAATATTAGGTGCAATCATATTTCTCTTGGCAACAACATGATAGTTCTTGGTGGTTGTCTTTGTCTCTATGGTTGGGGGGAAAGGATAACTAGCCTTTGGGAGGTGTGCATTATTTTGAAGGATCCTCTCATTTTCTCTTTCTACTTAAAATACCAACATAGAAAGTATGTTGACATTTTAAGTTGGGGGCATATTATCTGTCGTTCATTGTTCACATATTCCCTTCTTAGTGATGATAGCATACATCTCCTAGGAAGTATGAACTTTTTATTCAAAGTGTGGTATTCTCAATTCATTTGATGTATCTTCTTGGTGGTGTCATTGGGTTTGATTTCCTTTAAGATTACGACCTTTCTAAGAATATGACATTCCTCTTAGTGGTAATGCTACAAATTGCATTCCCTAAGTTGCAAATCTTTTATCCTCAACTAGTCCTCTCTTGGAGAAATTAGGAACGATGTTCCCTAAGGTGAGACCTTTCATGAACTAAGAAAAATCCCTTTGAATATCCTATTGCATGTATCAATCCCACCAAGCATAACACAACTTGCTTGCTAGTGGAGCCTTTTTCATGAGTGCCTAGCATAACGCAGTTTGCTAGCCTTGTGACTATTTCTTTGGCACCTTATCAAAGTTAGCAGGAGGTGTAACTTTGGTATGGTTGATAAATGTGAGCCTATAGACCTAGCATGACTTTCCCATCAACCACCTTTTTGTGGGTACATACTAATTGTGTGTGTATCACTTTCTTGGGGGCTCACCTAGCATATATTGGACTGCACTAGCCCATGTGAGTGTATTTTTCATGGCCACCGAGCATAAAACAACTTGATTTCCTATGGATCCATGGGTTTCATAAGTTATTTTGCATCCTTATGAGTGTATTTGATGGATGTGGCATAATACAACTTGTTAGTTCATCTTTCTTTCCTCTTTGCATTAACTTTAACATTGTATGTTTGTGCATATCTTTTTTTGTTGCTTCATACTATACAACTTGTGTGTGTCCCTTTGTGCTTATGTTGGTCTTCCATGGGATCTTAAATCTTGGGGGCTTGTGCAACCTCCTTGATCCTTGTCATCCTATCCCATCAACATTTGTGCACTTGGACCCCTCTTGATGCTTATTTGTCTACTTTAGTGTGAGTTTGTGCTTACGCTCATCCTCTCACTAAAGTAGGGGCTAAATGTAGTGTAGAAAAATATACTCCTTTACATTTTCACACTTTGTTTGGGTCCCCTCAATTAAATTGGACTTAATTATGCCTTAATAAGCCATATTTTGCATCTACACTCCTAATAATTTATATTTTACAAAGGGGAAACCTGACAACAATTAATACCAACACATAATACATTACCTTGAGCAATGTGTGTTCCAAGAATAGGGACCTAGGACCCATTCACCCATAGGTTAATGGGTCCTCCCTAGACCTTTGAACCTATTTTTAAAACATGTTTTTGGTGGTATTTTAATAATCCCAAATTTAAATTTCAATGTCAACTTGTAATGTTTAATTTTTGGGAAATTAAGGATAGATGCCTATAAATACAAGGCTATTTTATCAAATCAAATAGAAGTTTTCAATTAGATTTTTGAGAGATCAATCCTAAGAGAAAATATTATTTTCAAGAGAATTCAAGGGAAAATTTATCAGTCATCCACAACAACAATCAAAATCTCAAGCATCATGTCAAAGTCTCTTGAAAACATGCATGTTTTTGGAGATAATATTGTGATGTAGGTTTCAAGCATTCTAGTAAAATTTTAAGTATCAAGATCACATCATCAATCAAGCCATTTATGCAAGATCAAGAGCTTGGAGAGATCTACTAAGTTTCAATTCTTCAAGGGTTTCAAATCAAGGGTTTGGTGAGTTGCAACATAGCAATTGTTCACTCATAATTCCTTTCATGTTTTATTATTTCAATTTAAGGTTTAATTACCAAAACGGGGTTTGACTAAGGAAAATCCCCATTCACCAAAAACAAACAAATTTTCCCCTCTTGTGTATGTGTAGGTTCATAGGTTGAAGAAAATTTGAAGATCTCAAAAGAGAAATTTTGTAATGTTGCATTTGTTGTCACCTTTGTTATCAACCCACGAAAACTCAAATCCTAAATTTATTTCTGGCTTTCCGATAGTGGGATCTATGGGAATCAAGAGTGCAGACATAGGGGAAAAGGACCCAGAAAGTGATTTCAGAAAGCTCTACAAGGACCCATTCTCCTATAGGCGAATGAGTCCCAGGCAACGTTTAGAAACTACATTTTGGTGACAGGTACATATCACTCTACCATTTCTAGATGTGTTGGAACTTTGTGATTTTTGTCTATATTAGGCTTTAAATTAATGATGGGCATAATTGAGTTGATTTTCTATTTTTAGTTTTTCTCCCAAAAGTGTTGTTCAGGTTGATACCCCCATCCTCAATCATAAGGAAACATGTAGACTCCCTCATTGAGTTGATTCACCTAAGGGTTGTAAGTCAATTCTTTATGTGGATCTCATTTCCTAATGAAAATAGGAAGATAGGTTCATCACCCCCATTTTCCCCATTCCACATTTTGATAAACTTATTTTTCTATGTTTCAATATATAATCATCATACTTTAGATGTCACTGGACATGTATGTGGATACAAATTTGTGTAGAAGTGTAAGACTTATGCAAGAAAGTGTAATTCAATGTGAGTTGCATCTCAATCATTGTGCACCATTATCAGAAGATCATTAGGATTGTAAGAGAGTGTCTGAGGAAAGCTCAGATCTTGTGTAAGTTGTGTCATCAGTATTGAAGATTTGTAAGCTTTATCTTTGTAATCTAGTAGGACTAGTGCCCTACTCATTGAGTTGGTTCTTAGATCTATATAGAGGGGATTGGTGTCTCCAGTAGGTTGGTGCCTACATATACTTCGGGGGATTGGTGTCTTCGACAGGTTGGTGCCTACTTCATGATTGTAACCTATTCATTATTTTTTGAGGCTAGATTTGGACAATAGCTCCAAGCATCTCTTCTCACCATGGTTTTACCCATTTTGGGTTTCCACATATATCTGGTGTTCATTGTGTGAATGTGTTCCTCTTTGATTTCTTGATTGATAACTTAGCTATTTTGATTCATGTTTCATGTTTGGATATACATGTTGGATTAAAGAGTTTTAAATAGATTTGATCCATTGATTCACCCCCCCCTCAGTAGATTGTGTTTCCTTCAATAAAGTCTTTCTAGGAAGATTACAGCTAAGGAAGAACAAATAAGGAAAGAAACCCAATCAAACTCCCTTATTATTAGCTTCAAAATTCTAAGTTTTAGAGTTCATCATTCCTTGTAGGAGCCTATACTAAATCATATTTATTTTCTTAGCACCAGTTCAATTTTCAAAGGTGGGCCTATTATTTATCAAGTTAATTATTTTAATGAGAAAGAGAGAGAGGTGTTTGAGACAAAAGATTAGAAATTTACCATTTTTAGATCCTTGTGTGTTATGAAGACAAAAAAATAGACCTATTGTAAGAAGAAAATGAGCATAATCAACTGGAACAACATAGCACTAAGCAAGTGGGTAATGATGAAAGGGATGAACTAATACTCTTTTTTGATCAACTTCCTTAATTTTTTGACAAAGATGAAGAGAGAATATCAATGCCCATATCAGAAAAATATTTGAAGTGTGAGAGGATATTGAAGACCTTGATGAGTTGTTGGTCCATGAAGATAAGTATGAGAATGAAGAAGAACATAAGGATAGTCTTGTTTTGAAAAATGAAAAGATTGATGTATGTGAGGTTGCTCATTAATTTGAACAAGATATTAAACAAGAGCCTATGCTTCAAGAGGTATACCTAATTGATATTTTTTCAAACCTTCAAGAAAGATTCCATGAAATTAAGATAAGCCCTATCATGTAGAAAATTAAAGAGGAACTTGATGGAGACCTTTTTTGGAATGAACTAAAATACTTTTTCTCAAGTGTTTTTATCAAGACAACATATCATAAACTAAAAAATCATGAACAACATGAACTTGATGATAAAGTTGTTATTTTTGGATGATTCACAAAAATCAATCAATTACAACCAACAAGATGATTAAAATGTAGAGCATAAGCATGTAATAAACACTAGTTGTTTGAACATTTCCTCTTCATGAGGATGTCCTATTAAGCATCTAGCCTAGTTGGACACCAACAAGACACCTCATATTTTTATTACTCCTGATAATGAAGTTGAGCACAAGGAGGGATATAATCAAATTACCCATCCATTTCAAGCTAGATGTATTTATAGCCAACTCAAGTGGGTAAATGAGTGCATTTTCATCCTTAGAGAAGCAATTCAATAGCTTATTAAACACCTATATTTTCTTCATCTCTAGTTGGTTGTACATAAGAATGAGAAACATCCTAAGATAATTAGAAAATATATTTATTTTGATAAATCAATCAGTTTCTTTGCTTGATTTATTTTCTTGTTGGTTAGTTTAGGTTATGTTAGGTTTGTTTTGTCTTATTTTCCTCCAAGTGCAATTTGCACATGTGTGTCCTCTATTTTTTTTGTTTTGAGGAATTTTTTAATTTATTGTAAGGCTAATTTTTCTCTTTTTTTGTAATTTCATTGTGAATTCATACCCAATGGAATAATAAAGTTGTTAGATCCATTTTTATTAGGAAAAAACCCCCTAGAGGTTGTCAAAATGTTGTCAATTCATTCCCCTTGTGTTTCCCGTCAATTAGAACAAATATAAGAAATCTTAAAAGGGCTAGGAATGATAAAAAAATGTGCCTCTAATTATTTGGTTGCTTCTGCCTTTCATCTTCTAGTCAAATTCCCAAGTTGAAAACCCAAAAAATTGGCTAAGTATGAAAGTTGTTGGAGTTTTGGACAGGTTCTCAAACTTGCATCAACTTATGACAAAGTTTTTAGAACACCTTTGGCTACCAATAAGGTTGTCACAAACTTATTAAATTTTGAAATATATTTTCTACCTCCTTTAAAGAAGAGAAGTGTTCTATTCGTTGACAATTTCATATGGTCCAAGAACCTCCCCGGGTTCCTGAAATTGGTTCAAGTGTTGAAAGGTTTTGTCGATAGCCAAAAGAGGAAGAAAAGAGGCATGTATGAGTTATTTCATGTAACTCCATAGGTTTTAAAATCTTTTTCAAAATCAACAAGGTTATCAAAACCATTCCAAATCTCGACCAACATGAAGAAAAGAAGGGATGAAAATTGATTGAGTATCACATAAGTACAAAGTTAAATTTTTGGTAAAATTTATGGGTTTTGAAACCTCTGTAAAAATATTACAAGGTTTTTTAACCATTTCAAAAGCTGAAAATGTTATCAAAACAAGTTCTATAACTAGATTTTTTCCAATAAGTATTGAAGAGTAAGTATGGCCTAAAATTTGACTAAGTTAAGTTCTGGAAAAAAATCAAAGGTTTTGAAACCTCTGTCATCTTTTGACAAGGTTCTCACAACCTTTTTGAACTCTGATAAGGTTGTAAAAAGTGGTTTGATCTTTAAAAGGTTCTATTTTTCCTACCAAGTGCTCAAGTTCTCAAGGATGTATATATTGAGCAAAGTTTGGTGTTAACGAGAAAAGAGAAAGCAAGAAAATTTAAAGTTTTTAGCATTTCATAAAGGTTCTAAAACTTGTGTCCATTGTTGACCAGGTTCTCACAACCTTGTTAAAAGTCAACAAGATTCTTAGAATTAGTTTTACTTCTAACAAAAAGTGTCAATGTAGAAAAAAGAACCAAAAGGAGGAAAAATATGGACAAGTTAAAATTTAAAGGAAAAGATGAACCAAAATAAATGGAATGAGAGAATGAAAGGTTAATAATGTTAGAATATTTAGAGGTTTTGAAACCTTTTTTGGAATTCAACGAGGTTATCACAACCCTATTAGAGTCTAACAAGGTTCTCAAAACCAGTTCTTTCATTGATGTCATTCACCAAAAAGAAAGAAAGGCCACTCTAGATGATGTGATTTTCATGTCAAGGCTTTCCTTCTTCTGCCTCCCACTTTGTAATGTCATTATTTCTTTTCCAACATTCACTAACCACCAAATTTTCTAGATGCAAAAAAATCATTGTTTTATGATTGACTATGCTTTATTCAATGTTGTAGTTCTCCTTTTTCCAAAAACACTATTCCCCAATCCATATTTTTGTGGAACTCCTAGGTGGATTTTATCTTTTGACAAGACATTAATAGAAGAATGTTCCTAATGCCTCAATCAATCAAATCACCTTGTGCACATGTCTATGTTTTACTGGTTGATGTGGTGACTAGGGTTTCTCTCTAGCTTGCCACATTCTTTTATAGTTTTGGTGTCTCCCACCTAGAATACAAGGTCTATCATGCACATTTTTAAAGGGTCCCTTCTAAATTTCTCTATTATAAAACTTACTTTTTCTATATTTTTTTGCTAATGTAAATAGTCTCTATGCTTTTAAATCAATAAAATATTTTTTCTTTCACCTCCTCTCACTTTTTGTATGTTATGTAGTTTCTTCTAACCTTCATACATAAATGATTTTAATGTCTTTTTGCCTATGTATTCTATGTGTAATGATTTATAGGAATTAGCTATGGATGTATTTTTGTAGCAATCTTCGTTGAATCTCATACCTCTATACCATTTACAAGATTTGATAAATGGAGACCTATGCGAGTTTAGGTGATTTTTTGGTTTTCTTTGTTGTTGTGAGCAAGAAGGAAACTCATTAAATATTGGCGTATCAACTCTTTTCCTTTCCTACACTATTATTCTCCTTTTCGCTAGCAAATCAATAGATAGGATTAAGTTTTAGGTTGAATATATATTTAGTTGGATCAACATATTACATCTAGATTTAGAAAGGATCCAACCTTCTCTAGAAGTTTGATGATGACTCAACTCACACTCATATGCTCTACCACCATAAAATTTACGACTACGATTAAAACCAAAATAAAAAATCTCTTTGAATTACCACAATACATGACTCTTTATTAACACATTGCAAAGAACCAAAAAAAACAATAATCTGAAGGTCTCCCTACAGTAGCAACTACCTTTCCTTGTTACTTTTCAACTACTTATTAACTGTTTCTTTTTCATTTTTCTGTCACTTGCAACTGAAACTTGTAACTTCTTGAATTCCCTCAAGCCGTGGGTACACAGGGATACAATTTGCATAAGATTTAAGTACAGTTATGGGTGAACATGAAGCTGGATTTACTCATTTAGCACTACTTTTACCAATGCCTATACAGCTGCACAGGTATGTGAGTGGAAGTTAATTTTAGCAAGTTCAAAACTACCATCCAAATCAGCATGGTGTGCCCACAATAACATGCCCCTAAATTCGCATCCCAAGCCAAAATATACACAATAAAATGGAAAATAAAAAGAAAACCAAAATGTAAAAGCTCCTGCATCATTTGATCTTATGTACAAGGGTTCCACACCTTGAGATCATTTCCATTGTGGCATTAGAATGTTGAATGAGTTTCAACAAAGGGTGAAAATTTCAGCAATAATAGGAATTGAGTTTAGTGTATCCTTGAACCTCAATTAGTGTATCCTTGAACCTCAATCCTTGACAAAGGTATGATTCATGAGTCACACTTGACCCTTAGTACTTGAAACTCCAAAAATCCTATTTATTTTATAATTTTCTCCCACCTATGTCCCAACATGACCTATTGTTCTTGAATACTAGCCCCTAATGTATTTTGGCCTTCTTATTCCCATCGTAGATTACCAATCTAAGATATTTCCTAATGGGTCTCCCTTGGTCATAATTTGCATATATGTTGTTCTCCCTCATCTCCCATGTACCTATTATGTGTTGGAAGTTGTAAAGTCCCAAAAAACTAAGTGTAGGGTATTTTTTGGTTATTTCTCTTAGTTTAGGTAGGTTGTTAGAATTTCATACTTTCAATGTTTCCCTTCTAGGCATGCCTTTCCACCCAACTCCACCATTTACTTTATCCTATTAGGGTACTATACTTTTCCATCTAGGCATAACATTCCTTCTAAGTATTACTTCACCCCTTTTCCTTACCAAGATTTCTAATTTCTCCATGCTATCTTTTTCACTCATTCCCCACTCTTTCCCTTATTCTTTATAGAGTTTTAGACTTTCCCTTAAACAAGTACCAATTTCATGATTCCAATGATCTTTGAAACCTTGAACCCTATCCCTTTGCACTAAGTATCTTCTTAGACTTATATTTTTATCCTTCCCCTTAGGGTACCTATTATGAGGTATCCTCAAACATTACTCCTTGACACTTTTCACTATGTTATCCCTTCAAGATCATGTGTTTAGACATGATTTTTTGTTGCCTAGCATGCTTTCCCTTTGAACCCTAAATCCTTGATATGTTGCAAGTTAAGTTCCTTATAAGAGAGATTTTTAGTCATCCCTTTCCACAAGCACCCATTCCTTGGTGTCTCTAATCCCCCAACCCCAACTCTTTGACTTTTTCACTAAGTTATTTTTAAGAGTGTTCGTAAATAGGTTTGTCACTGCAGTTATATCTCCAAGAATGATCTTATATGCTTAAAAAGTAGTGACAATCATTCCAATAGTTGGAGAGATCACTACGGAACATCAATCTTCCTCTACATTTGAGAGGGGAAAATCCCTCATATGATCAAATTTAGGGGTTTTTTGGTATTTTAACCAAAATACCAAAGGTAAAAAGGGAAAAACTAAATGAAATTTATTGATAGAAACCCTAGCTATAGACACACATATGCTAACTAGGATTCCAAAATCTTGTGCAAGTTACATAATGAAAGTTCATAACAAAATAAAAATATACATTAATACCAGATTTGTATGATGAATGACAAAATAATAGATATGATATTGTGAAAACACTGAGAAAATGACATGCAAACCTCACATAGTATTAGATAAGCTATATATCAATGCACTCAAACTAGGACACAAAAGATTATAACTGCATTTCATTGCATATGTTGTACAACTATAAATGATCCAATAGATAACCAATGGCTTGCCACAATGATACAAAAGCATTACCAATTTAACAGACAAAATTTATTAATAATAAAACAAAAGAACATTAAAAACATACAATTCAAATGCTTTCTCTATTATCTTTATGAAATTATACAACTCCATAAACAACTCTATACAAAGCTTAAAACTAGAAAGTATTTTCTTTCCCCTAGTTCTTTTTCTAATCAATGGAAGAACCAAAAGAAAATTGAAACTCTTTTACATTCAAAAACATTAATTTTATAGCCTCCTAGTCATAATAGCACCTTCAGAGGAATCTTTATAAATACTTTGAGATTTTGAACAGGCCTGATAATTTTATAGCCTCCTAGTCATAATAGACTTATAAATACTTTGTAACCATCACTTTGAGAATGTAATAATGATCTAAAACATTATCAAACCTATTCAAAATCATTGTTAGGCTTGGGCAAGTTTCATCTATACAAAGATTCCTCTGAAGGTGCTGCCAATGCTCCTCCTCTTTGTTGGAAATATGTGCCTCAATCAATACAGGTTGAAACCTCATTAGGAGCCAAGTCGGTGTGAAAGCTCTCATGTCTAGCCGACAAGCAGTTTGTATCATCATGTTTTGAATAGGTCATTGTGACCTTGTTTCTATCTTGCCCAATAATTTCACTGTGGAGCTATCGCTATGACAAGGAGTGTTCGGTATGACCTCTTAACGCTCGGGAGACATCTGGCCGATAGGCCATTCAATCGTGTATTGGGGAGACTCATGGCGACCACGGGCTTCGGGGT
This sequence comes from Sequoia sempervirens, assembly GCA_007258455.2. NCBI lineage: Eukaryota > Viridiplantae > Streptophyta > Pinopsida > Cupressales > Cupressaceae > Sequoia > Sequoia sempervirens. Next base: position 4,659,668 of record VDFB02047230.1, on the reverse strand, counting down.
AGCTTATAGCAGCTCGGTGAGAAGTCCGAGCGAAGTGTTAATGTCTCGCCGATAGGATGTTTCGTTTTATGGTCTTCGGGATAACTAAGGGTTCTCGCTAAGAAGTCTCAACGAAGTGTTAATGTCTTGCTGATAGGAATACTGCTGATGTCTTCACCATAACATATAGAACCCAGTGTGAGATCTTAGCGAACAGTGAAGGTCACGCCGACGGGGACACATCCAAACGTTCTTCGGTGTAACACAAAGGGTTTCAGAGAAATGTCTTAGTGACTGAAGGATTTCTTGTCGATAGCCGTTGGCTATCGGGGTAACTCAAAGGTCCCGGGAAGATGTCTCAGCGAACGTTGAAGGTCTCACCAACAGGAACACCTTTTGGGATCTTCGGTATAACTCTTGGCAATAGATGAACACTTTAGGGTAAGTCCTAGTGCTCGATGTGATGTCTTATCGAAAGTAACATGTCTCGTTGACAGTGGTTTATGTTGATGCCTTCGGAGTAAGTCTTGGAGTTCGGTATGTTCTCTCGGCGAAAGATGTAAGTCTTGCCGACTGTTCTTTGGAGCTCGATATGACTTGTGACTTCGGTAAAACCTTTGGTGACTCGCTATGATCTCCTGGCGAAAGCGATAGGTCTGGGTGACTGCTTGGTGACTTGGTGTAACACATGAAGCTCGATGGAACATCTTGGTGATATCGGTTACTCTTGGCGACTTCGGTATGAAGGTTATGTGGCATCGGCGAGACACTGTTAGTGTCTCACCGAGATGCCAGTACAGTGCTAATTCTATTGACTGTTTGACCGTTCTATGTGGAGTCTCGTGGACCAATAGGAGAAGCCGAATCTGAACTGTTGGAAGACAATAAGTTGTGACGGTTCTGTGAGGAAGTTTGACGGACAAGGAATGCCAAGGATATACTCTGCGATTGCAGATTACAATTGGTTGTTAGTTTTGTTGAATCGACAGATTGTTGTTGATCAGTGAATGTATTCTAATCTGTAAAGGCTGTAACTTGAAAGTTTTGTTCGAAGAATGTTCATGGTGAATGATGTTGTATAATGACACCAAAAGATAAGTCTGGAATTTGTATGTAATTTTTGTTACTGTAATACAAAGTGATTTCTCTTGGTGTGGTGGGTTTTTCTCTCGTAAGGGTTTTCCCACGTATATCTGGTGTTCATGTGTGATTGTCAAATACTTTTTTTCTATTATCTGCTTCTTAGTGCATCTTGCTTGAACTATAATTGCAAATTTTAAAGTGTATCTGCATTCTTCCCTGAGGTATTGACGTTAGGAGAATTGTTTTCTGCATCTAATTTTCCTTACAAGTGGTATCAGAGCCTGGCCAGTTGTGTTATCCTTGTGGGTACGTTGGTTTTTTGTGTCAATTCTGTTCAGTGGGAGTCTTGTAGAAGTTTGTCAATTTCTAATTACAGATTAAGATGACTAGTACATCTGGAAAGTTTGAAATAGAGAAATTCAATGGCAGTAACTTTGAGTTGTGGAAACTCAAGATGGAGGATCTCTTAGTGGATCGGGATCTTTGGATTGCTGTGTCTGGAGCGAAACCTATAGGCATGAAGCAAGAAGATTGGGACCTTGTAGATAGGAAGTCTAAGGGGCTGATAAGGCTCTGTTTGGCAGACAGTGCTTCTGAATGTGCATGAGGAGAAAACTGCATCTACCTTGTGGAAGAGACTGGCGTCTATTTATCAGGGGAAGTCCTTGGTGAATAAACTGTTCCTGAGGAAGAAGTTGTATAGTTTGAGAATGCAAGAAGGTGGGTCTGTAGCTGATCATTTGAATGCATTTAATATGTTGATTGCTCAATTGACATCTGTTGGTGTGAAGACTGAAGAAGAGGATCGATGTATGCTTCTACTGTGTTCTTTGCCAGACTCATGGGATCATCTGGTGATGGCTATTGGGAGTACAACATCTAGTTTCAAGATGGAAGATGTTGTTGCATCTTTTTTGTCAGAAGAGATGAGAAGGAAATCTTCTGAGATGGTGAAGGAAGCTCTTGCTGTCAGAGGAAGACCGAAAGAGAAAGGCAAGAAGAAGGACAAGAATTCCAAATTCCCGAAATAGGGAGATCAAAGTCTCACGGCAAAGTCCAAGGTGAAATGTTGGAGCGTGGGCAACTTTGGTCATATCCTGGAAAAGGATTGTAAAAGAGGAGAAAAAGAAGAAGGAACTCTTAGATAATGGTTCAACTACTCATAGTGATGGTGGCCTTCATTGCCCACAGCCTTAGCTGGGAAGCTCAGTGATAATGCGGCTGATTGATTAGGAGCATCTTTCCACATGAATTCTCCTGAGAGAATGGTTCACAAAGTATGAAGAATACAATGGTGGAAAGGTATCCTTGGCAAGTGATTTAGCAGAATGGTTAGTAGTGTGGAGAGTGAGAATACAATTTCTTGATGCGTGAGGGAGTGAAGGGAATTAATAATGTTATGCACATACCAAGTCTGGCTCGAAATCTATTATCTGTAAGTATGTTGAATGATATTGGAGTACAAGTTACGTTCTCTAGAAGTGGTTGCAAGATGACTAGAGGTTCAATGGTGTTGGCTAGAGTGCTCAAATTGGTACCATGTACAAGTTGGATGTATAAGTTGTTCACTGTAACAGTGTCTCTTCGAAGTCACTGAAAGCTAATCATGGAGGTAAAGAGGGAAATATCCCTAATTATGTAAACTCTATGGAAGTAAAACTTCCTGCAGAGAAGACTATGCTTTGGCATCATAGGTTAGGCCACATAGGAGAAAAGGTTTAAAAACCTTGAAGAATAAAAACCTGGTTGAGGGGCTTGAAGATTGTAATCTCGAATTTGAAGATTAGGTGAGCATTGTATATATAAGAGCCATTGGCAGCGAAAATAAGTGTTTCGTTTATTCCGGTCCTCGCGCTAAAGTCTTACGGTTTGCTTGATTATATTCATTCAGATGTGTTTGGTCCAATGGATGTTCCTTCTTTTTCTGAATCAAGATACTATGTGTTGTTCATTGATGATTATTCAAGAAGAGCATTTGTTTATTTTTTGAAAAGTAAATCAGAAGTGTTCAGTTGATTTAAGGAATTTAAGAATCTTGTTGAAAATCAGACTGGTAGAAAAATAAAATGCTTAAGGACTGATAATGGCAGTGAATTTTGTTCTAATGAAATTTGAAAGATATTGTAAAGACCATGGGATCAAAAGACAAAAGAATACACCTTATACTCCACAGTAGAATGGAGTTGCGGAAAGGTTCAACAGGACAGTGATGGAGAGAGCATGAAGTATGTTTAGTAGTGTTGGCTTGGAGGAGAAATTTTGGGTTGAAGACTCACACTCACGCATGTTACTTAATTAATCGGTCCCCTGGAGAAATTCTTCTCTTGTTGAGAGCCTTTGGAAGCATGATGCGGTAAAGCCTCTTTAGACATATTAGAGTGTTTTTATTTGAGGCATATGCTCATGTCAGGATGTAAAATGATCATTTGGAAACGAAATCCAAATGTATTTTTTGGCTATAGTGTTGTCATAAAAGGATACAAGCTTTGGAATCTGATACAGAGAAGGTTGTGTATACAGCAGAAGTGTAATCTTTCGTGAGCTGAAATTCCACTTTGGATCTGATGAGAGACAAAGTCAGAAAACAATAAGGATGTAGCATTAATTCCTCCTACACCAGAGAAAGAGGAATTGAAAATTCAAAATGTACCTGAAACTGAGGAGAGCTCAAGCAGTTCTAAAAGTTCTGAAGAAGAAGAACCTCAGCCTCAGCTAGTGAGGAGGTCAACCTGAGAAAGAAAACAACCAGATAGGTATGGGTTCTCATTGATTGATTCTACTTATGCCTATGCTTTGATTTCTAGTACTGATGAGCCTAGGACTATAAAAGAGGCAATTAAAATGTCTGATTCAAACTCTTGGTTGGAAGCCATGAATGAAGAGATGGAATCATTAGAAAAGAATGAAACCTGGAGTCTAGTGCCCTTTCCTAAAGGCAGAAAGGTTGTTCGCTACAAATGGGTATTTAAGAAAAAGATTGGTTTGGATGGCAGTGGAGAAAAGTACAAGGCAAGACTGGTCTCAAAGGGTTATTCCCAGGTAGAGGGAATTGATTATGGGGAAATATTTTCTCCTATAGCAAAGCTGACATCTATTAGATTTCTTTTGTCACTTGCAACAACGTATGACTTAGAGGTCGAATAGATGGATGTGAAGACAACATTTCTTCATGGTGATCTTGAAGAAGAAATCTATATGTCCCAGCCTGAGCACTTTGTTGGAAAAGGTAAAGAAAAACTGGTATGCAAATTAAAGAAGTCTTTGTATGGGTTAAAGTAGTCACCTAGAATGTGGTACCATAAATTTGATACTTTTGTATTGCCTTTGGGATTTGTGAGATCAAAATCTGATCACCGTGTATACTATAAAGCTGAAAGTGATCAAGTACTTGTTATTGCTCTCTATGTTGATGATATGATGTTCATAGGCAATAGTAAGCTAATGATTTCTGATCTTAAGTCTTAGTTGTCTACTAAGTTTGAAATGAAAGATCTTGGTGCAGCAAGGTATATTCTGGGGATGGAGATAACTAGGGACAGGAAGAATAGAAAACTATGGCTCAGTCAGAGTAAGTATATCAAACTGTTCTTGAGAGATTTTGTATGAATGATTGCAAACAGCTAGTGGTTCCAGTCATGCAGGGAACAAAGCTATCTGTTGAGGACTGTCCAAAATCTCCTACTGAGATGGAGGACATGACCAGTGTACCCTATGCTAGTGCAATAGGAAGTCTTATGTATGCAATGGTTTGTACAAGGCTAGACATTGCCCAAGCAGTGAGAGTTCTTAGTCGATTTATGGCTAATCCAGGAAGAACACATTGGGATGCTGTGAAGAGAGTGTTTAGATATTTGAAGGGAACTTCATATTTTGCTTTGTGTTACCATGGGAACTTGGTTGAATCACAGAGGACTCTTAGCATTCGAGGCTATGTGGATTATGATTGGGCAGGGGACATTGACAGCAGGAGGTCCACCAGTGGATACATTTTCATGTTGAATGGTGGTGTAGTGAGTTGGATGAGTAAGCGGCAAGTTGTAGTCACTTTGTCCACTACGGAGGCTGAATACATGGAAGCTACTCATGCTTGTAAAGAAGCTGTATGGTTGAAATGTTTGTGTTCTAACATTGGTTTTGATGGAGGGAAAATAACTATTTTCTGTGACAGTTAGAGTGCAATTTTTCTGGCAAAGAACCCTACTTTCCATGCTTGGACGAAACATATAGACGTATAGTACCATTTTGTACAAGATATGGTGGAGGATGGAAAGGTCAGTTTGGAAAAGGTTGATACTCTAGAGAATGTTGCAAATTCATTGACGAAGCCAGTGAGCACAGACAAGTTCAGGTGGTGTGCCAATTCAATGGGCCTTAGTGCCCATGATTTTCAGTAAATTATGTTGTGCTTTGGAGGTGCCTGTATGATCTTTGTCTAGTGGGAGATTGTTGGAAATATGTGCCTCAATCAATATAGGCTGAAACCTCATTAGGAGCCAAGTTAGTGTGACAGCTCTCATGTCTGGCCGACAAGCAATTTGTATCATCATGTTTTGAATAGGTCGCTGTGACCTTGTTTCTGTCTTGCCGAATGCTTTCACTGTGGAGCTATCACTGTGACAAGGAGTGTTTGGTATGACCTCTTAGTGCTCGGGAGACATCTGGCCGATAGGCCATTCAATCGTGTATCGGGGAGACTCATGGCGACCACGGGCTTCGGGGTAGCTTATAGCGGCTCGGTGAGAAGTCCCAGCGAAGTGTTAATGTCTCGTCGACAAGATATTTCATTTTATGGTCTTCGGGATAACTAAGGGTTCTCGCTAAGAAGTCTCAGCGAAGTGTTAATGTCTTGTCGATAGGAATACTACTGATGTCTTCGCCCTAACATATAGAACCTGGTGTGAGATCTTAGCGAACAGTGAAGGTCATGCCGACGGGGACACATCCAAAAGTTCTTTGGTGTAACACAAAGGGTTTCGGAGAAACATGTTAGCAACTGAAGGATGTCTTGCCGATAGCCATTGGCTATCGGGGTAACTCAAAGGTCCCGGGAAGACGTCTTAGTGAACGTTGAAGGTCTCACCGACAGGAACACCTTTTGGGATCTTCGGTATAATTCTTGGCGATAGATGAACACTTCGGGGTAAGTCCTAGTGCTCGGTGTGATGTCTCAGTGAAAGTAACATGTCTCACCGACAGTGGTTTATGTTGATGCCTTCGAAGTAAGTCTTGGAGTTCGGTATGTTCTCTCGGCGAAAGATGTAAGTCTTGCCGACTATTCTTTGGAGCTCAATATGACTTGTGACTTCGGTAAAACCTTTGGTGACTCGCTATGATATCCTGGTGAAAGCGATAGGTCTGGGCGACTGCTTGGTGACTCAGTGTAACACATGAAGATCGATGGAACGTCTTGGCTATATCGGTTACTCTTGGTGACTTCGGTATGAAGGTTATGTGGCATCGGCGAGACAGTGTTAGTATCTCACTGAGATGCTAGTACAGTGTGAATTATGTTGACCGTTTGACCGTCCTATGTGGAGTCTCATGGACCAATAGGAGAAGTTGAATCTGAACTGTTGGAAGACAATCGGTTGCGACGGTTCTGTGAGGAAGTTCGACAGACAAGGAATGCCAAGGATATACTCTGCGATTGCAGATTGCGATCGGTTGGTTAGTTTTGTTGAATCGACAAATTGTTGTTGATCAGTGAATGTATTCTAATCTGTAAAGGTTGTAACTTGAAAGTTTATGTTCGAAGAATGTTCATGGTGAATGTTGTTGTATAATGACACCAGAAAGATAAGTCTGGCATTTGTATGTAATTTTTGTTATTGTAATACAAAGTGATTTCTCTTGGTGTGGTGGGTTTTTCTCCTGTAAGGGTTTTCCCACGTATATCTGGTGTTCATGTGTGATTGTCAAATACTCTGTTTCTGTTATCTGTTTCTTAGTGCATCTTGATTGAACTGTAATTGTAAATTTTAAAGTGTATCTGCATTCTTCCCTGAGGTATTGACGTTAGGAGAATTGTTTTCCGCATCTAATTTTCCTTACACTTTTTCAGTTTTATAGTATCCATATGGTTTATATCATAACCATGGACTTGAGAGAAAGAAATTTTCCATCTTTACTCCCTTCACAAGGAGAAAAAGTTTGAGTTATCTAATTATGATAACAATTGACAGTATACATTGTCCACCAAATATAGGTTTACTAATGATATAAAAGACATATACATATTTATATCACCAAAATTTAGTATTCTATCCCTAGAATTAAGCACTAGGTCTTCTCATGAATTTTTGATTAAAATAGATATATGCCAGAACTGGGGTCTCAACAAAGGATTAACACTAGGTCTGATTCCTTAGTTATTATTTTTCCACTCTTGTGTTATGACTTGATTTGTAATTCTAGGAATTATATCAATTAGCACTGGAATCTCTTATCTTGATAACACAACTTCACTTATGTTCCCCTCATATTCATAATAACCACTTTGGTTATCAATCATAAATGTCTACTCAACTACATTACGATCATACTCCACAAGCCTATTTTTAAAATCCTATGCCTTGGATTCTACTTCAAATAAGTGGAATGTCATATTATCAATTCCTCCATAATTGGATCCCTTATGTAACATAAGAGCACCACAAAAGCCTCAAGGACCTTCTTGAGCCTGTTCACAAATACTACTACCATAAGAAAGACAATTTGTAACAAATATTTTCCTACAAGCTTGACAATCCAAGGTTTACCAAGTTAGAGAACAATAGAAGCTTTTGCAGCTTCTGTAATAGAAACAGTTTTAGATCCTTTCTTGATAGCATTCACTTTTCCTTTTGCCTTATCTCTGGTTTGAAATTTCACATATATAATAACAAAAATCATCCCTCCATTACAAAACTAAATAATGTCAGGTGTTTTACTATCTTTAGAAATTGAAATGGACAAAATGAATTTTGAAGATTTTAATATTAAGGATTTTTTAAAATTGTAATATACTCCGACAATGTGAGATTTTTACAAATATTTTTTAAAAATCCAATTAATATCCCAACCTTCAAAAATTAACTTTTTAAACCATAGAGATGTCATAGAGAAAAATTATCAAGACTTCATCAAACTGTTTAAACTCATGAACCTATTTTGAAAATGTTTGATGCAAGCACGATGAACAAAAATATATGCATAAATTTTGATAGAGATAGTATTTTCTTACAAAACCTAGCCACATTGTTGGCAATGACATGAAAAAACTCCTTACTAGACCATTTTTCTCTATCTCCTACAAAACTCTAGATTTAATTATTTCTGCAAATCACCCCATGAGAAATTAAACTTTTAATGTCTCACCAACCAAAAGGTTTTTTGATCCAAAAGACTTTCCACATTAGGATAAATATTATTAGGAAATTCCCTATAGAAGTGTTTTGCATCATCTTTCATGGATTTCAATATTTAATTTTTTTTGCAAATATTGGTAAGTTAAATCACTACTTCTAAGGGTTGGCTAGGACAATGGATATTTTTCTTTAAAATGGTGAGAGATTTAACATGTGGAGATATTTGGGGACCTTTTTTATTAGGAACCACTTGACATAAGAATTTTGATGATTTTTTTTTGAAATTTAGCGAGTTTAAAAATGAGACCAATAGACGGCTCTAACTAAGGAAGAGGATTGCAAAGGACACTGGATGAATCCAAATTATTTGGTCAAATATTAATGCCTTAAATCCATTGGGAAATATATTCAAATGGGAATCAACACAACAAACTAAAAGGAGAGACTAGACACAAGTAAAAAATGAGGCAAATGACACAAAGGATGCAAGCAAAGAAAACACACAAGATTAACCTCCTACTTAAAATATGTACATGGTAGGTGATCCCTACCTCAAACTTCTCTAGGTTGACCATGCAAACCCATTAACAGGTTGAGAAAAATGTGTGCCTCTATGGAAAAAAGATGTGCATTCATGTAGCACCTGAGAACTTAGTAGGCTAACAAAACTAGAATGCATGCTCGATGATAATTTTTTTTGAATAATGAGCCAAACAACCATATCTCATCATAGATTTTTGAGCTTCCTTGAGTCATATTAGCATTGTCTTGTGTAGAGTTGGTCATGTGTTTTGACATCATTCTAAGCATACCAATTTTCTCTATCTAAATATTATTTTGATCTTTTTGGATTGCAATAAATCAAGTCACAAATTTGACAACCTTCATATAATTTGTGCGTAAGAGAGGGGGACCAACCACGTCAAGGCTCCAGGTCATGGAGAGTCGAGAGCGGAGGGCTACCCTAACTTACCTCACTCTAAAAGATGTCTTGGGATGAGGATCGAGAGTGAAGAGCACTATGACATGCTTTTGTCACTCTACAGACCTGAGATTCAGGTTTAGGCTAGGTGAGCTGGTTTTTAGGATCACTACTGTATAGGTCAGACAACTCTCTGTCTGAGGACGGCAGCACGGTTCTAGGACAATAGCGCAGTGCACTAGCATCTCTCAGGCGCACTAGCATCCGTAGGGCCAGATAACATAAGACATAGTAAATAATGCCTAAAAATGTACTGACAGCCTAGCTGATGGATTTTAATGAAAATGAAAAGATGAAGAAATACAGAAAGAAAGTACGTAAATAATGGAGCAAGTAGATAAAGACTAAAGTGAAAAAGATCAACTCATAGAAGCGCTAGTTCGTCAACTAGCTCCACACATACGTTCACCTACACACAAGAAAGGGTGAAAATTTTTGGGGCTGTATAGGGGCCTACCTCAGTCAAACCCCTGTTTTGGTGTTTCCACCTCCACGGATAGCTAGAAAGCAACAAAGTAGAATATGTGATAAAGGAAAGAAAAGATGGAAATGAACACTACAAACAATATTATGTTAATCAAATCACAAAGGAGAGGAGTGAAGTGTTACCACCTCCACCCAAAAGCTCACTAGGAGGGAGAATGCAAGGTATGGACTCGACAAAGTCACCACAGCTACAACAGTGATGAAGGGAGGTCTTGCAAGATTTCAAGCCCACACTTCCAAAGATGCCTCACACTTGCAATGTGGAGTTGAAAGAGCTTCAAGTATGCTACGATGCTCAAAAGTAGAGTGCTACAATGCTTCTTGAGAGTGAAAGAGTGAAGTGAATGAAGTAGAGAGATTGCTAGAATGCCAAGAAGATGGAGAGAATGAATGAAGAATAAATTTGAAGGTAGAATGAGGAAGGATCTTCCATTTTTGGGGTCGGTTGGCTGAAGAGAGACATTACAATTCGAGCCCAATTAGGTGTGCAATGCCTTTGCCAACATCAGACGTAGGAATCTATCACAGATGACAGTGCGTCACGCGGATGTCTACACACCGCACGTGCGTCCCTGACAAATATTCTCTCACCGACGCACAAGATAGATGCCAAGTGGATGGAAGACAAGTGGGTGACGTGGAATTTTTCCTTTGAATTTGATTTTCTAAGGTGAGGGTATGTGAAAGGGGAATTTGCTTAAGGGGTGAAAATTCGCTCCTATACATTTTTCCCCCACTTTAGCTAGCAAGAATACGGATGAGCGCTCGGTAAATTAGATCGAAGAGTTAGTAGGGTTAGAAATGTATACCTAAACCATTGAGGAAGCAGACCGTGATCTGGTGAACTTGAAAGCACAGGGTAGGCAAAGGACTCCATAGGTACCCTCCTTGGGGAGTTTTGAACAAAAATGACTTTGTATGTCTATGAAACTATGAAGTTGTAAAAAGTACACTGAAGCCCCTCATACCAATGATGAACAAATCCCACAAGATGAAAGCATCTCATAGGCTCACAGACCTGCAAGAAGGCAACCCCCAAGTTCTCTCTCATGAAGGAAGCCAAGTGAAGTAAGCACCTTACAGATCCGCAAACTTGCAAGAATGAAACCCACAAGTTCTCTCTCATGAAGGAATCCTAATGAAGTAATCACCTTATAGGCTTGCAGACCTGCAAGGAGGTGTCCCCCAAGTTCTCTCTCATGAGGGAAAACCAATGAAGTAATCACCTTACAAGCCCACAAACCTCCAAGGAGGCGTCCCCCAAGTTCTCTCTCATGAGGGAAACCCAAAGAAGGGGACTCCTTAGAGTCGGACTAGAAAGTGGCTTAACAGGCATACCTACAAAGCGACATGTTAATCCGAAGATAAAACATGCTAGAAAACAAAGTAGCCACATAGGAAAATAAGAAGACAATCACACAGACTACCGACAAGTTGGAAGGATTTCAAAGGGATCCCTTGGGAACCCTTCAGAAGAAGAGGGGTCCACTCAAGGGACGTGTTGTTTGAGAGTGTAAAAGAGACATTTTTTCTCAAATCAATTCATCATCAAGGAATCCTTTTGAAAGATGTTCACTTCATCAAGGAATTCGAAAGGAAGGAAATACCCCCTCGTGAGGGGAAGGTCAAGGCTTCTCCCATAGGAAAAAATTACTCCCACCTCAAAGGAAAGTTCTCAAGTTCTTTCTTTATGAACCCATGATGAAGGAAACACATTCTATTAGGGGTCCAAGTCGAGAATGCAATTTTTGAAAAAAGGTTGCAAGGAATTTCAAGAAAATATTTGTTGGCAACAAATGCATTTTCAGATAATTGAAGTGTCATAAAAATGGAATTGTCATGCATGAGAGGGACAAATCAAGCAAAGAAGAGAGAGATATAAGAAAAGAGTGAAAGAGAAACAACCATGAACAAGAGACACGGGGGGATCTGGTTTTGTAGGGTCAAATCTACTCATGCTTATGTAAATAATAGGTAACCATGGTGCAAGGCGAAAGATCATCAATCCCCACCAGATCAAGAAGAATGCATAGAAGACAAAATAAAAAAATTGGATCAACATGGAAGGGAAGCCTAAATGCTCCCAATGCTTTGCATCATCCCTAATTTGTCAAAAATAAAAACACATAATAGAGGAAGAATGATGATACAAATAGAGGAAGGTTTACGACACAAAATCACTCTTGTATCCAAGCACCAACAAGGGTGACAAGGGTCACCCAGAAACACATAATGTACAAGTATTGGGGAACACATCACAACACACACACCTAATCTAAAGATAAAGAAGAGACCTCCCTCTAACACTCATCGACCAAGAGGTCATCAGCTTCCCAATCTAGATCATTGTAAGGGGAAGGAGGATGAGCTTGCAGTAGTGGAATATTAAGGGGAGGTGTTTCCAACCCTCCCGTAACAAGGGCTAAGGAAGAAGCCCCTGCAAGGTCTTCTCCACTTGGCTCATGTGGAGCTATGGTCAACAATTTTGTGAAGATCACCAACAAGGCATAAACTTCATCCAGATAGTTGAACATGCACTTTACAGCAGTGCCATGTCGTACCTCAATAGATGGAGAGGACTACGCCTGAGATTCACCACTTGTCTCACCAAGTGACTCGGGAGCAATGATAAACTCAGGAGAAGCTAAAACTTCTTCCATCACCAGAACATAACAACATAGCGCAAGCCCACCTTTTGGAGAAGGTGGGCTCCTCTTATGCCCTCCATTGTTGGAAGGGTCATCCTCTACCTTCTACTTTGTCGAGGGATGTGAACTCCCCACAAATGAGGCAAGAGGCGCAAAGGAGGAGGAGAAAACTACGGCAGACACTACCGAGGTATTTGGCATGTCCATGGGTTTAGGGAATGCCAAGATGTCTGGAAGGGACATCAACAAAAGTAGATCAATCAAAGGAGCGATAAACACCTGCACATTTTTGGGGTCAAATGCACTCACACTCACAACAGGAACCAGTAGCACGACTGAACTAGATTGAATGAAAGCAGAGGAGAGGAGAGAGGAGGACACAACATGAGGCCTTGAAGCAGGGGCGGTCGTCTCCTCTTCCTTTTTCTGCAAAGCGGCCTACTTTGCCTCCAAAGCCTTTTTCTGGCACTTGCACTCACACGCAAGGTAGTTTCTAAAACTCTTTGAGCTAGAGGCTAGGATTTGCAAAGGGATAGAAGGCTCCTACTCAGCCATAAGGGTGTCTATCACAACCTTCTCTGGTGGAGGGACAAACTCCTAAACGGGAGTAGGAGGAATCAATTGAGAAACAATGGGGGGAGTCAGCTCTAGCACCTTGGCGATGGGCCTCTTCCTGTTTACTGCTTTTGGAGCAAGAGCGGTAGGAGGCCGCGAAGGTCAAGACATAGAGGATTCCCCTCGAGGACCCTTTCTTCTACCATATAGGTAGGGCCAAGGTCTAGAAGGTGTAGTGGGAAGATCAGACATCTGAATCTTGGGTTTGCGCCAAGCCGGTATCATCAGACTCCTTAGGTAAAAACTGTGAGTATTCACCCAAAACTCTTCTTTGGAAAGAGGAGTGGAAGAGGCACCCCGAGGACAGGTAGGCTTCTCCCTTCCCTTTTGAGAAGAGGAGGCAACTTGTTGCTGCACCATCGAAAGGGCCAAGCTTGGTTGTCCTTTTCCCTTGGTCTTATACTTCACATAATTTTTGTAAAGTAGGTCTATTCTTGGGGGAAGCAGATTGACCAGGGTAGGCCAAAAATGATCCAATGAGTAGCCCCCACGCGGTACCAATGGCCGGTATCCAATGTCATGCACGATGTGCACAACACCTTCATGGGATAATTTCAAGTACTTATGAATGAAATAAGAGATTCCATTAATGGAAGCTAGCCAAGGTATTCCTAACTTCACTCTAAACAAATCTGACTCCAGAGTGACGTCAAAGGTTATGTCTACGGTCCTGGGTCTGACTAGGATGGACAAATTTTATTGAGCCATACGACTTGAGAGCAAGGCCATCATGCGTACAAATGATGGACTTCATTTCTTCGTACTCCTTCCTCTGTAATGAATTTAGCCACAATGTCTCCTCTGTAATGACATTCACTTGGCTCGCAGGGTCAACTAGGACCCCTTTCACAATGTTCCCATTGAGACAAGCAGGAATGTAGAGGGGAGAGGGCTTATTTTTCTAGGGAATATCTTGTGAGGTGAATGTCATGTTCGACGAGCTGGTTGCAGGTTGCGTGGAAGGAGTAACCATGACCATGTTAACATACGCCTCGAGCTGAGTGGTAGAATTGAAGGGATCAATAATTTAGTTAGCAGAATGGGCCAAAAATGAGTCTATGTATATTTGCAACTCACTATTTTCTTTCACCACCTATTTGTTTGTATTTTGTTTACTCCCATCGAGACAAATAGTCCATCCTCGATGCAGTCATGTATCTCATGACGTAGGCACATACAATGTTCGATATCATGTCCATTGACTCAATGGTACTAATAGAAGGCATTTGCATCATACCAATCAAGGTAAGGTTCCTTGAGAGGTCTAGGGTTCTCCAAGGTTATGATCTTATCCTTCAGTAATTTCTACAAGATGGAAGAATAATATTTTTCTAACTTTGTGAACTTTTTGTTGCATCTAAGGTTGTTATCATTCGTTGCAGCTACTACATTCGCAACATCCTTTCCTTTTCCTAAGATCAACATAATAGACTTTCCTTTTCAACGGGAGCGCGAGGAGGGTCCCCTGAACTAAGCTACTATTTGCTGATATTCTCGTAATGTTGCACATAGATGCGCGAAGGAAGGGTACTTCATAAGGGAAAACTTTTCCTACCCCAGGGTCTTTGCAGGTTCCCTATGAACACCTTCTGCACGTCAAAATCGGGCAGCGGATACGAGATATGAGAAAAGAGCACTTGATATCACACTATGAAATTAGTAATCTTCTCATTATCCCCTTGCTTGCATCGGACGAGATCTGAAAAGGTCATCTTTGATCCGATGTTGGCTTGGAATTGTCGAAGAAACCGATTTACAAGTTGATCAAATGAGAAGATAGAGTTGTCAGGTAAGGAACACTACCACTTCAACATTGTATCCTTAAGAGATCAAGGGAATAGTTTTTCCATCAATGCATTGTGATGGAAGAAGTTTGTGCACATGGCATTAAAGGGGGGCACATGTGTTTGTGGGTCCCCTTTTCCACCAGACTTTTTGAATTTTGGAATCCGCATTCCTTATGGGAAGGGAGTGCTCAAGATTGCCACCGAAAATGGGCTATGTCGAAAGAAGGGTTGAAAGATAGGTTGGGCAGAGGCCTAGGAGAGACTTTCCAGATGGTTCTGCATTTGAACCATGTGTCTGAAGTAGGGCGTTCAAAATAGGGTCAGTAGATGACATAGTACCAGCAGAGCATCCAAAACTACCGCCACCAGCACCGCCTCGAGACGTGCCTCTGGGGCCACCACTATGACTATCGCTAGAGCCACCACCACTAGTCGGGCCTCCACTAGAGATACCTCCACTACCGAGACCGCCTCCATGACCTTCACCAAGGCCACTTCCTCCAGTGCCACCTCCACCACCAAAGCCACCATTGCTCATTCCACCCGAGCCTCCATCACCAGGGGCAATAGGAGGGGTGAAATTGAACCCCAGGGGTGTTTTACTCACCTTGATAGTGGGGGGCCTCTGAGGAGTAGAAGAGACACTAATCGAGGGCCCTGATTCATCCATGCAGACAGATGTATTGGGTATTGATATGCCTATTTTCTTCTCATAGGCATCGAGCACTTCTCCTCAAGTGGTACCCGATCTAGGCCTATATGAGGGGACATAAGCTTCAATTAGATTGGTGAGGCTGCATAGAAATTTTGTGCTTGTTTGATCTTTCCCTAACAATTTTCTCACCTCACTTGCAAGCCTAGTGGCTCTCACCATATTTGTTTCCTTCTCTAGATGGTTTACAAGGTCTAGTAATCTATTGTCTAATGCTATAATATTTTTTGCAGGAACATGCACAACATCATCCTCATCTACGGACGAAGGCATAGGGGATGCTGGAGGAGTAGGCACATGAGTGGTCTCTTCCATGAAACCCATCTCGTCCGCATAATTTGTGGGAAAAACAGTGGTAAACTCATTAGTTAAGCCAGTGGGAAAACTAGAGGTGAAACTAGAAGTGACCTTCGTCTTCTCCATTAGAAGGTGTCGTGCACTTCGCCTAACAATGTACCTAGAATTTTTGGACTGGGTTGTGATGCTCATAAACCTTCACAATACTTAGAGTTACAACAATCACAAGGTACAAGGGAAAAGTTTCAACACCGACAAATGAACAGATGCTTCACGTTGGGCTCACCAAAAATGTAAGAGAGGGGGACCAACCACGTCAAGGCTCTAAGTCACAGAGAGCCGAGAAAGGAGGGCTACCCTAACTTACCTCACTCTAAAAGATGTCTTGGGATGAGGATCAAGAATGAAGAGCACGATGACATGCTTCTATCACTCTACAAACTCAAGTTTTAGGTTTAGCCTAAGGCGAGCTAGTTTTTAGGATCACTATTGTACCTCAGATAACTCTTTGTTCGAGGATGGTAGCGCGGTTTTGGGATGACAACACTAGCGTCTCTTGGGTGTATTGGTGTCTGTGCGGCCAAATAATGTAAGACACGGTAAATAATTCCTAAAAATGTATTGACAACCTAGCTAATGGATTTTAACGAAAATGACAAGATGATGAAATATAGAAAGTATGTACATAAATAATGGAGCAAGTAGATAAAGACTAAAGTGACAAAGATCAACTCACAGAAGCGCCAGTTTGCCAGCTAGCTCCACACGTACGTTCACCTACACACAAGAAAGAGGGAAAATTGTTGGGGTTGCATAGGGGCCTACCGAGCAGTCAAACCCTCATTTTGGTGTTTCCACCTCCACGAACAACTAGAAAGCAATGGAGTCGAATATGCGATAAAGGAAAGAAAATATGGAAATGAACACTACAAACAATATTATTCTACTCAATCAAATCACAAAGGAGAGGAGTGAAGTGTTACCACCACCCAAAAGCTCACTAGCCAATGGAGGGAGAATGTAAGGTATGGACTTGGCAAAGTCACCATAGCCGTAGCAGTGATGAAGGGAGGTCTCGCAAGACTTTGATCCCACACTTCCAAAGATGCCTCACACTTGCAATGTGGAGTTGAAAGAGCTTAAAAGATGTTGCAATGCTCAAAAGTAGAATTCTAGAATGTTGCTTGAGAGTGAAAGAGTGAAGTGAATGAAGTAGAGAGATTGCGAGAATGCCAAGAAGATGGAGAGAATGAATGAAGAATGAATTTGAAGGTAGAATGAGGAAGAATTTTCCATTTTTCAGGGTTGGTTGGTTGAAGAGGGACACTAAATTTGACCACAATCAGGTGTGTAATGCCTCTACCAACTTCAGATGCAAGAATTTGTGAGGGACGACAGCGCGTCACGTGGACATCTACACGCCGCGCGTGCGTCTCTGAAAAACATTCTCTCATCGACACACAAGACAAATGCCAAGTGGATGGAAGTCAGGTGGGTGACGTGGAATTTCTCCTTCGAATTTGATTTTCTAAGGTGAGGGTATGTGAAAGGGGAATTTTCCTAAGGGGTGCAAATTCGCTCCTATACATTGTGAAGTGAAGGAACATGTGTTGATGCAAATGATGAAACATTTATTTGAATATCAGCTCCTATTGATTTAGCTTGTAAATTTGTACCTTATTAACACCATCTTGTATAAGTGTATGATCATCATGGCTAAAAGAAACATTTTATTCCTTTAATGCAATTAATTTGAATAACCTCCTTATCAGATAGCAATATAATATGATCTATAGGTGGAAAATGTGTATCTTTAGTTTCATCAATCTAAGAATATTCTTTCACCAATTGTGAAGAAAAATGAATGATCTCCCATCCTTGCAAACAAATTCATCAATTAAAGTGTATGGCCAACAACTTGAAATAAATACATTTTGAAAGTGTAATCTGATTGAACTTTGTCCAATTGAATACTATAGTTTTTACTCTTTTAATATTCTAGACTCTTCAAATTTATCTTCTAAATATTTCAACTATAATGTGATGAATAACAACCAAAATTAGAAGTCATATTATCAACATACTTTGGTGATAGCAAAGAATAAAAGGGTGAAACGCATAGTTTCTCATCAACCACTTGATTACTTGTACTTGCAGTTATATCCTCAAATTCAGAATTGTTAGATCTCTTGTGTGAATATCATCATTCAAATTGTATTCGTCAACATCATTTCCCACTTTTGTATCCCATCTTGATAAATCAACATTCAAAGGACTAGGACATTGGGACGAAAACATGATAGAAATTTCAATCCCTTTTATTGCAATTTTGAGTTTAGCTAAAGAGGCTTCTACTAGTTTAGATTGTAAATTTATCTCATGGTTGAGTTCTCTAAAAGGTATATGATCATTTTCCACCATGATATTACTTTCTTTCTTTGAAAGAACATACTCATAAAATTCATCATTCAATGAATGTAATAGGGAAGAAAAAGATGTATCCATACCTTTGATTTCATCAATAGAGCTTTCTACTTTGCTAATTGGTGAAGAATGAATAAAAACATCTTCCCCGCAAAGAAAATCAACATCTAAAGCATTGAAGCACTTATTTGAGATGAAAACATCATGAATCTTCTTGTAGTGTTATTTCTTCATAATTGTTTTCAAGTTGGGGCTACATACATGTTAGGAGAACTTTCAATGGCTCTTCTTCACACTCTCCAATTTCAATATGTCGAAATATTTTTTCTTCATTATTGCATGCTTCAATATAATATCCTCTTTCTATCTCCACTAGTTCTTTTCAATTTTTCTAAAGTGGACAAGTGTTCTCATGAGTAGACATAATAAAAATTTATTATTTGATACATGCATCCCCTAACAAGTCTCTTTTATCCTTTTGAGTAGAAGATATTTCATCAAATATTGGCTCATATATAGGAAAAATTTATGTTCCTACATTGTTGTAATCATGAAAGTGATATTTCTTAGCATAAACTTTCCTCTCTTTGGATGTGCAACCTCTTTTTGGTAAGGATTTATGATTATGAGCAAGAAGCCATGCTTCTTTTCCATATTTTTTTTCAATCTTTTATAAAATTTGAAGCAAATAAGGATGTGCCTTATATGAAGAAAGTTCCATACTGCCATAGAAGATTTTAAAGAATTCAACTTGCTTGGGCTCATCAAGAACTTGATTTTTATGAGATGAGTACATGGAAAAGGAAAGGTCTTCATCATCAGTATGAATTTTAGTTTCTGTTTGAGGCAACTACAAGTTACACCTTCAAATTTATTGATACCAATCCATTATTTAGAGTTTATCTTTCAAATAGAGTCACCAACCTTCATTGCAAAGAAGATATGTCTTAAATTTTTTGAGGAAATAAAAGAACCAATACTTTATTTTCCTAGAAGACTTGTCAAAAATCTATTGGCAAACATATTTGTCACTATGGTTCTATGTCCAAGAGTAATCCTATTTTCTCGAAGATCAATGACACTCATTCCAACAGTTGGAGACATTGCTATGGAATAAATATTCATTTATGTTTGAGAGGGGCAACTCCCTCATATGATCAAATTTAGATTTTAGGGTATTTTAACAAGAAAAACCAAAAGGGAAAAGGGAAAAATGAAATGAGAGCTATTGATGTAAACCCTAGTTGTAGACACACAAATACTAACTAGGATCTCCAAAGCTTGTACAAACATTATGAAAGTTCATCAAAAAATTAAAATATACATAAACCCATATTCATACAATGAACAAAAAATAAATAGTGTGGATGATGAAAATGTGAATCACAAATAACAACAATCAAAAACCACTCTTACAATCATGCAATGAAGTTCAAGATTTTGAATCAAAATATAGAGTTTAGATAACAAGTGAAGTCAACATAGCTAAGATCTTGATTTGCTCCATTGTTGGTTGCTCTTCAAAGTAACAAACTATGAAAGAGCAATAATGATATGATGCAATGATAATGATAAATGCTCAAAGAAAAATGATACCTATGCTTGATAAATGACAATGATAATTCTTGAATGCTTGATAATGATAAGAGTGCTAGAGAGATTTTGATAATAAAAGTGCTAGGGGGTTTGAATGAAATGAAAGCTTATTATTTATATGCTTCACTTAACATTTGATCAATAGTGGAGATTAATTTGCAAGATCAATGGATAGAAAAAGTTAAGATAGGGTAAGATCCAAATTTGAATTTGATGGAGGGAAAGATTAGAAGAAATAAAAAAATAAATTTATTTAATTCAAAATGATAGGTCGAAGAAATATTTATAAATATTTATTTATTTATTTAGAAGAAAATATGTAATTTAAATAAATTATTTTTAATTTATTTAAAAGATTGAGTGTTAATTAAAAACATTATTTAATTATATAGGACCAAAGATAAATTTAATTTAATTAATGTATGCTCAACTACATTGCAGTCATACTCCACAAGCCTATTTTGAAAGGTCTCTACCTTGGATTCTACTTCAGATAATTGGAATGTAATATTATCATTATCAAGTCCTTCATAATTGGGTCCCTTACATAACATAAGAGCACAAAAAAACCTGCAAGGACCTTCTCAAGTCTGTTCACATATAATCTTACCACAGGAAAGACACTTTGTAACAAATAGATTTACAGTCCAATCTAAATGACCATGTTTATCTTAGCTCATAAATTCTCCCAAGGCATCCATATACCCTTCATTCCAAAAAAAAATAACCTGCGCTTCACCATATGACCAGAATTGTAATGCAAATGAGATGGTGTCGATGGAAGAGGGCTGGCATGGCACAAAAAGCATAAAACGCCTTGTTTCTAAAGCTATAATCATGGCAGCCCTGCAATTGAAGAGGGCACGAAAATTATATCTAATAGATGTATTGGGGATTTGAAATCCTTCAAGAATATTTTGGGTGAAGATGAGAATTGGTATCAAAGTAAAAGGAATTTTTTGGGACCATGGGAACCTCCAATAAATTCTTTTAAAGTGTAGATCAAGATGAATTGAAATGTCTGAGGGTTGTGAGGTTATTGAGAATTTTTTGGGCTTAAAAGAGGGTATTAGAAACTATTGGGAGTTCTTATCAAGTTAGGAACTAAGCAATGTCGAGGGTTTTAGTGTTTTTAGGAATTAAAATGGACAAAATAAATTTTAAATATTTTAATGTTAAAAGTTTTTTATAAAAGCTATAAAACACCTTGACTAGAAGACTTTTACAAAGACTTTTAAAAATCCAATCAATACCTTGGCCTTTGACATTCAATTTTTCAAACCATAGAGATTCCACAAAGAAAAAGCATCAATATTTCATCAAACTATTTAAACTCACGAACCTGTTTTGAAAATGCCCAACAATTTCGCAAGCATGATGAATAAGGATGTATGCTTAACTTTTGATTGAGATATTATTCTCGTAAAAATTGGCCACATTAGTGATAATGATGTCACAAAACTCCTTACTAGACCATTTTCCTCAAGCTCCTATGAAACTCTAGATTTAATTGTTTTCGTAAATTGTCCTACAAGAAATTGAACTTTTAATATCCCACTAATTAAAAGGTGTATTGATTTGAAAACTTTCCACATTAGAAAAAATATTATCAGGAACGTCCCCATAAAAGGACTTTCCATCAGCTATCATATATTTCAATATTTAATTATTTTCACAAATCTTGGCAAGTTGCATCACTCCTAAGGGCTAGTTACAACAACAAAGAGTTTTCTTCAAAATGGTGAGAGACTTAGCATTTAGGGATAATTGGGGAATTTTTTTACTAGGAACCACTCGACATAAGAATTTGAATGCAAAAAGTTTAAAATTTGGTGAGTTTAAAAATGGGACCAATAAAGAGTAAGAGTTTCAAACTTTTTCTATTTGGGTACTTACTCCTTGTCATTCTTGAACCCCATACTTTGATGATTCTTTCTATAGATATTTTCAAAGTCAATTTCTTTCTCATACCTATCCCGAGTACTTCCTCCTTGGCATCTCTAACGCTTGAATCTTGACAACTTCCTACACATATCCTATCAAAGTTAGGGGTGTAGCCATACCTTTAATATGGTATTGAGTTTGGTATATCATCGAACCCTAATCCTTGAGAAATATATGAGTCATGAATCACTCTCAACTCCTAATCCTTTAAACTCTTGTATTTTTTATGATTTTCTCCCACCTACCTCCCAACATAACACAAGATACCATTAATGATCCAATAAGTTTCTACAACTACTCAGTCATATTTTTTCCCACCTAGAAACAACTAATCATCTTGATGGTGTAAGTTTATATGCCTTTCTAGCAATGGATAAATGAAGGTGACCCATGAAACCATTAATATAGTAATCAACATTTCAGCCCCCAACAGTTATGACATGACTTACAAACTACCATCCCTAATGATTTTTAGGCTCTATTTTAGCTTACACAAAAATATAATGACACCAATAATGTCGAGGACATTTTTCAAAACATAAGAGCATTCCTCCATGCCTTGTGGAAACATCCAAGACCAATTTTAACATAATTTCAAGAATGATTTAAGGGAAAATAATGCTTGAAAGTGAGGATGTTCTCTACAACATACCAATATTGATCATAGAGTTTAATACAAATTTTAATGACCTTATTTGGAGTATTAAGGGCTTGAAGGAATTTATTTGAAGAGGATGGAAAAAGGAGAAAAAATAAGGGAGTGTAACAAATGAAGAATTTTTCTTAGAAAAACCCTACAATTCATAATTTCTTGCTTTGGGTATAGCATATTAATATTATGATCCAAGTTCATGAAAAATTGTATAATAAAACTTATAACCTTCAAATATTGAATGATTGAGGGCATAATCAGCCTTGATTGAGTGTCTCCTTGTGTATGGTGTACATTTTTTATTTGTAGCTAATTAGTTGGCTAGTTAGATGCTTATAAAATCTTCATGATGCTTTTGTTAAGTATCTTTTCAGTTAAATAAAGGAAATGGATGGTTATACTCATGGATTACTAGATAAATATTTTAATACTCAAGAAATATATGTCATCTTTCTAGATGTATGTGTGGAACCTAGTTTTCTTATACATTTTGAAAGACGTCTTTTGTGATATATTCATTAAGGTATCACCATTATTTCTAGTTATTACATCTTTTTATATGAAATCAACAACTCTATTTCCCAATTGGATATAGGCATTGATCTACTTTGGCCACCTCCCCATCATCCCAATACACTCAAAATAATTCAATACAAATGGTTCTAGTTCAAATATGATCTAGTGTGTTCTCATTTCCATGTCTTGATGTGTATAATAGTATAAGGGGTTATCATAAAACACATTCATAAAAATTCGTGTGGAAAATTATCTACTTTAATAAGGTTTTTGGCCTTAAATATTGCAAGCCAAAATATAGGCACAAAGTGACAACTTAAATAGGGGTGACCCACTTAAGGGGTATAGTATGTTCCAGGGAAAGTGTTTATTTTATGTAATATTATCAATTGCAACACCTTAGGGAAGCCTCATTAGTTTATCAAAGCTAGAAGTGAAGGAGGTTTTATCCACCTCAATAATCAATCCATTATTTCTCAGTATAAACATAAGATCATAATTTTCTTCTCAGTTTTAACACCCCTAACCCTTGGGAGAGGACCAAGATTTATGGATTTGGGAACTACAACTTTGAGCATTAAAAATTTGGATATGGATTGAGATAATTAGAAGGAAGTGTTTGTGTCTAGTTGAATAACTAAATACATGTGGGTGTGGAGTGATAGTGATCCAAACAACAATACATAATAACTTAAGTTCCAATTATGATCAATAATAAGTCAATAACTGTTTTAATGAATACTAAGTTCCAATTATGATCAATACTAAGTCATAGGGTATCCAGGCTTTATTCACACTGATCAAACTGCAATAAGGTATTTAATGAATAAACCTGTGATTG
Organism: Sequoia sempervirens; assembly: GCA_007258455.2. Taxonomy (NCBI): domain Eukaryota; kingdom Viridiplantae; phylum Streptophyta; class Pinopsida; order Cupressales; family Cupressaceae; genus Sequoia; species Sequoia sempervirens. The sequence continues at coordinate 4,635,760 of VDFB02047230.1, read as the reverse complement.
GTGGAAGACTTGTTAGATGGTTCTTATTGTTGCAGGAATTTGATATCACCATAGTGGACAAACCTAGTAAGGCAAATGTGGTGGCAGATTTTTTGTCTAGATTACCCACTCAATTAGCAGAAGGTGTTGTTGATGATTCTTTTCTAGATGAATGTCTATTTGATCTAACATTGCAAACACCTTGGTTTGCTAATATTGAAAATTACCTAGTAGTAGTGTAATGACCCCTTTCTAGTGAAGGCACTTAAACCTGAACCTTGCACTCAAAGTTTTTTCTCAAAGAGACATTAGGACGTTAGAGATCAATAAATTTCAGTAATGACAACATTTAAGACCCGAGATGATATAATTATTTAATTCTTGTCAAAGGATTATTTATTTCCTCTATGTCACTCACTATGAATGACTCTTCTAGGACATATAAATATAATACTTTTGTAATCAAAATCCTGAAGATATGTAAAACTAAAATTTTTGTTGTAGTTGACTCCTCCCTAACATCTTCCACTTCTCTCCAACCATTTCTCTTATCTTCTTAATGCGTCATTCATGAGACATTACAGAGTAAACGACATGGAGAAAGCAAAGCGTTTCTTATTTATAAACTGCATATGGTACATTTGCCACTTTGACTCGTCCTTCTATCCTCTGTCAGCGATGACCCTTTCTCCTTTTTCTTTTTTCCTCCCCTACTTAGAGGTGTTTTGCTCCTCCTTATAGTTGGCACAGGGCGAGGCTATTCTTCATGCGTTGCCTCATTTTCTTGAACCGATTCAGCACATAGGTCGGCTCTCTTCTATCCCAACTCTTAATAAGCTTGACGAGAGATTTGTTAGTCCTGCACTTGCTTTAATTTTATTTTATATGTATTTTCCTTTTTATGTTTATATCAGTTAGCTTAGTGATCATGATATTGAACATGCTAGTGATCATGACAAAGGCAGTAATCCTAATGAAAACATTCTAATAGACAACAAGGATACAACGGCACACTCTACATATTCTACACATGCTTCATTAGATGAGCTACATAGCTTGTCTATAGGGGGTCTACCGGGTATAATTTTCTAACACCTGCACATATGCACACACTTCATAGGTGATCCAGTCTTGACAATTCTTTTCAACTACATTCCATAATGGAGTAGAGACCTACAACTTTATGAATAAAATATGACATAGTTCAAAGAGGGACCTACTGTTGACAGTATCCACAGTACGCACTCATGTCAAGAAATTCAAAATTTTCCACCAATTTAATTGCATGCCATCTACATATATTACGTTTCTTTGTATATGTAGCCAGATGTCTGCTATATCATTTCATTCATCCTATACTAGGATGCATTCCTCGATTTTCATGCATTCAAGAAATCATTTCATATCCATAATTTGTACATTTTATAGCCTTCATTACCACATGCCACCCTGTCATTTCATCGATCACTCATTGCAATTAAGCAAACGTCAAATCATTATTACACTGTGGCCACTCCTAATCAGCTTCATATGAGTTGAGTTCACTTCACTTCACGTTGATAGGTACACATTCTAATTTACCATAATTAACATAGCTTGTAATTATTTTTCAATTTATTTGCATTTAATTTTCCATGCTTCATTCTCATTATCTTGTTTCCATTATACGTAATTAAACCTTTAGCCTAGTACAATACAATTAAGTGAGGTCACTTAATGACTTTAGTTGGGGGGATAGTACATTTCCAAGGTTTTTATTTTCATTTTCACCACCAAAAACACCAAATACCTTTATGCTTTTATGTAAATCTTTTGTCATCATCCCAATTCTAAGCCATAACCTAAGCCCATTTTAAGTTATAGCGGACACAATATAAACAGTTGGTAGTTGGTAGTTGAGTTTCAAGAATTCAAGTATAGCAAACAAGAAGGATTGGAAAGGTTAAAGTTGTGAGCTGAATTTGTAGAATTTGAACATAAAAGAGTAATTTTCCATCATGGGAGGAGATATTATTCACAGAGAACCTTCTGCAGACCAACAAATACTAGAAGATAGGTTAGTCTAGTCTATTTTTCAGAAATGCAAGATGGTTGGACTATTTCCAGAGGTTGACAAAGTATAATGAATCTATGACATAATAGTTTGTAGAGACACTACAACATGATGACGCCACTATTCAAGGGCTAAAGGTAGATGCTTCAGAGGTTGCAATTACAGAGGTGTCTAATATTCCAAGAGAAGGAGTTGAATTTCTTGTTAGGGAAAATGCAGTAGCTGCCAAGGAAGAAGTCAAAGAGCCTGGAGAGAATTTTGAGTTGTCATCCCAGGGTACTAGAATATTATCACTACCATGGATATCAGATTTTACTACCTCTTATATTTTCAAATATCTTATATGTGATGGTAGACAATCTCTTCTTTATACTGTGCATTTCAAACTTTTGAATCACCTTCGTTGTGATGTAAGAGTTAATGTGTCAAATTTTCTTTATAACCTATTGAAGAGAATGGGGTAGATGAATACAAACAGAAAAGAAACACTACAACCCTATCACACTAATGTTTAGTTACCCTACTCGTGAAAAACAGTCTAAGGGTTCAATACCAACATGTCTCTTGGGAAAGATTTTTAATTTGTAACCATATTAGCAATATACTTGAAGAACTAGTTGTTCTAGACAATTTGGAATCACCTATTGCATCATTAAGGGAAATACCCTCTGGTTCACATGCTACTTCACCTACCCATAGTAGGGGAGAACTAGAGGAGCAAAATCTACGAAGGTCACCACCCATAGCTTCTAAGAAGCCTACAATAGGGGATGTCCAAGAAACCCCAACTGCTTTTAAGATGACAAAAATAAGAAAGAGGAAAGGTGGACCATCCCTTGCTCCCAAGAAAATACAGAAGAAGGCCACCCAACCAAGGCATTCACATCGTCTAAAAAGGAAGGGTGTCATGAGGAGTAGTGTCAAGAAACAAGAGGACAAGATTACTATGAAAATGGAAGATTCAGACTTGCAAGAATTTTTTTTAAGGATGTACATACACCTATTAAAACAAAATGGTATGTTTCAACCACCTCTAAATCTAACTGATAGGACATTTTTGTTGCTAATAAAACTAGAAGAAGAACCCCACAAAGCACTGATAGTGAGGGTTGTGAATATACTAGGGTTGGTGATGACCAAACTTTTGAAGAAGATGAGAATTTTTTCATAGAAGAAAGAAATGTAAAGGAGTTACATGAAGCATTAGAGAGAATTAAATAGTTAGAGGAACTCATGAAAAGATATGAACAAAGAGACAAGGAAAGGGACTTGAAGATTAAAGAATTGAAGGAGAAACTTCATATCTATGGGCATGGGTCTAAATTGGACTTTCTTGTTCAAATTTCCATAGTAAAGGTAGGGAACATAGAAATCACAATTGCAACACAAGGGCCCCCTATTACAAAGACTCCAACTTATCATACCACTATGTCTATAGGCTACCAGTTGTGGAAGGTAACTCAGGAATTCTCCTAACAAAAATAAAAATGGGAGAAGGAAAAGGAAAAGGAAAGAATAGTTTTAGAGCATACCAAAGTTTTGAAGAATAAAGAAACTGAATTGAAAAAGCTAGTAGTTAAGGTTGAGGAAATAGCAGATAAGGCTACTCAAATATTTAAGTGCAGACCTCCTGCTAGAGTATATACTTTGTTTTTACAAGAAAAATTCTAAGCTTTCAATTTAGTCAGTTGATTAGTAACTTGTCAGTTGCAATGAGTAGAAAGTTTGATTTTCTAAATATTTTTGTTGATGCCACACCTAAAGTACAAGATCGGTTATGTGAATTCTATTTACATAATTATTTTGTGACAAATGATATAGAGTGGAACCCATTACTATTTGTGGGTGATTTACAAATTAGGGTACTAGCTTCATACTTTAGAAATGAAATGCATAGGGGTGAGGTTATGTAGGACTATGTAGAGAGGGAGAAATCAATTACTCTTCAAATCATAAAGGAATCTAAGAACCCTCATAAGATAATAGATGAATGGATAGAGATTTTGAAGTATAAAGGTGCAGGCAAAAAGATTATGCAATTAAGACTAGAAATGATTATGAAAGAATGTAGAGGAAAACAATAGGACTTCATCATCATTCTTATTGGCTTATATAGAAAAGATGAGATATTTTAACCCCTAAGTTGTAAAAGAAGGAGCCCCACTCTATATATAAGTTTATGGCTATTCTTGAAAGAACCCAAAGGTATATGGACATTGCAAAAGATAGAGCACTTGAATGGGTAGAGCTCTGAATTTCTCTCCACCAATGCTTCTCTACCCAATACCACATTGGATAGGGGAAAGGAATGAAGAATTGGAACAAGTTGAGGATTTCAGGTGGCAAAAAATTTCATGCTATAAAGGTTTTTATTGAAACAAAAAAAAGGAGTGGATGTGATCATAGACCTTAAGGATATGACCTTATAGTAAAACCTCTAGTCTTCAAACCACTTTGCTTGAGGACACACAAATGATCAGTTGGGGGGGATGATGAGGCCTACTATCAGTTAGTTCTTTTTATTTTAATACATGCTTTTAGACATCTCTAGATACTTATTTCCTATATATCCCTGAAAATTTACTATCTCTTATGATCATTATGCAAACTTGGACCTAGTTTAAAGTCTATGGAAATATGATTATGCTATGATAACAATTGCATGGTTAATATGTGGATATGTATGAAATGCAATGAATATATGTGTTTAAATTATGGTTATTAGTATTGTGTAGATGTTGTGTGAAATAACTCTTTTCAACCAAGGAGTCAAAGACAATAGATTGTAGCCAACAGTAATTGGGAAGCATAGCCTGTAGCCAAAGGGAGTTTTAGCAGTGATGCAAGGGAAGTTAGAAGAACACAAAAACTACATAATTGGAGGCATCTATTTGTCAGGATTATTGTGAATCATCACATCATTTAATAAGACTACTTAAGGAGAAGAATTTTTCTACAATAGGGAATCTAATGTGAATGTTTCTACAATCCAAGTTTTAGTTTAAACTTGTTATAGTAGAGTTATAGTACTATTTCAATTCTTCTTCCTTTTCAATTATGTTTTGATTACTCAAACTTTATCACGCTCTATTTTGTAGGCAGTGGTGATTTATGATTAAATTTATGTTTTGAGTCCTTGTTCTAATAATACTCCCTCGTGCCTATATGAATGGTTCGATGGTTGAGTTAGTTATTTATTTGGAATAGAGAATGTAACAAATAGATTTGTTCAATTAGTTTCTATTTTCACACAAACATTGTTTGTTTCTCAATCATGATCTTATGAATAAGATATTCCAGAAGAATCTCTTTGGATTGTGATATCTTGAGTTATGCAATGAGATATTTTCAGTTGTTGTTATGTTAATTTAGTTTGAGGAAGCTAGATTTGAGTTCACTTTATGGAGATAGTCACTTGAGCAAGGGCCACTCAAGGTAACTATTCCCCACTTTATTTTCTATACATTTATTTCTATTACAATAAATAGTTGCATAATTATGTTTCTCTTAATCAAATTCTTCATGTGGTGAATGTGAATAAGATTTTGTCCTATATTCATGCTTTAATTTATTTTTATTATATAAGTAGGGAAGGGACCTGATCACGTGGTAACAAGGCAGCCAAAACAACAGATGGAAAAAGAGGTTGGGGAACAACACCATCCAGACCTAAAAAATAGCAAACAAACTATTCATATTAAGTTGTCATAAGTGGCTCACATGCTAGATAACCAGTAATAGCATCCACAAGATCGGTGTAAGTATAATAAAAAAACAAGAGCATTCCACATATTAACCCAAAATGTGGTACTTGGACCATAACAGAGAATAACCATAACATAGCCATCCAAAAATAAAATTATGGGACGATCAAATGGAGAACCAATAGTTTTAGAGTAGACATAAGACCAAAACAAAAAGGAGAACATAATAGAACAACAAAGCCATTACTTGGCTTTAGTAATCAGTTCCCAATTTTCACCAATCTAGGAAATGAATTCCCTCCTGTCTGGGCCAACTTCATGTGCCAAGTCCTTTTCTTCTTCCTATTTCCTAATCTTCTTCAACTTCCTCTTTATCTTAGTTTGACTAGTAATAGCTCCCACCATGGCATGACACATCAAACCATTAGTCACCTTCATCAGAGTGATGATCGTTTTCTCCATATCTTCCATCTGAACCTACAAAAAGGTAATTCTTCTTTTCCAGAAATGAACATTAGTATCTTCAAGAATAGTAGCATCTTGGGCTTTGTTCTCCACTTCAGTGAACTCCTTCTCCATATCCCCAATATCCTCTTCCCTCTCAATGTCTTCCTCCTCCTTGTCATCAATATCCTCCTCAACATCTTCTTCTCCCATCTCATAGGCTCTATCTTGAAACTCCATATCTTCACTTTTCTCATCCACCTAAGGTTTGAAATCTTCCACAGTCAAATGGTCCTCTTCATCTAACTCAATTTATTTCTATTTACCTCTTTTATCTGTAGACATGACCTTTGCTAACCTCACTGATCTTCATCCTCCACACATCATACCCATCTTCCCATCCTCCACTTCCTCCCTATGGTTCCCCTCAGGATCTTCAGTAATTTTACTTCCTCAATTTTTGATCTTTTTCAATATTTTCCTATTGGGGGCTTCAAGCAGTAGTGGCGAATGTTTCCTTTTTTTGAGGTGAATTTGAGCAAACTCATACTCAAGGGTTTTCTCCATAGAGGCTTTATCGGGTTTAAAGCTAGAGGATTTGGAACCAAAGATGGCCAAAGGGGTAGCAATCAACAAAGAGCCCTCTCGTGAATCAAAGTATTGGGTGGTCGACCTAGGGTTAGGCACTAGGTTCATATGCTCACCATCAATGGGTAAACCCTTTTCCTCTTCATCATTTCAGTGTGGGTTATCCCGCCTAACCAACAATGGGTTGTCATGGGGGTTATTTGCAAGGGAAATTTTTTAAAGGGCTAGCATTAAACCCTGGTGCAAAGGGGTGACACCCCATTCTCAATATTTTTTTGCAGAGAGGATAACAGATAGAAGGGAAAAATTATCCTATCATTATGGTAGATATGATTGAGAATAGGAAAATGGTAGGCATAAATAGTCATGCACCTACCTTCATGGGTAAAGTAGCACATAACAAACATGCTTACTAGGGAAAACAACAAAGGGAGTTCAAGTTGTGCATAACTATTCTAAAACCTTGTTAGCTTCTCACCATCATGCAAGAATTTTTCCACAAGTTTTTGATAATCCACCCCACTTTTCTTCTCCACCTTTCTCCCATCATTTACCAAACTAGTAGCTTCTACTATAAACTATGTCGTGACTTCAAATTTCATCGCCCCAATTGAAACATTCCCTTCTTTCCAAGAATTGGTGAACTTGGCCGTTAGATTTTCATTATAGCCCTTCGTTGCTTCAAATAAGGAAGCCATCCCTGCCCTTCTAAATGTCTCCCATAGATCAAAATTTTGCTTAACAACAACATAGTTAGAGGGTTCAATGCATTTCCTAGGCCCACCCATTTTAGAAGTTTGCAAACTTTTGAAGCTTTTCTTTTGATTAACAATTCTCTTCATTCCACCCCAAAAAATGAACACTCCACCATGACAGACTCCACACTTGCAGAGAAAAAACTTAAAGTTAGTGGGAAGAAGGTTGGTGTTTAAAGTGTTTATACAAATTTTCCAAATGAGGAATGCCACAAACACAAACTTGAGGATGCAATTGGAATGATTAACCTTCCTCATAATAAATTCTGCCATATTATCAAACTTGAGATGAGCCTTGAAAATGTTGTGGGATGATATGTTTGGCACACCAAAGATTTTTGAAATGACCCAAGCTTTGTAGTTACAATTCAACATGTGATACAAAGAGTGCTCAGGAATGATTACCTCATTAAATATTTTCCTGATGATAATCTTCATATCATTACCCTTGATTTGGAGCATGCCAACCTTATAATCATTAATTTTTAATCTCATTCTATTACCAAATCTAATTATCACCCCACCCAAGCCCCTTATCCTAAACTTATAAGTTGTAGAAATTTTCAAATTTTTCTTTTAACACATTATCCTTTATTTCCTGTGACAACTGACCATACTCCTAATGGGACCAATTGTTATAATTAAGATCCTCATTAGCAGCTATATCTGTGAAGCTATTTCCCTCCCTATAAACATGTTGAATTCTAGAATGAGTGAAAAATTACATATGCACCTTATAGTTGACCATTATATCTCTTATTTCCTAGGGAACAACACTATCACCTTTCAAAATATCAATAATCAGTTTAGAATCTCCTTCCAAAATGACTTCCTGGAAGCCTAAATCTCTTAACAACTTGATGCCTCCCCAAGAAGTCATGGCCTCCACTTTGTTGTTAGAAAAAATTCCAACATTTTCCCCATAACTAACTATACAGTCACCAAGATGGTTTATTAAAAGGTCACTAGCCCCTGCCAAGCCAGGGTTACCTTTGGAGTAGCCATCAAAATTATATTTGATCTAATCCCTCTTTAGAGGGTTCCAAATAGTAGTCTTCCTTGAAAGAAAATTAGTCCAGTTGATATTAGTAAGATCCTTTATTAGACCCCTTAATTGTTTGATTATCATTTCCTTGTATGAAGGCATAACCTTAGAGTAGTTGTATCTCCTTGCTTCCACATTTTCCTTAATTTGATTTTTTATGGTCATACATAACTCATTGATGTTTCTCTTAGTTTCCCTAAAGATCCTATTGTTTCTCTCCTTCCAAATCCCCCATGTTATGAAAGGAGGGAATTGATTCCAAATATCTGCAATGATCTTGTGATAGTAAGGACCAAAGGACCAACTATCAATAAACATTTTTATGGAAGGAGCGGAAATCCAATCAGTGCATAACAAGGGGAGTAAGGACCAGATTTCTCTTGAGAACATACAATTGAAGAAAAAGTGCCTAATTGTCTCTTCCTCCTCTTTACAAATGACACATTTGTTAACCAAATGGAACCCCCTTCTAACCATTTTATCAATAGTTAGGATTTTTCCATGAGAAGCAATCCACCAAAAACAGTTAACTTTAGGGGTCAAATATTTTATCCACACTTTATTCCACAAAGGATCCATGTTTTCTATTAAAGTTTTTTCTAATTCCACATAGACATTTTTGACAGAAAAATAGCCTAAGGGGTTATCAATCCATAATATTTCATCCCTCCTATCTTTAGAGAACCAATTGGCCTCCCCAATTAAACAATCAAGTATTTGCACCACAGGCTCCTAGTTTTTCTTTCTATCACCTCTTAGGTTAGCTCCCTTGAGCAGGTTGTTAAATTCCATCCACCTAGGCTCAACTTTCTCCCAATTAATATAGCCAACAACCTTCTTTCCATAGGTTCTGATCAATCTTTGTTTCAGGGGGTTGAGGTTGTTTAAAGATGAGAGAGGGGGCCCATTCCAAGAGTCTTTTCAAAAGTTAGTATCCATACCATTACAAATGCACATTATTGCACCCTTTCTTAGCACACTTTTAGTTTTAATTAGGTGGTTCTAGAAGACAAAACCATAAGGCAGATCAGAAGAAGTGAGGAAACAACCCTAATCTTTGTTTCTAAGGTATTTAGCTTTAAGGATCTTGACCTAGTCTTTGGTTTCTTCCAACAAATTCTATCCTAGTTTAGCTTCCATAGCTTTATTAAAGAGTTTAATTCTCCTTATCCCCAAGCCACCAATACATTTAGGAGCACAAACTTTCTCCCACCCAACCAACTCAGTTCTATTTATTTCCTCAGTTCCAGATCATAAGAATCTTTTTTGGACTTGTTCAATCTTTTCTACAATAAAGGCAAGGATGTTGAATAGTGACAAATAGTAGATCAAAATATTTTGAAGTGAGGATTTTAGCAGTTGGAGCTTCCCAAGTTGACTCATAATTTTTCCTTTCTAACTAGGGAGCCTCTTTTGAATTCTTTCAATAATGTGGTCCCAATAATTGCTATCCAATTTTTTAGAGATCAAGGGTAGGACAAGGTAGGTAGTGGGAAAAATAGCTTCCTGACAACCCAAAATTCAAACAACTTTGTCTTTCACCATTTGGTTAGCATGAAAGAAGTATAGCTTACTCTTATTGTAATTTATATGTTGACTTGAAGTAGTGGCATAGTCATTTAGGATGCATTTCCATTGACTAGATTCGCCAATTGAAGCTTCACCAAACAAAATAGTATCATCAACAAACTATTGATGAGAAGCAAGCGGGAGGGATGAAGTAGCCTTGACACCTTCCAGAAACTTAGAATCGAGAAGTTTTTGGATATTTTTTCCAAAGACCTCGGCAACAATAATAAAGAGATATGGGGAGAGAGGGTCCCCTTGCCTAAGACCATGGCCACAAGAGAAGAAACCATGAGGAATTCCATTCACCATAATTGAGCACTTCAGGGTAGTAACACAAGTAGTGATTAGATTTAGAAATCTTCCATTAATCCCAAAATTCTTGAGAACAAGAAATAAAAACGACCATGAAACTTTGTCATAGGCTTTAGAAATTTCAAGTTTCAAAGCCATCCCCACATTTTTACTAAGATCCATTGAGTGGAGAATTTCATGGGTAGTTATGGCCACATCCAAAATGTTTCTTCCTTGAATAAATCCTTTTTGGTTTCAAGATATCATTTTGGCTAGAATAACTTTCAATCTTATCACTATTATCTTAGAAAAAAAATTATACATAGTGTTGCAAAGACTAATGGGTCTAAAGTCATGCATAGAAGAAACCGCTGCCTCTTTGGGAATGAGGCCAATGAAAGTAGCATTAAGTTGATTGAAAATCCTACCAAATCTAAAGAAGCCTCTAACAACATTAAAGAGATCAGACTTTACAATTTTCCAATATAGCTAGAAGAAGGTCGGGGGGAACCCATCAGGGCTAAGGGCTTTGTAAGCACCAAAAGAAAAAACAAATTCTTTCACCTCCTACATAGAAACAGTTCTAGATGTCACCTGGAGATCTTAATCAAGAATTACCTTAGGGACAAATTGAAGGATATCATCAAATTCTTGTTGGGAAGCCACAAGTTCATTTTGGAGGGAGGAGAAGAAGGCAACAAATTCTTTAGCTATTTATTTTTTTGTAGTGACCAAATTGCCATCTTCTTTCTTAAGTTGTCTTATCTTGTTCCTACTTCTATCTTTCATAGTGGATTGGTGGAAAATTTTGGTATTTCTATCTCCATCCTGGAGCCACTAGACACAAGATTTTTGTTTCCAAAAAATATCCTATTTGTTGATCTTGAACCATTAGGTTCTCAGGTTACATTCATGGTTACAAATATCTTCATCCACCATCCCAGACTCCATCTTATCCTACACTTCCTTAATCCCCTCATCCAAGCAATTTTTTGTTTCAAAAATGTTTCCAAAGGTAAGCTTGTTCCAACCTTTCACTCTTTCTTTAATTCTTCTCAATTTATCAAGAAGACAAAACATAGGGGTGCCAACTGAGGGTTCATTCCACCATTTTTCAATTAGAGCAACAAAATTAGGGTGAAGGGTCCACATTATTTTAAATCTAAAGGGGAAAGGACCTTTAACAGAGTCGTCATTTCTCTCTAGCATGGTAGCATTATGATCATATCCAATTCTTGGAAGGGAAAAGAGAGAAAGGTACTGAGAGATGTTTCGATTGGAGGAAACTAGGAACCTATCCAACTTAACTTGAATCAGATGATTTCCAAGCCTCTATTTGGACCAAGTAAATTGGGTACCTAGAAGGGGGACATCATATAACCCCACCAAGTTGAAGAATCTAGAAAAATCCATCATATTTTTGGAATAGTAAAAAAGGCCCCCCAGCTTTCCTGAAGGTAGAAGCGAAGAGTTGAAATCTCCTCCAAGAATCCAAAAATCCTCCTTTCTACTCTTTATACTATCATGACGGGAATTAGGAGCATAAACATTAATTAGAATTCATTTTCCAGAGGTAATGAGGTCTTCAAAGGAAACCATAAGACAATTTTTACCAAAGAATCCCATAGAGCCTTTAAGTTTTAAGAGATTCCATAGAGTAACAATACCCCCAAAGCACCTTCAACCTAACTCAAAAAATAATTAGCCCTAGGTGAAATATTCAAAATATTCTTATCAAAAAAATTCTTCTCCATTTTTATTTCCTGAAGTAACAAAACATGAACTTTGCTATCCAACAAGCAAGTTTTAACTAAAAAATGTTTATAAGGACTATTAAGGCCCCTAATATTCTAGGATAGGATCTTCATTAATAGGGAGGCAGCCCACCAAGTCACTAGGAAATAGAAAGGGAGGGGAAACAACCTCCCTCACTTCATTTTAGACTTTGGACCTGCAATTGAGTCCAGAGTCTTTTGTTTGCCTGAAGCCACACCACGCATAGTGTCCTTTTTTCTTGTCTCCTTCTAGGAAGGTCTTCCAACCTTATTTCCACCTCCTACATTTGGTTTATTTTTATTTTTTGACTTGTTATTAGCTTGAATCCAGTCTTCATTAGCCACCTCATCTGAGGGTGAAGATGGGAAACCCAACATAGCTGTTCACTCCTTGATATTCCTCCCTTCCTTCTGAAATATATCTCCCTGAGCTAGAAAGGGAGGAAATGAAGCTTTAGCAACCTAAGAGACAATTTCTCATTCTTCGACAAACTCACTACTCTCTTCCAATCAAGGAATAGATATATTAGCCAAACCCTAATTTATTTCTAGTTTCTCATAGAAATGTTCAAACTTCTTCACCTCTTCATTTGTTTCCTTCAAGGCCAATTGCTCTTCTAAATTAATTTTTCTTTCCTCACAAGAAGCCTCTTCCAAAATTACCTTATACCCCATGCCCTGAGAAAGAAGTGGGGGGACTTCCTGAACCGCTTCTTGAGACTTAGATATTTCACTAATCTCGGGCCAACTTCTTTCAAGGCTTCCAAAGCACCACCATTATTTTCTTTTACCATTGGTGGGGAATCCTTAGCAACATTCTTTTGTTCCATTACCATAGACTTTATTATAGGACAAGGCACGTCACTTGACACACTTTGAGGCTTCTTATTACAGGAGTCAATTAGATGGCCAATTTTTTTACAGGATTGACAAAACAATCTAGCATTTTCATATTCAAGGGGTTGGGAATAACTTCCAAACTTCAATTTCAAAAGCACCGAAGTAGGAAAAATAGTGTTAACAACCACATTAACACAAATCCAAGCAAAAACTAAGCGGGAATTCTCTTGGGCTATCGTATCAACATCCAAAAGGATTCCAAAATAGTTTGAAATCCCCTTGAAGATTCCAATATCCCAAAATTCTAAAGGTAGTCCAGATAGGCATACCCACATAGGAGCAATAGCACCTAGGTCAGTAGAAGGGTCAAAGCCCAAATTCCACTTACACAAGGAGAGGAAGTTCTTAAAACCAACATCAAATGCCCAAGGGCCTCCCGTAAGAACCTTTAACATATTCTCATAGAAAACAAAGGAGAACATGAAAATACCTTTTGGCATAACACTAATAGAAACACTACCTTTTAAATTCCAAACAAAGACAACCCAATGCCTTACCTATTCTATGTTTGGGCAGTATGCCAAGAATTTTCCCACTAATCACAGCTTGAGGTTGTCCATAGCTTTAATCATCAGTGCTTCAGGAACATCAAATTCCTGACCAATCACTGAACAAGAGGCAGCCTCCATGTTCAGCCTAACCAAAGCTGATGAGCTACCACCCACCATTTTATCCACAAAAGAAGCAGGTTCTTCTTCAAAGAAAAAAGATTCCAAACCCAAGGATGGGGATAGAGGTGACTTTCCAACTATACCAACTTCTAGTGCAATAGAAGAAGGGACATTGGTACCAGAAGGAGTACCAATATAGGGAACATCATTTATTTAGTGCTTTAATTGTTCCATACATTATTCTCCAAAATTAGTCAATTTAGTTGAGTTAGCAAGTAATGGTTAATTACATAATTCATTTCTTGGTAATGAACTAGTCATAGTATTTAGTTGTAAGTACCAATAGCAACAACTTCAAAATTACCTCTTTTCACTATTATGCAATTTATGATTTCCAATATGTGTAAACAACTATGCTAGAGTGATATAGGTAGTGAAGAGTCTCTGAAAGCACATATAGTGTCAGCATCATCAAAAGCTTATGTTATCCTCAGTTGATAAATTAAATGAAATCCTTTCAACGGTTTAGTGAATTGTTCAATAGGACCACCTCTGAATTGTTTGTTTGACACCAAGTTTCTTGAACATTAGTAGGCCTCTACACATGTAATATACATCTAGCCATTTCAACAATAGTTCTATGCTTCCTTTCTGCTACACCATTTTGTTGAGGTGTATAGCGAATGGTTAGCTTGTCTTTAATACCAAAAGACTTTAAATAACCATTAAAATAATTATTCACATATTATTTACCATTATCAGTTCTAAGAGTTTTGATTTCAAAACTAGATTTTCTATCAAAAATTTTATGAAATTCAAAAAATATATCAAAAACTCGATCTTTATTTTGAAGAAAATAGATCCACGTTCTTTCAGAATCATCATAAATAAAATAAGTGTATACCTTGTTCCTTGGATGGAGCTATTCTCCATGGGCCCTAAAAGGTCACTATGGACTAGGTGCAACTTATGATGTGCCCTCCATGCTTGACCTTGTGGAAAGGGCTCCCTATGCATCTTACCACTCATGCATCTTGTGCATACAATTTTAGAAAAAACAGTGATACAAAATCCTTCTACCATATTAGATTTTTGCATCAAGACAATATTTTTAGCATGAATATGACCAAGTCTTTCATGCCAAAAATTGAAATAGATGGTAGATAGTAAAGAATATTTAGAATGAGCAAAGTTGGATAATTTAAACAAATTATCATTGTTTAATTTAGCACAAACAATGAGTTTATGATTTTACTTTGGATCAATAACATAGTACATATCTTTATAAAAATTTATTTTGTAATCTTGACAAAGCTTAGCCATTGAAAGAAAATTAGTCTTTAATTTAGGAACATACAAAATATCATGTAACTTACCATTAGGAACATTCACATCTCTAATTGCTTCTACTTTATAACTATGATTATTAGCAAGTTGAAGTGGAACATTAGATATGTCGTGTTGCATGGATTCAAATATCTCTTTATGAGAAGTAACATGTTGAGAAGAACTTGAATTGATAACCCATTCAAGAGGTTTTGAAGCATTATAACTACAAGTAAAGGTACGTTTATATTGATTTGCATTGTTGTTAAACCTATTATTATGAGGTTTATTATGTTGATTATTTTGCTTCACGAGATTTTTATCATTTTGTTTCATAAAACAAGTATTAGACCAATGAGCATCTTTATCTCAATAAGTATAGTGAGGTCTCTTTTGAGAATTATTTTTTTAGTATCATTAGTATTATTATGATGAGATTTAGGATTATAGTAATGTTTATTATGAGGCTTAAAAATTTTCTTACGGTTCTAGATATAAAATCATGCTCACTACTTTTAAGATTATCAAATTAAATCAACTTTTGATTTTTCTTGCCTTAATAAATTTAAAAAAATATCATAAGTTGACTAGCTAATGAGGGAATAGCTAATTGAGCATGAATATTAGTAATAAACTATTGAAATTGTTTAGGAAGACATTTTTTAAGAATAATATGAATTACTCTAATATTTGCAAGTGTTACTCCTAAACCATACAATTGACTATTTAATGCATCAAATTTTAACAAAAAATCATCCATAGTTTTCAAATCAATATATCTCAAATTTTCAAATTAATCTTGAAGTTCTATCTTTCTTGACTCATTTGAACTATTATAGATAGTTTTGAGGATCTCCCATGCTTTATAGGATTTCACAAAGTTCCTATTATGGACATATAGTTTGGGAGACATTGAAATTCCCTATGAGGCCAAGAGTTTCCTCATTTTGAGTCCTCCACTTTTCTTGAACCTCCTTAGATGCAGATGGATCAGATTCAGTACAACATCCAAGAGATATTTAAATCTAAACATAAATGAAATGTGCAGTTTTCAAGAATGAAAATTAGAGCTATTTAATTTAATTTCTAGAATTAGAGTTGACATTGCAGAATGATAAAAAATAATTTTCACAATTATAGAAAAGAAATAATAATCAATTGTTTGGAAATGAAAATTTTTAGTGTCAAGTAATTAATTTTTAAAAAATAGTTTAAAAAATATTAACCCCTTTTGATGAAATTAGAAAAATTGAATTTTTACATTTTATTCAAAAATCTTCGTAAAATAAAAATAATTTTAAAATAAAAAACTATATAAAAAAATTAACATATATATTTTAAAATCAAACAACTAAAAAAATAAATTTAAAAAAGAATGATTTTAAAGAAATATTTGTATATCCTTTTAAAAATATATATTATTAAAGTTTTTTTTACTATTAATATTATTAATATTTTATACTAGTAAGATTTTAATATTTTTTTTAGAAACTACTTAAAAAAAATTAAAGTTTTAAAAAACAATGATTTTTTTTAAAAAATTTATTAAACTTAGGGGACCACAAAATGGGGGGAAAAAATTTTAAGCTTTGTTTCAGAACTTTTGTATTTTTAAGAGTAAAACATTATGTAAATGTATTTTAGAAAAAAAATGTATTTGCAGATTGAATGAATTGAAAAAAAAAATCTTTGATATATTTTATTGAAATTATTATTGTAGATGTAAAAAAAGTTATTTGAAAAGAAATTTGTTATGATGATGTTTTTATATAAATTTGTTAATGCAGATTAAAAATTTTTATTGTAGATTTAATGAAGAAAACTTAATTTATTGTATTTTTCAAAACTAATATTACAGATTATATGTGTATATTATTTAGAAAACTATGATATAATTTTTTTTAAAAAAATTGGGTATTGTTGATTGTAAAAAAATCTTCTAGAACAAATTCGATGTAGATTGTATATATTGAAAAAAAAATTAATGTATATAAAAAATATTATTTGAAATCTATATTGTAAAAAAAACAACTTAGAAATTTTTGATTGCTACATATTAAAAGGGTTAGAAAAATATTATTAAATTATTAAAAAAACTAGCTCTTTTTTATCTTCTCTCAAAAAATGAACCTCCAAAGTGAATGTTTCAAAGAGATGGTAAACCTTCAACATTTTTTTTCAAATAAGGATTAGTAAAACTTGCTCTAATACCATGAAAGGAATAATAAATGAAATGAATGGAAAGTAATAATCCAACATAAATTGTTTGAAAGAAGATATTACCATCAAGATGAGAACCATGAGCAAGTACACCAACTTCTAAGAGAGGACACAAGATTTTGTAAGGGGGAAAAGAAAATAAAAACTCCCAATATTATGAAAATAACATAAAGCCTAAGAATATTACTAAGAGAGAATGAGAGAGAGAGAGCTCCAACATAGAATGATTCATAGAAGAATGAGATAAGCACCTCAAAATAGAGTTGAGAAAAGAGTTGCGTAAGTAACTCCCAAGTCTATGCATGTCACCTTTCATCCTATGTGTGTGCAAGGTATCAAGATCTTTTTAAAGAGGAGGTTACACCTAAGCCTAATATTCCTCAAAAAAGAATTATAAAAATGAGTCGTTCTCACATATGTGTGAACATACTCAAATAAGACAAGAGACTTGTAAGGATTCCTTTGGAATATTTCTAAGAGTATTTTAATAATACAAATTAATAAATAATTTTTCTCTAAGTAAATATTAATTTCTAACAATACTATTATATATAATATTTATATTATATAATGTATATTATATTCATATTATTATATGCTAGTATATATTAAATATTAAATATTAGTTTATCATATATTATATTATATATATTAATATTAATATTTTTGATATATTAAAAAGGCACTATGGGGGCCAAACCCATAATTACATTGTTAAAATTTTGGATGGAACCTTTACAAAATTATAAAAATTAAAAAGAACTTTGAATTTTTCTTTATTGTAGATCCAAGTTTGCCTCCACCATGACTTCAGTGTCTTCCTCCATCTCCTCCTCCATGCCATGCGCTCTTGCAACTATTGTAAGGGCCAAAACCATCAGCAGTTACACATGCCTAAAGGCCCTTATGATTTCTTTGAGAAGAGAAATATTTCCCAACACTTCTTATGTCCTTGCATCTATCTCTGCACCCACAATCCAAACCAAGAACAACACCGGTGGTTTGTTGTATTCGAGGGTGAGTTGTGGCCACACCACTCTTGTGGGCCTCAACTCCTACTCAACCACCACCATATTTAGGCAGTAATCCATTGCCTCCCTCCATCAAGCTTTAACTAGCCTCCTCATCAATCGCTTCACAAATTCTCTATTTCTCGTGCATGTAGTATTCACACCATGAACATGGAGGAAAAATCCATGTTAACCATGTAAAAATAGGTGGAGAGGATGAATCTAAACCTAAATTAGAAAATTCTAAGGTGAGTGTAATGTGTCTAGATTGTATATTAACTTGACTATTTGCAATGGTAGATTTCAAATGAAATTGAATGATTTAAGATGCAAAAAATGCAACCTATATGAACTTTTCACTAATGCAATGTTTAGAAGCCTTAAATGAAAATTAAATAATGCAAATCTAATGCAAAGTTAATGAAAACTATGACTACAATGTTCTACAAATTAGAAACTTAAAGGGTCCAAAGGTCGGGTTCACCAAAATGAACAAAGGGAAATAAGTGTCCACCTTTTAGAAGATGGAACTTAGGACCTACTTCACACTTTAGTTCATTAGGAAACCAATATCCCTCAACCAAGTGACTCAATTAAGGGAAGGACTAGGGGTTTCTTTGTGTGATTAAATAGGGTTTCACCATTAAAATTAAGCTTCCAAGGAGAAATGCAAACACTCATGCACTACACTCTAAAAACTTGAAAGCATTAAATCAAATTGAAAAATAGCATGAAATAGATAAGTACTTGGAAGAATGATGGAGTCAAAGAAAGGTCTAAAACCCTAAAAATCTATTGTTTGAGGCACAATGGGATTGATATGCCAAGTTGGGAAATTTAGTCCCAATATAGGGTTTTTGGATAGAATCTAGAATCTTTTGGTGATTGATCAGGATCCACTGACTGGTGATTAGACACTGTAAGGGGACTATTACGCCAGGTTGGGCATATGAGTCCCACTCTAGGGTTTTTTGAGTATCTTTCTGAGTCTTCTGAACCTAGATCTGAAAATTTCAAATGTTGTCGAAAGGCTATATCAGGGACTAAATCACCAAGTTTGACGAATGAGTCCCATTCACATAAATCTGCAAAACACACATCACAAGAGCAAGAGAGAAAATGTTGTTTTTCTAGTGGATGGGAGTCTACCTCAGTCAAACCCCATTTGAGTAATTAAATAAATGAGTTGAAATAACATGAAGGAATGATGAATCAACAAATGAATGTAACAACTCACCAAGCCTTGTTGGATCCTTGGAGTGTAGATATGCAACTTGTATGAAATGGCTTCAATGGATGTACATCTTGATCATGAAACTTGATATGGATTTGAATGCTTGAACTTGGATCACAAATGCTACATCAACATGCTAGCTCACAATCACACATGATGCATGAATACCTTGACATGATGCTTGAATCTTGAATTGATGCTCCAAAATGCTTGATAATTAGCTCTTGAATGCTTGAAAATATCTCTTGAAAGCTCTAGATCTTGGTGAAACTCTCTCCCTTGAATATTATTAGTGAAATGATGATTTGAAACCTTAGTTATTATAGGAATTTCATCTAATTTATTGTTTACTAGATCCCAAATACCAACATTCATAAAATTTGAATTGAAAACCTTGATTTCCCACTCAAAACCCTAAAAATGCGCCAAATGGGACTCATACACCCAAGATGGCGTATGGGTCCCACCTAGGGGACTCATACGCCCAAGGTGGCGTATGGGTCCCACCTAGGGGACTCATACACCCAAGGTGGTGTATGGGTCCCACCCTAGCTTTTCAGGGTGAGAGAATGTCAGGGGGTTGAAATATTAAATGTATTTGTTGAATTTGTCAGGATTTTGGTTGAAATAAGAATTGGGATATGTAATAAAGGATATTATGGGCCTATTAATGATGATTTGAAGGTCATGAATGTAAGAGAGCCCAAAACTTAGTGTGAATATGTAAATAAATACACTTTACAACACTAAATTAAGGAAAAAATAGGTCCATTTAGTTTTAAAGGGCCCTAAACTTAATGTGAATGTGTAAAACACATTACAACACTAAATCAAGGAAATGTTAGGATTAGTTTAATATTAATTATTCCCAAATTTAGTGTGAAAAAGGGATACTTATTTCTATGCTACATTATGTTGTTGACATTTTGGACATTTCTTAACATGACCAAAACAATCTTGTTCCATATTTTACCAATAACATCCAATATGAATTAATCTTTGATCTAAAAATCTTCCTGTAAAATGCCCCTTGTAAGCACACACATGAGCTTCCTCAAGGGCCATAGGGATTTTAGATTGTTTAATAAATCAAGGAGAAGACCATTAAATTATCACCTATATAATATGTTAGCTAGGAGTATGTAACAAGTTGCAAGCTTCCAAATGATGAGAGCCATTTGTGTTCTATTTTATGCCATATTCTAGCCTATTTCACGCACCTCTAAACCCATTCCAACATTCCATTTCCATTTTATTTCACACTATTTTGTCGCCTTTATGTTGTATATGGTTACATATATATAAGAGGTATTTAATACAGTTTTGATCGATTATGGGGGGGTTTCTACTATTGGTGCTAATGGTTCCTTGGTTTCACATTGGAGTGAGCCATGTATACAGTATTTTTTCCTATGTACTAGGTGGATGCAGTGGCTAGTTACCCATGCATTTTGGTGAGATGGATCACTTACCATATGGACACTCTTGCATTCCTATTTCTAGAGGCGACCTTCCATTTTTCACTTGATCAATTCTCCATACTATTGGTACTTGTGACATCTGTATCTTTGAGTTCTTGATGTTTGCCTTGGTTTGCCATCAGATTCGAGTAGTGTTGTTGGGGGCCCTCATACAGATTCTTTTCTTCTTGATCCTGACCATCATATGTTTCAGTGGAGGTTCTTCTTTTGGCATTACAACAGTCATTCTTCGACAGTGTTTGTAGCTTCTTCATGCTTCAATGGTGTTCTTTTGTTCATCCTTTGTTCCTATCTTTTGGGACAACCTTGTCTTGTTTGGAGGCTTCTTCAGTCCTTCACTTGGCTTTCATCTCTTTTTGGAGTGGAGTTTTTCCCATGAGGTTTTCTCTATTTCTCCGCATTATAGAGATATTTTGTTTGTACATGGGTACCTTACATGGCCTTGTTTGTTGGGACCCATCTTGCATTCTCTTTTTTTAGGGTTTTTAGCTACTCCCTAAGTTCATCTTAAGGGGGGGTGTTAGAGTTATCATGTCATTAGCTAATAATTAATTAATATTTAATTGATTATTAGTCTAATTTATTCTTTGCACTTAAGCTAAACTTAGGAGTGCTTTTATGCTTATTAATTGAGTTAATATTAGATTATGTCTCATCTCATGTGATGTTGACACTTGTCATGATCTGACCCCTTTCTCATTTAGGGATTTATTCTTATAAGCATTCAACCCTCATTGTAATTACTCTCGGATATTATCTGGAGCTTTCATAACTTCTTGAAAGTCTCTTCTGTAGCTTTTTCTTGTTGAAGAATATTGCATATATTGTTTGCAGATCACTTGTGTAGAAGGTGTATTTGTTTTTTGTTTGATCCTATGGCTCGAGGTTTTTTGCTTGTTTCACAATTCTAGCACTATTAGTATAACTCCATATCCATATATAATTCGACACTTAGAACCATCAAAATATAATTCCTATGTCTCATTATCATCTATCTTTAACATATTTTCATCAAAAAATGAGTCTTGATTTGGTAATACTAATGGTGAAGGAGCCTCAACTAAATGGTCGGTCAACACTTGCCCTTTGATTTCTTTGTGAGAAACAAATTTAAGGTCAAATTCAGTTAACAACATAACTCACTTAGCAAGACATCATGACAAATAAGTTTTGGTGAAGAGGTGTTTTAAAGGATGAAATTTTGTAACGACATGCACTTCTACATTTAATAAATAATGTCTCAACTTGTTGGTAGTGAACACAAGAGCCAAACATTGTTTTTTATATATTTTTATAACAAGTTTCATAATCAATCAATGTTTGAATGATGCAATAAATATGATGTTCTTTACCATTCTCATATTTTTGTTCCAAAAACACAAGGGCAAGGGTTGAAGCTGGAAAATAAAGAATAAAAGGTTTCCTTGGAAGTAAATGGTTGTAAAACAGGAGGATTGGATAGTTATTGTTTCAAGTTTTCAGAATCCTTTTGACAATCCCCATTCCATTCAATCTCTAATTCTTTCTTAAGGAGTTGGGTGAAAAGAAGAGTCTGATCCACCAATGATGCAACAAAATGAAAAATAGCTTGAATTTTTCCTTGTAAGCTACGCAATTGCAAAATGTTCTTAGGAGGTGGCATGTTTATTATAGCATCACTATTTTTTGTTTCCACCTATATGCCTCTATGTGACACTATAAATCTAATAGTTTTCCACTATCCACACTAAAGACACATTTCTTTGTGTTTAGTCTAATGTTATATTTATGAATTCTTTTAAAGATTTGATGAAGGATTTTGACATGTTATGGACTTAGCCAAAATTTCATCAACATAACCTTCCAAAATGTTGTGTATGAAGTCATGAAATATCAGTGTCATAACTCTTTGATATTTCGCTCTAGTGTTTTTCAATCCAAAAGGCACAGCTACCCAACAAAATATTCCCCAAGGTGTACTGAACATTGTTTTATATTGATCTTGAGGGTTGATAAAAAAATTGATTGTATCTTGAAAAACCATCCACAAATGATAATAAAGCATGTCCCATAGTTGAATCCACTATCATATCATTGTTTGGAAGGGGAAAATTATCCTTTAAATATGTTTTATTAAGATCATAGAAATCCATACACATTTGAATGAGATTATCGGGTTCTGCTACCACAAAATATTATATATCCAAGGTGAATAATCAACAGGGTAGATGAAACTAGCTTGTAAAAGTTTCTCAATCTCATCCTCAACCAATATTTAGCCACCTTAGGATTCATCTTGCGTATATTTTTTCCAACGGGTTTAGCATTATCTTTGAGAATAATGTTATGTGTGAATATCTTAGGGTCAATACCCAACACATCCGAATAATTCCAAGCAAAGATTTCAGGAAAGTCATGTAACAATGTTGTGTGATCTTCTTGTTCATTATCATCAAGACATTTTCCAATATGAATCTCTTTTTCATCATTAGATGGGTCCATTGATATGTTTATGGTGTCTCCTACAAGTAACACATTGTAGTTTGGAACATCATGAATTGTTTGGGATTCATCTTGTTCACCATCACGTAATTCAATTTCTCTCCAAAAATATCCCTTAGCATTTAAACAATAGGGAAATCTATGATTATGTTTATGGCTAAGTAAAGTTTCATACATACCCAAAAATTCCGCTAGAGACTCATCATTTTGAAAGGTATCCAATGACATATCTTCACATGTTGTGTTTGTAAGTGTGGAAAAAGTAAAATAAATACAATTAAATACACCTCTTAATGAAACATTGTATCAATATTAAACATGAATTAAACTAATTTAAAACAAAGAAAAGCTTGAAAGCGTCTCATTGTCTCCTATCTCCAAAGATTTATGAGTCACAAAAAGGCTCTCAGATTTGGTAAAGTATTGTGACTATTAAAATGCCTATTCAAAGAACAGAATGATGCTAAATGTTGTGATGTGATGATTGCTAATGATTCCTGGATGATATGGAGCTGCCATAAACTATCCTAACATGAAACCTACTAAATGGAAGCTACAATAAAAACTAATGATGCTACCGTGATTCTAAATCTACTGATGCTATGATGCTATGTTAATATGCTAAATGATAATTGATGCTAATTATAATGCTAATGCTTAAGATGCTTGAGTGCTAAATCCTGCATAGTAAGTTTGCATAAAAGATGATAATTCTCGAGGTCATTTTCATGCTTTAGAAGGCTATATATATATATTTTCGGTAACAGTTTTGCACAGGGGTAACACAACAGAGGCTAAGATTAAATCTGGAGATTTGAATGGTAAGAGATGAGAAGGTGGAGCTGATCATGGGGGATTGTTCCTCCCCATGAAAACACCAGGCAAGATGAGAGGAAATATTTGAGGAAGAAGATTGAGAGGATTGCCTACAGGTTTGTCCCCGAGGCTTTTCCCGTGAATGTTAGTTAAATTAATTAGATTTGAAAAATCTAATTTTATTGGTGAGTGAATAGAGGGATTTGATTTATGCATTTATTTGAATATATTTGATTTATTCAAATTTAGTAAAAAGAGAGATAAATAATTTAATAAAACAAACTATAGAAGTTGTTTATTAAATTAAAATAGAAGGAATATGATAATAAAATTAAATATTTTAGGATATATTTATTTAATTAAGAGGAAATATGATAAGATAATTAAATAACACAAATTATTGAAGTTGTGTATTTAATTTAATGGATAGAAATTAATGGATAAAGTATAATAATGATAATAATTAAATAAAACAAAGTATTTAATTTTGTTTATTTAATTAAGAGGAAAATAATATGATAAAATAGAAGAATTAATAGTGAACTTAATATAAATAAATATTTCTATTTATTTACTGAGTAGATGAATTAAGATTAATTAATTAAATAAGTCATATTTAATTAATTAGATTCGCCAGACCATTTTTAGGTGTATACATTTGCCCCTCTTTGAAGTGATGTGTTTACGCATTGCTTCAAAGATACTTTTATGCTACTACTGCTAGTATTGACAAAAAAAAAATCAATGTGCCCCAGACATGATTTTCAGGTGATTGATGGATATATGCCCCCTTAGGAGATAAATTAATGAATTTTTTTTATTTTTTTGAATTTTTTTGAATTTTTCAAATTTTTATGATTTTCTGATGATTGCATGTAGATTCGATAAAGATTTGATGATAAAATAATTTATATCTTGATAATTGATGAAGAAAGTGGCCCTAAATGAATTTCAATTAATCTCCCCTTCTTTTGTTTTAAAAAAATTAAATCAATCCCATAAAAATCCCTTTTCAAATAACCTATAAAAGGTTAAAAAGCTCCTTTTCAACTTCATTTGTACATTGTGACTTCTGAAAATTTGGTGAGAGAGATTCTTGTGCCACTTGGAGCAAGATGTCGATTCCATATCACACCCACCATTTCGAGTGTGTTCGACGACATCAGTGGCCGGCCGCGTTCGGACCTCTGGTATGTCTACTTTTTTCCTTGGTTTTCGTGCATTTTCCTCATTTTTTGTGTATTTTTCAAATTTTTGATTTTGAACTCCTTTTAGCACTTTTAAAATCCGTTGTAGTGCTTTTAAGTTTCGTTGTAGCGCTTCTATAATTTTAGCGCTTAGGAGTTCTATTTTAGCACATTGATAGGTTAGATTAGCGCTTTATAAAGTTTAGCACTTAGGATAGCCGTTGTAACGCTTTTGTAAGATACATTAGTGCTTTCGAAACTTTAGCACTTTGGTTATATTTTGTAGCGCTTAGGCTTCATGTTTTAGCGTGTTCAAAGTTTTAGCTCTTTGACCAAATAGAATGTAACTTTTGATAAAATGGTGCTTTGTCTATCTGTAATAGCATTTTTATCTGATGAAATGGTGCATGTCATTTTTTTAGCGCTTTGAATGCCTTTTTTAGTGCATTTAAATCAAAGTGTTGTGATTTTTGTCAATTTGTTCTTGATGTTGTCGATTTCTGATCGTATTAGCTGTTGGTTTGATATGAATGATTTGTCTAATCAAATACATGATTTTTCGACCTCATGATAGGCAAGGTCTGATGTTTGTTTTGATGATAACTATCCTCATGATAAGCAAGGTTGATTTTATGCATTGATGATTGACCTCATGATAGGTGAGGTTGATTTGATGCATTGATGATTGACCTCATGATAGGTGAGGATGTTTGCTCATGAAATTTGATCAAAATTCTCACCAAGAGCTGATTTGATTTGATATGGTATTTTGATGTTATTCGATGATTGACATGAATTTATTGACTTTGATTTTGTTATGATAATAGGAGCGATTGGGGAACCTCTAGGTTCGAGAGTGTTTCCCTTGGACATTTGATCTTATACCACGGTTGGCGCAACCTGAGATGACTATTATCAAACGTTGTGGATTGTCTCCCCTTCTATATATGCCCCAGATTAGGATTAATTGGGGTTTGTTGACAGCGCTAGTCGAGAGGTGGCATGGCGAGCACAACATCTTTCATCTTCCTACTGGTGAGATGACAATCACCCCAGAGGATTTCTGGTGGATTTTGCAGCTTTTGATTGTTGGAGATGTTGTCATATATGATTCTATAGAGTAGGGTGGGACCGATTCCCTTCATAGAGTGTTTCAACATGATCATATTGTTGGAGAGTGGATTCCATGGTGTGAGATGGTTGACTCATATGCCACTTTTCCTACAATACTTGTTGGTTTCATCAAAGGATTCCTTAGTCCTGATCGCAGGTCTAAGGGATTCTCGGTTGGTTGGGGTCGATTTTTAGAGAGTATGGTTGTTCATGGCACCGGATTTGCTTGGTGCATGTGTATGCTTGCCCATTTATATCATGATTTACATTCAACTGTGTATCTCAGTGGTCAGAGTTTATCAGCCAGCATTACTTTGCTTTAGGTATGGGAGTGGGAGCACATAGCTATCACACATCCAGTTCCAGTTAGATAGAGGCCACCCATGAGACCTTACATGTTCAGATATGCCAGTCGGCTTACTTAGTCTAGACTGGGTAAGTTAGAGTATTGGAGGAGAGTTATTGATGACGTAGAGTCTGTGACATGGTGTCCCTACCTATATTGTGATCATTGGGATGATGATGATGTTCAACTACCATTTCTTTGTCATTCGATGATCCTGATTGGCCGTGCTCATCGGGTATTAGAGAGATTCGTGATCAGATGGGTGTATAGACAGTATGTGATGGTATAGAGTATGCCCCAGAGTGTTTCTCATTACGCTTGTCGTTAGTCGAATACCACATATTGGGGGCCTTGTTTGTCATATGTTGTTGTAGTTTAGGAGTATCAGGATTTACAGCCATTTGAGTGGGACATTCAGCCAGACATTGTTGAGCCTCCACTTACGGCAGACAATGCTGATTTTTTCGCTTTGCATCCATTTCCATGCCTTACCATTCCAGATGAGCCTGCCCCATTACCTGCAGAGGAGGATGTTCCCATTGCGCATGGTCGGAGACAAAAGAAAGAGGATTTTGGAGAGGTTGAGGCAGAGGATGTTGGTGTGGTTGGTGAGGTAGATGTTGATTTGGAGGAGGATGTTGGTGTGGAGGAGGACGTTGGTGTTGAGGAGGATGTTGGTGCCGAGGAGGATGTTGGTGTTGAGAGAAGTGGAGATGAGAGCAGCGGGGATGATAGATTTGATAGTGGAGAGGCTGCAGGTGGGTCGAGCCCTGTTTCAGATTTTCCTGATGAGACTATGCCCCGTAAGAGGTAGGATGTGGGAGGTGTTTCAGAGTGGCTATAGATAGTTCCAGACCTTTAGGTTCAGTTAGAGACTGCTCAGGAGTAGCTTATTCGGGGACAAGGTTTACTAGAGCAGACCGAGGCTCAGATGCAGGCACAGACCGAGTTGCATGTAGAGACTCTATCATCAGTGCAGGCTCAATTATTCATAGCTCAGTCACAGATTGCAACATTGATAGCTAAGAGGGATGTGGTTAGATAGACAGTAGAGGCAACCCGGGCTCAGATTACTTCTTTGACAACTGAGAGGGATGCGTCCAGGTTTGCAGCAGAGGGCGCTCAGGCTGCTGCCAATAGATTACAGAGACTAGTAGATGGTACCTCCTTGGCAGACTACATGCGAGAGGTTACTCGAATTGGTGAGGAGATTGAGTTTTATAGAGAGAGATATTATGACGCAGTTCCTTCTAAGCAGAGAGTTAGCTATGCGAGGTCTCGTTCTTCCAGGTCACGTTCCAGGACTATCAGTGCAGGTGTTACACAACCTCTACCTAGAGATCCCAGGGATCCCAGTTCCTCTAGTGGTAGGGGTCCTGATCCTGTGATGCCTACACCGTCTGGAGCCAACAACACATGATTGTTGTCTGTGTTACATTTGAGATGTGATGTTCACTTTGATTATTTTGATATACAACCATTTTTGATGCTATATCTCTCTTCATTTCAGACATCATTGTATACTTGACATTGTGATTTTGATATATATGAGATGCAATGGATTCTTCGGTCTATTATGTGTTCTATATGATTCTCTTATGGATGCATTTTCTTCTATGTTTTATATGTTATGTGATGGTTTTATTGTTATGATGGTGTGCTTTGATACGATGTTGTTCTATTTATGATGCACATAATGGTAATGTATGGATGCATGTTATATGGATACATGATGTATATGGGTTGATGATTATGGATATGATGTGTTTAAATGATATACTATATGTGATGTAAATGTAAATATATGATGTAATAAAATGGATGAAAATGTTGAATGATACATGATGCAATAAATTGAGGGAATTTATGGTAAAATGGATGGATTATACATGGATATGTGATATAATAAATCAATGGATTTAATGAGTTATGGTGATGATGTATGTTTGTGAAAATGGAATGATATAGATATATGTTTGTTGAGATTTTTGTTATGATATGATGAGAATGCAAAAATGTTTTGATTGAAATGTATGAATGATGAAATGATGATGTAAATGCTTTTAATGTATGTAAATGAATATGATGATGCAACTATATGATCATGAGGAATTTTTTGTTAATGTCAATTATACTTAGTCTATTATGATAAAAGATAATTGTTTAATGAATGATTCACCAATTTTGTAACAAATACTCTGCAAATGTAACACTATTATGGATACAATCTACATGTAAACATAGGCATTTTAATAGTACTTTTGTGCTTTGTATCATCATTGAGCTTTTAAAATGTTGAAAGTGAGTACAAGCATCAAAGGTATAATGTAAACTGATGATGACCTGAGTACTACTTTCATGATTTTTGATATTGCAAGCGAACACAAGCATCAAGGTATAATTAAATCGAGATGACCTGAGCATTTCTTGCGTAAACAAACAAGAATTAACCACTTTCCTATGTGAATTGGAATGCCATCCATGATATTTTGTAGAGCATTTCCCACGACGATTCACATAGTAATTATGATTAATTCACAGACAACAGATAAAGAAAATACCGTTTCTTCTTCCTGGCTTCTCTAGTTCAATACATCATTGAGTTGCTCCAAAGAAATGATAACAATGATCAAAGTACAACTTATCCAAATTTTGCTTAAAGTATTTCAATCATTATTCATATTAGATCATCCATCTTGATTTTGTGATGGTTTTGTGTTTTCGAGTTTTGGATCAAACTAACCTAAAGACCTATCCTAGGGGCATTGGAGGCTGATCAAAGATTAGCCTTTCCTACGTTATACACACAGAGACCACATAGTTCAACTGACACAGACTCATGTTTTTGGATTTTTGATATTGACCTGTTTGACTTTTTTTTGGATTTTCCAATGTGAAATGGATGTTTGATGTGTTTTTGATGTTGATTGATGTTCCATGTTGGGTTGTGTTTCGATCACTGCTTTTGTTTCTTTTGTCCAACCGTTGTTTGTCCATTTGATTAAGCTCCATGTTTATGTTGCCCCCAATGATTTTCAAATGTTGCCCCCAAGCTAGGGTGAGACATGACCACATGATGTGATATGATAATGGATATAAAATGATGGTGGAAGTAACAACCATGAAATGTGTGCAAATAGATGGGAGAGCTGATTTGAATCACAAATAGTGCATGTTACCAGGTTTTCACCATATGTTTTTATTACACATTTTCATTCTTTTTTATTTTGATTTTTTTTGTATTTTTTATTTTTATTTTTCTGTTTTCTTGATTTTTTTGTATTTTTCTATCACCAGGATGCCTGTTTGCTAGGTTTTCATCAAGGTAATCATTTTCAGAAACTAATTCATGCACTAAGTGATTTATGTATAGAACTTTCTGAGATGGATACTATTGATGGGTTCATCAAACAGATCCCCTTCTGGTGTAGACAATTGATATGCTCTCGATCCATACATTGATATGATTACAAAGGGACCTAACCAGTTAGGTTCAAACTTCCCTTTCTTTTCTCTATCCTACTAATTCCTAGGGTTTTCCTTTAGGACCAAGTCTCCAACTTGAAAGACTCTAGGTTTTACCCTATGATTATAACTCCTTGACATTCTTTTTTGGTAGGCCTTCAATTGATTGACTGCTTGCTGACAACGTTCATCCAATAATTCTAGTTCCTATAGCCTTGAAACTCTATAATCTTCATCTGTAATGATACATTTTAGTGAGACACAGAGTGATGGTATTTCTACTTCAATTGGTAGAATGGCCTCTGATCCATACACCAAGGCGTATGGTGTAGCTCTTGTTGGTGTTATGATGTTGGTTCTATAGGCCCATAGTGCAAGATTTAACTGAACATGCCAATCACGTCCAACATCATTTACCGTCTTCTTTAGTATTTTTAGGATTGCCTTGTTTGATGCTTCTGCTTGGCCATTTCCCTGTGGATAGTACGGTGTTGAAAAATGATGTTGAATATGGAATTGTTCACATAATTCCTAGACATCCTGATTTTTAAAAGGCCTACCATTGTTTGTGATAATGGATTGAGGTACCCTGTACCGACAGATGAGGTAGTTGAGTATGAAAGATGAAATCTATTTTCTAGTGATAGTTGTCAAAGGAACTGCTTCTATCCATTTTGTGAAATACTCTGTTGTGATGGTGAACTTGTGCCCATTAGATGAAGAAGGATTTATTTTCCCTACCAGGTCTAGTACGCATTGATAAAAGGGCCATGTGGATGTGAATGGTTGTAACTCTTGCGCCGTTGCATGAATTAGATTACCATGAATCTAACATTTCTGAAACTTTTTAGCATATTGATAGGCCTCCCTCTCCATGTGCGGCTAGTAATACCCTAAACGAAGGAGTTTCTTAACTAGGGTTATCCCACTTGAATGGGTCCCACAAATACCTTCATGGACCTCTCGTAAGGATGTTTCAGATTTGTGATGCTCCAAAAATTGGAGAAGAGTACCATCTAGACCTCGACGATAAAGGATGTCAACAATTAATGTATGTCACATAGATTGACGGCTAAAGTTACACTTTTGGTTTCTAGAGAGATCAAGAGGAAGAATGTTATCTTTGAGATAAGTATAGATCTCTCCATATTGTGAGGGTTGAGTGTTAGTTATGTGGCATATGGTCTGTGAATCAGGATTATCATATGCCGGATTAGATACTTGTTCAACCATAAACTCATATCGACCTTTCTTTTCTGATAATTTTAAAAGGGAGGCAATTGTCACCATGGCATCTGCAACTTTGTTTTCTGCCCTTGGTATTTGCTCGAACTTGATATCCATGAAGTAATTTTTAATATCATCTATCATTTGCTTATAAGGCATGAGCTTCTCATCCTTTGTTTGATACTCGTCATTTACTTGATAGATGACAAGCTGTGAGTCCTCATATACTTGCATTTATGTGATTTTCCATTGAATAGCTACTTTGATGCCGATAATCAATGCTTCGTACTCAGCTATATTGTTTTTACATGGAAAAATTAACATATAGGATCTTGGAATGGTGTGTCCTTGAGGTGTGACAAATAGAATTCCTGCACCAGCTCCTCTTTGTGTATATGATCCATCAAAATATATCCTCCATTGTTGTGTTGTAATATTCATGATGTCGACATCTAGAAATTCAATGTTCATTGGATGATGATCCTACAATGGAGCTTCAACTAGTTGATCCACTATTACCTATCCTTTGATGGCTCTCCTATCGACATATTGGATGTCAAACTCACTTAAGATCATGACCCATTTTACAAGTCTCCTTGTCAGAGCAGCTTTAACGAGTAGGTATTTCAATGGGTCTATTTTTACTATGAGCCTGACTGTATGAGTCAACATGTAGTGTCTCAACTACTAGGTTGCAAATACCACTACCAAAGAAGCCTTTTCTATGAATGTATAGTTCATTTCATATCCGTTGAGAGTCCTGCTGATGTAGTAAACTGCTTGTTCGTTTCATTCAGAATCCTCTTGTGCTAATAGAGTGCCTAAAGATATGTTTGTTGTTGCGATATACAATAATAGTGGTCTTTCTGCTACAGGTGGAATGAGTATTGGAGGTGACACCAAATACTGCTTTATCTAACTAAAAGTTGTTTCACAGTTATGATCCCATTTGAATGAAGCATTTTTATGAAGTAGATGATTAAATGGGTGACTCTTATATGCTAGCTGGGAGATAAATCTCCTGATGGATTGTAACCTACCTTGTAGGGACTATAATTGACTGATATTTTTAGGCGGCGACATCTCCATTATAGCTTTAACCTTAGCTGGATCCACTTCAATACCTTTTTTTGACACAATGTAACTAAGAAGTTTTGTTGATGTCACCTCGAAGACACATTTCTTTGGGTTCAACCTTACATTGAATTTTTCCAATCTAGTGAAGATTTTATAAAGTATTTCCAGATGTCCTTCCCTAGTGTGTGATTTTGCTAAGATGTCATCCACATAATCTTCCATGAAAGTATGCATCATGTCATGGAAAATTGTGGTCATTGCCCATTGATATGTTGCACCTGCATTTTTCAATCCAAAGGGCATGACATTCCAGGAAAATGTACCCCAAGGGCAAGTGAATGTCGTCTTTTCTTGATCTTTAGGTGCTATTTTTATTTGATTATATCCTGAGAAGCCATCCATTATAAATAACATGGCATGTCCCGTTGTTAGATCAACAATTATGTCAATGCTGGGAAAAGGAAAATCATCCTTTTGGAATGCCTTGTTTAAATCCTTGAAATCCATGCATATTTTGATGCTATTATCAGTCTTGGATACTGGCACAATGTTTGAGATCCATTCTGAATAATCTATGGACTTGATAAAACTTGCATCCAATAATTTCTTCAGCTCAGCTTTAACCATAAGGGCGATGTGGGGATGCATCTTTCTCTCTTTATGTTTGACCGGTTTGATTCCCTTTGGTAGTGATAGATGATGCATTAGGAGTTGTGGATCCAATCCTGGCATGTCAAAATAAAACCATGCAAAATTTTATGTGTCGCTGCTCAAAGAATCTGGTGAATGCAGGCTTCTCCTGTTCTGTCATGGATGCTACTAGATGTAAGATCTTTTCCTTTTTTAGGTGTTCTCAGATTTATAGACTATGTCGGCTCTACCAGTACCAATGATCTGTCATGGTAATGCTCTAGGAGAGTGTCAAATTTTCCATCCTTCAGTGCCTCAGAAAGGTTTTCACTATTGGATATGTTCTTTATTTTTCTCTTTTCAAAGTCTAATGCTGCCTCAGTGAGGTTTTCACCATTAGATTTTTTTTTCATGTTATCATTTTTGCAACTGAAAGATTTGGCACCCTCTTGTTGTAAAGCATCTATATGAGTGTTATGGATAATACTTGTATTTGCTTCATCACTACAAAGATAATTTATGATGGCATCATCGTTTGAAAAGACTGGTATAAGAATAGGTTTGGTGGGTTCCCAGTCAATAAGTTTGGGGTTTATTAAAGGTAACAAGTCATCAGATTGAATAAGGTCAACTGTTGTAAGTGTCATGATAGCTAGGGGGTCAAAGTTATTGGTAGGAAGTTTGAAGTCTATGATAGTACTCACCTCCAAGTCTTCTGATTCATTCGATCTCTGATCGTCCTTGCTTGAGTCATCAATATTTGTTGATCCCATAACAGATGTTCTATTTCCTGAACTTTCTCCCTCCTCTCGTAAGGGTGTATATACTTGGATAACATCAATCTCTTTATTAGTATAGGATGTAGCAGATAGATGATCCCATTCATATTCATTGGAGTCTGTGTCAGAGCCATCTCTCATTTGTAGTATCCTTTCTACTGCTTTTTTGGTTTTTTCCTCTTTTTGTTTAGTTATGTAGCCTAATCCTGTTTTGTCATTAGGCTGTAATGTTAGAGGTTGAATGGGTTCAATAATACTGTCCTTTCTCTTTCCAATTGGTCCTTGACCTTCATAACCCATTTTCTCTAAAATGGCCTTCCCTTTTCCATACTGATCTGTTTTGATGCTGACATTCGCTGATGTTGATGCTTCCTCATCTTTGTATAGCCAATTTAGAATGGCTTTGTCTTCTGAATCGTCTTCAAGTGTACCTGATTTTATAAACCTTTCATTTAGAGCTGTGATGGGTTGTGATCAACTTGTAGTATTTAATATGGGTTGTCCATATGTTTTTGGTGATGGTAGCAATTGTGATAGGCACAAAGATTGCTCAATAGAATATTCTCCTAAGCCCTTTTCCTTTATCTGAACCTTTTCTGAAAGTTGTGATAATTCGTTCATAAGACCTTCGGTGTTTGATGTGTCTGCAACAGTTGTTTCTTTCTCTAGATTATTCTTCTCAACCCATTTAGATATGAAATTGGGTTGGCTGTCTATAATGGATGAAGTGGAAGTATTGACTTCTCTATTATGAGGTACCAGAGTGTCTTGAGTTGCTTTTAACATGTTGCAAGTCTGTGGATTGTTATTGTCAGCCGATATGGTGACCTCCTGTCCGTTTACTGGAAATTTTAGACATTGATGGTATGTTGAAGGTACCGCTTGCATGTCATGGATCCATCGACAACCCAATAGTATGTTGTATGTTAGATCCTTGTCTAACACTTGACAAACAATGTTTTTGACAATCGGCCCTACCTGAATTGGAAGTATAATAATCCCTTTGGAAGACATTTCCTCTTCATCATATGCCTTTATTGTTATTTTTCTCCTGGCATCAATGGTGTTGTCAGAATAGCCTAGTGCATGAATTAGTTTCAAGGTACAAATATTTAAACGAACTCCTCCATCTATTAGAACATGCTTGACATGATGTTTATGGATCAGAACTTCTATATGCAAGGCCACATTGTGGGGGTGATTTAAAGATACATCATCTTGTTTAGAGAATGACAAACAATGAGGTGTTGTGAGATGTCCCACCATGGCTTGGAATTGACAAAAATCCAAATTATTAGGGACCATTGTAGCTACCAGAGCCTTTTCCAAAACTTCTTTGTGTGATGGTGAAATTTTGAGAAGTTCTAGAATGGATATTTGCACAGGTATCTTTTGTAATTGGTCCATGATATTGTATTGATGTGATGGGAGAGTATTGTTTTGGAGGAAATTCCTTTCATTATTACTCTAGACTGCCCCCTTGTCGTTATATTGACTTGTGGATGGTCTTGTGTTTCCCTAATTTTTAGGACATTGATTTGATTATCAAATGCATTTGCACTTGGCATTATGTTCAGGGATTCAATTTCATTGATGTTTGTGTCATCTCTTTGATTATCAATGTCATTTTTCTTTAGCTCAAAAAGGAAAAGAATGGTGGTGTCATAGACATAGTTTATACTTTTTCCCTTACCACTAGAAGAAGACTCTCCTTTTTCATAGTTGGGTAATGGATTGGTAAATGTAGTGTGATCATTGTTTGTCTGATGCCCTTCAACAAACACCTTCTTGGCTTCGATTAAGTCTTGTATTAGGTATTTTAGTCACATAAAGTAATTTTTTTTATGTCCCTTATTCTTATGGAAATTACAATAATCTTCATCGTTCCACCAGGATGGTTTTACCTTTGGCTCCCAATTTTGAGCTTCTGGTAAAGTAATAAGTTTGTTTGCAATGAGTTCTCTCATTGCTAATTCCAATGTTTGTCCTAATGGGGTGAATTTTTGTCGATTGGATTGTCTTTGGTATGATGGTCGAGATTCTCCATTGTTGGTGTTATTGTTTTGAATAGTGCTCTGATTGTTGTTTTGGTTTTCACTTTGATTTTTTTTTACAGTTGATGTTGTCAAATTGAATACTGGTTTTATATTGTTAGTTGTAGGTTCATTGCTTCCAGTATTTCTATTTTTCTACCAAAATTTTGGCTTGTCATTGTTCCCATAGTGATTTGCGTTGTTGGATGTTTCACTGTAGTGCTTAATCACTCCTCATTTGACTAGGGATTCTTTGATTTTAAGCCCATTCTCAATTACTTTTTCAAATGTTGCAGGACATTGCAATTTGATTCTATAACTCATCTGATCATTTAAGTTGTCTATAAATAATTCAATCTTCTCCTCCTCAAGTATAGATCGAGGATATCTAGCGAACAACTTTCTCAATCATTGTAAGAATGATAAGAATGTCTCGCCATTTTTCTGTTTCAGATTATATAGATCCTTTATGGTTACATCATGTGTTATGTTGACGGAGAATTGAGAAATGAATTTGTTGACCAATTCTTCAGAGGATCTAATCCTTGGTTGTAATTTTGAAAACCACTCCATATGATGGGCCCCCAAACTTCTAGGAAATAACCTCATGAGGTATGTATCTTCTTGTGCAAACTCAAGGCTCATTGTTTTGATTTCTCGTACATGGTCAATCGGGTCTGATTTTCCATTGTATTTTTTCGTATTTAGGAAACTCACAATGCCTTGGGAAGGGTATCATATCCACACATGGATGAAAAGGGTAAGGACAAATTTCCTTTAATAAATATTTCTTTGTGGTTCCTATTTGCATGTTTTTAATCTATTGTTGTAGGGTTTGCATTTGAGTTGTCAAAGCGACCACTTGATCTATATCCTAGGTGTGGTTTGATTCCGTTTCATTGGTTCTAGGTGTTTCCTTCAATTGATTGATGTCAAAATCTTTCAAAAGTTTGGCACCTAACTCTGCTAACATCAAGAGGTATTTCTCCATGTCTTGTTCTAAGACATTTTCCATAAATTTATGAAAATTTGGGTCTTGTTGGGTGTGTTGTATATCTTCTTGTGTTATTTCGTTGTTTTCATGTTGTTGGTATCGAAAAAAAGGGTTTTCTTTAGTCATGTTTAGATTTTCAGTTTCCTTCTCTCTGATTTTTTGTCTTTGCAACCTTGTTAAGATTGGAATACAAGTTTTGGTTATTTTTCACTAAACTTAGATCTTCTATGTGGTGTTAGTGTCAATTTGATTTTAAAGAAGCCCAATAGAATGATGTATTCTATTGACAAGGCTAAGTTAAAATTCCTAATTACCGAGTTTTGTTTTGTGATGGTAGGATGTCAAAATCCTGATGAGGAAACTTGGCTCAATAATCTAGGTTTTTTTTTATAATTGGACACATTTTTTTTGTAGGATCTGGTGTTTTGTTTGAAAACAATTTAACTTGTAAGAACCTACTTTGTTTCATGTTTTTAGGACACTGTCTGATCTGTAAAATCTTTTTGATTGGTAAAATCCTATGTTTCTGATCTCAATATGTCTGAAAGTTGTTTCAAAAGATTCTCTATTTTTTTGTTTTGTGTAAGTGCTAATATAGAGGGGAAAAGTGCTAAAACAGAATACAGAAGCACTAGAATTTTTGATAAAAGCATTGTAAAATAGTGTAGAAGTGCTAAGACAAAGCGCAAAAGCGCTAAAAGACCGGCTAGTACTTGACACTGGTAATGTTTGATAATGACAGAGCGCTATAAAATTAATTAGAAGCACTGAAACAGACGCCAAAAGCGCTATGTTTGACTGTGGAAGCACTAAAAGATGGCTCAGAAGTGCTAGAATGGTGCTGACACTGGAATTTTGACAGTTTGGTTTGTTGTTGACAGAAGCGCTGTAAGATTTCTTAGAAGCGCTAAAATAGAAGGTGTAAGCGCTATAATTTTCTTCGGAAGCGCTAAAACAAAATTCAGATGCGCTATAGTTTTTCTCATAAGTGTTATAGTTTTTGTTTAATTCCAAGCAGGGGGTTGGCAATATGGGTCTCTCAGCTGCTATGTCTACTTTTTCATCTTCTTCATCAAAGACTATGGATGCTGTGAGGAATTGATGGGGTGTTTCGTTCTTTTCAAAAATAAATGTTCTCAAACTACTGATAATGTCAGTTTGAGTGCCTTCAATGTGTACGTTACCTGGCTGAAATATTGGTCTGGTTAGCCCTAGTTGTTGAACAGGAGTTGTAGGTCGCCAAATGGTCATAAGGTATGTTGTATGATGGTTTCAATACCTTATTGTAATGTTATTCATTACCTATTCCTAGGCATGAGGTAGTAACATGGGTCTTCCTACTACTATGTTTCTCTTTTCTTCTTCTTCGTTCAGAATGATGGATGTTGTAAGAAACTGATGGGGTGTTTTGTTTTCCTAAAAAATAAATGCCCTCAAGCTACTGATAATGTCAGTTTGGCCATTTTCAAGATGTATAAGGCTAGGTTGTATGATAGGTGGTATAAGGCTTAGTTTTTTAATGGGAGTTGTAGGTCGTCAAATGGTCATAAGGTGGTAACTCCTTGATTTTGGATGTCAACCTTAGGTTTCCAAAGACTTGTCTATCGTAAGAACTAATAAGGTTTGGTGGAGTATTCTATGGCGGGTTGTGGAATGGAGGATTGGCGAATACATTGACTATGGTTAGATTCCTGTGAAAGAGCACTTCTCTGAATATAGGCTTGTGAATTCAAAGGTTCTACAGCATAATCATCAATGTAACCCCTATCAAAATCATGAAACCTATGGAGGAATGTTCTATGATGAAGCAAAGTCTTCCTATTCTGATACAAGAAATGTCTTCTTTGCAAAAGATGTATGTAACTAAGAGGTGTCTTGGGTTTTCTAATTCTCTTGGCAAGAGATTTTCTGACAAACTTAGTGGTTTTCCAATCTCTAATCGTATATTCTTAGTTTTTATTTTGATGATTTGTTTGTATTTTTTAGGATGATCTTTTATCTGAATTTTAATGATTTTGGAATACACAACACTCAAATGAAGACAGTTGTTTTTAAGAGTTGTAATCTAAATAGATAGTGTATGTTCAAAAGAACCACGCATGGTCCTATTTTCACTTGTTTGATAACAATAAAGCACTTTAGACAGACTCACTCTTAATAGTAAAAAGGTCATCGTTATACCCAACAACCCACATCTTAAAATTGTGTCAACTCACACAGTCATATCACCCCCTAGAGGGCGCTCGTGTTTTTGTCTTTTCCAGGTGTGTACTCAAGGTTAGATTTCTATCCCCTGAGCAAACAGTCCGTGGAAATTATATGGTGAGTGTCTTGGGGGAAGATTCTTCCCTCCCCTTGCACTGCGAGTATTACAATGTTTGGTTACTAACTTAGCTAGATACTACACTAGGTTCTTAGAAAGGGTTTCCGTTGGAAGCGACAATAATAAACTCCCTCAGGAGACCTCCCAACCTTTAGAACAAAGGTTATAGGGATGGCTATCTTGCTCACTTCTAGAAAAAGTGGGTTTCCCCATATTTGCTTTAAATTTTATAGTGGGGTGGAAAAACCTGGCTTTGGTTTGAACCCACTTAGGTCATTCCCATAGGGTGAGTAATTTTTCCCACTACGGTGGGCCTTCTAAAGGATGTAATAAAACTTGAAGAATGCATAAAAAGGATGAGTTTGGCTTTTTGGATCACCCAGTTAAGGGGAGAGCATATGCCTATCAACCATACAAACACATAAATTACGTGTTCAATTTTAGAGCCCAAACAAAAAAATTCTAATCTATGTGAAGATGTTGCTTCACAAAAAGACATGGTATTCATTTTTAAATCCAAAATTGAAAAGTCTGGTGACTACCCTAGATTGATAAATTTTTAATCCAAATGAAAATGTGACTATCCTAGAATCGATTTATTTTTAAACCAACTGAAAAAGTGCCTATCCTCGATTGATTCTTTTTAATCCAACTAAAGAAATGAGATTTACTGGCCGCGGACGTGTCAGATCTAGAAAATGAATTACACAGAAGCGCTATGACAATCGTCAAAAGTGCTATAGAAATATCCAGAAGTGCTATAGAAATATCCCTAAGCACTATAGAAATAGCCTGAAGCACTATAGGATTTTACAAACGCGCTAAAACAGATGTTGGATGTGAACTGTCGGCCTGTGCTGGAAGGTAAGATCGAAGTACTAAAATAGTCCTTCAAAGCGCTATACTTTTCTTCAGAAGCGTTAGAACATAATTCAGATGCGCTATAGTTTGTCTCAGAAGCGCTATAAAATCCTTCGATCATGCTAAAACAATTTATGCCATATTCCTGTATGAAAAAGTGTTAAAAACATGGGGTACGGCCCCATGGTGGGTGCCAGAATGTAAGTGTGGAAAAAGTAAACTAAATACAATTAAATACACCTCTTAATGAAACATTGTATCAAGATTAAACATTAATTAAACTAATTTAAAACAAAGAAAAGCTTGAAAGTGTCTCATTGTCTCCTATCTCCAAAGATTTATGAGTCACAGAAAGGCTCTCAGATTTGGTAAAGTACCGTGACTATTAAAATGCCTATTTAGAGAACGAAATGATGCTAAATGATGTGATGTGATGATTGCTAATGATTCCTGTATGATATGGAGTTGTCGTAAACTATCCTGACATGAAACCTGCTAAATGGAAGCTACAATAAAAACTAATGATGCTACCATGATTCTAAATCTATTGATGTTATGATGCTATGCTAATATGCTAAATGATAACTGATGCTAATGCTTAAGATGCTTAAGTGCTAAATCCTACAGAGTAAGTTTGCATAAAAGATGATAATTCTTGGGGTCATTTTCATGCTTCAGAAGGACGTATATATAGATTTCCAACAACAGTTTTGCACAGGGGTAACACAACAAAGGTTGAGATTAAATCTAGAGATTTGAATGGTAAGAGATGAGAAGGTGGAGCTGATCATGGGGGATTGTTCCTCCCCATGAAAACACCAGGCAAGATGAGAGGAAAGATTTGAGGAAGAAGATTGAGAGGATTGCCTATAGGCTTGTCCCCGAGGCTTTTCCCATGAATGTCAGTTAAATTAATTAGATTTGAAAAATCTAATTTTATTGGTGAGTGAATAGAGGGATTTGATTTATGCATTTATTTGAATATATTTGATTTATTCAAATTTAGTAAAAAGAGAGATAAATAATTTAATAAAACAAACTATAGAAGTTGTTTATTAAATTAATACAAAAGGAATATGATAATAAAATTAAAGATTTTAGTATATCTTTATTTAATTAAGAGGAAATATGATAAGATGATTAAATAACACAAATTATTGAAGTTGTGTATTTAATTTAATGGATAGAATTTAATGGATAAAGTATAATAATGATAATAATTAAATAAAACAAAGTATTTAATTTTGTTTATTTAATTAAGAGGAAAATAATATGATAAAATAGAAGAATTAATAGTGAAATTAACATAAATAAATATTTCTATTCATTTACTAAGTAGATGGATTAAGATTAATTAATTAAATAAGTCATATTTAATTAATTAGATTCTCGAGACCATTTTTAGGTGTATACAGTGTCTATCATTTCAGGATGCACCAAGTTTAAAGTTGTCTTAGGAGAATCTTATGTGATGACATTGACATTAAGTGAGGGTCTTTTTGATGCTCTCATTATTTTTGAAGGACAATATCCAAGACCTCTTGTTGTTTCTTGCTCATTAAGCTCTATGGGAACATAAATTCCTTTTTCTTTTGCACCACATCCTTTTCCATTATAGCCAAATTGTTTCAAAATTTGATAAACTCTTCTATAAATGGATTCCATTTCTTTTGAGGAAGGTGGTTTCTCATAATCAGTTTCATCATAAGTGGATGTGTAATGTGTATTTTCTTCATTGCTAGAAGTTATGGAATCATATTTTTTTGATGATTTAGTAATAGGTTGTGTTGATATTACCATGGGGCATGACATGGATGGGAGTTTGTAATACAAGAGGACCAACCTTGATGGGTAATTTTATCACACCTAGCGATTGTCCTCCCAAATTGTCAAAAACATGGATAGACAAAGTATCCAGTT
The DNA here is from genome assembly GCA_007258455.2 of Sequoia sempervirens. Classification (NCBI taxonomy): domain Eukaryota; kingdom Viridiplantae; phylum Streptophyta; class Pinopsida; order Cupressales; family Cupressaceae; genus Sequoia; species Sequoia sempervirens. Next base: position 4,593,523 of record VDFB02047230.1, on the reverse strand, counting down.
GAATTAAAGTCATATCAACTCCAATTTTATCCAAAAGATGAACACCACAAATGTTAAGCCCTGAACCATTGCCAATAAGGGCACGCCTAATCCCAATCTTGTTAATAACAATCATTATCATCAAAGCATCAATTTTTTTTTTGAATATTGAAAGGGGATAACTCATTTTGATGAAAGATAATATCTACATTAGCTGAGTTCATATCCTCAAGCAAGGATACATCATTTTGTTGAGCATTATGAGGTACATAAAAAATTGCAAATAATTTTGAAGCATACCATGATAAACATGTGATGTTTGAATTAAATCACACAAAGAGATCTTAGTAGGAGTAAAAAAAATTTATTCTACAAGATCATACTCCTTACCACAATGTTGGGGTAAACAAGGTGCACTAGGTAAAACAGGTTGTGGGAGTGGTATTGACGATTGAATAGCTTGTGTCTATCTTGATTGCTTGTTATTTCTTGTGTTATATGTATGAGAAACAACATGGTTTGTTGTTGTTGTGATACATTATTTGCATGGTTACATTGTTGGTTCTCAGTTGTGATCATATGGTTTGTCCTTGATGAAAAAATACCTTTCAGTTGATTCTTCTTGTTGACAAGTTCAGAGTGGTTTCTCATGCTTCATCTTGATACAAATGTGTCTATATGGTTTCCTTGTCTTGATATTTTGTGGACAGTTTACATTCAGAATCTTAACTTCTTATGGTACTAATCTATTTGAGCTTCCTACAAAACTCAGGTTATCTTATTTGTACAAGAAAGAACATTTCGGCGTGAGAATGCCAGGGTCTCCCCGATCCTTTTTTTTTCTGTTAAACGTTTGTGTTGCCTATCAACAAGATGTTTCTAATGTCTTATCGATTGGTTTTACCTACAAGTGGTTTTTGGCATGACATCTTCATTGTCTCAACGACAGAGGATATATCAGCAAGAGTTTAAGGTTGCGGTGAAGGGTCATAGCGAAAAGGGTTATGTCTCCCCGACTAATGCATGTGGAAGTCTTTCGGCGAGAGCTTGGTGATATCGGGATGTGATCTCAGCGAGGTTGTTTTGTCGTGCTGACGCGGGGTTTCATTAAAGGGTTATGGGGGAAAGTCTTACCGAACAATACATGGAAGGATTTCTTCGGCCAAATGTGTTGCTTTCGGCGTGAGGTTATAACGAATGTGCAATGTCACACCGACTGGTGGTGGATGGATGCATATCGGTAAGATTCAGTGCTATTGATGTGAGGTCTTAGTGATTCTGTGGTGTCTCACCGACTTATGCAAAGGGTTATTTCATCGAGAGTTTTGTAGCATCGGAGTATTGTCATAGCAAGCCCGTCATATTTTGCCGACGAAGTCTAATGAGTGGCTTTTGGCGAGAGATTTATGCCATCTTGGTGAACAGGTGTGAATTCAGGGTGTTTCGGTATGACATAAAACAATCTACAAGATGTCTCCCCGATAGTTTGAAGTTACAGCGACATATATAGGGCGGATGGACTCATTGGCAAGAAAAACCATGTGTCACAGTGACTAATGTGTATCAAGTGGGCTTTCGGTAAAACAAAAGGTATTCTATATAAGGTCTCCCTGATTATGAATTGTCTTAGCGACAAACATAGGGATTTCTAACGGCAATAAAGTTTCCTTCGGCATAACGTTACATCGACGGAAATGAGAGTTTAGGGAAAAATTTCATGATTATTCTTTTTGGTTGGGTATGGAACCCTAGCCTGGTTGCCATCATGAGAGTTTTAGTTTCTGTTATTGCTGGTTGTAACGGCTTTATTAGTGGTATATGGAAGCTTTATTTGGTGCATTTATGGCTGAAAGCTCAACAGTGGTTGACGGAGCCATGGGAGTTGCAGATTTGTCTGTGGTGGGCAGTTGTGCTTTTTAAGCAGTGAAATGATCACATACGTTTCAGATTTGTTGAGGTCAGCTCTTAGCTAGGTGAAACGACTCTTGTATTGGGAAATAAATTTCACCTCGACTAATAATATTGCTAGGTACAAGATGAAGATTTCTATTATAAACAGCTTTGTTAACTTTAGTCTGAATCTTCTTAGGTTGGTTGTTCAGCCGTTACTTCTGAAGAGAGTTACTTTTCTGGCATTTAAATCAAAAAGATGTATAAATAGAATCAGAAAACTATGTTTTATGTTCGGTAGTTGTAATTCCTAGATTATCATTCCTTGGCTGTATGAAAATGTATGGAAATACTCTGTATTAAAAATTTGAAAAACAAAGATGCAGAGATATATTGTAATATTCTTTTATATGTAATATTTTAAGGATTCAATTATTGAATCCTTAGGGTATTCTGTAGATGAGAAAATAGAGAGGTTATGAGCTTAACTGAAAATAGAGAGATCCTCTAAGAAATGATTGTTGTTCTGAAATATAATTTGAGGGGTTGGTGCTCCTTGAGATAGATATCTCTAAACGAGGGGTTGGTGCTCCTTGAGTGGGTGCTCAAAAATTAGCCTATAAGGCATTGTGAACAGTTGATTAAAAGATTAAGCCTGGAAGGCATTTTGGGAGTGGTTTTTATACCCCAAGAGGGTTTTCCACTCGACAAATTTTTGTGTCTCTTTGTTCTTTTGTGTTCTCACAGCTTTACTGTGTTGTTGTTGTTTCAGTTCACTGTTGGGATTATTACTTTTCTCAATTATGTTTATGAATGATTACATTCAACTCATGAATGCATTAATCAGAGTAATATTGAGATCAAATCTAAGCTATGTTTTTGAATTTTTGAAAATTGGTCAAATCTGTAAGTCACTGATTCACCCCCCACCCCTCTCAGTGTCATTTTAACTCCAACATACATTGGGTTAATTTCCTTACATAATTCAAGATATGACCTGAAGGTTTTGGTTTGTTTTGAGGTGGTCCTATGATAAGCATGAGCTTGGTTTGAATTTGAGGTTGTCTTGTGGTTGGATAAATGGTAAGTTGAGGCATGATGGAATTAATTGTTCTTTGGTGTGTTGAAATGTTAGAAGCCTTAGTGGATGATCTAGGTGAGATGAAGTCCTCAAGGGCTTCATCTAACATATCGAAGTCATCACAACTAATAGGTATACAATACACTTGTAGAAAGAGATTTGACATGATTAGATGACTATGGTTTCACCAAGATTAATCATTAAAATTTCAATTTTAATTTATGTTTACATGTGTTAAGTCTAACTAGGAATGAAAATAGACTCGTAGACCTATTACAAATAGATTTGGAAATCAAGCTCTATATTTGTAAAGTAACAAAAGATGTGAATCTTCTCGTGAAATCTGAGATCGATTTAGTAGGACTAGGTTACCTAGGATGACTATGTCCAGCTACGAATCTATTTGAAATTCTAGTTTCAGAGGAACTAGCGATAGGAAATGACTGTGTAACAACATGTAGACCCAGATTTGGAATTAATTCTATTTTTGTTTTGAAATATTTCAAATTTACAATGTAGTGTAACAACCTAAGGTTTTGAATTTTTGTAAAAAAATGACAACTAATTTGACCAAAACATGCAATGCTTCAAAAAATACAAACAATTTCCCTATAGATTTGATAATTGCCAACACTAAAATGTAACAATTTTTCACAAATTTGTAATAAATCAAGCAAAATGACACTTTTCTTTCAAATGCAATAACACTTTTTGCAAACAAGAGGCTTAAAATTCCTAAAATTTTGACAATATTTCACACTACTTCATATCTAAATGATGCTGATAATCAAAAGATTCTAAATGGTGATTGAAACTAACTATATTGCAACCTAAGATACAATATTGTATGCATTTTTTTTGAATTTTTATGGATTTTATGATGAAAAAATGGATTCCTAATTGAATAATGCAAATAATGTAGTGCTAAACCTAGATCTAGGATGAATTACTTCAAATTTTAGAAGGCCTATAATGTTCAAATGTCGAGTTCGTAGAAATGTTTTGATGAAAAAGGGATCCTAGGTCTAATGCATAAAACACTAACATCAATCCTTTTTCAAGACAACATTAAGATGCAAATCAACAAGGGAATTAGACTGACCTTCAACCATGAAGGTGAGCCAATCAACCCTGAATTTGATCCTTTTGTGCCTTGTAAATTGATTGGAATTGAATTTCTTTAATTAACCTAATTAAACTATGTGCCCTAAACTAAAAATGCAGGATTTTGGCAATAGGAAAACTGTAACAAAAATTTGGACACTAGATCTAAGAAAAGTAGAGTTTTGTGCACCTATTTTGCATGTTTGAAGCTAATTTAGTAGGAAATAGTCACCTTGGGTGACTATGTCCTTTTAGGCTTGTTTTAGATCCAAAAATTTGGACCTATAATACTCTATCTATTCCTCAATTCCTACCTTGCTAATTTTTGTCTTTGGATCTGTACCTACAATAAATATGCAAACAAAATGGTGGGGGTGGCTATATAGGAGTTTTCCTCAATCAAACCCCTATTTTAGTATTTCTACCTCCACAAATAGCTAATGAATTGATTAACAACAGTGCTTGTGTCCTAACCTTAAGTGCATATAAGGTTGTTATGAGCTAAAATGCATGAAAACCCTACTCAAGTGCATCCAAGAAGAATTCCTATATGAAAATGACAAGATCTAACTAAGAGAGAGTAAAAAACCCTTAGTAAATTTGAAACACAATGATACTCACCTTGGGAAGTAAGTAGGATGAAGCTTGAAGATGAGAACACTTAGGAAATATGTCATTAGGTTGTAGAAAATATCCAAGAGTACTTTCCAAACCTAGAATCCATCATGCTCTTCTATTGTCATCAAACTCTAATCATCGAATAAGACTTGATCAAATCTAAAAATAAGCATGAAAACCTACAAACTAAAATGTATTTCGAAGAATGTAATGATCTCTTGCTTCTTCTTTTCTATAATTTTTCAAATTAGTTTTCAAATGTTGAAAGGACTATGCATTTAGAGGAATTTAACCTAATTTCTTGAAAATTAGATCCAATGGCCGACTTTTGAAATTTGAAACTGAAATAATAAAATGACCAACATATTAAAATTTGGAGCCAAATTAGGGGGAATAAGTCACCCTAGGCGACTATGTCCTAGCCCTATTTTTTAGGATTTAAGGTGTCAAGGGTAAAATATTAAATAAATGCTTCGATATTCCACTTGTAATTTATTAGAAAATGATAAAATGGGCTATGGAATGCATAACTTTGAAAATTAGGGCCTAATTAAGGGCCACTAAAATAGGTCCAAACAAAGGTTCAAATTATACCTTCACCTAAAAGGGAGTACAATTTTTGAAATTAACTACATCGGCTAGATAAATTTAAAATCCAACCAATATAAAAATTTACTAATGCCACCAAAGTTTATTTAATAAAAAATATTTTAAATACCACATGTTTAAAATTATTAATCCACCACAATTTTTTGAAAGGAAAAAAAAATGGATTTATTTTCTTGGCAGGCCCACACCATTAGTGCGCTACCTAGGCACCATCGATGCACCACCACTGCTAATGGGTTTACAATGGCTATGCTCCATGGCCACCCCTATTTTTCTCATATAGAAAAATTGTGCAACTTATTTCCGGGGGGCATAACTATTACCTAGGTTGTCCGTTTTCGACTTCTTATATTCGTTGGAAAGGTGATTCCATGTAATTCATTGTGGTATCAGTGGTTTTTTTCATATTTTACTATTTTGATAACAATTCTCTTGTTGGAAGTTGGATGTTCCTTTCGATCTTGGAGAGGTCATAACTTGTGCATACAAAGTCAAAATTTGGACTTCTTATAGTCAATGAAAATCTTGTTCAATGTACTACACAATGGATCAGGTTTTAAGATGTTTTGGTATGATTTATTTGCTATTATTTCAATCTGAGTCATTTATTAATTTCTTTGACTATGGTTATTTTGTGAGAATATGGCTATTCAGATCTCAGTGATTTGATGTTGGATTCATTGTATACTCACATGTACATCCTTGATTACTCTCATTTGACATGGTTATTAGTATATTGTTGGATTTGTATGTTGCATTATTGTATCTACAAGTGTGCAGTGTTGAAGGTGTTCTATACTTAGTAGTTGCATTTATGACTTGGATGTGGGTTGTTTATGCTCATAGATGCTTCAGTGTTCTTATAGACTCAAATTTGTGGCTTGTCTTAGTCACTTGTTTTCTTGGTTTGGTTATCATGTTGAGGAGGAGGGATGGTATTGCCAGGTGCAGTCATGATGTGAGACCTATAAATTTGACTGTATGATGCAAACATGTGTGACCCATTTGGATTGTGTTGTTGGTACATTTGGTGGTGATCATGGTGTCATGGATGTTCCTTGTGCTTTAGGAACTTTAGCATGGCATGAATGTTTATACAAGTGCTTTTTTGGTGCTTTTGGATTGGTTCCAATTTGGTTTGTGGTGGTGTATCTTCTTAGCTTGAGGATCATGGTTATGGTTGATCTTCATTGAGGATTTTGTTATCACTATGTCATGGATAGCTTGGTTACACAATCCAGTGGGAGCTTGTGATAATGATGGTTTGGCAGTGTTGTATCTTCTTGGTTGGAGATCACATGTGGTTTGTACTCTTCCCTTTGGGAGCCTAGTATTGATTTCTTTGATTTTGTTGAGGCCATGGAGGATATTCATTTAGAGGATGGTTATCATGTTACCATGGAGAACTTGGTATCATAATTCAATGGAGCTTGTGGTGATTATGTAGATTCACCATTTGATGGTGGATGATCTTCTACAGTTTTTGTTGTTGTCATGGATGGACACTTAGATCTTGTTTCTATGTAGTGAGGGTTCTTTTACATATTTGGTTTCATTGAAAGGAGATAGTTATCTTCATATGGTATGGATATGTTGACATATTTCTTAGTCATGGAGAAATCTTTAGTCTTTGTTTGAGGTGTCATGATTTGTCATTTTGACATGTGATCCTTATTTGACAGGATGGTTTTGTATTATGTCATGGTGTACTCTTGATTACTAGTTTAGAGTGTTGGCGCGATACACTTGTGCATCATATGCTCATTGGAGAATATTATTGAGGAGATGTGAGATCATGATGTCATGGTGTATTCTTGATTCCATAGTTGGGATTTGACTTTGATCTTTGTTGGTTCTCTTGGTATTGAGTACATTGATAATTTTCTTAGGAGCTTCATGATGGTTCTTTTTGGAATTTTTATTTTGTCATGGATTGGTTGGTTACAAGTGCTCATGGATACTTGGAGACATGGGTGAAGCTAGGAGATCTCTTGTGATTAGAGACATTTTTTGAGATGGTTAATCATTGATGAGGTTTCAGCTAGAAGTTTGAGGAGCCTACACCTTGGTTGGACATAAGTTCAACATGGATCTATGAGGAGATTGTTCTTTTCTTATTCATCATGACTTGGACATCTTGGAGGAGCATTCTCATTCCCCACTCTTGGTCTACTTGGTCTAGATTATCATCTAAGAGGTGTTGCCCATTATTAATTTCATATGCATTATGTTTTATGCTTTATCTTATCATGAATATGGATCTTGAGCTATGGTTTGTTAGTTCTAGAGGTTTCATGTGAGGGATGTTGGAATGTTTATCTCCTTATGCATTGTGAGATTATTCATTGATGTTGAGTTTAGGAGATGTTATTGGGCTTATTTTATTAATTTGGGGATGGATTTGGTTTGATCTTCCTTTGGTTTGAGATGCATAAATCTTGGCTATGGTTAGATGTGGATAGTGCTATTATCTTTGGTGTTTTATGGAGGAGATCATAATTATCATAGCTTAGCATTTAGAGGTGTGTGTAGAAGGACATTCTAAAGGTTTTGATTTGCATGTTCTCTCGTTGGTCTTATTCTTCTTCCTGGATGTTTATATTCACATGAAATTGGATTTGAGATCTTGTGTGGAGCTATGGTTATCACTATGTTTAGGTCATGTGTTGTTCATTTTTCTTGGTGACGATATGGAGGTTCCTTTATCTCTTTCCTTTGTTTGGTGTGAAGAACTTGGGAGAGCTAAGGAGACTTGTGGTGAGAGATGGATTGCAGTGTATTGGTTTGCAAGATTTGCATATCATTGGGGATGTTCCTTGGTACTACATGATGCTGGTTACACTTCTATGTGTTTCTATTGGTGGATCTTTGGATGCCTTGATCATATTCAAATTTTGCATTACCTATGCAGTGGGAGTTCCTAGTTATGTATGTTCATTATTGTAGACACTCAAAATATCCTGATCAACATCATGCACTTGATTCACTAACACCAATTCTTGCTTAATCATTTCTACACTAATCAATTAATTGAATAATCTTTATTTAATTAATTTCATCTTTAATCAGATAATACACTTTATCAGATTATTTCATCATGTTCTTCATTTAATTAAATAAATCAACTTTATTTAATCCTAATGTTCTTCATTTAATTGAATAAATCATTTTATTTAATTAAATCCCTAATCTCCCAACTATCCTCTAATTTGATTTAAATAAATCTAAATATCTAAAACAAATGTCATATCAACTAATTCCATCTAAGTTAATTAATCACAAATTAATTAACTCCTAAATCCTCCATTCCTCTAGCTTTTGCAAGTTGCACATGTAAATCAATTTATTTTATTTATTAATTCCTCTATTTCATTCAAATGTGGAATATTCTTGGAATATTCCATTTATTTGAATTCTCCCTCCCAGAGGACTTTTGTCCTCCAACTTGAAATTTAAGGCTCTTACATGTCCTCTCCTTGAGCCAACTTGGCATTAACTCCTCTTACAACTCTTCATGCACAAGCCATCTTTTGAATTTCAAGCTCCACCTACATGCATTTAACATGCACATTGTTCAAAATGTGCTCCTCTCCTTCATTAGCATGTTGACAAGTGGCACAATGTCATTGGTTCAAATGTTAATCCCACATTCATCCTATTCCTCATTCTTCAATAATTCTCCATTATAAATAGAGGCCTTCTCTATTGATTTGAGGGAGAAAGGTTTATGCAAGTTTATGATCCATAATTTCATCCAAGTTAGCATATAATTTCTCCACCATAGCTAGGTTATTGGAATTTTGCATCAAAGTCATCTTGTTCATCACACATCCATCATCTTGAGCTTATCAAAGGATTGGGAAAGGGATTATTTCCACATCAAAGAAGCACCAATCCCCCTATGGGATGCTAGTTTGAGCATTAGAATAGAGTTTCATTTGTGATTTATTTTCATAGTTTAAGATATTTTGCTTTGTTTCCATATTCATGTGTTCAAAGAATTTCACAGAGAATGTTTGGTTTACACTTGTTTATTGACTAATGATCACTTGTTTGTTCATGTTTGAGCAAGTATAAGCTAAGCATTCACATTTTGGTGCTAGAAGGAGGGCACAAATCTCAAAATTAACACATTTTTTTCCCATTTCCATCATTTTTTCCATTTTTTGTCTTTCTAGGTCAAACATCGACGCTAGAGGAGATAGCAATGCAAATGCAGTCTCTATTTTTCCACAGAGCAACACTAAATTTAGCAGAGCGATGCTAAAATCCTCAAACAACGATGCAATCATTCCGGTGTCGCTATTTAGCGACGCTACCTTTGTGTTCAAATGGCGACGCCTTTGTTTTCTTGCTTTTGCACTCAATCTTAAAATGACCATATCTTGGTCATATTTTGGTCTTTTTTAGAGCTTTTTTTTTAAATGGGGTAGAATTTCATAAGCTATCCAATAGTGCAAGTGTTTCTCAAATTTGATAGAGTTAAAATTTTCAAATTTTCACCTAAAGTCAAATCACATTTTAACTTGGTCTAAGTTTTAGGGTTTCTTTGCTTAATCATTTATTTAACCATTATATCTTCTTGTTTCTTGATTTCATCTAACATTTGGAGCTTGGATTGCAAGTTTTAAAGGATCATGGAGCGTAGAAGTGAAAGAAAAAGTATTTGATACTCATAGTAATAGTGTTTTTAAACACTCATGGGAAAAATAACCCATCATATATTATTTTCCATTCATGCTTTAGGACCAACTAGAATTATTTTGGGCATAAAATTTACAAACAACTCAAGCTTTGTCAAGTTGGTTAAAAGAACCTTAGAAACTCACTAGATTTTATTTTGGGTCTTAAAAATTGAACAAACAACTTCAAACACTTTTTTTTGGTGCTATAAAAAGAATCCATCATTTCTTTAAGGATTAAAAGGAACATGTACTTATCATGTTTTGTAATCCTTTTTATAGGCTAATACCATTGAAATGCATGTGCACTTCTCTCACGCTTCACGAAAAATCTTGAGAATCAAAAGAATTTTGGCAATATTAGGTTGTCTAGAAGATTGCCTCCACATTTCAAATTTGGGCTCTTAAAATTGTACAAAATCTTGCTAGGGTGAGAAAGGACATTGTGTGTGTTCTCTCTTTGTTCACGCAAACAAAGATTAATTGAACTACGAATGCACCTACTCACTTTTTTTTTACCTTTAGAGGGATTTCCTTGGTGGGAAAAAGTACTCACCCCAAGGGAATGACCTAAGCAGTAACGAGCATAAGCCAAGCTCTTCCAAACTGCTATATAAATTTGTGGTTGCGATGAAAATTGTAAACAGTGGGAAGCGGTGCATGATAACTCTCCCCCAGTGTCTTTATGATACATAAAGCCCTTGTTCGAAGGGTTGGGAGATATCTCACAAGGAGTTTATCATTGCACCCCTAAACTAGATACCCTTACTATGAACCTTTGTTTAGAATCCAAAATCCCAATATTTTTTTGTGTCAGGAGGTTGGACCTCCGGAGCTGTCCCACATACATGCGATTTGTTGTAGAGATGAAAAGTTCGTCATGGGAGATTCATGAGAATTGAAGCTTGGCTGACACATAGAAGTGATTGTCGTGGAGGGGAGCCATTATGGTCAAGCTTCTAGTCATCCACTCTAAATAAGCACAGCTGGATTTATCCAAGTGGGAAATTCAAAAAATATTTTCTTTTCCATCCTAGGATTGTGCAATTTTGAGTGATTTAAACACATTGTTTGGATCCAAAATCTTGAAAAAAAACATTCAACAATGATCATCAAATTTCAAACCCTTTAGTAGAAGCAAATACCTTTGAAAGAATCCAAGTGCTACTGCTTGTCCCTTGGGATTTCATCCTTAGAGGCTTATAAGTATTTGGATTTATATCTAAATTTTCTCTCACTAAATTCAACATTAGGGAACTATTTCCTTAATTCTTTTGATTTCCACATAATGGACTTTGTGGGATGAAAATAAATTAAGACATAGACATTTAGTTGAAAAGTTAAGAAAAAAAGTGTTTGTGGTAATAAGAACTCATTAAGCAAGGATTAAATCAATTGAACCCCACACATGTGCTTGTTATCTTTGTCTTATGTTTTTCCATGCAATCATTGGTCTTTTGGTTTGAACTACTCTTAGGGAAAAGCACGCTCTTCACTATCTTGGTCTTGAAAAAAAAGTCTCTCTAGGTTTATTTAGGATCAAAATCTAACACTTTATCCATCCCACCAAACAACTTTAGAGATTTGGAGACATTATTATCTAGACTTGGGTACATCCTTAAACCAAATCAAAATCATTTGTTTAGTTAGGTGTGTGTGGATGAATCCTTCCTCACAGACTTAGTTAAATTATCCCCCTTTGAATGAGTACATCCTAGATAAAATCTAACATCTTGGGATTCACAAGTTCATTATCCAATCAAAACAATCAAAATAAAATCCTAAAGTCTAGCATTGATCCAAAGTTCCTAAAATTTCAACACCCATATCATTCACCACTTTCATCCTTCATCTCATCATTGGTTCTAAAACCCTTAGAGGTCAACAAGGTCAAAACACAAGAAGAACATGGAATATAAACTTGATTCATACATCATGAGTGATCTAGGTCAACCAAACTATCAAAGCCTTACAATGCCAATTGGCCATCAAAACTCACATTTATACAATCCATACATGGGATCATTATCTCCTACAAACCTCAATGGTACAACAAGTGTGAGTATGCCCAATCTAAATTTTGGAATACCTTTCCCTGTGGTAGATTTAAATCAAATTCCAAACCTACAAATCTATCAACCAAACAATTAATGCATGAGTCTTCAACAAAACAACATTATCCCATAAAATCCATACATGAAAAATGTGAATATACCAAGTACAAGTTTACCAAACATGAACATTTCAAATCCACACTTGGTAAACTTTGGGATAGATATGTTTGCAAATCATACAAATGTTGTTCAAATTCCAAACAATATGTTAACGACTCCATGTATTGATTTAAGTCAAGGTAACACCATGCAAAATCAAAGTTACCTAAATCAAGGCAATGTGATTTCCAACCAAAACAATGTTCAATTTCAACCTATAATGCCAAATCTAAACATCATCCCAAATCATAACATTGTCCAAAATCAATTTGTCCATGATCCCATACAAACATCACAAGTAGACATTTCAAATATGCTTGAGCAAAAACCAAATCAACTATATCAAGGGTTTCAAGATAAAAATCTAGATCAAATTGCTACACTTACCAAAATAGTTGATTCATTGCGCCAAGAAACATCTCCACCCAAAAATCAATACACTCTTCCATTGGTTAAACCATGTCATCAAAGCATTGAGTTGTTTCCACAACCACATCAAGAACAATATCTCCAATGTCAAGAGGTTGGATATCAAGATCAACAACATCAACAACAAACCCAACCTCCACATCTCGAAGATCAATAACCACATCTCAAAGATCAATCACCACATCTCGAAAATCAATCACCACATATCCAAAATAAATCACCACAAGGTCAGTTTAAAGTACAAATCTCACAACAAATGAAAATACATACCACTTGGGGGACCAATCGAATTGGTCATGCAACAGTTGGTACATGAAAATATCATCAAAATCCCCTTTTATGAAAATTATCAAGAGCCTCAAGTTAAACCACTAGGGTATAACAAGAAGCACCTTTGTGATTTTCACAAAATAAAGGGACACACAACATCAAATTGTATTTGAATCAAAAATCTCATCCAAGACCCTATTGATCAAAAAATAATAACTATTGAGGACAACAATGAAGATTCTACCACTAGTGATGACATTGACAATCTCTCCACCACAATTGTTGAAAACAATGATCAAGATCTCTCCATCAATGAGCACCTTGAAGATGTTTCTACCTCATCCGAAGATCAACTCAACATACATCAAGAGTCAGTTTTTGATCATGATAAATACCCCTCAACAATATCTAACAATGATCTATTCAAAGGAATGTTAACATTGTTTGATCCTATAATCGGCGATCCTTCCACCAATAATCATGTTGAAAATGTCTCTACATCACCTAATGAGTTAGAGGACATATCTCAAGAATTCATTCCAAAGAATGATCAACATCTTTCCCCAAAGTCTAGCAATGGTCCTTTCCAAGACATATTGGCATCCTTTGACCTCGTGGTTATAGGTACTAAAGGGATCCTCAACTTAACATTTTATCCAAGTCCACTCAAAGATCAAGAGGATATTGAGCCACTTCCTATGCCTAATGAAGATATCCAAGAAACCTTTATAAGAAACCCATCCTTTGAAACTGACCCATGTCAAGAACTTGATCCAAAGCATGTTGAAAGAAATTCTGAAATCATTCAAGATCAAGAATTTGTATATCCAAGATACTACAATGATCTAATGGACACTCCTATCTATACAAGATGTCACAAATGATGATCATATCCATATAGTACATATTCCTCCATTTACCCATGAGATGCTTACTCCTAATGGACATGTAGATGATCTTCATTCAAAACAAGAGTCTCATACTCTTGATATCATTACCAAGGAACAAGAGTCTCCTACTCTTAACATTTGTACACATGATCAAGATATAGAAAAATATAGAGACATATTAGAAATGGGTCATGAAGAAGGCTTCTACAGAAGTTGTGAATCAAAAACATCCTATGAAGGCATATCAAAAATGAAGCATGAGGGAGACTTCTACGAGGATAGTGAATCATCGAAACCTCTTGAAGAAGCATTAAAATTTGACATTCCACAAGATCAAGCCCAAGATATCAATCAAGAAGTTATCCTATGGAGGATCCTATCACTTATAAAATTGGATCACTTACCTTTTTTAGGGTAAGCTATCTTATCATGAAGAATCTATCACCTTTGAAGATCCACAACAGAGTAGAGAACGAGTAGCACCTTGTTTCCAAGGTAAATTATATCCTATTGCAAATAAAATGTTTCAACAGATGAATTATCAAGGCAGAGGATTAGGCCTACATGAACAGGGTATCCTAGAACTAGTGCATATAATTGGAAATCCTAAGCATCAAGGTCTTGTTTATTCGACAATGAATGGATCTAAAGTTATCAGTGATACCTCTATAATATTGGGGGAAACTTTATCTATTGCAAGCATCAACATAGGGAGCACGAAGAGTCCTTATGAGGAAACCAATGCCAATACTACAACCAACCATGTAACAAATCTTCATCCACCCATCACCCCATGCACAAATTGGGACCAACATCAAAAGAAGGATGTGAATCAAAGCAAGAAGAACATCATCAAAGGAAAAGAAGTAGTGAAGAATGAAGGACAAATCAAATACACATGGATACCAAAAAATATAAAGAAAGATTATCCCTATCAAACTCCATCAGTCAAAGAAACTATAGGGAAAAATAAAAAAAGGGAAAAGTATCCACAAAAGATGTCCACAAAGGAAAAATTAGGCTTCTCAAGTAACGTACAAAGTATATCAAGCAGTTGATCCTAATTCCACACACACTTTCGTATCCACCCATCATTGCTCATCTTCCCAAGTTTGGAGAGTCAAAGGTTTCAAGCTGTCAACCAATCCATCTATTCCTAGACACACTCTACTATCCACTCCTACATGCATGATATCCAATTCTTACATTGACCATGTATTGGCAACAACCCTTCATCATAAGGATTCAGAATGAATTCTATTGTGATGTGCACATAAAGACAGAGTTAACTTCGGTATCAACAAAGTAGATCAGGAATCTCAAAAGTTGCATTCAAGTGTACATATCTTAGCAAAACAACTTCTTCAAGCAGGATATCAGTAGCACATTATGACAAAATCATCTATTTCAGCACCACTAGGTGGTTCAACATGAGGTTAAAATATTTCAAAAATTAAAAAAAACATGAAAATAGAAAAAAAAATCATCCTCCAGTGAAAACCACTATGGTGGCACTTTAGATAGGTACCATGATGAAAACCTGGAAAATAGGTATCATGTGTAGAATTGAGCATCTGCATGTGCTAATTTAGGTGAAAGAATCTCATCCCATCCATAATAAATCCAACATTCCATCCATCTCATCCATAATAAATCCATTCATCCATAAACCATTAATCCAATCCATTTTCATCCATCTACATCCATCTTTCATATTATCTTGATCTTGAAAAAAAATTGTGTACACTTTGCACTTGCTTATGGTAAACATCTTGACATGGGTCATTTTCATTGATCCTATCCTACCCAACATTATCTGAGCCATGAAGCATTATCCAAATGAGCATCCTCTGTTCAAACACCTTATCTTATCACAAGATAATACTTGGAATCCTTTGCATGCTTACCATATCCATCCATCCATACACCTATCTAAGTATCGACCAATGGCATCCCATACATTGCTAGAACACTGGGGGCAGATATTTACATCTTGCTTCAGGAATAAATCTTGGTCTATATCTTACAACTTATGTGGTGATCTAGACATTGGAAAATGTGAAATCAAATTGGTCAAACCACTTGTGACCAATAATCCAAATCACTAGCCCATGGCATATTTTGACGAGAAGATGTTCCTTATCAAGTTTTATATTTAATCGAACATTGATCCAAACAATCAATATCAATTGCATCTAATGTGTGCTTCAACGTCACATCAAACCATTCAAACAATTTTTTTTCCAAATCAAGCTTCATCAATCTTGATCAATCAAACCCAATCAATCCATCATCATCTCAATCCACGTGTTGCTTAACACTATCCTTGCATTGTTGCGTATCCTCAACAATGCTATCATCATCAATCTTGATTAATCAAATCCAATCAATTCCTCATCATCTTGGGATATTCATCCTAATCCTTGTGTTGCTTAACACTATCCTTGCATTCGTGTGTATCCTCAACAATGTTATCATCATCAATCCATCGACCCGATCAATCAACCTCAACTTGGTTTTCAAAAAAATCCCAAAACAGACCTTTGATATCGTCACACATATCCATATCCAAATCATCAAAATCATACAAAAATCCAAAAACATCCAGAACATATCAAAATCCCAAAATAGGTCAAAAAGTCAGAAAATGTCAAAAACATGGCATCCAAACTACGTCATCTCTGAGCTTAAACATAGGAAAGTCTAATCTTTGATCAGCCCCCAAGACACAAAAACACAAAAAAAAATCATAAATCTTAGAAAACACAAAAACATTGGAAATTTTGAAAATCAAAACATTTGAAAAACATCTCAAAAATACCAAAAACAACCTCAAAATATTTCAAAACTTCAAAAACATCCAAGTATTTGAAAAAAATTATCCATCCCATTTCATAATCACCCGAAATAAACATCCACTCATGATAAATCATCGTCACCCCTAATCTTTGGTGAAACAATCAGAAACAAGTGTAGCAAATCGAAAGTGAAAACTCAAACATTGGGGTCTCATGTATAGGTCAACAGGTAAACAAGTTGGTAAAATCTTGATACTAATAGCCTATCATCCAATCAATCCCAAAATCATCTGATAACATCATGTCGTAGGATGCATCCTTCCTACAATGGACATCAACATCAGGCATCATCGTAGTTTAGTCTTGGCTAGAGGTATGAAGAACATTGACTTGTTTGTTTACTTGATCTTTTCTTTTGATTTATCTTATTACACTCATTCCAATGGCCTCTTGATGATGTCTAATCAAAATGATTTAGAGAGAAAGGAATGGAGCATTGATCATTATCTTTTGTTTGTTGTGCTTGTTGGATACTCTTGTAATATAACTTTGGTCATGCTTACTTTGTTTGGTCTATAGGGAGGATGTTTTAGGTGTCTTGTTGACCACATAGGAAGGCTTTCCTTTCTATGTTTTGGTTTGAGATGTTTGAAATATCTGAATTGCATTTTAAATAAGGTTTCATATGCAGGTGTGAACAAGGATACTCCTATTTGATTGTCAAGTCAAAGTCCATATCACTAGATACCACTCCATCCTGGTTGTATGTACTTTGATGCATCGTATCTATGTGTGTTATCAAACATAAGGAAATTTATGCTCTTTACATCCCCAATCCCTAGATAAGCAATACATCATCATCATTCATCATCATATCTAATAAAGTCTCGATGACTCATAGACTTGTTGGACTTCTACATCTTCTCAGAATCAAGGGTTGATCCCTCTCATTCTTTTATCCTCTTTTCACGCTAACATAATATCATGTCCATGCATCCACAAACCATTAACATTCCATGCATTTCATAATCACAGCATATCACATCATCCATCTCACATGCATTGCATCATCATTTAAGTTGTTTAGGATAATATAGATTGGTTATTACAAGCATCTTAAAACCATCTCATTTGCATCATCATCATAACCATCCATATGTCCATCTTGAACCTCTTTGTTGCGAGATTGAGCCTCAAATCAAACTTTTCACTCGATCTCTCAATAGAACAGTGTACCAGTATACTTCTTTCCGCTAGGGCATCCAAAAAAATCAAAGTTTTTTTTAATTTTGATCTCGACAAGGTTATTCTTTGAACCGATGCAACAGGTACATTGCTTCAAGGAGGGGCAAAATGTAGATACTCAAAATATTTCGATTGACATCATTCACTTGATTCACTAACACCAATTCTTCCTTAATCATTTCTACACTAATCAATTAATTGAATAATCTTTAATCAGATAATACACTTTATCAGATTATTTCATCATGTTCTTCATTTAATTAAATAAATCAACTTTATTTAATTAAGTCTTAATGTTCTCTCTTTAATTAAATAAATCAACTTTATTTAATCCTAATGTTCTTCATTTAATTGAATAAATCATTTTATTTAATTAAATCCCTAATCTCCCAACTATCCTCTTATTTGATTTAGATAAATCTAAATATCTAAATCAAATGTCAAATCAACTAATTCCATCTAATTTAATTAATCACAAATTAATTAACTCCTAAATCATCCATTCCTCTAGCTTTTGCAAGTTGCACATGTAAATAAATTTATTTGATTTATCAATTCCTCTATTTCATTCAAATGTGGCATATTCTTGGAATATTCCATTTATTTGAATTCTCCCTCCCAAAGGACTTTTATCCTCCAACTTGGCATTTAAGGCTCTTACATGTCCTCTCCTTAAGCCAACTTGGCATTAACTCCTCTTACAACTCTTCTTGCACAAGCCATCTTTTGAATTTAAAATTCCACCTACATGTATTTAACATGCACATTGTTCAAAATGTGCTCCACTCTCCTTCATTAGCATGTTGACAAGTGGCACAATGTCATTGCTTCAAATGTTAATCCCACATTCATCCTATTCCTCATTCTTCAATCCTTCTCCATTATAAATAGAGGCCTTCTCTATTGATTTGAGGGAGAGAAGTTTATGCAAGTTTATGATCCAAAATTTCATCCAAGTTAGCATAGAATTTCTCCATCATAGCTAGGTTATTGGCATTTTGCATCAAATTCATCTTGTTCATCACACATCCATCATCAAGCTTATCAAGGGATTGGGAAAGGGATTCTTTCCACATAAAAGAAGCACCAATCCCCCTATGGGATGTTGGTTTGAGCATTAAAATAGAGTTTCATTTGTGATTTATTTGCATAGTTTAAGACATTTT
Organism: Sequoia sempervirens; assembly: GCA_007258455.2. Lineage (NCBI taxonomy): Eukaryota > Viridiplantae > Streptophyta > Pinopsida > Cupressales > Cupressaceae > Sequoia > Sequoia sempervirens. The sequence continues at coordinate 4,574,549 of VDFB02047230.1, read as the reverse complement.
GATTTGTTTGCATATTCATATGTTCAAAGAATTTCATAGGGAATGTTTGGTGTAAACTTTTTTATTTACTAATGATCACTTGTTTGTTCATGTTTGAGCAGGTCTAAGCTAAGAATTCACAATTATATGACGGGTTTAGCACTTGGAGCTTGTGATTGCATGTTATGGGTTTTGTATGTTGATGGCATGAGATTCACTTGTTATGTTTTTTATATCTTTGAGATATGGATAGTTGGATGTGTTAGCATTTATTATGGGTGATATTTTCAGCTATGGTGATTATATCTTGATAGCTACTAATACATACTTTTTACATTTAGATTGATTATTTGTGTATTTAGATATTAGTTGGAGGTAGGACTTATGCTTCTTTGTGACAAAGAGTGTGGCATCTCTTTGGATGGGTTCTTATATTTGTTCATTGGTATGATGGAGGATGAGAGAATTTGTGCTTGAGATGGTGGTCACCTTGCTTCTTGTTGGAGATATGTTGATGGATCACATGGCGCACTTTAATTCCTTGATGGTATATGTGATAGAAATTTGTTGTTAGTGCTCAACTTGTTATATTTTTGTTACAAGTTGTTTTAACAACTCTGTAATTCTAAAATAAGGTAAAACTATATAGGAGAAATATTGAGAATATTTCTTCCTATATAAATGTATTATCCCAAATAATTTGTATGAATACAAATGTTACGATTATTTGTGTGCTACTCTTTAAAACTAATATGGTATTAGATCCATATTATTTCCCATGTTTACTATTTCTTGCATGGATCCACCTCGCATCTGAACATGATCATGATTTATGTATGCTAGGCGTGGTAATCAATGCATGTTGAGTTGTTTAACCTTTGTGTAGGAATTCTGGTGGAATTGAACTTTTGTACATGCAAATTGTTAATCTCTAATTTAGGGGGCACCCTTGAATTTAAAGGCCATCCCATATTAATTTGCAGCCACATATTAATTCCAGGTGCCTTATAAATTTGTAAGCCATAATTTGTAGCCTGATGCACCACCCTTAAATGTAGTTTACATGCCCATCCTTGTGCAAAGGCATGAATATTTGTTTGACGAATGTTTTCTTTCACATTTGGGGCTCTTATTGAAATGATGAGTCTATCTATATAATTTTAGTTATGTTGAAGTATCAACTACTGCCATTCAAAATGCACAAGACTCCTTTGTCCAAGTAAGAAACATGAGGATAAGGATTGAGTGATTGCAAAATAGATAGCTTTTACTTTGTTGTCAATGAGTTTTCAGTTGTGATATTTTGTTCATTTTCATGAATCGTCAAAATTTTAGAGTCAATTAGATATAGGCATTGAATTTTATAGTAGTGCTTCCAATCAAGATGCATTATTGGTGTAACCTGACACCTTCATTTTTTATTTTGATTAAGGGGTGGGGTGGTGGAACCCTCAATTTTTCATGTTCCACTAGACTAAATGTCTTTACTTGGATGGCTTCTTGGTCTGAAATGTTGCAGGGGTTTAGGGTTTTATGCTATTGGATGAGTTTTACTTAGCATATTTTCTCTCTTTTATAATCCTTGTTCTTTGGTCTAATTCTCAGTTGACTTGTTGTAGTTAGTTTTCGGTCATTTTAAAAAATTTAATCCTTTGTACTCATATGATTAATGGCCCCTTTGTGCTTAGGTTTCCCATTTGCCCCGTCACATGGTACTTCCTTATTATTTTGGTTTGGGGTTTTAATATTTTATAAAGTTGGGGTGTGGAAATATTTGCTCAAATATCGCCACTTAAAGTCTTTGTATTTCTCATCACTGAAACCTTGTTACTCATCGGTTTCATTTTTGCAATGAGTGATGAACCAAATTTCCTTTGCGTCACATATCACTAAAATATTTTGGCCTTTTCATTCCACTTCAGCTACACACAATGGCTTGTGTTATCCTTGCATCGATTCCATCCTTCATATCACTAAAGTATTTGTGCTCAATTAATCTTTACAATGACATGTGATGGCCTATGCATCCCCTTTGCATCGTGCTAGTTCTTTGCATTGTAGCAAAAATTTATCTCTCAATTCATTTACAACGATGAGCGATAGGAGGTAAGTAACCATGGGTTATGATTGTGCCATGTGTCAACATCTCATGAAATCTCACATATCACTTATCACTGAAATCCTTTTCATCTCCAATAAATTACGATGATGAGTGATGCACAAAGGTAGGTTTCTTTGCATCGTCGAAAGTCTTCACATCATTGAGGTATGAGTATAACTTTGAAATATTACTGTGATGAGTGATGGTTGCAAGAGGACTATTGAGGAATGTGGAGCGGCCACATGGAGATTTATTAAGGTTTCATCATTGTTTTAAAGCACAATAGTGGAAAGTGAAAGGTGATGAATAAGGAGAACCATTGATGATGTTTTAAATCAGAATGATCGACGACTTGAATTCAAATCTAAATAGCTAAATTTTAGTTCACTCATGCAAGCTTTTTTTCAAAGTAGAAGAATTGGTCAAGTTTACAAAATGGAGAAGATGAGCTTTAGGTGAAGAGAATTCGAAGAGAAAAGTGCTAGTTATTCACGGGTAAGTTAAATTTCTTGCGCCCTTGTGTGTAAGTTTTTTTGCATTGGGTAGTGTGAGAATTGGGTAAGGTGCTAAGGTTTTACAGCCTAGGGATTTTATTTTGTTCATCAAAGGAATTGTAATTATTTCACGTAGGGTTTGGGAAGTGGGATAAAATTTGTTGAAGTTAAGTATAGAACCTGTGAATTTGAAAATTAGGGTTGTAATTCTTATTTGTTTTAAAACCTTAGCTTTGTAAGACCATGCAAAATGATTCAACCTAGTGAATCTTTCAAACCTGAGAGGAAGCCCACACAGAAGAGAGCTAAAAAATAGAAACCTTAGAATGATGTTGCTAAGCCAGAAGTGCCTGAAGCTTTTGGGAAGAAAAGGAATGTGAAGAGAGATTACTCTAAATTGATGGAGGAGGATTCTAAGGAAACTTCCTTAGAGGTCAAACCAGTTGGGAAGAGAAAAATTGGTGAGGGTGTATTGACAAGCCATTTTCAAGACTTGGCTTCTGGGGTTGGTGATGTTGTTGTGCCCCAAAGTGGTTGGGATCTCTTCTTCTACACTTTCAATAGGATATTTTCCAGTCATCCAACATGTCATCTTTGGACATGTGTGACATTGGCAAGCTAGTTGTTTCAAATGTTTTTTGTGGAGGTGGACTTGGTTTTGGAATTGGCTAGGTGTTACGACCCAAATGATAGTGATCAAGAGATTTCTAGATTGATCCCCCATGCTAGATATTACAAGGAGCCAAATTGTTGAGGTCTTCAATCTAAATCCCTTTGCCATTGAGTCAATCAAGTTTTGTGCCTTGTATCAAGAGCATGAGCATAACAAATTTGGTTATAGAAAGAATATTTTACCAAGGCATAGGAGGAGTGATCCAATAGTACAAAAACAATAATAAACTACTAAAATTTTCTTATAAATGACTAAACTTGTTCACGTAACCATTAGTAGTTTATTTCCAACCATTTATAATGTGACCAGATTGATGACTAAACCATTTTTAGTCATTTATTGGTTGTTTTGATTGATTGATTTGGTAGTATATTTAGTCATTGATTAATCATTGATTTCTATAATCTAGTCACTTATTTAGTCATTTTTTATTCGTTGATATATTTAGTCTTTGATTGTTGTAACCTGGTCACTTATTTACTCATTTTTTTATTCATTGATATATTTAAATGGCCATTTATTTAGTCATTGATTGTTGTAATCTGGTCACTTATGTAGTCATTTTTTTATTCACTGATATATTTATTCATTGATTGTTGTTAATTGGTCACTTATTTAGTCATTTTTATTCACTAATTTTTGTGCATTAGTAATGTATTTAGTCATTAATTTTAATCATCATTTTGATCAATTTGGTAGTATATTTAGTCATTTGTATTCACTAATTTCACTGGTCGTATATCTAGTCACATTTATTCATTGTTCACTAATTTTTGTCAATTGGTAGTATATTTAGTCAATTTAATTATTAATTGATGTCAATTACTAGTATATTTAGTCATTTTAATTGACTGATATTTGAGGATTTAAACATAAAAAACATAAATACACATCAATCATCAATTGAACACAATAAGACAAGCATTAAGAAGGAAAAATTGGTGAAATTATTAATAAAAGAAAGGTGTTCTAGTTATAGCTTAGAAATAGAGTATTACAATTTTTATTTTCAGTCACAAGACTGAAAAATTAAGATACAATATTGTACATAAATGATTGCAAGAAAGAAACTTCTCCAAAAAACTTATGCAATGATGGAAATACATGCTTGGAGCCCTTTAATGTGATCACATGCCCCTTTCAGCTCTTAAAACTTATACAATGTGGGGAATCTTCTTGGAGAAAGTTGTAACGTGTAGAATCCAAGAAGGAGAGTGTTGATCGTGTCTCATATATGAAACTCTCTCCTTCAATGCAGTCAACAATAACCCAGCTAGAATCTTTCCTCATTTATATGCAACATTCCATCTGATATCAGCAACAGGGTGTTGCCTTTTCTGCCATGAATGAAGTTGTGCCTCAATACGACCAACAAAACTACTATTAACTTCTCAATTCAGAAAGAATAAAAGTGCATTGTATATTGCAAGTTTACAAAAGTACAAACACAATAGAAAGATAAATCAATTAAAAAAATGTAGGCTCCTTGTCAACAAATGCCTTAAACAGAGTGTTCAACATAGGCCTGAAATATGCATATTGAACCCTTGATTTCAAAACCTTGTTCAAAATTTAAGAAAGGTGATACGCTCAAATTATAGAATGAATTTGACATTATAGAATGAAGGCTCTCAACACTAACTAGACTGGAGCAACATTATCAATAGAAATTTCCTGGAAACCAAGCCCAAAAATGCCATCAGACTTAGACAACAAAAATGTCAACCCTAGTTCATGTGTTGTCTCAGTAAAGACCTGCACCATGAACGATCCATTTATACATAAATTCCAAATTAAGTTGATGATAAAAGATCTTTGATATCCAACTAGAAAGCCTTAACACCCAAAAATTACTAACCTAATGTTTCACAACAAGTTTCCCAACTGTGACATCATCTTTACTTAAGAAACCAAATATTGATTCGCTGCCATATTGGATCTCACAGGATTCTCCTTCACAAACAATAAATGATTTATACTAATTGTTTATCAACTTCCTTAATATCCCCATGTAGGTAGACTAAACGAAGTGAGGTTGAGGGTTTGAAGTAGAGTACCATCTTCTTGGTATGTGCTTGACTTTGATCATGACTTGTATCTTGAATGAAAATAGCAAGCTAGTTGCACTGTAAAATCATTGTTAATCATTATTAGAAAAGTAACCACAAAATCCTAGACTTTAATTAAAATAATCCTTCTAGATATTTCAAGACAATATGTTTTAGTTAATTTTTCTAAGAGAGCTAATTTCACTATCCAAACAACCATCAATCTATTTACTGTATATAATTTCCTAGAATTCAAAATTTGAATGTAATGAAACTAACCATAATTACCAGAGATTTGACACCAAAATGTAGTACAAAATGAATTGTTTGATAGCAAATATGTTTTGATATAAACCAGATATACCATTGATATATTGATTTAAATAACAAGGAAAGATCAAACTAGAGACAACAAGATAACATTCATTAATTCACTTCAATAAAAAATTGAAACTAGAATTTGGACACCAATTATAACTTCATTCTATTGATCTTCAAAAATATTTTACAATACGTTTCAAAATTTTGTCCTGACTGACCTGCCAAAAAGTGTCTTTTTAGTTACCTACTTTTAACATAAATCAAAAAGTCTTAATTATTGTTCTTTACATAGGATTACATAAAAGCAATGAAAGATGAGAAATGAAGAGAAATGATGAGATGTTGAATTCCATAGCACTCACAAGATACAGAAGTCCATTACTCATCTTAAGATACCCGTGATCATTTAGATCTCCATGATAGTATCTGCAAGGCTTGGTACTTCATTGCAAGGCCTATTCTTTTGGGGGAGCTAGATATGTCCGCTCCCATTCGTACACTGTGTAATCATGAGGCCATTTGTACACCTAGATTTTTTGTGTGTTGGCCAAGTGAATCTTCCATCTATTGTCTAATAATGCTTTTCCATTCATGATGAATTTTGAGTATCCAACTCTAGTGCAATTATTCCATCCAAGGTTAAATTGAGGCGGTGAAGATTTATCTCACCATCCTTCTGTAAATTAGTAAGACACTTGGGAACAATTTTTCTAAGCTCATCTATCCAATCCTTGGAGCCTTTCAGTTGATCATCATCCCTTAGTATCTTAGGCATGAACCACTGCTTTAGTGTGTGAAATGTATCCATTATTTCCTTGATCTTTTGTTCTTCTGCAAATATGTATTGAAATTAATCTATGACCATTCAAACCATTTTCTCAATAGGCTTTGAAGTTGTGGAGGCCTCAAAAATCCTTTGTAAAATTATGCACAAATTCGTGAAGGTGTGATTTATAGGTTGTCATTTCTTGAATAAGGGGTCCAATATAGGTACATGGGCCTTTATCTGATCAACTTCTTGTGACAAGGAGACATAACATTCATACACATTTTCTAATTTGTCCACAATTAGTTTAACCTTCTGCTCCAAGATCTATTCTAATACCCTAAGGGTTTCTCTCTTTGCTCTTCCTTTGTTTCTTCATTAGTCTTTTTCAACTTCTCAATTTCTTGTTTTAGCACATTTACTTGTTAAATAGTTATTGCACCTGTATAAGTCTGGATGGCAGATGGTTGGTATATTGTTAATTCTATGCTTTGGGAAGGACCTGCTCCCTTCAATTTCTCTTTCAATTTCACATTTTCTATGAATAACCTATTCACTTCATCATTCAGATCAGTCTATGCTTTCTCATATTCTGCCAATCTAAGCTCCATAGCTTTAACCACATCCCTAGTAGACATTGTTGTGTGCATTGTCATAGTAGCTACCTCTAATGTTGATGTGTCTTGAAGTGTCTTTATCATGGAATTCCCTCACATTTCTTTTACAACATCAAGCAATCTTGGTTTTTCTATTCTTTTTTTATTTTTCCAAAAGGCTAGGTTTCAATTCTTGAAATGTAACCTATGCCACTCATTCCCTCATCTAAATTGAATTCAAAAACCAACATGGGATCTTCTTGGCTTCTTACTTGATCTAGTAAGAATATCTATTTTAACTCCATCCTAGGAATAATTAGTATATTGATTTCCAAGACCAATTTTCTTGTTTATTGGGGGCTAACAATAATTTTTTTTTAAGTGAAAAGTGGCAAGCCACTTATAATATTATATTTTATAAATAGGTAATTACATAAACTGGTTCAAAGGGCATACTGGCAAGAAGAACTAGCAAGAAACCTCCAGTTATAGCCCGAAATTAAACTATAAGTTTACCAAAAGGGATACCCGTAGAATGTGGCCTTAATCCACTTATTACAATTTTAATGTCCCAACAAAAGGCTAATAGTAATTTCATTAATCCTGACTTCTTCAAAATTATGGGAAACAATATGGTCATGTTGTGACTCCTCAATGCCCATCATAATTTCTCCTCAAATTCTTTCATTTTCATCTTAAACCAAAAATCCTTAAACTCAGGAGTTTGAATAAATTCATCTTCAATAAATCTAAGGGCAACAATCACTCTTTTATCATCATGCACTTCTTGATCATTATGCCCATGTGCATCCACTCTTTCTTCTAGTTTGTGAGCATAATTTGCAAGCTTAGGCAGTGGTTGTCAACTTTATCATCTTTAAAATTCAAAAGTGCATCAACTACCTCTTTAGTATCCCCTCCTCCACTTATTTCATATGCCACTAAGGGGGCCACTCCATGTGTCTTCTACCTTTTAGGACTTGGTTGCTCAGGGGATGCTTCTGATTGTTTTATGGTAGTGTCTGGTAGGGGATCTATGATTACAATACCACTTGGTTTGATGGGAAGCTTGGAGGGTTTTGAAGACTAACCCTCTGGTTTCTTTTATGGTTTAACATATAATCTTTCAAAGTTGTCAATATCACATTCATCCTTTTGACAAGATCCTTTTCTTCAACATAGAATCCTTGGAATATAGTGTCCCTTTTTTTCTTCTCCTCCTCAAGCCTCTTTATGATTTCCCACTTCCTCTTCCTCTAAAAAACTTCATCAAGTGTAAAGCAATTTCTTATTACATGAATCTTCTTCGTAATCCATTACATGGGTAATCCCAGCTTTAGTGAGAAGTGTCTACTTTATAAAATTAATAATATGCCCTTCAAGATCAAAGACCCTTTCTCCTCACGACTTCAATGAATACCTCATCTTCAAATAGTTTTGCAGTTCTTCAAGAGTGTCAGACCCTACAGATAGTTGCTTGCATTTAGTTAGGTCAGGGAGAAATGTCCTGCTTTTCTGTCTTTTCACAACATTTTCCACATAAATTCTAAAAATGCAATTAGAATAGAAAAAAATTTAGGTAAAACATGTGGGGCTTGAGGAAACCATAGACGCTTATTACTATTTGGTCTACTAAGAAGAACCAGTCGCCAAAATTGTGAGTGTGTCCCTACTCTGGATTCAATGCTAAAGGTATTAATAATTGCATGATTTTATTAGGAAATATTGGTCAAATATGACCAAGAATGGCCATGACCTTTATTATGAAATCATCATGAAATATTACATAATCACTATTTTTACATCTACTATCCCAAATGTAATACCGGTTTTGTACAAACAACCTATTCCATTCATCATCAGTCATTACCGAACACATTATTTATTCCATCTATTTCTATTTTGGTACAATATTAAATGACACAACATAGAGTATTTTCTGAAAGTGACGAGAGCTAAGTTCTCTCTTACTTGCAAAAATCCCTCATGTAGCCCTTTCTCAATTTCAACAGCGAATTCATACTCAATGTTGACTTCAGGATTTTGTATCTTCATTACCATCATCATGAGATAGGTTGGCATCCTCTCTTCAACATCTATTCCAAGCACTTGGCACAAAGAAAAATAAGTTCTTTTGAAATATACTTGGAAGTCTTCTATGGAAAATGACTCAATTTGGGAGGGGGAGATAGTTATCCTCCTATTGTTTACACCCCTTTTCACGTGTAAATAAATTGCATCACTCCTGTAGTTTTTTCTCAATCTCCTATAATCCTCCTCACTTATGTCGAAGTCGATCTTAGTGATAGCTTGCTTGTTTAACAGAAAACACTCTATAATTGCTTCTTTAGTTAGCACCACTAATGGTGAACCATTTGGAATTCTTATAGTTATGGTAGCCAAGTGATAATATTGTGCCAATAATTTAATAAACTCAACATCTACGAAGATATTTGGGACTATCAATTTGGCCAAATCTAAGGTCCAAGGATTCAAAACTGGAATCTTGTCATCCCTTTTTTTTATAGAAGTACCAAAACAGATCCCACCCTAAGATAGGGATAATTGGGTCTCTGCATCAATGGGTTGTATCTTTAAACACCTTTTTGAATCCTTTGTTTACAGATTTAGGATAGATTTAGGTAACACATCTAAAATGGATTGTTGCAAGGACCTTTTCTTTGATTTAGAAACTATGGACTCTTCCTTTTTTCTCACAAGTTGACTTCTTTTGGGTGGCTTGATGAAGAATTTACTCCTACTTGATTTCTTTAAATGTCTACTTGTAGAAGTGCTACAAATTTAGTTCTTATACAATTGCTAAAGAGGGTTTATGTGAACTTACCCAACGAAATAATAGTTGTAGAGTCTTCCCACTTGAACTCCCTTGCCTCTGGTATGCTGAGTTGTGTGAATGATTTCCAAAATGTCATTGAGTCCCAAGTAATATTTTCTACTGAGCTCGATCACCTCACTATTAATGTCAATTTGTACAAAATATTTCAAAATCTTCCCATATTCTAAGTTTGATGAATACATGCATTTGATCTTGGGAAATTGAATGGTGTAATCATTAAATGCTTTGACAGCTTGTACTGCAGTATCGCTCTATCATTTCAAGACCATTGTGGGGTAGCATTAGAAATACTGCCACCCCGCACACACCCCTTTGGACTCCTACGGGATAGCGGGTTAATTCTAGCAATTAAGTGATTGTTCACTGCCATAACACTTTTTCATATCAAGATCATTGCAAGGTAGCAGTATGGTAGGGTTAGCAATATCGCCACCCCATGCACACCCCTTTGGACTGCCACAAGACAATGAGTTAATTCTAGTGGTTGAGTGATTGTTCACTGCCATACCACAACATCACTATTTACCCCTTGCAGGGCTACAATTTACTTTAGTTGTTAACATGTTCTCACGGCCACCACATGGTATTCATATTTGGTTGTCATGATATTGCAGAAAGCATTTGTACATTGACCTATATGTCCCACCATCCCACGCATAACTCTATTGACTGTTGCGGTAGTGCGGTATTGGATTTTATTATGAATGCAGTATTTTAGATATCATTTTATTGAAAAGATTGAAATTTTTTCTAATTTTGCAGTCTCTTAGTTTTAGTTTTCAATGTCAGCCAAACCTAAGAGATCATTTTTTTTTGTAATCAGGAGGCATAGTTCACCTAATGTTAAGATATCTATATGTATTATTAAATCATAGGTGAACATTCATTATATGTTTGCATCTAGAAAACATATAGGACATACAAGAAATTATATTCTAACTAAACAAAATTAATTTGAAATTTTCAACCAAAGTAAGAAAACTAAGAAGAATGATTGAACCTAACTTTAAATGCACTTCAAATCAGCAGTGAACATCTCAGGTTTTGTATACAATGTACCAACAGAATAATGATGATTACATTTAGAAATGTATCAGTAAAACAACAATGAATAAGCATACCTATACTAAGATATTTATTACATTCAATAATAAATTACACCATACATATAACCAAAATTTTAGGTGACAAGCTAACCTCTTAAGGTGAAAAAACATCATCATAATCATCTACATTGCTAGTAAGATCAAAATCATGATCATTTGTCTCTGCATTTGCTTGATTTTATTCCTCATTGTCATCTGTGACATGCAATACACTCTCCCTCCCAATATCTTCATTGGTAAGATCAAAATGTCTTCTTAAAACACTCCACCGTCACCTTCATCCACTTTTGTGAATTTTTCTTGTAAATTAACATATTTCCCATCAAGCATTATATCAACAACTTCCATGAATTTTCATTTTGAAAGAGACTTTTTGAATGACATGGGTATGTGCAGGATCATGATGAGCCAAACAGGCCCTTAAGTGGCAATGAAAATTCAGAACAATTAGAGTTAGGCAACTTGACGTAAAAATTTGAATAAGTTATCTATATTATTTCAAAAATATGTAAGAATAGATTATGTGGGAAATTGAATGTAGTTTCTAAACTACTAGGTTTATTTTTTTAAAAACAAAATCTATTTAGAAAATTTGAAATTTCAATGCAGATACTTAAATTTCAGGAAAAAATAAGAAGTAGGTGTCTGTTGACCACCCTAACCATAATAAAATGATAATATTTTTTATGAGATTTTAGATGTAAGTAGAGGACTCATGTCCGGATGTGATGCATATTTTTTGTAATTTTTTTCCATGTAAATAATTAATTATGAATTTTTATTACAACTTTTAAAAATATAAAACCGTGATGTCTCAATTAATCTTTAACTTGGTCAAAATTTCATGAAATTCAATTTATTTATTTTAATCCTATAGTATGCAAAGCATAGAATGTGACGATGTTTTGATTCAAAAATATGATACCGCTTGAAAGTTATAAATGTTTTACAATCACCTATCAATTAGGACTTAGTCATAATTCTAATAGAAAATAAATAATAATAATCTATTAAATTCAAAATAAAACATAATTTATATTGGCAAAAAGATGAGAATCTCCTCTACAAACCCTTTTCATTTTATTAATTTTGGCTAAAAATAAAGTCGTCAGCCACATGGGCGAAGTCCGGAAAAACAAAGTAAGTTGTTAAACACGCTTTTTGTGTTGACTTTTTAGGATTGGTATCTCCTAACCAAAAACCAAAGCAAACCCGAGCCTATTCCCTAGGCAATGAATTTTGTGTCAGACATATCGGATATCCGATTTGAATCGGATATCCGATCCGATTTGAATCGAATATCTGATCTGTTCACATAGCATTTTAAAAATGTCAAGACTTTATAACATATGCAATATAT
>VDFB02047230.1:4551005-4562148 GCA_007258455.2 Sequoia sempervirens | reverse complement strand
TTAAATTTATAAGATTTAAAATATAGATTATTAAATTTATAAGATTTAAAATATAAATTATTTTTAACATTTTGTATTAGTATATATTACTAAATAGTGTATTTTTATGTAGGATGTAGTTCTTTTTCCTTTGTTTTATAGTTTTAGTAATGTTGCTTTTTAAAAATAATTTAAATGATCATCTAATATTTAAGTCAAACATTTACTTATTATTAATTTTCATGTGTTATTTGCATTGGATTAAATATTTAAAAAATATTTTTTCAAATAGAAATATAAATTTATAAGATTAAAAATATAAATAGAAATATAAATTTATAAGATATATTAAAATGAATGAATTTTTATGAAGCAAATTAACAAATACTAAATTTAGTTTTTTTTAAGATTAAAATTAAATTACTTATAATTTACTTCAATTTAAATTTATAAGATTTAAAATATAAATTATTTTTAACATTTTGCATTAGTATATATTAGTATATAGTGTATTTTTATGTAGGATATAATTCTTTTTCCTTTGTCTTATAGTTTTAGTAATGTTGCTTTTTAAAAATAATTTAAATGATCATCCAATATTTAAGTTAAACATTTATTTATTATTAATTTTCATGTGCTTGATAAGGCAAAAGCAGCAAAAATAAGGGTGTTGTCCCATCACAACAAGGCAACCAAGGCCATCCAGAGCAAACACATTAACAACACAGTGATAGCAGAGTAAACCAAGCTATCACCCCCAACAAAACATCAAAAACTACAAACCAACACTAAAGACAATAATAAAAAGAGTCCATCATGCAAGCATGATACTGAGCAGTCGAGTTCATAGACCCCCAAGGGTCAAACCAACCATAAAACAACATATACATAACAGTTGTAGATAAACTATTAAAAAACTTAAAGAACCAAAAGCCTAATTCTTTTCTTCCATGCATGGTTTGTCCTTAATAGCAGTCGCCCAATCCGCCATGAGGAACTTGAGCAGTTCTTTAAAGCTAGCGTCCTCCTCACCATCATCCACGGACTTGTCCTTCTGCAATAGATAAAGACTAGTAGCCGACTTGTGCATGACCTTCAGGGCAAAGTGTGACACTTCCTGAACCCTTTTTTTCAATCTCTTGATTCTCCTTTTTAGCATGTCCATTTCATCCCTCACCTGTTTCTTTTTATTATAATCTTCTTTCAAGGGGGCATTTCCCTCAACCGTATTAGAGGCCCGAGGTTTAATGGCAGAGCCCTTCTTCAAACTTTCAAACACGTGGGAGGCACTACTCGCCGAGATAGACTAGTCCTCCCCTCCCGCCACCTGTTCCTCAAGATATTTGTTGTCACTCCCATTACCATTGTCTGAATCCAAAGCCTTCTTGAGACTTCCCACTTTATCCTGATTAAAGACCAATCTATTGGATCTGCGGGGGTTATTAGCTTCTTTAGTGATTTCGATATCGGAATCAATTTGGTGGAGGCAGAATTTTGTTTTCTTAGAAGCTTTGGCCTTTGGTCTCGAGGTAGAAGCAACACATTTTTTATCCTTACCCTTTTCCCCCATAACCATCGCAGGGGACGAACCATGGGGAAAGGCTTTCAAAGCGGGATTTTTTAAATATTTTTTCTTGCTTGAGCCCGGCACATCCAGAATGCTAGCAGAAAGGGGAGTAGAGGAAGCCAAGGTTTTGTCAAGAGCAGTCGGACAAGGGACTTCTTGCACAGTGATAGGCCGAGTAGGGAAAAGGGCCATATGGAAATGGTAAAGCCTAGACATAAGGCCTTGGTGCGGGATGGTGTAATTCTTTCCAGAAAATGAGGCTTCATTAAACTCAGCAACAATGCTATCCAGAGAATGGAAAAGGAAAAACGGAATGGAAATATACTGGTTATTCCTAAGGTGGTTGAGGAAGTTAAAATGGTAATAGTAATAAACCCCATACCTTCCTTCTAGCGTGAAGTACTTCATGATAACCATACAAAGTCTGTCCCACGGTTCCGGAAGCGCCTCCCGGTCATAGCCACCCCGCAACTTGACGGGTTTCTCCTCACCCCGGAAGAACTGGTTAAGACTAATTTGGTCTGGCACTTTTGTGGTTTTCTTCCAGGTACGACCACTATTCGGAAGTCCCATGGCTCTAGCAATAACCTCCTCAAAAACTTCAAAAGAAATACCGCCAATGGTAACCCTACCATCATTCCAAGAGGTGACAAACTTAATTGGCAGGCCCTCGTCGTGCCCAGTCATGTTCTCTATATACTAGGCAATGTCGCCCTCCTTGCAAATGTGCCTAACAGTGGCATCTACTTTCCACTCGTCACATTTTTCTGGCTCCACATGCACTCTGTCCCCACCCATAAAGCCCACACAAAAGTCGCAGACCACCGGAACAGTAAAGAGATAACCAGGGCAAAAGCGATGGCAACCAATTCTAGAAACGTTGATAGAGAAAGGGTTGGTGAGAAGTGACAATAAAATTCAAAAAAGAAGGCGATAAATGCCTCAGCTCACATCCCACACAAAGGTAGTAGCTCCCTCGTGTGAATTGCCCCAGGTATGTAAGGGCATGATATCGGCGTAATACTTGGCCAGCTCAAAAAATCTAATAAAATCCGCTAACTTATGAGGCTCAGCACGACAATTTAGGGGGTTCAAAAAATGATGACACCACCAGCCACTAGGGGAAGAAAGACTCGCCTTACAATCAGCCCAAAAGTGGCCGTACATGCCAGAGGATGATCGCATGATATCCATCACCTCACATAACTGCCAATTATTGAAAACCATGCTCCCGCCAAAAATACTAACCAAAGTTAGTAGGAGCTCGACTAAAATTAGAAAAAACCATCTAGGGCTCACCATTTAAATTGTTTAGATCTTCCCTAAAACAAGCCAGAGCCGAGGGGGGAAAAATTACTTTTTGCCAACACCGTAGCCCTTCAATCTCCAGACCCGCCACCGCCAAGTTGTCAGCAGTCGCATTCCCCTCCCTATAGAAATGTTGGATAGTAAAGTCCTAGAGACCAATTAGGAGGGAGCAAATGTCCTCCATAATACCTTTTAAAGACCAACCCACAATCATCTTGCCTTTAGTGGCTTCCACTATTAGCATCGAGTCGCCTTCAATTTCCATGGTCTTGACGCCGAGTGACAATGCAATTCTAAGACCCCATAAAAGGGCCATAC
This sequence comes from Sequoia sempervirens, assembly GCA_007258455.2. NCBI lineage: Eukaryota > Viridiplantae > Streptophyta > Pinopsida > Cupressales > Cupressaceae > Sequoia > Sequoia sempervirens. The sequence goes on along the minus strand of VDFB02047230.1, from coordinate 4,558,976 downwards.
CTTCAGCCTGATTGCTAGTGTGATCTTTCAATTTCCCAGCATAGGTAGCCAGCAGACCACCGACATGATCCCTAATGATACCACCTCCAGCTACCATACCTCCCCTAGCCGCCCCAACAAAATTTAGCTTAACCTAAGGCGGCTTAGGGGTTCTCCATTTAGTATTCTTCCTAAGGATCATTTTGGAATTATCAAATCTTTGGAACTCACTAAGCAATTTCCAAATAGTAGCTATGCTTCTATCCCAAGCAGTCGGAGGATTACTAGGCATCTTCCATTTACAAGTTGAAATGTTATCCAGGAGGAGCTTATTAAGGATTATCAACAAACCATCAACATTGTTCTTCGTCTCTCTGAAAATCATGTTATTTCTTTCTTTCCACAGACACCAGCAAATGTGAGGTGGAATAAGTTGCCAAAGTAGTCGGATTAACGAATGTTTGGAGGGGCATTTCTAATTTAAAATAAATTGGTGAATATCTCTATCAAAGACCCAAGAAATGTTCAACCTTTGTAAAACATTCTGCCAGACTTGGGAAGCAAACTGGCAGTGAATAAAGAGATGAGAAATAGTTTCTTCTTCCCTTCTGCAAAGAGTACACCAATTAGGGAATTGAAAGCCCCTCTTAACAAGGTTATCAATGGTTAAAATTTTACCATGAATGGAAGTCCACCAAAAGAAATTTATTTTAGAAATGAGTTGATGAATCCACACCTTCTTCCAACAATGCTCATCACCATCAAACTTAAGAAGCAGTTGGTAAGAAAACTTAACAGTGAACTCCCCTAAGTGGCTCTTTATCTATAATATCTTGTCCTCCTTGGGAAATAAAGAAAGTATAACCATATTTAGAAGCTCTTGGAGCTCTGCAACCTTAGGAAGAAGGTCTGGCCAATCCAAGAAAATCAAATTCAGAATTTTCCATTTAGCTTTGGGTGAAGTATAATCAACAATGTAAGTACCAATAAGATCTTTAGTGTGCTCCCTCAGTATATTAAAATGACTATCAACAAGGGGTTTTCCCCCAATGTAGCAGTCCTCCCAGAATCTAATTGATCTCCCATTTCCAATTTTCCATCTGACCCCTTCCTTCAAAAGGGATTTTCACTTAAGAATGTTGTTCCAAATTTTAGAGCCAGAAGGGAGACCAACCAAGTCCAAGGCTCTAAAAAAATGTCCCTGATTAAGATATTTAGCCTTCATTATTCTGCACCATTCAGCCTTCTCCTGCACCAAATTCCAGCCAATCTTGGCAATAAGAGCTTTATTCAGATTAGTGATCTTCCTAATCCCCAGGCCCCCATGACACTTGGGATGACAGACAGTGTCCCAATTCACAAGGGCAAGCCTTTTCTTCTCCTCCACTCTCGTCTAGAGAAAGGATCTTTGAATTATTTCTAGCTTTTCTGCCATGGAGTCTAAAATCCTAAAGAGAGAGAGGAAGTAGATTGGAATTCCTTGAAGGAAGTCCTTAAGAAGTTGGAGTTTACAAGCATTACTAAGAAGTTGACCCTTCCAACCAGCAAGCTTCTTTTGCAATCTCTCCAAAATACTATTCCAAAAGTTGTGTGACACCTCCTTAACAGTTAGTGGCAAACCCAAGAAGAGAAGCATTAAGACAACCCAGGATGGATAAGATCTTATCTTGGAGATCAGCCTTAGTGTTGGAGAAATAGACACTACTTTTGTTATAATTTATGCATTGACCAGAGGCACTAGCATAATCCTGAAGGAGGCACTTCCATTCTCTAGCTTCAATCATTGAGGACTTTCCAAAAAGAAACGTATCATCAACAAACTGCTGGAGAATGGAGGAGGGGAGGGTGGAGGCAGCTCTGATTCCCTGAATCTTCCCTGAGTTGAGCAAGGATAGAAAGTTCCTACCCAGAACCTCAACCACCATGATGAATAGGTAGGGAGAAAGGGGGTCCCCTTGTCTAAGTCCTTTTCCCGCCTTAAAGAACCCCCAAGGAATCCCATTGACCAGCACAGAAAATTGGACAGATTCCACACACTCTCTAATGATGCCAATCACTCTATCACTAAAACCAAACTTAGCAAGTACTAAATATAAAAACATCCATCTAACCCTATCATAGGCTTTAGAAATGTCAAGCTTGAAAGCCATACCTTGGTTCTTGCTTTTCTCCATAGAATGAATTATTTCATGGGTCATAATAACAGCATCCAGGATTTGTCTTCCTGGCACAAAACCATTCTGACATCTACTGATGATTTTGTCTAATAAAGGCTTCAACCGGTTGACAAGGACTTTGGAAAAAATCTTGTACACAGAATTGCATAGACGTATAGGTCTAAATTCAGTCATGTGCTTAGGATCTTGCACTTTGGGGACTAGCACAATAAAGGTATTGTTTAATTTCTTTAACAATTTACGAATCCTGAAGAAATCTTTAACAGCCATGGTAACATCGTAGCTGACAATGTCCCAATACTCTTGAAAGAAAGCCGGGGGGAAACCATCATGTCCCAGAGCTTTATAGGCTCCCATAGCAAAAACAGCAGTCTGAACCTCCTCCTCAGTCACTGGGGCACAAATTTGAAAATTGTCATGCTCACTAATACCCTGCGGGAGGTGCCCCAAAAGCCTCTCCTGAAGCTCGGCAGAAGGGGAGTAGCCAACATCTGAGTAAATCTATCTAAAATACCGTTCAACAACCTCCCCAATTTTTTCAGCCTCCTTGACTTCCTGATTATCATCATTCAGCAAACACTTAATGGTATTCCTCTTCTTATGTCTGTTGGTTGTCCTCTGAAAAAAGGAAGAGTTCATGTCGCCCTCCTTTAGCCATTGGACCCTAGATCTTTGCTTCCAGTATATTTATTCATTATTTAACATATCCTTCCACTTTTTCCTCCAATTTTCCTCCTCGACATGTAAAGGTTGTAGAGAATGGCTCGAGGCCATAATCCTTTGAATCTCCTCTAGCTTATCCTTGACCATCTTTTTAGTCTTGAAGAGGACACCAAAAGTCGCCTTGGACCAACCTTTAACTTTTTTTCTAATAAGGTCCAGTTTTTGGGATATTCTATACATTGTTGATCCTTGAACAGGGTGCTAAACCAAGTCTCAATGTGTTTTTTGAAATCTTGGCGGGACATCCACATAATCTCAAATCTGAAAGGGTGTGGCCCCAAAAACGGCTTGTTCAACCACTGAAGGAGGATTGGGCTATGATCAGAGACAGTCCTAGGGAGGGAGACAAGAGAGGCATTGCATCCAAGGTCCCAACTGGCCAAGACAAGGACCCTATCCAACCGAACCTGAATAAGGTGATTTCCTTTTCTATTATTCGACCACGTGAAAGGATTGCCCTTTAATTCCAAGTCAAACAACCCAAAATTGTTAATGAATTCAGCCAAGTCATTCATACTATCACTATAGTCCATTAAGCCACCCAGCTTCTCCAAAGGAAAAAGGGGGGAGTTAAAGTCCCCAGCCACCATAAACAACTCATTTTTGTTGATCAGCATTAAAGAAGACACTTCCTCCCACATATTTTTTCTTCCACCTCTAGAATTAGGCGCATAGATATTAAACAAGTGCCAAGTGAGATCATCAACTTTAAGGGTCACAGCAAGGTAGTTCTGAGAAAAAGAAAAAGCCTCGCCCAAAATTTTATAAGGATTCCATAAGGTGGCAATACCTCCCGAAGCACCATCCGCCTCACTATAATAGAAGGCAGATCCCAGCCAAATTTTATTAACAGCAGAGGAAAATGTCTAGTGAGTCATTTTGACTTCCTGGAGCAAAAGAATATCAATCTTCATATCAATAATATATTGCCTTAAGGCACATTGCTTTAGAGGACTGTTTAGTCTTTCAGCATTCCATAGAGGAACCATTTTAACCTCCATTTTTCCCTCTTTGAGTGATGCACTTGTTGTGTTGGTTCAAAGAAAGAAGCTATCTTGATCAAATTCAAAATTCTAATTTTTCTTATGCCCCACCTATTGCTTGATGAGAATAATTGGGTTGGTATCTTTGCCCCTCGGAGATTGGTGGAAATATTAATTTTTACGATCAAGATCAGATAAAATAATGAAGTTGGTTCTACTAATTAAGGGATGAAAGATAATAATTCTTTAGAAAGATTAGATATTACAACCACAGACATTTTGATGGTATATGAATGATCATAGACCATGGGTAGCTTCAAATCAACTATGCATCTTTTTATAGGGATCCAAACATGACCGAAACAAAACCTCAAAATGAGCTCCATTACCAACAAGATCATGTTATGTTGCAATAGAGAGAGAGGGAGGGATACAAATAGAAAGAGGGAGAGATAGAGGGGGGAAGAGTGTGAGAGAAGGGGGGTAAGGAGATAGAGGAAAAAATAGAGTGAGACTTAAAGAACAAAGAGAGAGGACTTGAGAAAGATAGGGATATACAAAGAGGGGAGAGGTAGAGAGAGAGATAATTTGTCAAATATTATAGTCCCAACTACCATAGTAGACATGCATACAAAAAGTGGAAGCATTAACAAGGCACATGAACTATTTAACATAATACATGAAGTTTTGAAGATGTCATCTCATGGATTGCAATGATTGCAGGATGTGTACAACCTTCCCACATCTACATAGATTTTTAAGAGCAGACAATAAGTCACAATTTTTTTAGGATCCTTGAAGTAAAAAATTAGCATCATTGTAAATACTCTAAAACCTATATCCATATGTGATCTATAAGGGCCAAGAAAAAACATCCAAACAACCATCACATGTTTAATTGACATCTTAATCATAAAGTTTAGGGTGTTCTTGAAATATATAAACACTCATCCACTAAACCTGAATGGCTACATACACAAAGAACACAAGAAAAGCTTATATTGTTATGATATGTTTGAGAGCGCTTCATTATTTCAAATATTATGAGAACATCCTTGCAAAATCCATTTTGTGCATATCCTGCAAACAACACCACATTTCTTTGATGCACTTTTTTAAACAATTCACAAGCCTCATCTATGCTTTACATTTTCCATAAATGTCTATTTTAAGCATTTCCAACTATATTATTTGACAAAATTCCCCCTTCCATCAAATCTATACCGTGTTCCAAAACTCCCATTTTGGGACAAGCGGGGAGAATGTTGGCTTTACAACTACCAATTTGATTTTCTTGAAAGTTTCTTAATCTTTGTCAACAAATCCATTTTGTTCGTGTCCTGCAATCATAGCATTCAATGTGACCAAATTTCTTTTGAGGCACATTGTCAAACAGTTCGCGTGCCTTGTCTATGCTTGCACATTTTGCACACATGTTTACTGCTTTGGTTGTAACTACATCTGACCAAATTCCTCTATCCTTTAGATGATTTGATGGATGTCCATACCCTGTTCTAAAGCTCCCATTCAACTCAAGCTGCAAGGATGTTGGCAAAGGTTGTAGAGTGTGGCTTTAAGCCCATTAGCCGCATATGCCTGAAAGTTTCTAAAGCCTTTTCAACAAATCCATTTTGTAAATATCCTACAATTAGGGCATCCCACAAGAACTCATTTCTTTAAGGAATTAACTCAAACAGTTCACGTGCCTTGTCTGTCCATCAACATTTTGTATACACGTCTACTAGGGAAGTTGCAAATACATCATCTTACGAAACCCCACTCTTTTATCCTGTGAATGGTGTGCATAGCCTATTCCAAAGCTCCCATTTCAGCACAAACAGGGAGGATGCTAGAAATGGTTGAGGGCTTTGGATTTACACCTACCAATTGCATTTGTTTGAAAGATTCTAAAACCTTTTCAACATACCCATTTTGTGCATTTTCTATATTTTTGCATATAGTGAAATAGTGCAACAAGCTCTGGAAACCCATGTCTTCTTATCCTACAGTAGCTAACTTCTACAACACAAGAATTTAAGTTGTGTGTGGGTGGGAAAGCAACACCATTAAGTGGCCAAAAAATTTTGGAAAACTAATAAGATTGATAGTGCACTTGTTTTCAATCGTTGGCCAGGTGTTGTGGAAAGAGGTCAACCATTGATTTGAAATTTTAGGTTGATCTCTCTCAAATTAGATACACCTTCGATGTAAAATATATAGGAATATGTGTGGAAACAAGTGTAATAGAAAGCTAATTATAGTAAATATATGATAATGAGAATGTATGGATAAAGTGGAGTTAAAAGGATAGAAATGAGTGAGTGGAGGATTAGATGGTGGAAGAAGGGATTGAAAAATGTGCCCACCTTACATGGGAGTGCTTTTGTCAATATGTATGTTTATTAAAATTGTTCTAAAATTAAATTGGAATTAGCATGGGTATTCAAATTTCATTATTAAAATAGATAAAAATAATTATAAAAAAATATTTTTTTTTAATAAATGTATAAAAAATAAAAATATATGGATACTTGATTACTGCTTTTTAAACAAGGTTGTGTAGAAGGATTTTTTAAAATGTTATTTAGTGATTTTTTTCATTATTAGGTGAAAAAGTCCCTAGGTTGAATGCCTATAGGATAGGTTCATGTTGGGACCTATTTTTGGAGATTTGGATAAGCTTTGTCCCTCCTAAAGTTCATATGAAGAAATTTTACAATATTTAACTTGGCTATGAAGCAACTTGACTTTAAGTCATCAAATCTCTTTTACCTAGGTTCATACATCCATCTTGGTATATTTTATCGCCAATGCTATCTAAATGACCTAAGAATGTTGCAATTGTGTAATAAAGATGTAATAATTTTTTTTTAAAGTTTAATTATTAAGTTAATTAGTTGCATATATTCATTAAGCTATGCGACGTTACACTACTTTGAGTTTCCATAAGTGACTTAAGTATTTTGCATTGCACATATTAATTTATAACATAAAGATAAACATTGCATAACATTGAAATTTCCATTCAAGATAACATAAAGTACAAAATTGTTTTCCATACATTGCATTTGATAGAATATTACAATACTCATCCATCATGGTGAGGTAGTTCAATAATAATTACAATTACAATTACAAGTGTTCACCTCACAACATTTGAGGGATGTTTTCAAATACAAATTTTACAATATACAATATTGAAATACACATAAGTTTCCAAGTGTGAGCTCTTCATCCATGAAGCTCTCGATTCCAAGATCAAACTGGGGACCCAACAGAGTAAGGTGCACGTTCCACCCAACCATGTGGTACCCGTAGGTCCACCCCCGTGCTAGGAGATAGTAATAAGGTTACTGGAGCCTGAAAATCACTAACCTAGACACTAATTACCACAACAAACTGGCTAGTTTACATTGCTTCAGTTTTTAGACAATTGATTGAACTATATACGAGTTAACTGTTATTTTAGGTGGAGTGTCATCACAATATTGCAAAGGTTACCCTGGTGTTTCTTCTTAGGTTCTAGCCCCCAACTTGTGTTACCCTAGTAACCTCTTACGAAACCCGATCCCTATTGCATACTATTACGGAATCGAATGTCTCTTGAAGAAACAAGACACGATTTTCCATTCCAGGCCTTCTCATCTTATACTCATGGTAGGAAGTAGCTCAAAGAGTCAATAAGAGAGACATAAGCATCTTGTTAAAAGTTTTAAATCTAACTACTATGTTCTTTAATTTTCACTGACTTACTAACTCTTTGTAAGTTACCCTGACACCACTTTGTGTGTCGGCCCTTACAAAAAGCCACTCCCCTAAACATAACATAGATTTCTAAGTTTTCCTGACTAGGGTTTACAAAGTGCATAAAGTACATCTCATAATAACAAATGTCCCACAAAGATATCAAAACAACATATTTAACACATGCACAACCCAAGTAAACTCAAGAAATTCGTTTGAACAATTATACACCCTTTCTACACATTTCTTTCTGGAAGACTTATATAACTATAACTTTCCCAATTTTCCCAAAAGAACACAATAAAAGCAAATCAAGAAAAAAATAAAAGTCTATAGTTTGGATATACTAAATCCATTCAAACAAT
>VDFB02047230.1:4526433-4550905 GCA_007258455.2 Sequoia sempervirens | reverse complement strand
TTTGTATGTTGATGATCTAATTCTTACTGGAGAAGAACACCTCATTATCAAATGCAAGGAGTTGGCATCTGAATTTCAAATGAAGGATCTTGGGCTCATGCATTACTTCCTTGGCTTAGAAGTCTGGAAAAACCCAGATGAGATGATTCTAAGTCAAGGGAAGTATACCATTGATATTTTGAAGAGGTTTGGTATGATGGATTGCAAATCCATGTCTATGCCTATGGATTCCAACTTACATAAGTTGAACGAGGTTGTAGCTAGTTCAGATCTGGTGGATCCCACGATGTACAGACAGTTGATTGGATCATTGATGTATCTAGTCAACACTAGACCACATATTTGTTATGCAGTGAGTGCACTCAATCAATTCATGTGTGAACCTAGGCAGATACATCTTGTTGCAGCAAAACATATTTTGAGATACTTTCGTGGCACAGTTGGATATGGGCTAAGATATTCTTCAGGTGTGGATTTGAAGTTGCATGGTTATACTGATTATGATTAGGTAGGGTGTGTCACTGATCAGAAGAGCACCTCTGGATGTTGCTTCAATTTGGGGTCTGCGATGATATCCTGGTGCAGTAGGAAGCAGTCATTTGTAGCATTGAGTATAGCAGAGGTAGAGTATATTGTAGCTTGTGTGGCAGCTTGGGAAGCAGTGTGGCTTCGGAAGCTCCTTGTAGGATTGTTTGGGAAAACAATGGAGCCTACTATCATTCATTGTGATAACTAGAGTTGTGTGAAGCTTTCTGTCAATCCTGTGTTCCATGACAGAACTAAGCATGTGGAGATCAAATACCATTATATCAGAGATATGGTATTGAGGAAATCAATTCAGTTGAGGTATATCAGCACTAATGAGCAGACGACAGACATTCTCACTAAGCCTCTCTCCATTATAAAGTTTGTGCACTTTCGAGACAAGCTTGGTATGGTGGAGAATCAAGCCCTAGATGAGGAGTCTCAGTATCAGTGATCCTCTTTAATGAATTTCTCTTTGAGATAGATTTGAGGTGCAAGCCCTTGTTAATGCATTTCTCTTTAAGATTTGAGGTGAAATCCCTTGTTTCCACCCTCTGGGAGGGCCATGGTGGATGTCATGTGTGTGACTCCATGACAACATCACATGAGAGAGTCTATGATGATTTTTCTTGTACTTGTGTTGTTCACCCTATGGGAGAGCCATGATGAAAGTCACGATGAGGTGACAACATCACGTTAAGTGATGAACACTTGTACATACCATACATGGGTGTATCCATGATGGTTGATATCACAATGAGGTGATATCTGATATCACGATGAGGTGATATCTGATATCACGATGAGGTGATATCTGATATCACGATGAGGTGATATATTTCCTTTCCACACATGGGTGTAGCCATTGTGGTAGACATCATGATGAGGTGATATGTCTTGTGTAGTTGGAAGTATCCTCCCTAGGCGAGAGGGAGTGTTGATGTTCATATGCAACGGCGGTCGCATCTTCCAACCCAGATCGAATATAGAAAAAAATTAAATTATAGCCTATCAGCTATTTAATTGGTGAGAACGATTTTATGTGTGGGCACGTCATTTGGTAAATAATGATTAATATTTATTTAATATGAAATGACACGATTTTCTTGGAGGTGCGATTTTCTATGAAGGCCAACTTCTTGTTTGTAAAAGGCATGCCTCTTGGATGAGGCTGACATGTTGATCTTAGAGAGTCACGTCTCTCCCTTCGCATTGTATTTATACTCCTTGATTGCAACTCATTTGATCATCCATTCCATTATCATTCATCTCAAGTGAAAATTCATCTACAAGGCAAATCGAGTTCATAGACAAGAGCAGTTCGATATTGTTGAAGTTTGAGATACATCTTCATCCATTTACATCTGATTAGATCTATGATAGCATCATTTTTGGTGCATTATCTTGGCCTCATTATCAGCCTCTATTGTAATGGTATTTCTCATTATGGTTCAATATAGAAGTGATATATTGTTGTTGGGTTTTTCTCCCTGAAGTGGAGGGTTTTCCCAAGGTATCTGTTGTGTTCTTGTGTTGAATTTTTGAATTAATTTTTTGTGCTCTAATCTAATCATAAAACTAACAGGCCTTAGGGACAATGATATGTCAGTGATGAATACCGCATGTTACTCTATAGGCTTGGATAGATTTCACCAAGAGCATGTGAGCCTTGGGGCTAGTAGCATGCACTTGATGGATGTCCAGTGTACACTAGAGGGTTGGATGGTTTTTTGCCAGTAGCAAGCAGGCCTTAGGGCCAACAACATATAGGCAATATACTAGCTTATTATCTTAGCCATTCGATGGACTACATGGAAGATAATTTCTAATGAAGCATAAGTAGGTAAACGACTGGACATACCTTGTAGAATCATTATGATATAACCAAATATGGAGTTGGTTTCTTAGATACCAATGGTAGGAACACCTAGGGTACCTATTCATTAGGAAGTTGACCCTATGCACTATAGGTTGGTATAGATGTCTACTCTCTCACCACGGTCCACAAAATTCACTTGGAGGGGTGGATAGAGATTATATCCACTTTGGAGGGATCATATTGCACCCCCAAGGTGAACTATGATAGGTTAAAGACATGGAATTGACATGACCTCACAAAACACTTAAGGTATGCTTTAGGTAATGTTAGTTGTGATTCCTTCATTGGCCTTTTTGTTCTAAAATATTGGTATTTTTTGAACAACTTATCGTAGGTATGAATGGTAAATTATTTGTTGCTAGAAATTTAGTTGCATCGTTGTCTCTAGTTGTTGATTACTCATTGTTATCTTGATTGTAATGTTGTCAAAAAAATGTGCATAATTTGTGGATCTCGTTGGGGTTTCAAAACTTCTATCTTAAATTTTTTATTTTATTTTGTTCTCTCTCTTAGATAAAATATTGAGATCTATTAAAGAGTTCCTAGCCAAAAAATCACAAACTAAAAACAAACTGTAGATAGAAGGAACTCTATACTCTTTTCATGTGAGCAGAGAGTTATACCAACACTAGTTTACATATACTAACCTTCTTATTATGAATCTATGCCCATGTGAAATCCATAATATATTCCTTATCCTCTAACTTTGATAGAGACTTAGATAGGGATTGGTTAATCTATGCTAAAATTAAATCCACAAACCTAGCTCCATATCCCCATTCTTCTTCCTATGAAAGAATAGAATTTCATACTTATTTTCATCTTCAAAAGGGCTCTAGATTAGAATCTTTTGAGAAATAGGAGACATATCCCAAGAAATTTGATAGAAAGTTTTTAGTGTATGTATTGACTGATACCCCCAAAATCCATCCCTTTTGACAACCTTGGCATCCTTCTGTACACTTTGGGTAAAAGGTGCCTCAGAAGCATTATTATCCCTCTTCACAATATTTGCATAATAGAATTATGGAGGAAAAGCAGAGGTATCATGCTCTGCTTGTTTACTAGGATTCTAACATTCCTAACATCAAACTCTCTTGTTTAAGAGATAATGTTTTAAGGAAGTATCTTCATCTTATGAAGCATCTAGAGGATGTTGCGCAAACATTAAATAGGATCAAAGGTATCTTAGAAGTATTCTTGTCCTCCTTAAAGAAATTTGCATAGCACCTTTGCAATGGTGAAGACGAGTTATCTTGATTTTGTTTAGTGGGATTTGAAGATTCCTCACCCCAAACAAGTTCTTGTTTAAGAGATCATGTTTTATGGAATATCATCATCTTAAGAAGAATCTAGAGGAAGGTGCATACCTAAATAGGATAACTAAGGTCCATTTCACCATGTATAACTTTTTTCATGTATAGCAGTTTGATAATCAAGAAGTTAACAATAATGTGTTTAATTAGAAAGAATTTTTGACAAGAGAATGGGATATTCTAATAGCGTAAAACATACTTCTATATCTTTCCCCCTAGCTGCAAACATACCCCCTCAAGTAAACCTTAAAAAGAGGGATGGACAATGAATTAACCCAAATAAGTAAATCCAAGGAATTCTTTGTCATGGGATTGCAAGCAAGAAACCATGGGTTCACCAATCAATATTCTTTGTTTATTTTCTCCCTATATGTCTTTATCTATTATTTCTTAGTCACTCATCTCTCTCTCTCTCTCTCTCTCTCTCTCTCTCTCTCTCTCTCTCTCTCTCTCTCTATTTGACCTTGTCACAGGACCATAGATACCAAACCGTTGGAACCTAGGCATCAAAATTTGGACCCTAGACACTAAACCCTCATTCTCATAGACTATAACTTGCACCCTTGAACCTCAACCATTTCACTTCAACCTGAAAACCACTAAATTGTTGGCTCTTGGACATTAGATCCTTATCCTTGGTATTAGGACTATACAATATAGACATGGACCACATATGTCAAATCCTTCAATTTAAATCATATGCTTTGTATATGTGACCTTAAAAAATGGAGCATACACCTTGAAAATAAGATCCTAGACCCCAAAAACTTTAACCTTAGACCATGGATTCATAGAGTGTGGACCCTAGTTCAAGAAGCCATTAACCTGTACAATGATTCCCTAGACCTATACTTTCAACTTCTAGACTTGAGACATTGCAACCTAGACTAGTGATTATTTGCCATGGACAACATTGACATAAGAGGCTAGACCTTATGAACCCTAGACCATAGAACTATAACCCTATCATGTCTATCTTTCTTTCGTTGTTTTTTATTCTAGTGTACTTTGTCACTATTAATCTCTCTTTATATCATGGTCTTGATCTTTCACTTCTCCCTCTTCCTCTCCCTTCATTCCTTTTATTTCTAATGTTTATTTTCTTATCTCCTTGTTTATTTATTACTACATTTATTTATGTTTTTCTTTCAGTCCATATATTTTACATTTATTTATGTTTTTCTTTCATTTTTCCTTTCTTTACTTTCCTTTTGTCTCCATTTTCCTTTTTTTTCTTTCTCTCATTCTATGGGATCATTGCTTCTATTAACTTTACCTCTCTCTATCTACATATTTATCTCTTTCACAACTATAAGGGAGGTTTTGATTTGGAATCTATGATTTTCTATAAGAGAGAAACGAAAGCTTCAAGAGAGGAGATTAGAGAGTTTGGACTTGGAGATGCATTCACATGATAAGTATAGTAGCTATGGGAAGAAGGAAAATTTGGTTGACAACAAGAACTATGTGCTGAGAGTAGAGGGAGATATTATGTAGGGGGTAATGCTTTATGAACTATTAAGGGATGAGGGAAGATTTGATAACTTCTATTATGCTAACATTGCTATTGAATGCAAATCCCCAAACATGTACTTTATGATACTAATGAGGAATGATGTTTTTATTTGTCATTTAATGTATGTCATGTTCCAATTATTGTGTGGCTCAAAATTCCATCCTTGTTTTTAGATGCTTGTCTACATCTTTATGTTGATAGGTAGTTTGTTATGTTTTGTATTTTGTGGAAGGTTATATGTATATATTTTGTATGTTATTCTTTTTTTTGTAGCTATAGAAGGAGGTAATCATAGTGAGTAGAAGCAACCTATACCAAAGCAATATTTTCCTTCCAATTGAGGTTGTGACCTTTTCTTATATTGGCACAACCTCCCTCTAACTAAACATGCATGTAGGTGACCAATATTAGGCCTTGAAAAGCATCGTGGTACCACCAATTTCTTGCATAAAAGTTATGGTATTTCTTTTGTAGATTCATATTGTAGTGTGGAGAATTTTTATGGAGTAGAAATTATCCTAAATTATTCAAATTCATCATCAATATTGTCTATTTGTGTTTCCTTTACATTCTTGTTTTCGTTGGCTTATGTATGGTTGAACTTTACTCAAATATGTCATCTCTACTTATTACTAAGTAATGTGATATAGGGTCATATAATCTATGTGCCTTTGAATCCAAGTTATATTTGATCAGTGTGTGCTTCTTCTTTTCTTTCTTTTTTCAATTTTGATCTAGCGTGCATGCATATTCTAGGCAACAAAAATATTTCAAAGGATTCATAAAGAGTCTTCTATTGTAATGCATCGATAACTAAGAAATTTTGGACCTATGTGGTTGTAATAATTTCTTCTAACTAAAAAAAATTAGATAACTCAATATGAATACTCTTAATCATAGTATATTTTGAATGCATTGGAGGTGTACTCACCCCTTAGTCGTATCTTAACTTTTTGGAAGAGCTTGTCAATTGTTTATCACTTAAGACTTTGGATATCTTCAACATTTCTAATGCATCTCATTTATTAGTTAAATTTCATTATGGAGAAATCATCAATAAAGGTAATTAAATATCTTGCACCTCTAGGCATGTGCATAGAGATGGGGGCCTGAAAACAATAAAATTTTGTAATAAGTCATAACACAATTGTGCTTCTAAGTGTGTGATTTATCTATAAAGTGAGTACAATATAACCCAATTGCAATATGGTTTGATCACTACTTTAGTAGTGTGATTTCATAATAATATGTGCAAGTCATATTTAAACTAATGAAATTATTAACCTATGGCTTGGAATAGTCCTAGATTTTCAATATTGAGAGTTAGCCCTGTATATTGGGCTCCCAAATCAATGTTTTACACAAAACATCACATGTTTGACCTTCCTCATTAACCTAACATGTTTTAATAGAAGATTCCATGAAACCACCACTGTAATGTCAAACAACTTAGCTTTCTAACCATATAATTATATCTAGTTTGAATACATTAATGTAATAATTTTTACTTATTCCAAGTAATGTGTTCATATGTCTCAAATACACATAGTGTTTGTTGGTACATTTGAGAAAATTAAAAAAATATTATATTGGATTGTTTTATAGTTTATTTTATACAAATAGAAAAAATTACATTTTAAATTTTTTAGAAGTTGGTGTTGTGAATGCATAGTGATTAATTGTTTAGGATGTTTTCACTATAAAAATTCCCAAGAAAGTTTTTGGTAAAAATTAATTAACTTGTACTATATGATCTTATTTATCTTTCCACTAATGGTTGATGAAAAAAAACAAGGGAGGTGCACACATGATGCTATATTATATTTTACTGATAAAAAGAAAATGACCTTTGTGTAGACTTGGCCTTTGACCCTTTAACTTTACACAATTCTTTTAAATATTAGTTTAGAAACTAGATTTTGAATACTATAATTCTTGGTCTAATCACATTGTACATTGTCACATTTTCAACGCATGTATGTTATTCAACTACTTGTGAAACTTCAAAGTTTCACTCATTTGAAGAAAAAATAGGACACTTAAGACTCCCTTTTGATCCCATAGTCCCTTACACTTACCCTATATGTGATATTCATTATGTTTGTCCAAAAATACTTAATTTTTTTAGCTCCATTTGCTCCTTAGCTCTTGATACCCCTTATTTGAATATGAAAATCAATTGTTCTTTCACAAATTACAAATTTTATAAATTCCTAATTAGAGTGGTAAACATACATTGAAATCCTCTAGATTTCCAAACGTAGATTGAATATTTTGTCATATGTTTGTGAGAAAAATTGTACTAGAACTGTTGCACATAACACGTACATATTTCCCTCCCTAAGACCATAAGCAATAGTTTTTTCTTTTACATCTTTTAGATAACATCAACAATACGCCTACATCAAGAATTTTACTAATTGATAAAAGGTTAGCTAAAGTAGGGACATGCCATACATCTTGAACTTCCTTACACCGTTGAGTATTTGAAAAGTGATATCACATCCATTATCTTGCACTTTCCTACTTTTCCATATTATTGGGGCCAACATTACTACTTGTTGCTTGTTTATCTTGTTATAAACTCTCTTTGATAAATTTATGCATTTTCCCCTTTCTTCTCCTTAATTGATTGCATTTCAGGGCATACAAACACTTGAAAGGTGTACATACTCTTTATCTTATCTTGATTTTATTTCCAACTTTTGGTTCTTGAGCCAATTTACATAGTCCTTGAACTAGTTGTTTGTTTTCCTTGCACCTAGTCTATTTTGGTCCCTATGTCGAGGTTGTCAATTTAACATTTTTTTTGGCTTGTCTCTTTTTTTTTTCCTGCCATGCTCATTGTTTAGAAATCAAACTCGTGTGACCAATTTTCTTATTCTATGTTACTATTTCAAAGCATGCCAAACTCTCCTTCACCCAATGTAGTTTGCATTGAATGTAGATGATAGTTAATATACCAAAAAATGGAGCACAAAACAAAAATGAGGGCTAGACCTTCAAACACATATTTTTTTCTGTATGCATAACAATTTCCATTAACCAAGTAATTTTAATACTTGAAATTTTATTTTATGTATTTACTTTAGTATGTTATACCACTTGATGTTACAAATCTGTTGAACCGAAGGCATACCATGGTTGTAGCTTGTTTAGGTTCGATTTTAATCATTTTCTAAACCTTTCTATTAGTAGTCGAGATGCCAAGTGACGGTAATTTTGTTCATAATTATGCTACCACTAAGAAACTAATGCAATTATGGTGGTTATCCAAACTCCATTATGGTTGTGGTAGCCTATTTGAGATTTGAACCTTACTAGAATGTTTGTAAACACAACTCCATTGGGTTTTTTCTTTTCTAAATAGCTTATATCCATGCCACCACCAAATTTTGGTGAATTTGAGTCCTAATTAGTCACCTCTTTCTATCTTTTGAATCCATATCTTATCATCTCTTAATTTTTTCATTCCTACGACCTTTTCGCAACTTGTCTGCTTTAATCAGTCTTGAGATTCTCTAGAAGCTTGAAGAAGTATTCTTGGAGGATATTTCTTAGAGTCGTGAAGTCATGCAGTTCAATACCTACAAGCATTTCTAAACCTCTTACCATTTTTGAATCCATATCTTATCATCTCTTATTTTTTGCATTCCTACAACCTTTTTTAGCTTGTCCGCTATAATCAGCTTTGAGATTCTCTAGAAGCTTGAAGTAGTATTCTTGGAGGCTATTTCTTAAAGTCATTAAGGCATCCGGTCAATACCCATAAGCATTTCAATATACATTAATGTAGCTAGTTGTATATTGTGTTATGATTTCTTTTATTGCCTTTATGATTCTTGTGACCTCCCACAATACCTACAACCTCTTCCTTTTGCTACCATGAAAATAATTTCCTAGTGCTAAACATGATGCCCCTTGGCATCTAAACTATTTCCATTACCTTATATCTATTCTACACAGTTCACACACTATACAAACTTAGTGTGTTTCTATTGTTCTTGTATTTTTTCTTATTTACATAGCACAAAGCACCCTAGGTATAATCTACACGCAATCCAACTAAACAATGGCATACTTGATTTAGATTTTGTGACCACTATGAGGATCTAGCAAATGTTGTGCAACTTGTTCCCAAATGCAACAATTGTACAATGAAAAGACACAATTGTGTTGTTCTTGTCATACAACATATAATCTACACATTTTGTCTTCCACTATAGATAGAAATGGGGTTGAAATGAACCAAATAGGGGAAAACTTGATTCATATTCTATAACCATTATGAGTATGTACATAGTATCATGTAACACGTCCAAAAATGCAAAAATTATACAATCAAAGGATCCAATTATAATGTTCTTATCATCATTGTAATTATTGCAGGACTAGGACTAGGATGTTCTATGTTGCTTTGTCTCCTAAACACTCTCAATTTGTTGTATTTGGATGTTACTACAAATCTAACATAGAGTATTGAAATCCTATCTATGTATTCCCAACAAACACGTTTGCCACCAATCTTCAAATTGAGGATGTTCCCTTAACTCTCTCTACTTTCTCTTGATTATTTCAACATTTCTTTTATTTAAAACTCAACTCCTTGTATTTTGTTTATGGAAAGAATATAGTATATCTTACAAAAGTTATAAAATAGTAGTAAAACCTTCATTTAAGATTGCCGTAGAAAGGTTATATTTCAATTATGCATTTCTCTCATTGCTATCTTAAAAATATGCTCTTCACCTTGAGCTTCGTTAAGGGCATGCACACTAATGTTAGAAAGGTAGAAATAAATATTGTTTAGTGTTGCACTAGATGGAAAAAAAACATTTCTTCTCCTGCATACTAAGACTACGAGGCAATCTCATATACTTTAAGCCATGTATAGACCCAAAAAAAAATTGACTTTAAGAAAGTGATTTTAATATCTACCAACTCTAGTGTTGACCTTGGATGTTTTAAAATTACCCTAGGTGGGCCTATGTCCAAAGAAATCAATTGGGATGCATATATAGACAATTTTCCCTCTCATTTGAACATTAAGGATGATGAACCTATGATCTTTTATGAATTATGAGCAATTATTATGTGAAAATTTTGAAGATACATGCAACTTATTCTCTACATGCTTGCTACAACAATCTATTATGTTATTCATCAACTCTTTGTGGAAACTTATGGTGTGACATCACTTCAACAAGGGTTTCATGCCTAAGGTAACATTATCTTATGTTATTCATTTATTGTAGTTATTATTATTTACTCTTTCTTCTACTTCGTCGAGGGTACACGATTTATATCACCATTATCATTGTTGTTATGGAGGTGGGAACACCAACACAAGGTTTGACTAAGGCAAGCTCCTATACAACACAACATTTTCTATCTTTTCATGTGTAAAGGTCAAATGTGGAACCTCCATTAGCAACATGTTGCAAAAGAGTAGAGAGAAGACTATGATTAAGGGATCTAGCTACTGGTATCCATAAACACCTAGACTAGGGTGCCCAACACTCGTGTCCCTACATTTGAGGCTCATCTTTTAACCACAGGTGCCCCTCTATCTACACTTCTTATATTTGTACTCGTTTCTCCAATTTTTGTTTTTGTCTATGCAATCATTTGTTTTTTTCAGATCTAAGGTTTATGTAAATTAGGTTAATCAAATCACACATCAAATCGTAGCAGATTGGATCTCCTTTGAGATAGTTAGCCTCAGAGTACCCCTCTGCTTATGCTTATGCCGGGCCGCTATGTTTTCACACCGTTAGACTATGATACTTTGTTTGGATATTTTGATCGCCGGGTTTTGAGCTTATTGATTTATTTTGTGACATGATGATACATTGTTTGGTGATTACTGATTTTTAGACATGCTTTGAGATAGTGTAGATGTTTATTTTCAGTTGATTATTGTTATGTACATGTTTATGATGGACTAACTGTTAATTTATTTTGTCAGTCTGATGTGACGTGTATTGGTGTGGAGAATGGAATCGCATCACTCGCTTGTGAGTGCCCTGTGAAATACGTGATTTTCTCCTCATGGTGTCTGCTAATGCTTTATTTATATATATTTGTATGCATGTTATTGCTTGGTCGCAGTGAATTGTGAATGATGACAATCGACTCCACCGGGTACCGTGTCCGAGCTGTCAAGACTCAATGGATATGTTGATTGGGAGGATAGTAGCTTGGTTCACTCCTAGTTTAATCTATAACCCGACTTAGTACATCGCCTCATGAATCGTATCACAGGATTGTTTTGTATTCTCGATTGTTCGTGAAAGGTAAAATTTGGTTAATTTTTAATGATAGTTTATTGTGCTTTAAATTATTGTTAATTAAATTAATTTTTTAAATGTTGAAGAAATTAGTTGCTTGATTATTTAATTAATTAATTAGCTTATTTGGTTAAATGGTTTGATCTTAAAAGATTAAACTTATTTAAATAAATAAATAAATTAATTAAATTAAATTATTAAGTGTGTAAATAGTTTTATTTGAAAATTAAATATTATTTGAGGAAATGGCATTTGAATTGTAAATTTAAAATTAAATAAAATAAATGCATGCTATTTGAATTTTAAATTTTTAAATTTAAATAAAATTATTATGTGCATGCAATTTGAAAAGAAAAGTTATCCGAGAAGTGGTTGAGATATTTTTGCATCTTCTCGACATGTGTGTAAGTTTCATTTATTGGGTTTGTTGAGAAATTTCTCGGAGGATATTTGGGATCTGGGAATTACAGTAGGGTTATCAAATTTCTTCACGGGGAAATTAAAAAAAAAAGTTTTTGCTGTGTAAAAATTCATTCTTTCTTAGAAATTGTTATTTCTCTGTATCTGGTTGTATTTTTGTGGAAGATCCCTTGGTGGGAAGATCTTGTGTGTTTGTTGAAGAAGTTTTGGAGGATTGTGTGCTACGGGCAACAAAGGATTTATTTTCTACAGTCAATCTCAAGCTACAGGTATTCTTCTCTATTTTATTTGATTTCTTTTGAAAAAGAATAATTGAGAAAATATTAGTTTAGTATTTCCTGTGTTCTCGAGAATTTTGTAAAGATTTTATTTAAAAGTAGGAAAGATTTATAGAAATTCTTTGCTGTTAAATAATAAAATCTCTGTGAAAATTAATTTCAAACAGTAGAAAACCTACAGGTGAAATTTACAAAACCATAGAGGGTTTCATGATAAAATTTATCTGTTTGATTTGGAGAACAATTTGGAGATTTATTTTATTAAAAACTTATGTTATTATTTTTATATATATATTATTTTGGAAATCAAATTGTTCAGAATGAAAATATTTCTTTCCATTTCCTGTTGAAAAATTTGTAAAAAAAATTGTACAGATACAGTGATTTACTGTTATTGAAAATTATATATATATATATATATATATATTTATATATATATATACACATATATAAATGCATATATACCAATAAAAAATATTGATTCAAACTTTGCTGTACAAAATTCGCATGGAGCGAAATTGTATAAAAAAAAAAGGCCGAACGCGATTTATTTCTATCGCCGGATATTTTTGTTAAAGTTTTTTTTTAAATGTTTTATTTCTTTAAAATAAATTTAAACAACAATATTGGGGAGGGCCAAAACCCTCCCCATCCTCTTTGATGGTGGGCGCAGCCACCAAGGCTGCGCACAGTAGCCCGCGGCTGCTGGGCGTAGCCCTGGTTAGGGCTGCGTCCTCCCAAACTGTGGAGGCTGCAGCTGGGCCGCGAATTGTTAAGGCATTAACATTACCTTTTTAAAATATAAATATTGCGATTTGATTTAAATGAATAATATGAATAAAAAAATTCAGAAATTATTTATTATGTCTTATTTATAATATATATATATAATAATTATATATATATGTGTGTATATGATTATATATATATATTTATATTTTGGTTATTTATATACATTAAGTTATATTAATTTGTTTCTATAGGAAATCAGAAATATAAATATATTGGTTTTATGATTGTGATATTTAAAAGCAATTTATTAGATGTTTGAAATAGATAATGGTGTTCAGATTAACCTGATGATTTAAAAAAAAAATTATATGGATTTTATTTTAGTAAATGATATTAAATTGGGTATATTTTAGATTTGCAAATTCGAAATGAATAGAAGTTAAATTTTACTTTGGAAGATAAATTTTACATTTCTAAATAAAGCCTGGATGGATCTAGTATATCTGAATCATAGACTTTTATTTTTCTTGATTTGCTTTTAATGTGTTCTTTTGGGCAAATTGGGAAAGTTATAGTTATATAAGTCTACCAGAAAGAAATGTGTAGAAAGGTTGTATAATTGTTCAAACGAATTTCTTGAGTTTACTTGGGTTGTGCATGTGTTAAATATGTTGTTTTGATATCTTTGTGGGACATTTGTTATTATGAGATGTACTTTATGCACTTTGTAAACCCTAGTCAGGAAAACTTAAAAATCCATGTTATGTTTAGGGGAGTGGCTTTTTGTAAGGGCTGACACACAAAGTGGTGTCAGGGTAACTTACAAAGAGTTAGTAAGTCAGTGAAAATTAAAGAACATAGTAGTTAGATTTAAAACTTTTAACAAGATGCTTATGCCTCTCTTATGACTCTTGAGCTAGTTCAGTCATGAGTATAAGATGAGAAGGCCTGGAATGGCAAATCGGTGTCTTGTTTCTTCAAGAGACATTCGATTCCGCAATGGATTGCAATAGGGGCCGGGTTTCGTAAGAGGTTACCAGGGTAACCCAAGGTTGGGGGCCGGAACCTAGGAAGAAACACCGGGGTAACCTTTGCAACATTCTGATGACACTCCACCTAAAGTAACAGTTAACTTTGTGTTTGTATTACATTCAATTGTCTAAATCTGGAAGCAATATAACCATTAGTTTATTGTGTACTAGTGTCTAGGGTTAGTAGAATAGGTCTAGGTAATCTTATTACTATCTCCTAGCACGGGGGGTGGACCTACGGGTACCACATGGTTGGGTGGAACGTGCACCTTACTCCGTTGGGTCCCCAATTTTGTGATCATGGCGTCGAGAGCTTCATGGATGGAGAGCTCGCACTTGGAAACTTATTTGTATATCATCATTGTAAATTGTAAATCTTGTATTTGAAAACATCCCTCAAATGTAGTGAGGTGAACACTTGTAATTGTAATTGTAATTGTAATTATTATTGAACTACCTCACCATGATGGATGAGTGTTGTATATTTATCAGATGCAATGTATGGAAAAACATGTTTGTACCTTATATTATCATGAATGAAATTTAATGTTGTGCAATGTTTATCTTTATGTTATTATTTATTATGTGCAATGCGAAATACTTAAGTCACTTATGGAAACTCAAAGTAGTGTAACGTCGCATAGCTTAATGAATGTATGCAACTAATTAACTTAATAATTAAACTTTAAAAAAATTATTACACCGGTATTCATTATTGCAACATTCTTAGGTTATTAAGACATGGCATTACATAGCCAATCATCAAACCCTAGTTGGTTTGTGTTCCAATGTTAAAGCAAAGGGATAGGTAGATCTAGGCTAATTTTCTAGTTAGATCTAAGATCACTTTCCTACTTAATAGTTGTAGAAAAATTCAATGCTAGATTGGTTGCTAAAGGGTTCAATCAAAAAGAGGGTGTTTATTATGATGAAATATTTGCTCCTATCATCAAAATGAATTTAGTTAAATCTACTCTTTCCTTGGTTGCAATTCTTGGGTGTCATATTCATCAAATGGATGTTAAAAATGCTTTCTTCAAATGGAGATTTATATGAAGAAATATATATGGATCAACCACCAGTTTTTGTAGATTAGAAACATCTTAATCTTGCTTGCAAATTAAAAAAAGTCACTTTATGGTCTTAAACAAGGGCCACAAACATGGAATGAGAAGATTGAGAGGTATTTTCAACTTCTTGGATTTAAAAGATGCAAATTAGATCCAAATCTTTATGTGAAGAAAGTTCAAGATGAGATTATTCTTTTTACAGTTTATGTAGATGATTTACTCATTGTTGGACCGAATATTGGGCTCGTCAATAATTTAAAATTAGATCTTAAACATGTATTTCATATGAGTGATTTGGGCGAGCTAAAATAGTTTTGTGGCTTACAAGTTTGTAGACTAGATGATGGATTATTTATCTCACAAAAAAATGTGCTTTGGATCTTTTAAAAAAAATTAACATTCTTGAATGTAAGCCAACCTTTACTCCCTTTCAATCTGGAGTCAAACTTACTAAAGGATGTATTTCTAATAGTGTAGATGCCACTTTATATAGACAACTTGTTGGCATCTTGATTTATCTAACTCATTCTAGACTAAATATTTGTTTTGCAATAAATCTAGTGTCTAGATTTATGTAGGGACCTAAAGAAAGTTTTTAATTGGTTGTTAAGCGAATTTTGCAATACATTCATTAAACAATACACTTTGCCATCCATTGTGGTTATAAGTCTCGAATTCTTTGGTTGGATTTATAGATTTAGATTGGGGTAGTGATATAGATGATAGGAAATATATTGGTGGTTGTGGTTTCCATCTTGGATTAGGCCCTATTAAATAGAGTAGCAAAAAGAAAACTACTCATTGTTTTCATGTGAAGTAGAATATAAGTAGCAAAAGGAGTAGGAAAGGAAGCAGTTTGGATTCAAACTCCTTTATTTGAGCTTGGTTTTCCATAATGTTCTACTACAACTTTGATTGTCTCCGTGTCAAGTAGAATATAAGTAGACAAAGGATTAGGAAAGGAAGCAATTTAGATTCAAACTCTTTCATTTGAATTCAGTTTTCCATGATTTTCTACTACTACTTTGTACCATGACTATCAAAATACTATCCAAGTTGCAAACAATCCAGTTTTCCATGCTAAAACAAAGCATATTGAACTTGATTTTCACTACATACAAGATCTTTTTCAAGCAACTATTGTCAATCTACAATTTTGTCCAAGTGAAGAACAAAGACCTGATGTATTTACTAAGAGTATGACATAAGTCAAATTTTTGAAATTGTGAGAAATGTTTGGTATGTTGGAAGTGAACATTAAGTTGGGATAGTGGTATAATGTTCTCCTCTCCTTTGTATCTTCTTTGTAATGTTCTAGCCAATCTTGGGGATGTTAAGGAAATAATATTGTCTAGAAATTGACAAGATTTTTGCAAAAAGCTAGAATCGTCCATAAGCTAGAAGTTGTCCAAGAAAAGAACATTCTAGTTTTAAAGTTCTCTAGAATACTAAAAGCTTCCAAATTGTAAAGGTCTTGAGGCTATATATATGTGATTATAGATATTTTTTAGCCTGTTACAAACAACATTTTGGAATGAATGTAATACAAGCTAAATAAATATAATTTCTTGCTATTTTAACTTTGTTTTGCCTTGTTTTTTTCTTCTTGTTGTTGCTATTTTGTTTTATTATTGCCTTTTTTTGTCCTGTTTTTTCCATCTAGTACCTTCCATCTGAACTCGTGTCATTAATCCCTTCTATAAATCTCTCTTTATGTACATGAGCAAACACCAAATCCCCAACTTGGCATTTCTATGTTTTACTTTTGAAATCAATATATTTAATGTCCTCTCTCTTGCATTCTTTCACATCCTTGGAAAATTTATGCTTATGTTTAGTACCACCTATTTTCTCAACATTAGGAATTTTCAATTTATGTGCTTCATGTGGATCACTCTCATCTTATTTTGTTGCCTTCAATAGTTGTTTCTTGATGCTCAAACATACTATAGGGTTGTTATCTATTTTGACTTTTTCTTTCAATGAACG
Source organism: Sequoia sempervirens (assembly GCA_007258455.2). NCBI lineage: Eukaryota > Viridiplantae > Streptophyta > Pinopsida > Cupressales > Cupressaceae > Sequoia > Sequoia sempervirens. Next base: position 4,533,859 of record VDFB02047230.1, on the reverse strand, counting down.
TAAAGTAAGTTTATTTCCATCCTTCACAATATTGTACATATTTTTTCTTATATCATACATATCCTCTCTATCAGATTGCTAGGGTCTAATCGATAGAATGTGGAAAGCATCCATGGGCATTACATCACATAATTTCATCTTTATAGTTACCAATTTGAAGATTAACTAAACATTGCTCACTTACCACTAATTATTGTCCTTTCTATATCAATGAGACTTTGTGTGGGCTAGGGTGCTTAAGCATTTTCAAGTTGAGTTTCTTCACGCTTTCTTGATAGACAAAATTATTTATACTTCTATTCACAATAACCTTGGAACACTTTCCACTTGATTTGTTGATGCAAGAATATCTAGCAAGAGATAATGGATTCTATTTTAGGATTGGCAACTTGTGGAGATGTCAAATGGGCATTACAATGGGTGGCGCCTATTTTTTAATTTCTCTTTTATTCAACATTTGTTGGCTAATAGAAGGTAGAGATAAATAAATAGATTTTAGGGGCATTGCAACATGTTTTTATTGATAGAATCTACGTGGGTCATAGTCATGGTTGGCCTATTGTAATAGCCTCATCATCTTTTTAACCTAAGTTTTGTTTTTAGCTGAGGAGGTGGAGCGATAGGTTTATAAAGGGTTTATGAATTGCTTGTAGTGGTGGTAGGGTGGTCTTCCACTATGGTTGGGTGGTCTACCATCTAGTGGGAGTTGCAAGTGAAGTAGATTTTTAGTTTTCTTTCTGAAGTTTTAGGTTTGTTGTTCAGTAATGTAAGGAGATACAGAGTTATGTATGCATTAAGATAGTGTGATTTCAGACATTTCATTGTGCTAGTTATATTAATTTATTGTTGAGTTGTATCCATTGATTTCCACAATAAGCAGTTTAATTAAATATTATCAAAATTTGTGGGTGCGTGAGTTTGTTTTCAAAAATTCTTGATTGGTTGCAGGCCTTGGTTACCCTTCGATGGGTACCTAGGTCTAGATTACATCATCTGCACATATTTCTCAACAAATTTCTTCTTTGTTTGTGTTCTTGTATCTCCTTTTCTAGTTGTAGTACTGGTATCCTCTTGAACTCTAATGATTCTCCCTATTTTGGCTCTTCTATATGTTCAACAATTTTTGCATATAGTTGTGCAACATGATTTCTAGGCATAGCCTTTCTATTGTTTTCTTGTTGTATTTGAGGGCATCAAATTCCCTATGTCCAACTTCTACATTGGCAGAATGAGCTAGTAAAACCTTTTCCTCTACCTCTTCCATAATAACCTCTTCCTTTTGAGAAGTCTCCTCTTCCTCTTGTACCTTGATTGAAATCATTATTTTGTGAAGTATCAATATCTTCCTCGCATGCTTCTATTCCTCAGCTACTATAATTTGCTTGTTCTTTCCCAATATTGGACCTTCCTCTTCCCTTATTTTGTTGGCTTCCAAAAAAAAATTTCTTCCTCCTTTAAAGAAAATCAATATGCATACTCTGTTGTATTTAAAATACAATCCATTTACATACCTTTCTATCTTTTTTGGGTTGTCTTCTATGTGACTAGCCCTTATGGTGAGTTTGTAAAACTCCTCGGTATACTCCAAATTTAGTTCTTTCTTAATTTTTATAATTTTTTGAATAAACTCAACTGATAATCTAATGGTAAGAATATCGCCTTTAGTTTGGACATCATTTTATCCCATCTTTTAATTTTCTCCTTCCCCTTTGTCTTTCATTTTGTACATAGTTCCACCATAAAGCTGCATGGCCTTAAATTCTCATGCAAGCAAACTTTACTTTCTTGGACTCCTTTTTTGATTCATATTCAAAATACTTTTCCATGTCTATAATCCAATCTATGATTTCTTCACTATTCAAGCTTCCATTATAATAAGTTGTATCTAGTTTGGGTGTACCCCCAATCTTTGTCATGGCTATGAGAAATCCAGTTTGAGTAGCATCAATAACTTCTTCACGCTCTTGAGCTTCTTGAGTCACATCTCCTTTTTTATCACTCATATCTTCAAGGTGAACTCCCTTTCTTTGGGTTATCTCTATTGCAGCCAATCGTGCTAAGATCTCTCTCATCCCTTGTGTTAAATTTGCAATTCTAGATGTTTTAGCTCTTGGATGTCATCTATTAGCACCCCACCTAAAGTCCATTTGTACCCAATGTCTTCCTCAATACTAGCTGAGATTTTATACACTTAAACCCAAGGAAAGACCTATTGTGATATCAAATAATGCAGTCAGAAACAAGCCACCCAATTAAAATTAGTTGATTCTTTGGCTCCTCTTCCATATAGATCATTCATTTTAAGAGTGAAGAAAAATTAGACATAGAACTCTAGAATATTAGAGGTATTTTATATGGTGCCAAACTTAGAATTAAAAACAAAATAAGTCTTACTTTCAGACCTCCAGCATGACCAACTCAGCAACCATTATTAGACATCTCACATAACACTAGATATTATGAAATTTTATAGTAAATTAAAATACATGACAGTACTACCATCTAGCAACCAACTATGTGTAATCGCATCAACAGAGACATGGATAGTTCTTCAGTAAAAGAAGGGACATGCCCAACACCATGTCGTAACACACTTAACAAAATGAATTTCAATGACAAATATAATTTATGCCCAATGCTATTGTTTGAACTCCATGATCTAATGTTGTAACCAAAAAAAATTATGTAGCTTGAACTTCCACTACCTTTACTTCTACTATGAAACTAAACTTCTAACATACTACTCTTCTACTCTTCACCTTCAGTGACCCCACCTTTTATCAAATATGTTACTATCCATAAAGCATTTTTGTTCCAATTTTAGGAATACGCCTCCATTAAGAGCTTCCACAACTCCTCAATAAATGCCAAAATTAAAAAGACCAAATCACCTACTTCACAAAAATAAAGGTCACATTAATAGCTACCAGCTCTTTTGAAACTGCCCACACAATATTAGGGAATCCACCACTGCTTACTTCACATTATGTTGAAACTATTTTAAAGAAATTAGAAGCCAAGAAATATTAGCCACTATTTAAATAGGTCACAGCTCTACGAAATAATCATTTGAACTCCTCCTCGATATACCAATGTATCAGTTAATCATTTGATAGTGTGTAGTCATAGATTTATAAACTACTAAAACAAGGTCGAATGCATGAAGGCTATGATAATTGACATGTATTTGAGAAAATAACAAGTATTCAGAGCTCTAATGGCATGAGCATCTCTAGTACATTCTACCATCACATGAGCATATAGTTCTTATTAATTCAAAATAAGTTCCCAAAAAATCCAAAAGGAAAGCAAGACCACTACATAGGAAAAGAGGAGTGTTAATCATTATTTCCTTGCATAACCACCACATAACTATTTAACTTTGTAAAAGTTAGCTTAGAAATTATTGATTGTTATGCTAGATGTTTGACTTGATACCCCTAACACTGTTTTCGGTTTGAACTTTAAACCTTCAAATGAGGTGATAATAGTTTGTGGGTGAACAATGCATCACTATACTTATAGGATTGGTTTTGCTCTTAGAAAGCACTAGTGATTACTAATTGCAAATCTCCTATGGAAGATCAGATAGAGCAGGTGGAAATTGGTGGGTCTACCTTTCATACTTCCACCACCAATGATGCAATGGCATTCTATTGTCAGTTATTTTACAATTTTTGAAGTGAAATCCTTCAGTGTTTTATGAGTACGTCACCTAGCTATCCTTTTATTAGCTCATAGACTTTGTAGAGGAAAAAAAGGGACTCACCAAAATTTTGAATTGTGAATATCTCACTAAATGGTGCACCAATATGAATTTTTCAGAATGACAACAATTTGGAGATGTGCAGAGGTGTCGTGTGTCCTCCTTATGTGTTATTCCCACCTTTTAATTATATATGCATTAGGAGGATGGAGGGGGATACCAACATTGTCGACATTGATGTGGTAACCAATGGTGTATCAATATTCAGTTGTCAAATTGACAACCTCAATAAATTGCATAGCCATACGCATTTATTGTATGGTGTCAAAGAGTAGAGTTGTCTAGGAATGACAACGTATAGTTGTTGGCTAACAGTGTAGCAATGTTTTGTTGTCAAACTCAACATATTGGGGGTGCAAAATCTTTCCATATGTTGATCTAGCTGATGGAGCACCAACATTTAGTTGTCTCACTGACAACAACAATATGATTTATGGTACGTTGATCTTGGGAAAGATCAGATGGTTCTAGAGAATGCAATCCTATGTATTCCTTCTATGAACATCAAATAGATCAAAATATCTACATTGAAAAACAAAAATTTAACCTCTCATGGCTTCCTTACTTGCAAGGATGAATACACATTCCAAAATCTTGTGCATGGAGTGTGAGAACAATACCAAAAGTTTAAAAACTGGTGTAAAAAACCAATGAAACTCACAGGTTTTCCAAGGAATCTTGGAGTCTATCTTGGTTGTAATCGCCTTTCTTTTGAAAGCCCTATCTAATTAGATCGTGTCTTTGTAGATGTTGCACAGTCTTTGACCATGGCCTCAACTTCTGTAATTCTTAGCATTTGGTACCAGCTTTGAAAGAATGTCTGGCATTCTGGTCTATGTCCAAGCAATGATTTGAATTCCTCTTCTTACAATACCCTACCATTCTCATTAAATGGGGATAAAATCCCCTAATCTATGATATACATAGAATCATTTTTTTTTTAAATATATACATAATATAGCATATCACAATATCCATGATTTTACGATACTGCTATATCTCAGTATGCAAGTAATTATTAAAGTAGATAATTTATTCTGAGTGGTCTGTTGTAGATATTAATCTATATATGTGTATACTCATATATATATATCCAATGTTCTTCGATCTGTTCTTAACATTCAGAAGATATTACTTAGTGTAAATCAAACAAATGAGAATCTATTATCCATATTCTAATTGATTCATATATTGGTTCACATCTGCAAAATGCATTCCTGAATAATCTGTTGATTTAATTCAAACTTCTAACTTATTATTCTTTTCTATTCCTTCTTGATGCCCCCCTCTAATCCCCAAACTAATCTTTTTAGATCATAACAATATACCCTTTCATCCAAGGAAGGCGTTTATTCCAAGGAGGTCAACCAAGCTTAGAATAATATATTTATTTCATAAAGCAAAGAGTCAGCCAGCATGATATGAGCCGCCCATCATGATACTTTACTTCATTTTCCATAATGCAAGAGACTCTTAAAGAAGGGTTGGTCATCATTAACTTTAATCACTTCTTGTTTTCTTCTATTTAATCAGTGCTTGTTTGTAAGCTAATTCCAACATTTTCATCTTTACTCGATCGCTGCCTTATGAAGTGTAATTGTCGCCCATACTTAATCACTACTCATTATCCTTTATTGTGAAAATGTTGCTTATTAGTCCCTGCCTCTTAAGGCGGAGACTAATGTTTTCACTCCGCTATGGGCTATTAATTCATTAGTTGGAAATCGTGTCAAAGCTTTTTATCCTATGGTTTGTAGAGATATCCTTATTAAAATGAATTTTGAGCTGATATTTTCTATTTTCTATTGGCAGCTTAATTATTGGTGAAATGAAGAGAGGAAAATTTCTGTGGGTTTCTAATGTTTGTCTTGATAAATTTTGTTTTCTATTTTTCCAATTGTAAATTATTGGTGAAATGAAGAGAGGAAAATGTATGTGGGTTTCTAAAGTTTGTCTTGATAAATTTTTTGGTGAGTTTCTAATGTTTGTCTTGATGAATTTGTCGATTCAAAAAAAAATTAAGACATTCGGTTATGAATTTTGCATTGGTTTTCATTAATTTTTATTTTTATTTTCACATGGCATTTGTAAAGCAGTTCAGGTGCTTTGTCTATCCTTCCACATTTTGCAAACATGCCTAAATCCACATAAGAACAAATGGCTCTAGTTCTCCTCTTCAACTCAGCTTTCTATCTATCTCCCTTCCTTCGGTTGCTGCTTGTTCCATTGTGTTACAGGCTAGCTGGGAGAAAATCATGGAAACAAGAGTAAACAAGGTTAGTAAAAGTCCATTTTGTTCATATCTTGTTGTATACTCCTCCAGGGTTGTGTCTCTTGCAATGGGGACTGCATGATAGGAATAAAATTTCCATTACCCGAGAGATGCAAGGTTAATTTTCTAGCCTTTTTGAGCCCCCATTGCCAATGTATTTTTGTTATTGTCCAATGTCAGTACATTAGTTTTAAAATTCAAGTGGTAATGTTTTTTTTTGCAATAATTTGTTCATATCTCTCAAACAGTAATATTTTTCTTGTACCAAAAATATATCTCAAATCATTGTACTTCTGCTCAAAGATTCAAGTTGTTTTTCCACTTATACAGAAATATAATCAATTGATCATCTCAATAGTAGTATCCAATTACACAAAAGTGATATTTTTACGTAGACCATGGAAGTGCCAAAACAACAGACTTGGAACTCTGATCTTTGTATTTTATCAAACTGAATTTTTTGTAACTCAGCATTTCAAATAGATAGAGTAAATTATTTGCCTAAAAACTAGTAGCAAGCTAAAGGGGTACTTCTATGGCAATAGATTGGACATCAAAATAGTATACTCTGAACATTATACTCTAGTCTTATAAACTGATTGCATTCCAATGACATTGTAGAAATCCATTCTGATGGCATTGTAGAAATCTTATTTTCATGAAGGCATCACATAGCACATACTTCTAGGTTTTGATACTAGATGAAGGATTCAAACACAATAAAGTTGTTTTCATGTAATGGGTGATTGTGCGACTGTTACAAAGGATACTTAACAAGTAATTTATATCCAAAAACACTTGTGTGCAAGGGGCTTTGACCAGGTATTTGATGAACCAATTGACTATGACAACATGTTTTTTGAGATTTAAGCTTGAATTAGAGAATTGTTGTGTGTTGATAAGCGATGATGGTGTACATCACCATGCTACATAATTCACCAGAGACTGAACTATCAGCCTACAAACATGTACCATTAGAGTTCTAATTTAGAATTTTTTTATTCAATTTTTTTTTTAAAATCATGATGTTTTTTCAGAATTCTATTTTAAGTGATGTGATTTCTCTCTTTTATTTTTACTATTTTCTTAATGGGGCTACGATATCGAGAAAGAATTACCCTTGTGTTGTTTGAAAATAGTTTGGTGTTGAAAAGAAGTAAAAAAAAATAGTTTTTAAGTCTTCAATTTTGAAGAAATAATATTTACCAATCATCCAACAAGAGGTCTGTATTTTGGTAATTTCTATTATGTTTCAAGTCGTGCTGCAAGTAATGTATTTTGGATGAATATTAATTGTTGTCTTGGTTGAAGGAATTGTTAGTTTCAAAAATTTCATTATGAAGATAGATAGTTTGTAAGTTCTATATTCAAATTGCAAAATGTATGTT
>VDFB02047230.1:4488343-4526333 GCA_007258455.2 Sequoia sempervirens | reverse complement strand
CTAGATATTTATGGGGTACTTCTTATTACTATTCGGTTTATCATGGTGCTAATGATATTGATATTATGCACAGATCATTGGACATACATGGTTTTGTTGATTTAGATTGGGCAAGAGACCTGGATAGTCGGAGGTCGACAAGTGGCTATGTGTTTACTTTGTTTGGAGTTACGGTTAGTTGCATGAGTAAGAGGAATCCTGTGGTTTCTTTTTCCACCACAGAAGCATAGTACATGGCTGCTACACATGCCTCTAAAGAGGAAATTTGGTTACAGAGACTTGGGAAAGGTATTGGTTTTAATTACAAGCAAATTAAACTTGAATGTGATAGTCAAAGTGCTATTTGTTTAGCCAAAAATCCTATGTATCATGCTCGTAGTAAGCATGTTGATGTACAGTATCACTTTGTGCGAGAAATGGTTGAGAGTGGAAAGGTATTGATTGAGAAAGTTGACATGTTGATCAATGTTGCAGATTATCTTACAAAACCAATTCCTACAGATAAGTTCTCTTGGTGCAGGAAGGTCGTTGGCCTTGAGTCCTATACTTGATTTATAATGATGATTCCTTGTTTAAAATAATTGCAATGTATAATGTCAAGTGGGAGAATGTTGGGAATAGGATTCTGTTTAATTGCAATCCTAAAACATATTTCATGTAACTCCTAAGTCTTTGGAAAGTGTTTCGAACACTAGGATTAGAAAGAGATTAAATTTGAATGAAATGAACATGTAAATTGACATTTGTAATTATTCCTAAATGATACAAACATGTGGGGATGCCCAAGAAGAGCTCCTACAAAATAGGATCATATGGGGCACCCACATGGAAGGTGGAACCCACCTTGCTTAAGTTAACTATTTGGAGGATTGATAACACTTCAGTAATGCATGTAAAGATCCTACAAGTTAGGGATTGATATTTACATGAGTGGAGTTTAGTACAGTTCAATTCAGTTCAGTTCAGTTTAGTTCAGTTCAGTTCGGTTCAATTCAGTTCAGTTATCTTCAATTGCATGTAGTTAGTTTGAGTTGAATTCTAGTTGACTCCAGTTGACTTGAGTTGCATGACTAAAGAATTCAGTTGCATGACAGATAACAAGTGGATACATTCAGTTAAGTGGGGATGATCAATCATGCATAATGTTTGCATGAATTGATGGAGAGATATGTTTCAGTTAACTAAGATTGAATTGGACCCACCTTGGATGCCCAAGTTGGCATCTTTGAGTTAACACCTTTTGTATGAGAAGATATTTACAAGGATCAGCTTAGTGGGCCCATTCTTGGGCGCCAACTTTGAGTAGAATTTTGGAAGATATTTTCTTGACCAATGATCAATTAAGTGTTTAGTTTGGGGAGCCTAAATTGAGACTTTGGTTTTGACTTCATGTTACATGATGGGACTCTACTTGCACAAAATAGGCATAGGTTTTTGAGAGGAGCTTTATGCTCTTGTAATTGACAACTCTTATGAGTTTACATTCTCATTAATTGTATATTTATTGCAGCAAGTTGAAGAGAGTTTTATTAGAGTTTATTTGTAGGTTGTGAAGAAGGATTGTTGAAGGCGAGAAAGCATATCAAGCAAAGGATTGATATAGTATTATTGTAATCTTGTTCTAATGTTAAATAATACAAGCACTATATATTCTGGTGGAGTTTTTTCCTGAAAGGGTTTCTCCACGTATATGTTGTGTCACTTCTATCTTCTAGTCTCATTCTTCCACAATCTTATGTCTCTTTCTACAATTGGTAAAATTGATCTAAACAGATAATTATGCACAAAGAATTGTGATAAAGAACACTTAATTAAAATTAAATCTACAGTCTCATATTTTTATAGGTTTTAAGCTACATAATTACCTCCATTTTCAACACCACCAAGTGTTGGTGGAAGGATTGGAAGTGGTACCCAGACACCCCTTTTAAGAATTACAAGCCTAGGCTTGGTTATCTGTGGCTTTTTCCTCACTTTCTGATGATTGACAATTTGAACCATTGGTGGCATCTCCAGTCTTCTATGTCTGTTTGGTGAAAATGGTTCTTTACCACTTGGTCTATAAGTGTTGAGCCGAAACTCACCCACTTTGCTTGGTGTATTATTTTCCAAGACTTACTTGTGGCGTCTCGGCTTTTCCACTTGGGGGTCTAGGACCCTCGCTGCTCGTTCTATTACAGGTTGAGACATTTAAGCATCTCTTCTAGTTTTGTATCAGAGCTCAACAACTGTGGAATTGGATTCATAACTTCTTTCGGCCATTCAAACCAAAGCCATTTTCTTGGCATATGATTCTGCTAGGTGATTTAGCCATGCTTCCCACTAAGTATACCCAAATTTGGCACACTTTCAGGGTGGAAATCCTCTTCAATATTTGGAAAGATAGAAATTCCTGCATATTTTCTCACATCTAGATTGATAAATATGTTTCTCTTTACTCTAAAGCAATTATTCATTCTAATGTTCTTTTGCAGATACAAGTGCAAGCAAACAAATTTTGGCTTGAAGTCTCTCACTTACAGGTGCTTTTGGACCACTAGGGCAATGCCCCTTATACTATGGCTCGGGTTCCCTCTTCACCGACCTCCTCCCGCAGTCGGTCACCCTCATGGGGTCGGTGGAAGAGTGGCTCTACTTTCCCATGCTCCTAGGCTCCTGCTCGTCATGGCTCCTACCCTCCTCAGTGGTTGTGCTCTCCTTTGTGGGTTGACCTGGGGTGGCCCTTTGGAGGACGGTGAGGGAGATGGTGGCTCTTCCAAGTGGCCCACTAATACTACTCCAAGTAGTGGCTCTGGTTGGCCAGATTTTGTGAAGTGGCTCCCACAGTTAAACTTGGAATTCTCACCCAGACGCGAGGAGAATGACAAATATAAAGAAAAATAAGATGATGTTAGATGGGGTCCTCCTGATGTCTCTCCAGACCCTGCTAATGTATGGGGAAAGCATTCAAATGATAGGGACCCTCCGTCTATTGTTGGCACTGTTTTGGCCACTTAATGGCTTTTTTTATTTTCATGTTTATTATGGTTATTGTTTTCTGGGCTTGGCCCATGTGATGTTAGACTTTTGGGATCTACCCATATGACTCTGAGGGTGTGCCTTTTTACCACCCACTTTTTTTTGTGAATATGTATTTCTATCTATTTTATTAATATAGATGCATGCCTATTCATCAAAAAAATTGTTTAAACATGTTTTGATATAAAAAGAATATCAACAGTTGGGATGAGAATAAATTTTGTTCAAATTAAATTTTAGAATTGGTATAAATTTTTAATTTATACCAGTAATGTCATAGTTATATATCTAAAATGAAGTATGAGATATTAGGATCACTATGTTGATGTTATCTCCTTAGGTTATGAAACAAAATATTGTACATAAACAATTAAATAATTGAATGTATTTAGATTTAACATTACTCAGATATTTAAAATTTAAAGAATTTTTATATGTAAAGAAAGAGAAATTTGGATAGTAATTAATTATTCAATTTGTTTTTGAATTAACATGAATTATATATTTATGGTTATTGAATTACTTTGTTCCTTTAGTCTTAGTGATAGAGTGCAAGTTATGCTTTATGTTAGAATGTAAAATAACTTCATGAACATCTTTATCTCCTTTAATGTTTCTTTCTTTTAGACTAGATAGTTTCCCTTAGTTAGAGGTAATATTAAAGTTAACCTTAGACTAGTTTGTCACCATTCCACTCTCATTCATCAATAATGTTCCAACACTAGGAAATCATTAACTCATATACTTTAGAATATTAACTTAAGTGATCAGGATTTGAAAATTATATAGCGATGGAATTGTAATTAACATATTTATTTTAAGTAAACTTGTTTCCTTTTGTATAGAACTTATTTTCATTTAAATTAATATATATTTTTTTATTAACATTTCCTTTGGTTAATTGAAAAAGGTTAATGTAGGTTAGAAAGACACTTGTTTATAATTGTTTTAGTTACTCATTAAACTTGTCAACCTAATAAAATCTATTCACTAGCTATACCTTAGACTTCTTAGAAGAATTTGGGAATGTCTCAATTAGAAGTACTTAAATTATAATATAAACTAGGTCCTTCTTATGAAAGTTAAAGCACTGCGATGACATTATAAACTTGATGTCATTGGTTTCAAGTAAGCATTTAAAACTTAAACTTGTCTTAGAGAGAATAGAAAATTGAAAAATATTGAGGTTGTGTTTGTTTAGGGTTGAAAAATTTAGGCATGACATTTGGTATCAGAGCGGGGTTCCAACACTAGGAACTTTGGGTTGTGTTAAGTGATTAATCAATTTTGCTTTTGAAATGGATCCTTACTGATTAAAGTGTTGTGTGGTTGCAAGTTGTTTTGGAATGGTTAGAAAGAAGGTGAGAAGATGTGTATGAATAAATTTGAGTATAAAATTTTGTTTGTAGAAAATCTTAAATTTATCTTGGTGAATCAAATCTACTTTGCTAATATTTTGTTTTGGTTATAAGATTAATTATTAATTACCTATCTTAATTTCTAAAATGAGAGGACTAGTATGTTAGTATGTGTTTAATTATAACCTAGGTCTTTTGAAGTATTTTTAAAAGTAGTTCATTTCAGTAGCCTTCCATGATAATCAATAGTGTAGATTTCTATCAAGTTTAGGTTCAAAAAATGTGATTGTCTAAATTATTACCTCTATTTTTATGCTATGAGAAAACTATTTGATTAATCAAAAGTTCTCTAGAATCTTTTATTTCAAAGGTTGTGTAATGTGATAATTCTTTTGGCACTTGTCAAATCATGATAAATATGAAAGATTTACTTTTTATAAGGCATTTTACATCCATAACTTTATGTGATGAACCACTTTTTATTTTTGATAAGATAAGCAAAATTAACAGGGTGTTGTGCCCTTTACACAAAAAAGAAGCTAGTTCAACTAGGAATGAACTACGAAAGAGGATAGACCACACACAAAAATAGTTGACAAATAACTATTGGGACACAGACAAAGACTTAGACAACCCCAGAATCTGAGGGGACCAATCTGACTCCCTTAACCCTAGGCCGTGAGGATTCCACAGATTGAGGGAGTCCCTTCTTCTTATGCAACACAACAGACCAGGAAGACTCAAAATCCAAGTCCACTGATTGAGGTGAGAGAATCAGATCAACCAAAGCCATCAAGGGTAGAGAGCCACTACATAGTAGGGGTGGCAGTGCAGGTGAGGAAACAAGAAAACACATAGGACCATCAGTAGTAATCAACGAAGGACCATCAACAACAACCAATGAAGTTCAGGTAGGCTTAGACAGAACAGTGTCAGCAAATTGAGCCAATAGTGGCTCCATATCAAGGTTATCTGGAATAGGAGTAGACATAGGTTCCCGAGGAGAAACAATAGGGTCATCATCCTCCAAAGAAACTTTTGAAGGAGGAGAACCCACCATGAGGTGGTTCGAGAGAGAATCCTTCCACCAAGTTGCAACACCCTTGTGGTAGGCTTATGGGAAACTAGAGGCCAAAACCCACAGAGAAGCATCTCCTACACTGAAAGGGGAGACCCTCATAGTCCAAGAGTTGCTTCTAAGGTTTGATCTCTACCAATAAGACTATATCACCATGGAGAGGTTTGGAGATGTCCAAATCAACTAATATACAGGATACCGTGGTATGCCCAATCTCTTGAGTCGTAGAGTCCAACATCAAAAAGTGACCAATGGAGTTTCCAATTGCTTCATAGTAGGAATCCTCCCAAAACTGGAGAGGGAGGTTTGGAAGATGGACCCAAACTAGTTTGGTGTTTAATGGCTCCATAAGGGGATTGAAAGATCAAGACCAAGGCCGACTGGACAGAGAATGAATCCCCCACATCCATCCCTTGTCCTGTACACAATCTTGCTCCACGAGGGAGGCAAAGGTTGTGAAAAATAAACCCCTTGCACTAGGATAGAGCTCAATCTGCCCAAAGACCAATAGCTTCCAGGAGACAAAAACCCAATTATGGAGGTCAGGAAGAGAGGGCCACAGGCCATTAAACCTACAGACCACCCCCTGCTTCAAATAATACTCCTCATTCTTAGCAACTTCCAATCCACAAACCACAACAGGGGAATCCCTAGCACAGGGCAGAGGGCGAACATTAGATTGAGCCAAAGGCCTAGCACCTGTTTTAGCAGCTTTGGAGAAGGTCTTCACCTAGCTAGAAGAACCCCTAGTAATCGAAGCAGAATTAGGAACAACCCCACACACAGCAGGAATAGGGACAGAGCCCTCAACACTCGACATAACCAAAACAAAGGAGGAACCCTCGTCCACACCCCCAGCCAGAAGCACGCGAACCCCAGCCATGACCTGAGAGGGAACCTCCACGACCATAGGCATTCCCAACCCATCCCCATTGGACCATTGCAGTGTAGAAGCAACCGCAAAAGCATTCACAGAAAAACACCCGCTCGCAGATGTTCTCCCGCTCACGCACATTTTGAAAAATGGCAAGTGCAAATAGGTGAGTTTTTTGAACCACTTTTGTTATGTATGTTGACTTTAAATATTTATTTCTAACATCTCTCTTTGTGAGAATTCTTGATGGATCATAGTTATGGATAGATATAACCACGATTATAAGTAATACTAGTTAAGTCATTTTGAGAAAATTGGTAAGTTATAAAGGAAAATGAATTACATGTACTTGATTTGTACCTTAATAAATAGTAGCTTAACTTGCTTTACCATATATTAAATTACCCATACACTAAAGTTGATCTTATCTTGTTTTTCAAATAGATTTTTTTTATAATCTTTCTTTTATCAAAAATATTCCTCCTTTTAATATGAGAATTAGGTCTCATGAATGTTTCAAACTTAGGTAACAATTTAGTGAATTTATTTGTGGCTAAGTGGTATTTCTTTGGGACATGGTAATTGGTGTCTAAAAAAAAATTTAACAGTTAAGTGAAAGAGTTCAAAATGAGGTAGTAGGAATCTATAGTAGATGGTTGTTGAAAAGTACAAAAATGTTTCCTCATTAAGGTAAATGAAACATTTATAGCAAGAGTAAAGAAGGAAAATAAATTTCAATTATAGTTTACCCAAATTATTTTCAAGATTGAAATTAAGAAAATTGATAAATCTATAGTTGTGTAATTGCATTAAGATTATAGAATTCCCTATGTGTTTTCTAATAGCATTATGCGAATCATTGTCACATTAAATTTAATTACTACTTATTTTAGTTGTTGATTTTTAAAAAGTGAAATTTTTAATTATGACTTGAATTATGTGTGTCTCTATACTCGATTGTTTGTTCATATTATGTTTGATTAAAACTTGAATATATTCAGTAACATAATATTTTTAATTAGTCAAAGGTAATTTCAATTATGGATTAAACTCTTTAATCTCATTTACTTCTTGGTTGTAGCATATTGAAAGTAAAGAGTTGGATAGTAAAGTAGATAAGATATTTTCAAATTTGAACCTTTGGGTTGCTAGATGAAGTGTGAAACATTATAATAGTTAGGATAAACTTGGAGATACAAGGAGAAAACATGAAAATACAATAGTGTTAATAAAGAAATAAAACTTAGATTAGGATATGAATAACTTTGTTTATGTGTTTTCCTTACAAAATAGTATTGATAATTAAAATAAGTGTAATATAATAAAAACAAAGTAATAATGGAATTATAGAAGTAACATGTGTATAAGTTTTGTAGACAAAGTTTTATTGTAAGTTATGATTGTTATGCCTTGATAAGTACTGATAATAGAAATTAAATAGACCTAAAGAAGTATGTAGAGATATGTTATGGAAAACCATTGAATATTATGTTTGTGACTCAAGTTTGAGATATAGGGTATCCAACTTGGAATGAAGGTGTGGTGGACATTTGTGGTGATCTACCTATGTATACCCTTGTATTTATTATATTTTATATAAATTTAAATATGAAGATAGAATGTTTTGTTGTTGAGAATGTTTGACTATGTAGTGGAAATTCCCTAGTGTTGACCTCTCCAATTGGAGAAGGGTCTTCTAGTGTACTTGGGATTGATGGAAAGGTCCATTCATTAGAACATTGTGATTTTTCTTTGATGTTGTCCCTGTGCTAGATAGAGGACTAATGTTGGAAGATTATGATTTCCTTTGAAACATTGAGTTGGATCCACCCCCTAGCTTTTAGGACCACACTTATTGGTCTATAGTGAAAAACCTTTTTTCCTTGAGTTTTGTATCCCATGGGTTGAAGATGGATCTGGTGTTCCAAAACATTAGATAACTTTCTACTTGGGCTATAGATATTGGATGTCCAGAAGCATGGGTATGGATGTAGTTCATGGATGTGAGATTTCATTATTATTCTATTTTGCATAAGTGTCAAAGTTCAACAAACATGGGCCAAGAGTAGCATGGGAAAAGAGTGGGAAGAATGAAAATTGCTTTAACTATATTATCCAACATTTACAATAAAGAATATAAAGCAATAAAATGCAAGGTTCATGATAATGTAACATCATGATGTTACTTTGGTTGTATTATTCAAGTGACAAATTTGACGGTGATTATGATAGAATTATGTGTTGGTAAATAGTGTTCTAATTGAGTGAGATCCAATGTACATATAACTTCCTTTATGAGATACTTCAGATATATATGATTTATGGATAAATTTATTGGCATGACTCAGGTTGGATGGGACTATGCTTGGTTATTATGTGGATATTTATGGTTTGAGACCATTATATTTTTTTTCAGTTATTCTATATATGTGATTTGAGACCACCATTCCCCTCCACCCCTTGAGTGGCTTAGAGAAGTCACATGGTGGATGTAATGTGCAAGTTTTTGTGAGAATGTGTATTATTGTTATTTCTTAATTCATGATTATTTATGGTTTTCAAAATTGATTCCATTAGTGTTGTATCTTTGAGCTATTTAATTTGTGTTAAATTTTGCAATAGTTATTTTTTCCTCAAGCACTTAATTTGATTTAATGGTTTTAATTGGAGTTGAGATGTTTCCTATTGTTACTTGATTGCTCCTCTTTTACAAAAAAGTTATTATAATTTTGAAATCTTATTTTTACCTTCTTGAATTTTGGGGCTTTTTTAATGATTTTTATACTACCAGCATATGTAGTGTAACGTGAAAGATGTGAACTACTATATCTAGGAGGGATCCCTAACAGGTTGTATGGGAGTGCAAATGCGCTGGGTAATTTTTATTGTGAGGATGGAGGCTTCAAATAAGATCGGTATGTGACAGTCATAATCCATTTCCCCTAGTTTTTGTGTGCGATTTTTGTGTACCTTCCTTTTTGGAGGCTAACCCCTTACACAAATAAGGGGAAGGTACTAGGAAATGTATGGAGGGATCCTAAGAAAGGGGCCTTGAGACCATACTTCTTAATATTATCATATTCAATGATGACACTCCATCTTTACAACATCTCAACTATAGTGATAAGATATATGATTAATTAGTGGAATTTGGGACCATTCATCATCATAAAATCCATATGGTGAACCTTGTAGTATGTATGTCGCATGTGTGTTGTGAACCCAGCTATGTGATGTGGAATACCTATGATTTAATGATAGAAATTAAGTGTTTTTCTTGAGATGTGAATGAATTTGAGAACCTGATAAGCATGTTATTCTGGAATTTTAATATAATTGTGTATTTAATGATGATTGAAGTGAATCTAGCATATATATGTGTAGTGTAGTCTTCAATAATCACAAGAATATATATGAAGTGTGGATCTAACATCTATATGTGTAACATTGGTTTAATTGTGTTAATATGAACCAATAATCTCTTGGGTTGTGTTGGTAGTCAATTATAGAGCTTAATTTACACAATTTAGAATACCTTGTAAAGGAAAATTTGTTGCTAACATACTTAAAAATTATATAAATGAGATAGTTTGCTTGCAAATATGTATGGTAAGAGTAAAAATTTAACCTAAACTTTTTAATGGCTTCTAGGAGGAAGTTCAATCCTAGGGGGAGAATGTGAGACCCCGTCTTTTGTACTCTCGATTTCTCTGTGATCCTTAGTATTTTTAGATATATTTTGATGGACACAATATTCAATACTTCATGGATGATACATATTTACTTAATTGTGGATGATATTTGGATGTTCCTATGGATGATAATTTTTTCATGATTATTAGATTTTATATGATATTCGCCAATAAGATCACTTTTAATATTGCATATGTGAATGGTGAATTATATATGTTATTTTATGATTGTTAGTTTGATTTATGTTATATAGTGGAGTTGCTTTGGCTATATGACCTGGATATTGTACTAACACTTCATGTTTGAGTGTACATGTGGATTTTAGTGCCAATAGTTGATGGAGTTATTTAGCCACTTTTGTGTCTTTCTAGTGTGATGAAGGACCTAGACTCACATGGAGTGCTAAGGTCTATCTGGACCATGTTGTAAAATATGTGTTGTTGATGTATGTGCTAATGTGAAAAAATTTCTAATTGTATTTTGAGTTATTTTTTGAGTGAGTTTAATTTTTTGTCATTTTAAGAAATTTTAAGAGGTCTAAGTTTTATTTTAAGGGTTGTAAGGTTGCTTAGGTATGGGGCATATAGGTTAGGAGTGTATTTTTATCATTTAATCCTTTAAAAAGGGTTTTATGACCCTCCTTTATGTCCCACTTTAAAAAGTGGAAAAAATAGGGAAGTAGTTACTTAGTTGAGTTAGTTTTGGGAAGGAAGTTACCTCTTCCTCTTCTTTATAACTCTTCTTCCATAGTGTAGACGGGTGGTTTTATTTTTCCTTTTTGTGATCTTGTTATTTTGCTTGTGTTCTTTTGAGGAGAGAGAGGAGTGTGAAGGAGGGGGGAGGAGGAGAAGGCTTGAGGGAAGGAGATCTTCAACCCAAGGTTCATCCATTAGTGAGATTGTAATATTTAAAGGTAGGAGATCTTTTCCTTTCTTATTGAATAAATGTGAGTATTTGTGATGTGTTTGTTCTTTGAGACTTTTGGGGTTTTGTTTTAAGGAAAATGTACTTTAATGTTTCATGTGTTCTTTTTCTTTGTGTGGTTTAGTAGAGGAGTTGACCCCCTCTTTAGAAAGGTTGTTTTGATCCTCCATGTACAAGGGGTTGAGTGGGTGTGGCTCTCTCTAAGGGAAATTTCTTTCACGGTATGAGTACCCATGATTATGTGTAGGGATAGGAGTATCCTGTTAAATAAATATTCAAATAGCTCCCTTCGGGTTCCTTTGAAAATTGTTTGTTTGCTGGCCTATGCATCGCTGAGTTTATTCGCCTTTCCATCAAATTTTGATCTACCACTTTGCGCATCTTCACTTCGCAGCTTCGAGTAGCGGCTTCCCTTTCGGGTCCTGAGGAGCTGCGCTGGGCGTCCACGTGTCTCGCTTGCGGAGGTTTTTATTTCTTTTTGCCTTGAGGTCTCTTCAGGTCACGAAAGCCTTCTATGGAAGCTGTCACTTCTAAAAAGATTGTCAGAGGGACCCACATCTTGCTACGTGGTGGCGTGTCACAAGTTTTTCATGCGGGAATGAAATAAGCAGCTGGGGGCTGCGAAATGCTTCCACGAGCCTTCTTTTATTTTTGGCGGGCCCCACCTTCTGCTAGGTGGCAACCATTCGTAGCTCTTTCAATACAGCAAGGAGGTGAACAACTGCCGGCTGCGAAATGCTGCCACGCGTCTTCCGCAACCGATTGATGCGGCTTTCTCTCCACTGCAATAAGAACCCTAGCCCATTGGACACGTGTTGCATCTTCGCAATCTCTCGGCAGCAATGGGAGAAGTTTTCATTCGGGCAGCGACAGGCTGCCACGTGCCTTACAACTGATCCTTGAAGCGGGCGATAGGCTGGCTAAGGAAGATTATGCTATTGGGTGCTGCTCGTCATGGTTCTCCAAAGCGGTGGATGACACTTGTCGCCTCAAGCCTGGCTGGGACTACTACCATCATTGCGAAGGGCGCGCCTGCAACTGGATGACCAGATGCTGTGTTCTAACTCGTTGCCATTGTAACGGCTTGGGGAATCTTTTGATTCTGGCATCATTGCAGGGGATTGGGAAATCTTTTCTGTTACAGCTCTCCAAAGCGGTGGGAATTGTTTCCCCGACTATATATACTCTCTCAGCAATGAGAGAATGGTTGAAGAAATTTTAGAAGAAAGGATACTAGTTTTAGCAAGAGACATCAGGCCTCTTTTGCATGTTTATTTGCAAGAAACTTTCAGACTGTTCCCACTATTCGGCCTTTCCATTTTTCATGTTTTGATTAAACTGTAAACTGTGCTTTTTATTGTCTTAAGCATTTCATTTGACAAGACTTCTATATATTGAATACAAGCTTGCTTATCTAAATCATGTCTAAATGACTCTTCTTAGTAGTAAGAATGTATGCAATATTATTTTATGTCAATAAATGAACTGTTTATGCTATAGTTTTAAGTCTCCGACGTTTTGGAACATGACAACACCATTCAGCCCCTAAATCTATGATTTATCGTGCCCATCAACAAAGTTTGGCGCATCGCCTTAGATTAGATTTTGCTTCATTATATTTGTTTTCTTTTCCCTTTCCCAAAAAGCAACATTATAGAAGAAGTCAGCTTCTTTAAAATCTGGAGGTCACTCAGTTTTGCGCAAAAGGGTCCCCCTTGAACTGAGTTTCCCATAAGGCACTGTTACCTCGTCAATTTTTGGCGTCAACAGTTTGTCCTTTTTCTGGCACGCCCGGTGGGACCTGAACTAATGAAATTATCTTGAAGAGAGGGGTGTATGAGCCATCAGCCTATAACTAGATCCCAGACTGCAAATAACCCAGGTTTACTAGTACCTCCGCTAGGGACAGTCCAGGCCACAAATCAGCTAGTGACTGTTCCATTCCCACTGCCCTTTCCTCTCACCATGTTGCCGGCCGCGAACAAAAACTATGTAGCATGGGATGCTGGAAGTCCCCTGGTAGCTTTGGTAGCACATGTTGTTTGGGGCGCTATCCCGGTTTCAGCCCTGAAAGCTCTTCCCAAATTTTCCAGAGACAACACAAAAACGCTAGCAGAACATTTGCAAGATGTAGCGGATGTATGTCTGGTACACGGTATTACAGTGCAGAATGTAGTTCTGAGGCTCCTCGCTGCGTCCTTCAAAGGCAAGGCTCTAGATTGGTACCGAACACTGACTCTGAATTCAATTCGCACTTGGGATGACCTCGGAGATCCATTCTATGAAAGGTTCTCAAATGACGGAGATCGTTCTTCATTATATTATCAGCTATCCGTCATAAGATGATCGCCCCAGGAGGCTCTGACGGATTTCAATGCCCAATTTCACTCAAATTCGCAGAGGATTCCTGTGACCATCCGCCCGACTCCAGAACTGACATTCATATTTTATTTGAAGTCCATTAACCCCGACATTTTTGTGATGATTAAGTCTTTGGGAGGAGCCACTCTACCAAATGCTTATGTTACCGCTATCAAAGCTGAGAATCATCTGATAGATTGCATAAAGTTGCCTCCTCGACCTATTATCCTGATATTTCCTGAAATATCAAACTCTGTACAAGATGTCGCATCGACTAGTGCGGCGGCAACTTCCCAGTCTATGTACTCATATGCGGCCGCTCCTGAAAGCTTGGCTTCTACATCAGGTTCTTCCAAGGATGAAATAGGCGACCTCAAGGAGATGTTGCGAACTATGGAAAATGACATAACAACTCTCAAGCGGAACCAAGCGACGCCTCCACGGCCTACATATCAAAACTATCAAGGTGGGCGCTCTACTTATCAACAAAATCAATATCAGAGTGCACCTCGCACTAATCGACCAGCGCCGACTACAAACCAAATGGTTCCGGTGCCTACCCCGCTCACAAGTGTGTCGCCAAGCTCAAGTAGAGAATTAACCGCGGGACAAAACAATCTTATTGATGACATCAATCCATGGTGTTTCCCCTGCAATGATGCACATATGCTATGAAATTATCCGCGCGACAACTTACAATAGAAGGTGGCAGAGCAACGTAGTCAAGGTATTACAGCTGAAAATGGAGGACATGCTTATAACTCACCAATGGAGAATGCGGTCCTTACCGCGCAAATGCAAGGAATGTCCTTAGAGCAAGAGTCTGATATTGCTCCTGATCATGCACTCTTCTCCTGGATGGAAGATGAGGAAAAGGTGTTTGCTAATGATGCATCCATAGCTAAAATGTCGCAGGTGCAATCTGACTATAACACACGCTCAAAAAGGAGATTCACTGGTGAGCCTATTTTTTCACTCCCAGACAGCCCGCAACGCAAAGGCGTGTTTGATCAAGTTCTCAGCGCTTCGACTGTCTCTTCGCCTTCTCAACCACGGAAGGAAATTATTATAACAAGAGCAAAGGAGCAGAAATCTCCGAGCTCGTCACCTTTTAATGTGGTGGAGCAATTAAAGAAATCATCCGCTAATGTGTCTTTATGGGACATTCTAGCTATCCCGGAACATAAGACAATGCTACAGAAGGCGCTTCAGCAAGAGATCCACTCAGCACCAACAGAGTCGTCTGCCAGTACAGAGGTGGTTTATCAAATGCCACTAGCTAAGGTTCTTGCAGACAAAGCGAAGGAATCCCATGCAGAAGGCGGAGGTAGGCCAAAATCTCAACCCTTCTTCTTGACTCTCATTGTAGGGGAAAAGCTATTACACAACGCTATGATTGATTCTGGCGCTAGTACAACGGTTATGCCAAAACTGATAGCCAAAGCCTTGGGACTCAGCTACGAACCTATGAAGAAAGGGGTGATGCAGCTGGATGGAAATAAAGTTGATACCGTGGGTGTCATCAAAGCGCTTCCGTTAACTCTATTTGCTTGCCCAAGTATTACAGTCCCGCAAGATACGGTGATCATAGATGTTCCTCCTATGTTCGGTCTCTGTCTATCCTAAGAATTTACTTCAAAGGTGGGCGGATATTTGTCTTTAGATTGGTCACATCTAATACTTAGGACCAAGCATGGCGCAAAGATGAAGATAGAATCGAAGGCTCTACATTCTGAACATGTGGCGGATGAGGCCCTGATCAATTTTAAGGCCGCACATACCTCTATCACCAAGCAGGACATGTATAGTGTCGAACTGCTAGAGGAAGAGAAGCTGAGTGGAGACCGAAATGATAAGGAAGATGCTATGTTGAGCGAACACATAAACAATGATCCTTTCGGGAATTATCATGCTACCGGGTTGGGCACATATGTGATTTATGATGAAGACCAAGTTCTTCCGAAGGTTGCCAAAGAATCCGACGATAACCAAACAAATGAGTTGTGGACATTGTATTTTGACGGAGCAAGGAGCAAGGTTGGAGCTGGAGCAGGGGTATGTCTAATATCCCCGCAGAATGAAAAGTTGTTGAGGTCTTTCCGATTCCAATTCACATGTTCAAACAATGAAGCTGAATATGAAGGGTCAGTCCAAGGCCTGAGCCTAGTGGAACCAATGGGTATTAAGCAATTGATTGTGTTTGGAGATTCTGAACTGGTAGTTAATCAAGTTCGGGGAATTTCCGAAGCGAAGAATGTCCGAATGAGATCCTATCGGCATTGAATCTGGGACCTGATTGAAGGTTTTGAAGCTTTCAACATCTTGACCGTTCCCCGAACGCAGAATAGCGATGCAGATCATATGGCGGTGATCGGTGCTCAGTTTGATCATGTCTCTGACTTGCTTCAGAACAAATATTCAGTGCGAATGCTTGTTTGACCAGCGATTCCTGACAATGATCAGAGTTGGAAAGTCTTTGAGAGCGATGAGCCCATCACCTCATTTATCCAACACTCAGGGGAATTTGTTGATCAACTTCAACCAAAGATCGCCAAGGCCTATGAAGGAAAAATTATGCAGCTGAAGTCAAATAAACTTCTGAAAGGATTAGTTACTCGAGAATTTTTTTGATTGTAATGACGCCTGAAATGATAAGCGAAAGTTCATGGTAGACAAAAGTGATTATGAAAACCTTCGGGTCTCCGATGGTAGGAATCTCCGGGTAGGAAAAGATGTCCCACAGCGAGATAGAGAAAGGCTTATCAGTTTCTGCGAAAAATATGGAGTAGTGGCCTGGTCCTACAATGATCTGGAGGGTTACGATCCTGGCATCATTCAGCACACTATTGAACTAACAGAAGGTGCAAAACCAGTCCGACAGAAGCAGAGGCCAATCAACCCTAAAGTTGAAGCCCTAATGGCACAAGAGCTAACCAAGCTCATTGATTCATGTATTGTCTTCCCAATCAAACATAGTACTTGGGTATCAAATCTGGTACCAGTCAGAAAGAAGAATGGCAATATCTGCTTATCTGTGGACTTCCGAGACCTGAACAGAGCATCTCTGAAGGATCACTATCCATTGCCTTCTATGGAGTCAATCCTCCAAACTGTCGCAAGATCGGAAATGTTCTCTCTGCTGGATGGCTTCTCTGGCTATAACCAGATTCGAAAGAAGAAGATCAGCACAAGACTACGTTCACCACCAAGTGGGGAACATTTGCATATGCTAAAATGTCTTTTGGTTTATCCAATGCAGGGGCAACTTTCCAACGAGCAATGGACATCGCATTCACGAACTAATCAATAAGTTTATTCTAATCTATTTGGATGACCTTACTGTGTTCTCTAAATCTAAAGATGATCATTTTGATCATTTGGAATTAGTTTTTCAAAAATGTCAGGAGTTCGGTGTTTCCTTAAATCCAAAGAAATGTGTATTCGGAGTACCGCAGGGTAAGTTGTTAGGGAATGTTGTGTCTAAAGAAGGTATTTCAATTGACCCCGAACGAGTAAAGGCTATCAAAGAGCTTCCCCTTCCGGTAAATAAGAAAGGTGTCCAGTCTTTTTTGGGCAAGGTAAATTTCGTCAGCAAATTTATTTCTGATTTTGCGGGAATGATTAGGTCGATCACCCTAATGCTGAAAAAGGATCAAATTTTCAAGTGGGCAACAGAAGCTCAGGAGGCTTTTGAAAAGGTCAAGGAAGCGATCTCCACAGCCCCGGTGCTGATTAATCCAAATCAATGCAAAGATTTTATAATGTATGCCTTCAGTAGCAAGTCCAGTATGGCCACTGTTCTAACTCAAAAAGATAGTGAAGGAAAGAGAGAGCATCCAGTGGCGTTCTATTCCCGAACCCTAAAATAATATGAGGTGAATTATAACTTCGTCGAAAGACAGGCCTTTGCAATAGTAAAGGGACTTAAAAAAAATTTCCATCTAATTTCCTGTAACAAAGTTCTGGTATATGTTGCACATTCTAGTGTGCATGAATACATCATGGAAGGAGAGATTACAAAAAAAGGGCTAATTGGATTACTAAGATCCTGGAGTATGACATCGAGGTCAGGCCTACTAAGACTATTAAAGGTAGAGGACTATGTGAGTATATAACACAGAACAAGGAGGTACCCGCCAAGGAGGAACAACCAGAGCTCATCCTGATAAATGAATCAGGATCGGAAGATGATTGGCTGACAGATAGAATGAACTTCATGCAAACCGAAAGGTATCCGCCAGACCTCTCATCCCAAAAAAGAAGGTATTATCGGCTTCAAAATTGCGGATATATGCTGATAGAAGGAGTCCTTTTCAAAAGAAATTTCAATGGTGTGCTCCTGCGATGCATTACTTCAGGGGAGGCGCAGAGGATCCTCGACACATTTCACAATAGCGACGAAGGTGGAAATTTCTCTGCCAAAACTACCGCCATCAAGGTCCTGCGAGCCAGATATTACTAGCCTACACTTTTCAATGACTCCTACTCTCTGGTAAGGGCTTGTAAAAAATGTCAGTTCTTCTCTAATAGAAGGAAGAATTCAGCGATGCCCCTCAAACCTATCATGGCGGATGAACCATTTGCGCAATGGGGCCTGGACTTCATCGGAATGATCAATCTAGTTTCTAGTTCCGGACATAAGTGGATTCTAATGGCTACAGACTACTTCACAAGGTGGGAGGAAGTTGTTCCCCTTAAAGGGGCAACAGAAACAGAGATTGTAGACTTCCTCGAAACACTAGTGACAAGGTTCGGTCCTCTGAAAACAATCATTTCGGACAACGCCAGAGCATTTCTAGGTACAAAGGTATGTCACTTCGCATTAAAAAATGGCATATTCCTTAAAACATCATCAAACTATTATCCACAGGGAAATGGCCTAGCCGAGTCCACAAACAAAAGCTTAGTCTGACTCCTTAAAAAGATTGGGTCAGAGCACCAGAAGGAATGGCATAAAAATCTCTGAAAAGCGCTTTGGGCAAACTGCATAACTCCTAAGCAAGTCCTTAAGACTTCGCCTTATGAGCTGGTATATGGGAAGGAGGCACTGTTACCTATCTCTATGGAGATCCCAGCAGTACAGTTATTGAAATCCCTTGAGATAGAACAAAATGGAGCCATGGAGGTTCGGCTCGCCGAACTATTGGAAGTACAAGAAGAAAGGGAAAATTCCCTAATAGCAATGACAAGCCGTCAACAGGTGGTCAAATGATGGTTTGACAAGAAGGTTTCCGACCAAGGTCTGAAAAGTGGAGACTTAGTGCTAAAATATAACAGCAGGGCTGCAAAGCCAGGTCAACACGGTAAATTTGATAGCCTATGGGAGGGACCTTTCAAAATCATTCGCTGCAGGCAACACAACGCTTTTGAGCTAGAAAATATGGAACAAGAGCCATTAGGAATCCTGGTCAATGGGATTCATCTTAAGTTGTTCCATTAGGCATTAAGCTCTACCTTGTACAGTTGTAAATAGTGCTTTCATTTCCTTTCCTATGTGTGGCCTGCTCTTTCTCTAAAATCAGTTGTCTTTTTACGCATTTGCTCATTATCGTTGGTAGGTAAAACACCGGAGTTGCTTTATACAAAATACACTCATACATGGAGAAATAGCATACAAAATTTGCAAACCCAAAAAAATTTAAACACAGAAGCAAAAAAGAGCATGGATTTTCCTTAAAACGAGAAGTATATATTTATATATATGTTCTTTAGTTACAAAATGGTTGGAGGGCCGATTTCCAAAATGTACAAGTATCAAAGTATATTATATATGATAGCCTTTTATCAGGCTTATCTAAAATAGGAGAGTTACATTTTGAGCAGGAAGGCAAAGGGGTTATCTATCCAAAGGCATGACTGGTAGCAATCGACGCATTCACTGCAGCGTCCACTTCATCCTCGTCCATGGGCTCCTCAGCGGCACTGGCAGCATCATTTGACGCAACTGTCATTGGCGGTGGAAACACCAGGTTCCTGAAGTCAGTGTACCAGTCTACATCGTAGAAAGGTATCATGTTGTAGCTCTGAAATAGGAAGTGTAGGGCTTGAGTAACCCTCTGCTGGTGCTGGTCACGGGTTTGCAGGTGGAATCCGCTGAGGAATGGCAGCCAAACGACGATAGCTTCCTCTTCGATAAAGCGACACAGGTCGCTGGCTATTGGCAGGCCTATCCCATATGCAGCATGTGCAACGACCTCTCCAATCCCATTCAGGTATTTTTTTGGGAAGATTTCTTTAACCAGCTTTAGGATAAGTGGCCGAGGAACGCAAATGTCAAGCATGGATGCTACAAAGTGTGAGCATATGTCGGTATTCACCCTATACTTATCCTCATATTCTATGCAATCCTTTCCTAAGACCCACTAATGGCTACCAGAACTAGTGAATGCTTGTTCTTCGTCATCCTTTTGAGCCTCCTAGTGGAAATCTCACCTAGAAACGTCGTCTGTGATTTAAACGAGGTTAGGCGAATTGGGGTATCCATTGTCCTGACACTGTCACTAGTCTTCTAAGATAATGTCGAATTTTCTCACCACCTAACCTATGAAAGGACTTGCTTAGCACTATGCTATTGACCTATCACCTCTTAAATGCTAAGTATGTTTTGCTCACTATCGACTGGCCTATTTATTGAAAAATTGACAAGACACATACCAATCTGCCTCTAAAAAATATGATATTATGCTAGCTGCTATCTCGAAATCCGAGTATGCTTTTGTTCACATTTTTGGGCCGGTACATCCATGATAGCACGGCTCAAGGCGTGTTTAATTAAATGAAGTTGATTAATTAGCTTTAAAAAGGTGGCGCTTGTTGGTGAAGGGACGTATGGCCGTAAGCTATTGTGTCATCTCTCAAATGCGTCCCAAAGCCCAAGGTGATACTCATATCTTTTCAGGCAGTGATCGTTTGTTTGGCGTAATCATTCCGACCAGGATATTAATTACCAGCGCATGCTAACGCAAGGTTAGAAATCCAGTTGCAAGCTCAATTTCTAAGGAGATCAAGGCATATCACACGATCTCGTAAATCTAATAATGAAATCTGGTCACCTCGGAATAGCAATCAGTTCATCTTGCACGAGTTGCAGGATTAACGGTACATGCCAAATTAAATGCAAAAGGCTTGCTTTCACCTACCACCTTGGGAAAAGTTGCTATTATTGCATGAAAAGGCTTAATATTTCAAATTCTTTTTACAAACGCAAGGGAAGTGCAGAGTTGTTTTCTGTCCGTCTATTTAGAGCAAGCATATTCACAGGCCAGGAGCTTACAAATTTTGTAGAGAAAGAAAAATGTCAGAATCTTCAGCTCAGCCGATGCAAGAGGAGATTAGCCAGGAACTGTTCACGGCTATTCGTTCTTCGGTTGAGGTATACGTATACAAAGATGTAGCATATACCACGCCTGGTATACCCGTAAAGACGAGAAGAGCCCACACAGAAGAGCTGGATAGACCCAAGGAATGGAGTAGCCAGAAAAAGGTTAAAGAAGAATGGAATAATATATATGACCCAAAGCTTGTGAAGAACCCTAAATCCCTCAGAAAGGCGGCTTGTGCAAGGTTATCAGCAACAAAGGCGGACCAATCCACGGCAGGTAGAGTCTGGTATAGTGATCTCCCACAATACATGGTCCCACTGGTGCACTATTGCCCCGAGGTGGTCGACGCAGCTTTTCAGCGCTATAATCCAGATACCCACTGCATTGAAGGTCGCAACTTAAGGGTGCATATCAACCCAGAAGCCATTTGGCACATGTTATGTATCTCAGATCCAAGCAGAAGGAAGGAGACTATCGAGCCTTTTCGCCCAAGCAAGGGGGAGAAAATATGGAGAAAGATGAAAACCGGCTCAAATTTCTTGTTAGAAGAAACTAATAAGAAAGGTGTCGCATCCGCTAAAGCACCAAGTATCCCATTATCACGTGGTTCATTCCGTGATGATCTTCAGGACACCATGTCCATGCTGACATTTGTTTGCAGCCGAGACTCTGATGAGAAGATCGAGGCTTTTCAGCTGGGCCCTGCAATACAGTTTCGCAAGCAGCATGAACTCTTCTAGTATGATTTTGTTGAGTTCATGGTTGAAGAAATGATACATCAAATGGAGAATTATCAGGTGGAAAAGAAGTTTAGATTTCTTTTCTACCTGGTCCACATGTTCCTACATTAGAATCCGGATTTATTCACCCATTTTGTTCCGCTATCAATTTTTGATGAGCAGAATAAAAGAAAGTCGGTGTCTACATGGACACCTTTCCTTTCCGCAACATATGACTATTATGCGTTTGCGGATTATTTCATAGCCTAGGTCTTGAATGATTTAATAAGAGAAGGTGATATCGTCCAGCTCACCCAGGAGCAGACCGGATTTATGCAAGGCTACACCCCTGCTTGTGACTGGTTCTTAGGCAGGGATTTTACAATCCTCTGAATGCGGGGCTTTACTGGCAAACATTTCCTGCTCCCAGCTTGCATCATGGATAGAGTGTTTGCGCTGGAAATTTTCCGACAGGTGTGTGTCATTGATTTCACTTTCTGTAGCAGCGAAAGTGTCAGGAAGAAGAGATTCTTCACTTGTCTGAAGAGTTTCAAGTCGGTAACGCTGGTTAAAAAATAATCGCACAAGTTGTTAAAAGAGAAGCTGGCACATTTAGGGTTGGTACTGATAAATGATAAGTGGGAGTACAACCCTTTCAACGACTTACCAGAGCCACATATGAAAGTTACCCATGTTCCCCGACCATACTGGGAAAAACGGCTTAATCCGCGGACAGATAAAGAGGAAGATTTTGTGGAATTAGCGCAAATCCCTACGCCGGACACTAGGGGCCCATGGCACAAGTTCTACTTTCTTGTGGCCGTGGCCAGGGACAATCTTTCGATGGAGCGCAGCATGTACAACAAGTTATAGAGGGGTGAGGAATGGAATGATGAAAAAATAAGAGCTTTCTAGAAATATCACCAGGAAAGAGCACAGTTGGATGCTCCTTATAATCAGCTAAAGGACGACCAGGAATTCGACAGATGGTGGAATGAAGGCCACCCCAGCCCGATCTCTAGTGTTGACAGGAGGGAAGAGGGAGAGGGATCCGAAGAGCATGAAGAAGAAGCGGCGGTATCATCCTCTTCAGTGTAAGGGGGCAACGTTTTCGGACATGCCGCATATGTGGCCACTAATGTATGTTTTAATATATCAAGAGGCTCGCACACACACACTTGGGCCGCTAAACCGGCCAGGCTAACGCCTCATCAGAAGGATCCGACTGTCGAGGTTAGTGAATGTCCGCCTGCGAAAAGACAGCGCACGAAAGGTGTTATCGGAGGGGTTTTGCAAGAACCCGTCGGAGGAAAAGTGCCCACTGCTAGCCAAATGTCAGAGTTTGCGGGCGAGTCACGGATGATCTTGGAACCACCGTCGACCAGTCAACAGGTACATTTCACTCCTTCCTCTCTTGCATCTCATTCTTTTGTATCCGCCCCTGCTCCGTTAGCAACTCCTGCCATAAGTCTGAGCCCTCTACCTTCTGCTTCTGATCCAGCTCATTCAGTTGGATTTGCCCAGTTTTCACAGGCCCAACCATTAATAATTACTCCTCCGAGTATGCTTACGCCTACCGCTGCCGCTCAGACTTTCCTCACCTCACTTTCGAAAAATGTTCCCCTAGTCGACCCCCATTCTTTTTTCGCTATGCTTACTGATCCTCTTCCATTGCAACAAGCTGACATCCAGTCAACAACTTCCCTTCCCCGGCCAATGAGCCTTACGACTGAATCCCCAATTCAGCCACTAAAAATACCTAGCCCTACTGATAGTTCTCAAGTGAAGCTATGGAACGTGCCACACTTTTCCCCACAAACAGTCACTCTCCAGAAGAAGCAAATGTGTGTGCCTATGAAAGTTACCTATCCCTATGCCCTGCCTTCTGGTGTTCCTTTCGCAGATGGGCTAGTTTCATAACCAGCCGAATTCATAGCGCAGATAGATTGTAGAAAAGAGGCACGCGCAAATAGAATGAGGCGACGCAAGGCAAAGGATGAAAATGCTCCCGCCGAGCCTAGAGTACAAGCTTCGTATGATGAGGCCCAGCAAGAATTAAAATTCGTGACCATGTACCCAAGGATAAGCAAGCCTCAGGGAGAAATGCAACTCGAAGACTATGAGATCTATGCTGTTGTACTTGACATGAAGGTAGCCCGGCCACAAGATAAGGTTGAAATCATGGAGGAGACGCAACGGGTGGTCACTTCTGACTTCCTCAAAATTGGCTGCCAGTTAAAAAAGAAGGATGAGCAGCTCAGGGCATCCAAGGAGAGGGTGAGCTTTCTAGAGACAAAGGAGAAATCCTTAGAGGCGGATATCGCCCGAATGACTAAGAGGGCGCTGACAGCAGAGAATGAGAGGAATAGGCTTCAGGGCGAAATTGTGAAAACTCAGGTTGCTGACCCAGGACTAGTAAAAGAATTGCAAAGCCAGAACTAGGCGGCCCAACAGAGCCTACAGTCAAAGGAAGAAGAACTTGAACGCATCCGCCTTGAGTATAGTCAGGAGATGGCACAAAAGGGTGAGGAGTTGGAGCGCCTACAAGAGCAGTATGAGCAAAAAGTACAGGAGAAAGAGGCCGAATTTAAAAGCCTGAAGGCTAAGCTAGAAGAGGAACTCCGAGAGACAAAGGCTTCCCTGGAAGAGTAATCAGTGAACCACTCTCGAGCCAAACAGAATTATAATAAAGAAATGAACAACTATGCGGAGCAATTGGCGTCCGAGAAAAAGAAGAAGGCAGAATTAGTCGAGGCCCTCATTTCAAGGGACGCAAAGATTTCTTCACTTAAAGCCTCTCTGTCGCCTGCCCCTGCCCAACCTGATGTCATTCCGCTGGTTAGGCAATTGTACATTTCTCATTAGGAGAAAATCAAGACCTTTTGCCTAACACTGCAGCCTACCCTCTAATTTATCACCAAGGCATCAAGGCTAAATCAAGAGGCCAACAACACAATGGAGCAGTTCCCACATTTCATCCTGGAGAAGGTTCCTGAGGCAAGGGACTTGCTCAACAAGCTATACTCAGTCTCGGATGAAATCCTGGCCGGGGCGGGTATCGAAGATCGGGACATTGCTGCTCAAACAACAAATAAATTCATTCATTGTCATTTCGCTTTTCAGCGCACTAAGGCAGCGGCGGCTTTTCTAGGTAAGGCACTAGATGGCATTCAGGGAAGTTTCTCCGAGCTAGGCAAGCTGGGGCTGCTGTCCCTGTTCCTCGAGGATGGCTCCATTGCAACAACTACACAGATTGCTGAGGTTATTGAGCAAAATGAAAATGACCCGGAGGCATTCAGGGAGTTCGGCAGCTCCCCAATGGCAACTAACATTGAGGCGATCATTCATCCACTCTCCCAGCTACTTTTCCATATCCAAGCAGGTGCCGGCCTACATGAGGTGTTTCCTCACAAGGAAGCTATTGATCTCCGCGGGGCACAAGAAAATTTGCGCAGCATGACAAAGTCGTCCGAAAGTGAATGGTCGCCCTTGCAAGCTACTCTTTCCAAACTCTAACTCCATTCGCCCTATGGATAAAAGCTCTGGTCTACAGAACCAGATAGTTTTTGGGTTCTCCATTCCTTGTCTGAAACGCCCCTGATAGTCGCCAAAAGTTGTTAAATAAATATTCAAATAGCTCCCTTCGGGTTCCTTTGAAAATTGTTTGTTTGTTGGCCTATGCATCGCCAAACTTATTCGGCTTTCCATCAAATTTTGATCTACCACTTTGCGCATCTTCACTTCGCAGCTTCGGGTAGCGGCTTCCCTTTCGGGTCCTAAGGAGCTGCGTTGGGCGTCCACGTGTCTCGCTTGCAGAGGTTTTTATTTCTTTTTTCTTTGAGGTATGTTCGGGTCACGAAAGCCTTCTGTGGAAGCCGTCACTTCTAAAAAGATTGCCAAAGGGACCCACATCTTGCTACGTGGTGGCGTGTCGCAAGTTTTTCACGCGGGAATGAAATAAGCAGTCGCGGGCTGCGAAATGCTTCCACGAGCCTTCTTTTATTTTTGGTGAGCCCCACCTCCTACTAGGTGGCAACCGTTCGCAGCTCTTTCAATACAGCAAGGAGGTGAACAACCACCAGCTGCGAAACGCTGCCACGCATCTTCTGCAACCGGTTGATGCAGTTTTCTCTCCACTGCAATAAGAACCTCAGCCCATTGGACACGTGTTGCATCTTCGCAATCTCTCGGCAGCAATGGGAAAAGTTTTCATTCGGGCAGCGATAGGTTGCCACGTGCCTTACAACTGATCCTTGAAGCGGGCGATAGGCTAGCTAAGGAAGATTATGCTATTGGGTGCTGCTTGTCATGGTTCTCCAAAGCGGTGGATGACACTTGTCGCCTCAAGCCTGGCTGGGACTACTACCATCATTGCGAAGGGTGCGCCTGCAACTGGATGACCAGATGTTGTGTTCTAACTCGTTGCCATTGTAACGGCTTGGGGAATCTTTTGATTCTGGCATCATTGCGGGGGATTGGGAAATCTTTTCTATTACAACTCTCCAAAGCGGTGGGAATTGTTTCCCCGACTATATATACTCTCTCAGCAATGAGAGAATGGTCGAAGAAATTTTAGAAGAAATGATACTAGTTTTAGCAAGAGACACCAGGCCTCTTTTGCATGTTTATTTGTAAGAAACTTTCAGACTGTGCCCACTGTTCGGCCTTTTTATTTTTCATGTTTTGATTAAACTGTAAACTATGCTTTTTATTGTCTTAAGCATTTCATTTGACAAGACTTCTATATATTGAATACAAACTTGCTTATCTAAATCATGTCTAAATGACTCTTCTTAGTAGTAAGGATGTATGCAATACTATTTTATGTCAATAAATGAACTGTTTATGCTATAGTTTTAAGTCTCTGATGTTTTGGAACATGACAACACCATTCAGGCCCATAAATCTATGATTTATCGTGCCCATCAGCAAAGTTTGGCGCATCGCCTTAGATTAGATTTTGCTTCATTATATCTATTTCCTTTTCCCTTTTCCACAAAACAATATTATAGAAAAAGTCGGCTTCTTTAAAATCCGGAGGTCACTCAGTTTGGCGCAAAAGGGTCCCCCTTGAACTGAGTTTCCCATAAGGCACTGTTACCTCGTCAATTTTTGGCGTCAACATATCCCATATGTGATTTTTGTGTTAGAGGGAAAAGGGGTGGATGTGTTTGTGTTGGTGGTGCATTGTGATATGTGGAGATATGATATGCATATTTTTATTTGGATGTGGTGATGCTTTTATTCTCCCTTATTAGGTAGAGCCCCCACTCCCTCTAAGTGGATTCCATATAGGATATCCAATGTGTTAGCAAGTGTTAAAAAGGGGTGTTTAAAATGTTTAGTATGTGAGGCAATGTACGTAAATGTGTGTAATATGTATGTAAAATATGTGTTCAAATCTTGTTGTGCTTGTGAAAGTGTCTACCCAAGTGGCCATATAACACCAAGCTCAGAGGTGGGTTGTCTCACAACCCTATGGTTGGGTGGAGAGCCCATTGGTCTTAACATTTTTTCTCTCCTATTCTTTTTTTGGTTTCTTTTTAAGTCTTATGAAGTGTGATGAAGGATTAAGTATGATTTTACATTGCTCTTGTGAAAGACTTTAGAATGTATGTAAATGTGCAAATAAATTGTATACAAAAGACTTTTGTTTATAAGTGTAAAATTATTTATTTTAGATAAAGAAAGGAACATTTTATTTTGTAAATTAATTTTTAAGAAAATTTAAATGATGTTAGAATACAATAATGCATATGTGTCTTGTAAATTTATTGAAAACTTGAAAAAAGAAAAATTTCTTGTAAATGTGTATATGGACTTAGAAGTAGTTAAAAAATTTCTTGTTAAATTAGTGCTCACCTTTAATCCAATATAATTTCAAATGAAACTATATTTATTTTTTTTTAAATAAGGTGAAGGGTTTATAATTAATCCTAAGAAGATAATGGAAAAAACATAGAGTTGAAATTAAAATAAAATATATATGTTCATTTGAAAATAATGTAATAATTTTTTTTATTTTTGTGTTAATGAAATATTTTGTGTATAGGATGTGTAAATGTTTAATACATACATTTTTCAACAATTTTTTATTTAGTAAAATAAAATTTCTAATGTTTATTCTAGGGTATATTTGATATAAAAAAAATCAATAATAAGTTTTATCAAAGAATCAGCTTAACCCACTTCTTTAATCAATTGTTGAGGTTAGAACATTGTTGCCCCTATGCCAAACAATAAATTTTTATAAAGTCATTTCAAATGTTTGATCATAAAAAATGATAAACATGATATTGAAATATAAAGTTTAATGAGTTTTTTAATTACTAATCTCATAAAAACATATTCAAAAATTGTATTAACCCAGATCACCAATTGTGATTTATTAAGAGAACATTGACATTTTTTTCATATTAATAATCTGTCATAAAATAGTCATACATATCTAATCACCGAGAATGATAGATAAAGAACTAAAAGATAGAATTTATAGGGTTTTTTTAAAGAAAATATTTTTTATGACATCCAAAAATCAAATAAACTCAGTGATGCAGGAGCATCCAGGGCCAAGAACAATCCTGCATCATTTTCTATGTTGTTTGATTGAATAAGGGTTGATCATGTTCTATTGGCGAGAGATTAACATTTCGGTGGGACGATGTCCCCTGTCCTACAAATAGTTTGATGGTGGATGTTTTCGTCAGGATAGTGCTTTGTTGCCAGGATGTAGATGGTGGTCTCCTCGATAGAACGATTTTTGGTGTGCAAAGTGTTCGTAGGTGGGACTTCTTTGTTTCAGAGGGAGATGTTTTAGTGTCCCCTCAACACGTAATGGGGAGAAGGACAAGAAATGATGTGAGTTGGTCTAGGGCAACAGAATGTGAACAAAATGATGATGTTGGAAAAGTAAGATGACGACATCTAGGATGAGATTATTTGTTGATTCCACACCATTGTTGTGAATCAATGTGATTATTGGCTAAGCGATTGCAAGCATAAGGCGAATGGTTTTCGAAGGTTGGAGGTGACTTCTTGGAGCGAATGAATAGGATTACAAGTACTGACAACCAGGTAACCACCTAAGAGATCTTGATGGCCATTGGACAACAAAATGGTACTACGATAATTTTGTACTATTCTCAAATTATTTTCCTATCTTTTCTTCAATTTCAAGGGATGAAAACAACAACGTTTACAATTTTTCATATAAACTTAACACTTCTCATTTAAAAAATCCTTCTTATGTGGTTGTTGTTACCATTTGGAAGTCTATCCCTAAACCAAATGAAGCAGATTCTTATATGGATTGGTGGCTCTATGCTATTTCATAATGTGTTGTTTTCTTACATGATTTTGGTAAGAGATTGGATTGGAAATGAAAGCATAAAGAAAAATATATGCAAGGGAAACTAGAACACACCAAAAAATTTCTCAACGCAAATCCTAATAATATCACATTACAAACTTCTATAGCCTTTTTAGAAAATCAAATTTGAAAAATTGGTATTTGTAGGGGACAAAAAGCTAAAATAAGGTTTAAATTACATTGTATTAAGTAGGGTAATAGAGGTTCCAAATATTTTTTCAATTTTCTATATTACAAATATATGAATGAGTATATTGGAGCTAATTAAGATGAAACTAGTTATGTTCATACTAAATCAGAAGAAGTTAAGGGTTTAATTCAAAAATTCTATGAGAATATTTTTAAAGAAGATCCCCATTGGCATGATGCTCAATCAATTTTGGAAGACATTATCAAAGATCATATTCCCAAAAATGTTGATATTGAGTATTGCTTGTTTTTGACTGAGGTATTTCTATGGAAGACTTAGAGCACATTGTTTTTTCAATGTCCCCTAATAAAAGTCCCAAATTTTATGTGCTTGCAATGGAATTATATCAAACCATGTGGCATCATATTAAAGATGAATTCTATTTGTTATATTTGGAAGCTTTAGAACAAGGATCATTAGGACCCAATTTTAATTTATGTCTTATCAAAATTCTTATGAAAGGGGAAAATGATGACACTATCTTTTGATGGCGTCTTATCACCTTGCTTAACACTTCCTATAAATTGATTGGTAAATACATTGTTGTAAGGATCAAATCAATGGAAAAAAGGATAGTTAAACCAAAATAAATTGGTTCCTTGGAGAAAGACTTATACTTGATAGCCTTATACTTGTGTGGGAAACTATTGAATCTACAATCGGTACATTTTGGTATTAAAATTTCTAAACTTGTCCAAATGTTATTCAAAGGCATTAATGCTAAATTGGTAATAAATAAAGAGTTATCACACCCATTTCCCTTATAATACTCAATCAAACTAGGTTGTATATTGTCTTTTTTCTCTATATTTTAGCTATTGATGTTTTTGAGTATCTTTTGCAAAAGTATAACCAAATGAATTTGATAAAAGGTAGTGGAAAGGACCCAGTAGTTGAGCATGTATCAATAGTTGTGAGGGTATTTGTTATAGCTAGATCCATTGATAGAACATATTATCATTATTGTTTAAATATAAAAATATCGATAAATATTTTTAAAAGTATAAATCATAATTTATCCTAACACATGTTATTAATACACCAAAATGTGTACAACTACTCATCATCTCTTAAAAAATATAAATAATAGTAGTCAAAATCTAACTCCACATAGGAGCTAAATCAGTCAAATTTATTGCTAATAAATATTTCATATTAAAATATTGTGTCCTTGTCTTCACAATTAATAGTTTGACTTTATACAATCTTGCAACACTTTTGTCCAAAGACATGATATTATTGTTATATTAATTCATACTTGATACTTTAAAATGCACACAAGTGTACAAATTCTCATCCTCAACTTTCAGTCTAAATACACACAATTGTCAAATTTTTCCCTTCCAAATAATATACAATTCATGCTTATTTTGGAGACTTACACCACCAAATATTAAATCACCTACAAAATAAAATAAAATTTGCAAGGCTCACCATTTGATGAACATAAATTATATTAATAGATTTCAAAAATAAAATTTAATTATTAAAACCCAAGTTTTAAAATGAACTTATTTTATTGGCAATGCTCATATTCAAACCTAGAACTATTATAAATCTGAAATAGATTGAAAAACCAAGATATTCTATGAGAGAAATAAGCTATAAAATTATAAATGAAATAAAAAAATTGCATACCTAAGATATCAAGAGATGTGTAAATGTCAAGATGACAAGATTGTATTAGAATCTCAAAGAAAATCTACAGAATAATGACTACATGCATCAAGGTACATGTATGCGAAAGCATGCAACAATGAAACAATATGCAAGAGTATATGCAAATACAAGCTAGGTAGTGAGTTTATATAGAACTAAGGAGATGATCGAGGTGGAAAATCCAACCAATAGGAATTAACCACCAAGAATGGAAAGTATTCCACCCTTCAAGGAATCGAACACCACATCACTTATCTCTTATTTATTAAATAATAAACTCACTTTATTATCCTAAGAAATATTAATAAAAGTATAGGAGAAAACCTAGGACTAAGGGAAAATAAATTAACCCACTAGGAAAATAAAACCTACACCAACACCCCCCTTAAGTGCAACTTAGAAGGATGTAAAAGATGATGGGTCCCAACAAATGAAGCCATGTTAGGTACCCATGTAATGTACCCATATACATATAAAATTCCCCCAAAGAAGAAGAAGCCTCATCCCATAAAAAGAAAGTATGCCCCCCATAATAGAGAGAGAAATGAAGTGGAAGGACAAAGAAATCCCATTGAAAGAGATCCAATGGTAGATGCCCGAAATTGGATGTAGAAGATGGTCCACAATCGTTGAACAATGTTCCTCCCTTTAGGGAGAAACAAAACCAATGGCATATGCAAGCTATCTCCCCACTCCTAAAAGGAATATGTAGGAAAAAAACTTAAGATTTGTGAAGTCTTTGAACTTGGCTCAATTATTCCCATGTCGATGTTGAAGGCTCCCACAATCTAATCAAGCATTCTAGGCCACATTGTTTGAAAATGAAAACTCAAAATCTTCTAGAGACTAATGTAGAACACAATCGAAAGACTCAAGTATCTCCTTTGAAGATGTCTCCTCCAAATGATGATAGAAATTATCCACACTCATGTCAAACTATAAGGAATGATCATGTAAAGAATGAACAAGAGGTTCAAACTGTTCCCTCACAAAAAATGAAGAAGAATAAACTTTGTCAAAGAGAAGATGAATACAATCAATAGTGTCTCCCAAATCTGCAATATGTGTCTCCATAAATAAGTATGAAATACCTGTCAGGAGATCATCCCACAAAGTTGATTCTGAAAGGAAATGTATATCTTGCTACAAAGAATCATTGGAAACTTTCAGAGAAGAAACACTGGAATTTGAATTAGCAATAGTAGATGGAGGAGATGGAATGCAAGGTTTTAGAACTAGATCACTTGTGAGAATATCCAAGTTCAAGTAACCAAAATTCTCCTCAAAATCAAAGTGCGCACTAGAAGTGTGATCATCATCCATAGGATCAAAGTCATCATCAAGAAAAAAAAATTAAAAGGAGTACAATCGAGATGCATGATCAACCACTCCAGTAGAAATTATCTCTTTGCTCTCCAAATCTTTGATAAGAACTAAATTAGGAGTGAATTCCATAGTCTTCCCTGCTCCACTATGAGTAACTTGATAGATGGAAAGAAGATTATTAGACAAATGAGGTGCGCGCAATACATCATTGAAAGTACCATCCCCTATATCAATAGATCCCTTCCTAATTAAATTCATATGTGTATTGTTACCCATCAAAATAAGTGGCATATAACAAGGCTCAAAAGAAGAGAACATGGACTATGAAAAATCCATATGATGAGAAGGTCCATAATCTAGAAGCCATCTCCCTAATCCAATACTCATAAAAGCACAAAGAGTTTTTCCTTTATGTTTTTCTTATGCAAAAGCATAACTAGAATGACCTTTTTCCTTTTTCTTAGTAGATTCTTGGTTTGATGAATATGGACATTCAGTGACCCCTTTATTACTCTTCTCAAGAAGATGTGTGAGGTGATCAATCAATTTCTTCATACATTTGTGTTCATCATGACCAAGTTTCTTACAATAAGCACATTTTACATTCTCATTCTTCAATTTTCCTTGATTTGAAGAAGGTGTATTGTCTACATTAGAATTAGGCAAAGAAACATCTAAAGCATTGTCTCCTTGATTCTTTTATTTCTTACTTTGTTGGCCATTATCTTTCTAATCTTTAGTGTCTTGACTTACAACCAAAGCATGAGATTTAGAAGATTTGATAGTGCCCATTTGAACCAACTTGTCTTATTCTTTTGTGAGTTCATTAGAAAACACATCAAGAGAAGGAATTTTGTAGGATTATCTTAAAGCACATTCAGTGGCATAGAATGTAGGAACAAAAACTGAATAATCTAAACTAAGTTTAGAGAGAATACTTAAGATCAATCATTTATCATCTTTCTCAATTCCACACTATTTCAATTGCAATATTATGGCCTTTAGTTTGGTGAATAAGTATTGTATTGTATCAAAACTTAAAGGAATTAGACCTATTAGCTCATTCTCCAATTGATGACCTCTTAATTCACCTTGTGCACCAAAGATTTTTTCCAATGTTCACCAAACTTCATTTGGTATAGACAAAGATTCAACATGAAAGAGAAAATCTGGAGATACAGACATACATAAGGTTTCAAATGCTTCATCACACTTATTAAACCATTTTTTCTTTCTTGCATCAATTTTTGGTTTAGTTTCTAGTCTCATTGTTACTCTATACAATCCACACTTTTTCAATTAGAGTGACATTTTACTTTTCCAATCAAAATAGTTGTAGGTTGTTAGTATAGGAATTGTTGTTTGATCCATTTTAAGCAAAAAATAAGATTATTTGTGATTGTATGAAAAGAGAATGCAAACTATAAAAGAGACACCAAGAACAACCCCCCTTTCCACTAGTCTCAAAAATCACCCCCCCAAGATGTTACAATGTTGGCACTTTATGATTAGTGCATTTACAAATCCTTTTCCAAGATACAATGCTCAATAGGCTCACAATTTCCAAAATTACAAATTTTGATACAAAATGAACCTGAAAAAATATGGAAAAATTAGCCATGTAGTTGTGCATCTCTCTTCAATACCTTTCCAATGCCTATCTGTTTCTGAAAATCAAAGCACTAGGGTGAAATTTATGGCTAGTTAAAGTCAAAAACAATAAACAACTTCAACCTGCAATATCTAGAAAAAAAAGGTAAAAATTATTTTCAAAACCTATATGGATGGAAAGTGCTTGTCTCTAGCTTTTCGATGATATGATCTTATTTTTGAAAATCCAAAATTGTGGCAAAAAGTTATGCAAGTTTGAAAAAAAGGCCCAATTTGTCCTATTTGAGGGCCCTGTTGGCCCCCTAGCAGCCTATGGGCGGTGAGTTGGTGGCTATTTGGTTGAGCTGCAATGGAGCTATTAGTGGGTTATTCGGTGACCTAGTGGCTTGCATCATGGTTATCTCTTGACTATTAGCGATTTCCTTTTGTAGTCATTGTTTAAAGTTTCAATGTCACAGTTTGAA
This sequence comes from Sequoia sempervirens, assembly GCA_007258455.2. Taxonomy (NCBI): domain Eukaryota; kingdom Viridiplantae; phylum Streptophyta; class Pinopsida; order Cupressales; family Cupressaceae; genus Sequoia; species Sequoia sempervirens. Next base: position 4,492,367 of record VDFB02047230.1, on the reverse strand, counting down.
TGGAATGGCAGTTATATTAATTACTATGTGGTAGTTTATACAAGCACCGCCCGCTTGGAAGTTTAACCTATAATTTGCAGGCTTATCAAGCCTTAGTGCTAGTAAAAGCACTTAAATTTAGCACTAGGCGCTTCACACCACAACACTAAATAGGTGCAAAAAAAATTATTTTTTTAAATTGTTTTTATGTATTTTTTAATCCGACCGTCTTATGCCTGCAACCTGGGGGTGTACGGCTTCCTAGGTAAAAAATTATTGCTTCAACAGCTTTCAGCACCAAATATGGTCAAATTTTATGTCAAAATTTGTCTCCTTGGCATTTTGAACACAATGGTAAGGTTTGTTTTGGTTGAAAATGCTCCTGCATAAACTTGTTCACCAAATCTGAGCTTCAAGCCCTTGTTTGCTATTATGTCATATGGTGGCCAAATTGAGTGAAACAAAAGCCAAATCTGACTTTCTTGAGCACCTCAAACATAATGGAATAGTCAAAAATGTTGACTCTATATCCAAAATAGTTACAATCACCAGATCTCACCAAAAACACACATGCAAATATAGGATTAATAGATCTTCATAATTCCTTTCTAATTCTCCAACTCATATTGACATGCAAGAGCAGAGAATATGATAATTTACAAGATCATAATAAAAACTTCAATCTTTTAATTAGGAATCCAAGTAATCAAAAATCTCAAAATCTAAGCTTTGATACCATGTTAGAAATCTGAAATAGATTGAAAAAACAATATCTTATATGAGAGCTCGATAAGCTATAAAACTATAAATGAAGTAACACAATTACAAACCCGAGATTCTAAGAGATGTGCAAATGTCGAGATGACAAGATTGCATTAGGAGCTCAAAAAAAATCTACAAAATAATGACTACATGCATCAAGGTACATGTATGCCAAAGTATGCAACAATACAAGAATATGCAAGATTATATGTAAATACAAGTTAGTTAGTGAGTTTATATAGAACTAAGGATATGATGGAGGTGGAAAATCCAACCAATAGGAATTAACCACCAAAAGTGAAGATGGCCACCAAAAGTGGAAAGTGTTCCACCCTTTAAGGAAGGGACACCACATCACTTATCTCCTAGTTATTAAATGATAAGCTCACTTTATTACCCTAAGCAAGCTTAATAAAAGTGTAGGAAAAACCTAGGACTAATGGAAATAAATTAACCCACTAGGAAAATAAAAACCTACACCAACAAGAACCTAATGTGAATTGGTGGGAATATGTACAAAAAGCACATATCCATTATATATGGATATGTGCAATTTACTTGGGAAAAGTGTTGGAAGATTGAAATCACTAAGGGGGGGTGAATCAGTGATTTATGAAAGTCACAATTTTTAAACTTTCAAACCAGAATACCAAATGACTATTGAAGAATACTTCACATGAACTCAGAAAATATTATATGTATTACAAATAAGATAAACATTTCATTAACAGAGACTAGCTTGATAAATTTTGCACATATATTAGAGCTTGTAACTAAACCATTTATGCAAGATGCTTTGATTTAAAGAAAGGCCATAAATAAATGATTGATATCAACATTTTTTATGCAACTCAAGCAAATGAAATAATCACACATAGAAACATCACATAACACTAGAATTTGTCCTGAGTGGAAAAACCCTCTTGGGGAATAAAAAACCACTCAAAAAATATTTCCTTTATTCACTTGGAGCACCAACTCTTTCACATTCAAGAGCACCAACTTCATGAGATACAAGAGCGCCAACTCCTTTACAATGTAAAACAATACAGTATTCTATCAGAACCCTAGAATTTCAATAGAAGACTATTGTAGACATCCAAATTTGACCACTTCCATATGGTCAAAATCGTCTTCTTAATCATCCCTTTGCTCTTTTAAAATCATCATCTTTTCCGGTATTAATTAAATTACTCATTTAATTAATATTGTGTTTCTTGCATAAGGTTTCCCAAAGTATTTAATTTAATAAATACTTTTCCCCTCTTTCCTCTCTAAATCAAATAAAGGCATCACTTTATTTAATTTAGTCATATTATCTTTTGGAATTTTAAATTTATTTTTAAATTCCCTATTTTCTCTCTCATTGTCACATCCTCCAACTTTTGCAAGTTGGCCTCTAATCCCTCTTAGCAATCTAACCCTCTTTCTTAGTCATAATTAATTTATGATTAAGATGTGCACATCCTTAATCATCATTAGGGTCCCATCCTCCATAATTTCCCACTTGCCTCTAATGAGTCCTTAATTAGTCTAATCAAGTACTTGCACAACCTTGATCACCCAATTAGGTCATCTCTAATCCCCATATCATTTATGGAATGTGTCCTTAGTCAACTTCATTAAAAGCTTTCTCTTTTTTAACAAGGCATCTCCATTCCTCATGTGAATTTTTAATTCACATTTAATCCCCCAATGCATTTAAAGGAATTTTAAATTCCTTCTCTCATCCCCATGATAATATTTGAGGAATTTTTAATTCCCCACTTGTCCTTTCACCCACATGGGGACAAGTACCTCCTTTATCAGGAGATCTTGTCCAATCCCAAGGTACTATGTACTCCCTCCATGTTATGTACTATCCTTCCACCTCATGTACACATCACCCTTTTTAAGCCATATCATATGCCACATGTCAAGATGTGAGGGCTTGTGAGTTCTCAACTCACCTTAGCCCTACATCTTGATCTTGGTGGCTCAATCTTGACCGTCCATTTCCCTAGAGAATCCCAAACTCTCTATAAATACCCCCTATTTTTTTTCATTTAGGGGAGAGATCATGTATTGTAGCCAAACTCTTGCAAAATTTTCTTAGAATCCATACTTAGCCATTTTTACACTTGCATCCACTTCCACTCATCCTCTCATCCTCATATCATCATCTAGCTTGCATCTCTTGCCATCCAAGGAGCATACAACACCAAAGATCAAAGGGCCAACCAAAAGATTTATTCGAGACAAGGTATAAAGTTTCATTTTGTCATTTTTACTTTGTGTTGAATCCAACTAGGCTAATCTTGAGATGTAGGTTTTTTTTAGTCTTATTTTGCACTCTTTTGTTTGTTGTTTGTATTCTAGCACATAAATTCTCCCTATTACATTTCTGGCACACCCAGAGGGACCCACAAACAGGTCTCTTTCTTTCACGTTTTCTATTTTTTGACTTTTTATAGGTACAGGTTACAAAGGGGCGGACCTGACCTACACAGGGGTGGACCTGACCTACACAGGGGTGGACTTGACCTACCTGGGGTAGACCCGACCTATTTGGGTGGACCTGACCTGACAGACAGGCAGACCTGATCTTTTCCAGGGGTGGACGTGCCCTCCACAAACCGCATAAGTGGTTTTTGGCAAACTCTTCATGAATAAGCGGATTTTCCCTCACAGACAGGTGGACCCACCCTACACAGGCAGACCTGACCTTTCCCAGGGGTGGACCTACCCTCCACAGACCGGAGAAGTGGTTTTTGAAAAACTTTTCACAAATAGGCGGATTTTCCTTCACAAACAGGCAGATTTTCCCTAGACAACTTTTTTTAGAAGGTAAAATTTTAATTTTTAGCGATCTTTTGGTTGTTTTAAGGGTTTTTAACCCCTAATTTAGGTACATAGTGTAATTAGGAGGTGTCAATCAATCTTGTTTATCGTGTTTGCTAGGTGAGCTATTTGACATATCTAATCCCCTTACACCATTCGGTGATCACCGAAAAAGGGAAAAATCAATAAAAAAAGAAAAATCCGATTTTGTAGAACCCTAAAATCTGGAAGCTTCTAAGCTTGTTAAAAAGGGTTCAGATGGGTATTACTGTATGATGAAAAATGCGATTATTCTCAAGATTATATGGGTTTTCACGATGAATAATAAAAGTATTGGATGGGCTGCGGTTTGGTGGATGTAGCCTAGATTGGGTGAACAACGTTAAATTCTACGTGTTATATGATTTATTTTGTGTGTTTTAGTTTCTCACATTTATTACATAGATCTACATTTAATTGTTAG
>VDFB02047230.1:4454236-4488243 GCA_007258455.2 Sequoia sempervirens | reverse complement strand
GTTGGGTCCCCAGTTTTGTGATCATGGCGTCGAGAGCTTCATGGATGGAGAGCTCGCACTTGGAAACTTATGTGTATATCATCATTGTAAATTGTAAATCTTGTATTTGAAAACATCCCTCAAATGTAGTGAGGTGAACACTTGTAATTTTAATTGTAATTATTATTGAACTACCTCACCATGATGGATGAGTGTTGTATATTTATCAAATGCAATGTATGGAAAAACATGTTTGTACCTTATATTATCATGAATGAAATTTAATGTTATGCAATGTTTATCTTTATGTTATTATTTATTATGTGCAATGCGAAATACTTAAGTCACTTATGGAAACTCAAAGTAGTGTAACGTCGCATAGCTTAATGAATCTATGCAACTAATTAACTTAATAATTAAACTTTAAAAAAAAAAAAATTACACCATTATACATTATTGCAACATTCTTAGGTTATTAAGACGGGGCATTACATGGATTCCATAGCAAGTTTAAAAAGGGTTGTTTGAAAATGTTTACTATGTGAGCCCATGTATGTAAATGTGTGTAATATGTATGTAAAATATTTTTTAAAATCTTGTTGTGGTTGTGAAAGTGTCTACCCAAGTGGCTATATAACCCCAAGCTCGGGGGTGGGTTGTCTCACAACCCTATGGTTGGGTGGAGAGTCCATTGGTCTTAACATTTTTTTCTCTCCTATTCTTTTGTTGGTTTCTTTTCAAGTCTTACAAAGTGTGATGAAGGATTAATGATTATTGTACATTGCTCTTGTGTAATATTTAAGAACATTTGTAAATGTGCAAGTAAATTGTATACAAAAGACTTGTTTATAAGTGTAAAATTGTTTATTTTAGAAAAATAAAGAAAGATACATTTTATCTTGCAAATTCATTTTTAAGAAAAGTTAAATGATGTTAGAATACAATCATGCATATGTGTCTTGTAAATTCATTGAAAACTTGAAAAAGGATTTTTTTTTGTAAATGTGTATATGGACTTAGAAGTAGTTGAAAATTTTCTTGTTAAATTAGTGCTCACCTTTAATCCAATATGATTTCAAATGAAACTATATTTCTTTAAATAAAAATAACGTGAAGGGTTTATAATTAATCGTGAGAAAAAAATGTAAAAATCATAGAGTTGAAATTAAAATAAAATATATATGTTCATTCAAAAATAATGTATTCATATTTTTTTGTGTTAATGAAATATTTTGTGTATCGGATGTTGTGTAAATGTTTAATACATACATTTTTCAATAATGTTTGATTTTAGTAAAGCAAAAAAATTAAAGTTTATTCTAGGGTATTTTTTATATAAAAATAATCAATAATAAGTTTTATCAAAGAATCAACTTAACCCACTTGTTTAATCAATTGTTGAGGTTACAACATTGTTGCCCCTATGCCAAACAATAAACTGTTATAAAGTAGTTTCAAATATTTGATTGTAAAAACTGATAAACATGATATTGAAATATGAAATTTAATGGGTTTTTTTTAATTTCTAATCTCATAAAAATATATTCAAAAATTGTATTAACCCATATCACCAATTGTGATTCATTAAGATGTTGACATTTTTTTCACATTAATAATTTGTCATAAAACGATCATACATATATGATCACCCAACATGATTGATAAAAAATTAGAAGACAACATTTAAAGGGTTTATTTGAAATAGATATTTTTATGGCATATCCGAAAATCAGATAAACCGAGTAAACCAATTGAAATTTGTAATTAAAACATTAGTTTCCTCTACTTTAAAACTGAAAACAAGTTAACAAACAAATTTGGGAGTAGCCAAGAGAGTTGTGATATGTTTCTTTCTTCCTTTTCCTCTTGTTAACCTACAACATAAATTTTATAAAACGTTTTCACTTGCAAACAACAATCAAATGGAGGAAATCAATAAATAACATTCATATGAAAAACAATCTTCAAAAAGCAAATGACAAATAGTTGAGGAGACTCATATTTAAGGTATCAAAAGTTAAATTAATTTTTTTTTTAGTTATTTATTAATTACTTAGTTAAATAATGTTTAGATATATTATTTTCATATTTTTGTTTATTTCCTTTAATTTAACAACTCATTGCTCCTTCTTGAAAGTTAATTAAAGAATACTTAATATATTTTATAAATCATACATAAACAAAGTCTTAATGTTCAACTCAAAATTGTAAAGTAATAGTCATGAGTTTGAGATAGGAGCTTGATGACCTATTTTATTTATTTGTAAATTATCAAGAAACTAAACAAATTAAAATTCAAAATTAGACTTGATTTAAAATTGTTTAAACGATGATGAAGGTAACTAGAAAGCGAAGATGAATGAGCTTTGTTAGGGTTTCTTGTGTCTATGGTCATCCTTGGCCCCTCTTGTGTCATACCATGCCATAGGCGAAATATTTTCTCTTTTACTATGTGTATGTTCGCATTTACTGCTTGGTTATATTATGCATTCAACCAGCTCCAACCCAATAGTTCTTGTTGGTGTTGGTGGTTCGATGGCTTTGTTCAATGGCTCCCCCTTCGAACAAGCATCCCCAAAAATTTGTTTTGAAAGTGTTCCATGAGGTAATTCTTTTGACTCCCCGGCTGATGTGGTTTTACCCTTGCCATATTTCGATTCTGCATGTCAATGGCTAGAGCAACATACACTTGTTGGTTATTTTGTTGGGAGGACTCCACCTAAAGTGTGCTTAAAGAATGGGTCCAAAAGGCTTGGGTCCCTCATGGGGTCTGCCTTGATATGGTTTAGAATCTAACCAAAGGTTTTTTCTTTTTCACTTTGCGAAGGTCAATCATGTTCAAGAAATCTTGAACCATGGTCCTTCGTATGTCTGATCCTCATTTTTGGTCTTCCAGTCGTGGATTTGGAACTTCACTGTCTCAGATGACACCAAGTTACAAGTTCTGGTCTAGATTAAATTTCCTAGTTTACCATTGCCTTGTGTGTCATTTTTTCAACCTATTTTGTCCTCTCTGGGGAGGATTATTTGTGTTGAACCAAATAGGTTCTTTCAATCTTTCCCTAAAAAATGAGTCTATGTTGAAGTGGACCTTTCATAGGATTTGAAAGAGTCCATTAGTATTTAAATTGGTGCTCTCCGACATACCTAGAAAGTTACTTATTTTAATTTTTCAAATACTTGTTATAGGTGTCAGTCTGTAGACCACAAGATTAAGGATTTCCCTTTGGCAGTTCCTCATACTCCTTCACCGCCATGGGAGTTTGAAAAACCACGTCAAGCAAAAAGTTCTTCTACCAAACCAGAGGAGAAATGGACAATGATTACAAACCATAGAAATAATTCTAATGGCTTTGGGACGATTTCCAAAACCCCTAAGCTAGTGAAGGAGACTTCAAACCCTTCAGTGAAGGGGAAAGAGGCCCACTTTGGCTCTACCAACACTTTCGTGCAACCAAGGCCTAAGGCTACGCCCCAACTTGTTGTCGTCATGATAGCACAACCGACTAAATCTCCTCCAATTTTGGGAGATCATAGGGGGTTATGGAGCCCTTCTCAACCTTTAGAAGGAGAATTTGTCTAGGAGAAACGAATATTTTCATTCAAATTGGTTTAGTTCCGCCAATTTTTTTGCAAAATCACTTCTCTACCTTGGATGATGAGCCAGACTCCAATGATATGGAGGAGCTTCATTCATGAATTTCCTCTCGTGGAATGTTTGAGGTCTAATATACCTCTCTAGGAAGTATTCCATTAGGGATACTCTTCGGAAGTATGCTGGTATTGATGTTCTTTGCCTTCAAGAAGTGAAAGTTGTTGGTTTTTTACTTGCTTCGACTTGTCGCTCTATCTCACTAGCTAATAAAATATTTTGTACTGAGCATGAAGCCAAAAGTGGCAGAGTGGTCACCCTTCTGTTCCCATGGTGGCACGTTTATGTGGTCGACCATGGGTCTGACCCCACACATCGGCTCATCTAGGTTCTTTTCCACATTAATAATCATTCTTTTGGGATTATTTATGTTTATTCCTCGAATGTTGTTGAAAGATTGATTCTCTGGCATTGGATTGTTGATTCACTTCCAGTTGCTACTTGGTTGTTGTGTGGTGACTTCAATATGGTTGAGATGGCATATGATAAGCATGGTACTTTGTCATTTCGATGGGAAACTGACGAAAGAGAAGCATGGTATTACATGCGTAATAAATTGTGGATTTTTTATCCCAATATTGGTCGTCGCTATTCTCAATCTCTCTGGCACACTTGGTGTAATTATTAGGTTGGTTCTGATAGTATATTTGAATTCCTTGATCGTGCTATGATCTCAACTCTATCTTTTTTCTCTTTTTCCAACACTTCACCACTTCCAGTTATGTCATTAGTGGATGTGACATTGTCAGACCATTTCCACATATCTTTTTGCATTGAATTGGAGTTAAGGTATCCTCATGCCAGCATGACTCAATTCTTTTTGAACACGTCTTTGTTTTATCACCAACCCACATTGGCCCACATTTGTACAATCTAGAATTTAGAGTGCAAGCCATCTCATAATGTACAAGGTAGATTAACTAGTGGAATGATGCCATCGCTCGCACGGTGAGGTTTCTCTACATTTATGGGTGCCAGCTGGCCATATTTCATTGTAGATCCTATGAGGTGACTACAATTGACCTCCACTTTGCCATCGAGGCTCTAGCAGCTAGCCCTTTTTCTCCTTCCTTGCAGGTCAAGGTGGCGGAATTAAGGTACAATTTTTTTTATAGATAATTACACTACTAGAGGGGGGAAAATGAAGGCTAGGTTACACTGGCTTAAAATTGGAGATCATGCCTCTAAAGAGTATTTTTGGCACTTCGTGCCAGGCACTCTTCTCCATGTATCAAAAGAATCAAAGAAGGAAATGCAGTGTTTTCAAAGCTACCTGGCATTCTCCAAGCCTTTGTTAGGCATCATGAACAAGTGTTTGCGGCTCAGATTACACTCTGGAGCGTCAACAAGCTCTTCAAGATTGTCTTGTTGTGCCAAATAGGCTATCCTCAGCCCATAAATCCTTTTATGAGAAATTTCTCACATTTGAGGACCTCAAGGAAGCTGTCCACACTATGGCAGACGACAAAGACCCACGAGTTGATGGATTCTCATGTGAATTTTACAAAGCCCTGTGGGATTGTGTTGGGCCTGATCTACATAAAGTTTATCTTGAAGCTTTTCATTCCAAAATATTAGGCTCTTTAATTAATAAAGGTAATATCAAATTCATACCTAAGTTTGGCGATCTCGAGGATATTTGCAATTGGCAACTCATTACGCTCCTTAATGTATCTTATAAAATCATTTCCAAAGCTCTTTCCTTGAAAATCCAACATTTGTTGCCTCAAATTATGCATCCAAAGGAAACTGGATTTATTAAATCTAGATTCATCCTAGATAACATTATTGTTGTGTGGGAAGAAATGGAATGGACCAAGCACTTTAATCAAAAAGCTATTTTTACTAAAATTAATTTTTCCAAAGCCTATGACCGCATTGAATGGCCTTTTATTCTTTCCATGTTGGCTACCTTAGGGTTTGGCCCTAATTTTATTCAAGTTGTGCAAATTCTTTTCTCTGACACCTCTGCTTGCATCACCATTAATGGTTTCCAATCCTCTTCCTTTGGTTTTTTTTGCTCCATCTCCCAGGGTTTCCTACTCGCCCCCTCACTTTATGCGCTTGCTATAGAAGGGCTTGATTATTTGCTAGAAAATGTTATTTCCCAACAGCGGGTTAGAGGTATTTCTTTTCCCAACTCATCGGCTTAGTTGGTCAATGGCCATTTTTCCCATGATTCTTTTCTCACTCTTCTGGAAGAGGAAAATTATGTCAAAGTCGCTTTGGATTTCCTTGAGATTTTTTCCTTGCCTCTGGCTCTGCTATTCAATGGCATAAAACCCCTTGTTGCAAGCAGTCTATTCTACCCCTTTCACAATGGTTTCAACATTATGGTTGGAAATGGATTGGTATAGGGGAAATATTTCAATTTATGGGCATTCCTTTTTCCTTCCAGGCTTCCCCCAAAAATTTATGGCAAGTATTTATTTCTCAAATTAAGTAGAAGTTGGCTTATTGGATTACCAAGCCCCTCTCTCTAGCTAGTAAATTCCATATTTTCTCTAAAATTATAGCTATTATGCATGTTTATTATTCTTCTTGTTGGACTCCCTCAAAGCTGCTTATGCTAAGCTTGAAAAACTGCTACACAACTCTCTTTGGGCCTCTTCTAAGACTCATTGAGGGTTTCACCACATAGCCTAGGAATTTTGTTGCTTGCCCAAAGACTCTGGATGGATTGGTCTCCTCTCCACTCAATGGGAAGGGATTTTTCTATGTGTTAAATGGATAATCAGAGCTCTTACTAGCGATGAGGCTTGGAAAATTCTTCTTAGGCATTGCATTTAGTCTGGCTTTCCTGTGCATAGACTAGCCTGGAAGGGGATTGGCTTTCAAACCCTTCTGGTTATGAGGGAACTAGTCCAAATAGTGGGAACTTTCCTGGACAAGAGCATTTGGAAAGCCTGGGAAGCTATCAAGCCCTAGCTCCATTAGGTTGGCTCTGGTTTTCATGATGGGCTTTCGCTCAATCAACAAAATGTGTGGTGGTTGCCCCTTTTTCCAGTAATGGTTAGCTGCTAGCTAAGTCACCCTAGCTTAAGGCTTTAAGATTTCACTAGAAAGGTATCTAGACCTTGCAAAACATGTTTCAGAGACCCACGATGCATATTATGCTATGGGAGGACTTTCATGCTCATTATAGACTTCAAAACCAAGATCATGATACTTATGTTGGTTTGGTGAATGCCATTATGGATGATATGCTTGATAAGGTGGGTATTTGTGCCACCTATTGGGAATAGGATGCCATTTAATTACAATCCTAAAACATATTTCATGTATCTCCTAAGTCCTTGGAAAGTGTTCCCCAACACTAGGATTAGAAAGAGATTAAATTCAAATGAACATGTAAATTGACATTTGTAATTATTCCTAAATGATACAAACATGTGAGGATGCCCAAGAAGAGCTCCTAAAAAATAGGAGCACATGGGGCATCCACATGAAAGGTGGAACCCACCTTGCTTAAGTTAACTATTTGGAGGATTGATAACACTTTAGTAATGCATGTAAAGATCCTGAAAGTTAGGGATTGATATTTACATGAGTGGAGTTTAGTTCAATTCAGTTCAATTTAGTTCAGTTCAGTTCAGTCTCAGTTCAATTTAGTTTAGTTTAGTTTAGTTTAGTTTAGTTCAGTCCAGTTTAGTTCAGTTCAGCGCAGCTCAGTTATGGTTTAGTTATCTTCAGTTGCATGTAGTTAGTTTGATTTGAATGCTAGTTGACTTTAGTTGAATTGAGTTGCATGACTAATGACTTCAATTGCATGACAGATAACAGGTGGATACATTCAGTTAAGTGTGGATGATCAATCATGCATAATGTTTGCACGAATTGATGGAGAGATATGTTTCAGTTAACTAAGATTGACTTGGACCCACCTTGGGTGCCCAAGTTGGTATCTTTGATTTAACACCTTTTGCATGAGAAGATATTTACAAGGCTCAGTTAAGTGGGCCCATTCTTGGATGCCAACTTTGAGGAGAAGCTTGGAAGATATTTTCTTGACCAACGATCAGTTAAGTGTTCAATTTGGGGCACCTAAATTGAGGAGACTTTGGTTTTGATTTCATGTTACATGATGGAACTCTGCTTGCACAAAATAGGTGTAGTTTTTTTAGAGGAGCTTTATTCTCTTGTAATTGACAACTCTTATGCGTTTACATGCTCATTAATTATCTATTTATTGCAGCAAGTTGAAGAGAGTTTTATCAGAGTTTATTTGTAGGTTGTGAAGAAGGATTGTTGAAGGAAAGAAAGCATATCAAGCAAAGGGTTGATGCAGTATTATTGTAATCTTGTTCTAAGATTAAATAATACAAGCACTATTGATTTTTGTGGAGTTTTTTCCTGAAAGGGTTTCTCCACGTATATGTTGTGTCACTTCTATCTTCTTGTCTCATTCTTCTACAGTCTTCTTTCTCTTTCTATAATTGGTAAAATTGATCTAAGTAGATAATCATACACAAAGAATTGTGACAAAGAACACTTAATTAAATCTACAATCTCATAGTTTTTCTAGTTTTAAGCTACATAATTACCTCCATTTTCAACATTTGGTATTAGAGCTAATGGTTGGGTAGAGTTTGGGACGCCTTTCTCTTAAAAGTCTGAAGGTTTTTTGTTGTAGTGGGAGCTTTTACTATTGTGCCATTGTTGATTTGTAAAAGAAGTGTGTTACAATGAGTTCTAATTCTCGTTTAGATATTGAAAGATTCAATGGATCTAGTTATGAGATGTGGCAACTAAAAATGGAGGATCTCCTTGAAGAGAGAGATCATTGGTTAGTTGTTTGTAATGAGACAAAGTCACCTACAACAATGTCAGATGAGGATTGGGATAAGATTGATAAGAATGCAAGAGGGACCATAATATTATGTCTTGTTGATGTTGTTCTCTTGAATTTTTTAGATGAAACTACCACGTATAAATTGTGGAAGAGGATAGGTGATATCTAACAAACCAAAAGTCTTACTAATAAGTTGTATTTGAAAAGACAGTTGTATTATTTAAAGATGAAAGATGGTGATTCTTTTGCACATCATTTAAATGCTTTTAATTTGATTCTAATTCAATTAGCATTTGTAGATGTAAAGCTAGAAGATGAAGATAAATGTATTTTGTTACTTTGTTCTTTACTAGAATCTTGGGAAAATCTAATTGTTGCTATCAACGATAGTGGTGCAGATCCTAAGATGGACAATATAATTCCTACTCTCCTATCAAAAGAGATGAGGAGGAAGTCTAAAATGGGATCCCAAGATGCCTTGTTTGTAAGAGGTAGGCCTAAGGAAAAGTAACATAAGGGAGACAAGAAAGGAAAGGGTAAGTCCAAAGGACGGTCTAAAACCCCTAGTAAGAGTAAGGTAAAGTGTTGAAATTATGGGAAACCTGGACATGTAAAGAAGGATTGTAAGAGCAAGAAAAAGAGTTTTGATGCTTCTACAGAGAAATCCTTGGAAGTCAGTAATGATGCATTGGTCATTTCCTCTAATACTATTTGTGATAACTCTTGGCTTATTGATTCAGGTTGCTCCTATCATATGACTCCTAACAAGGAGTGGTTCACTAAGTATACTGCATATGATGGAGGGAATGTCTTCTTTGGAGATAATAGCACAACAAAGGTTGTGGGAAAAGGAGAGGTAAATTTGGGTTTCAGTGATGGTAGGGTTAAGACCCTTAATGTTGTTTTACATTTTCCAGGACTTGCTAGAAATTTGCTTTATGTATCTAAGTTCAATGATTTTGGAATGCATGTGACATTTGAAAAAGGAGGTTGCACATTGGTGAAAGGGAATATGGTGGTTGCTAAAGTATCTTAGATTGGGACTTTTTTTAAGCTTAATACCTCCAATTTGAATAAATCATCCAATGTAACTAAAGCTGAAAATACATGTAAGTTTTGGCACCATAGATTGGGCCACATTGGTGAAAAAGGTCTTAGGACCATTCTTAATAATAAATTGGTTGACAGTATTCCTGATTATAATATTGGAAAATTTATTTTTGTGAGCATTGTGTGTTTGGAAAGCAATCTAGATCTTCATTTCCTAATGGAACAAATAAAGCTAAAAAATTATTAGAGATTATTCATTCAAATGTAATGGGCCCTGTGGATATTGACTCTATTGGAAAATCTAGATATTATGTCACATTTATTGATGATGTCTCAAGATACACTTGGATCTATTTTATGCATAACAAATCTGATGTGTTTAATAAGTTTAAAGAATTTAAGGCTTTGGTTGAGAAACAATCAAATCATAAGATAAAAGTGTTGAGATCAGATAATGGTGGTGAATATTGTTCTAAGGAATTTGATGATTATTGTAAGCATGCAGGAATTGTGAGATAGAAAACTACTCCATATACACCTCAACAAAATGGAGTAGCATAAAGGATGAACCAAACCTTATGGAAAGAGCTAGGAGTATGTCAAGTAGTGGTAAGCTAGATCGGTGCCTTTGGGTCAAGGTTGTAAGTACTTCTTGTTATTTAATCAATAGATCTCCTAGTTCATCTATTGAAGATAAAACTCCTTATGAAATGTGGTTAGGTAGGAAACCTAGTGTTGCATATTCAAGGATCTTTGGTTGTGAGGATTTTGTTCATGTGCCTAATGAAAAGTGATATAAGTTGGATCCAAAAGCACATAAATGCATATTCATAGGTTATGGTGAAAATGTAAAAGGTTACAAGCTTTGGAATCCTCTAACCCAAAAAATTACTTTATCTAGAGATGTGATTTGCAAGGAATTTAGAGCTTATTCAGGAGAAGAACAACCAAAGGAGAAGGATACTTCTTGAACAGTGCATTTTGAGATAAATATTGAGAAGCATGAAGATGCGCATGTTGAAGAACAATTGGATGGATTGGATGAGGAGAGTTCATAGAGTTCTTCTAAGATAGATGCTCATGATGAGCATATTGAGGAACAAGAAACCCCTTTGAGAAGATCCACAAGACAATGGAATCTCGTTGATAGGTATAGCCCACCTAATTTTAGTTGTATATTTGCTTTGATGAGTACTAATGATGAACCTAGATCTTATATGGAAGCTTTGTCTTTAGATGAAGACAAGCTTTGGTCACAAGCTATGCATGAGGAAATGGTTTCCTTGGATACTTGTGACACATGGGATCTTGAGATTTTTCCCAAAGGAAGAAAGGCCATTGGTTGTAAATGGATCTTTAAAAAGAAAATTGGTGCGGATGGTAATCTCGAAAGGTACAAGGCTAGATTAGTAGCCAAGGGCTACTCCCAGAGAGAGGGAGTTGACTTTAATGAAATCTTCTCTCCTGTTGCTAAATTAACTTCTATTAGATTATTTTTATCTATTGATGTTGCTTATGATTTTGAGATAGAGCAAATGGATGTGAAAACTTCTTTCTTAAATGGGAATCTTGATGAGGAGATTTATATGAGGCAACATGATGGTTTTGTTGTAAAAGGAAAAGAAGAATTAGTTTGCAAGTTAAAGAGATTTTTATATGGATTGCAATAGTCACCAAGAATGTGGTACTAGAAGTTTGATGTTTTTGCATTGAAAATTGGTTATGTTAGGAGTGAGGAAGATCGTTGTGTTTACATAAAATGTATTGATGATCAGCTTTTAATTATTATCTTGTATGTTGATGTCATGTTTATTGGTAACAACAAGGTAATGATCAAATAATTGAAAGCACAAATCTCTAGCACATTTGAGAGGAAAGATCTAGGGACTACAAAATATATCCTTGGTATGGAGATCAACAGAGATAGAGGTAACATAAATATTTTCTTAAGTCAAAGCAACTATGTTGATACTATTTTGAAACAACTTAACATGCAAGATAATAAACCAATTAATATTCCTTTACCAGTTGGCATGAAGTTAATTTTAGACATGATTCCTAAATATAATTTTGATCATGAGGAAATGTCTAAAATTCTATATGCTAGTGCAGTTGGTAGCTTGATGTATGCAATGGTTTGTAAAAGACCAAATATAGCCCAAGCAGTGGGAGTTCTAAGTAGGTTTATGTCTAACCCTGGTAAAGAACATTGGACTTATGTTAAGAGGGCGTCTAGATATTTACGGGGTACTTCTTATTACTATTTGGTTTATCATGGTGCTAATGATATTGATATTATGCACAGATCATTGGACATACATGGTTTTGTTGATTTAGATTGGGCAGGAGACCTGGATAGTCGGAGGTCGACAAGTGGCTATGTGTTTACTTTGTTTGGAGTTACGGTTAGTTGGATGAGTAAGAGGAATCCGTGGTTTCTTTTTCCACCACAGAAGCATAGTACATGGCTGCTACACATGCCTCTAAAGAGGAAATTTGGTTACAGAGACTTGGGAAAGGTATTGGTTTTAATTACAAGCAAATTAAACTTGAATGTGATAGTCAAAGTGCTATTTGTTTAGCCAAAAATCCTATGTATCATGCTCGTAGTAAGCATGTTGATGTACAGTATCACTTTGTGTGAGAAATGGTTGAGAGTGGAAAGGTATTGATTGAGAAAGTTGACATGTTGATCAATGTTGCAGATTATCTTACAAAACTAGTTCCTACAGATAAGTTCTCTTGGTGCAGGAAGGTCGTTGGCCTTGAGTCCTATACTTGATTTATAATGATGATTCCTTGTTTAAAATAATTGCAATGTATAATGTCAAGTGGGAGAATGTTGGGAATAGGATTCGTTT
Organism: Sequoia sempervirens; assembly: GCA_007258455.2. Classification (NCBI taxonomy): domain Eukaryota; kingdom Viridiplantae; phylum Streptophyta; class Pinopsida; order Cupressales; family Cupressaceae; genus Sequoia; species Sequoia sempervirens. The sequence goes on along the minus strand of VDFB02047230.1, from coordinate 4,475,909 downwards.
AATTGCAATCCTAAAACATATTTCATGTAACTCCTAAGTCCTTGGAAAGTGTTTCGAACACTAGGATTAGAAAGAGATTAAATTCGAATGAAATGAACATGTAAATTGACATTTGTAATTATTCCTAAATGATACAAACATGTGGGGATGCCCAAGAAGAGCTCCTACAAAATAGGATCATATGGGGCACCCACATGGAAGGTGGAACCCACCTTGCTTAAGTTAACTATTTGGAGGATTGATAACACTTCAGTAATGCATGTAAAGATCCTACAAGTTAGGGATTGATATTTACATGAGTGGAGTTCAGTACAGTTCAATTCAGTTCAGTTCAGTTTGGTTCAATTCAGTTCAGTTATCTTCAATTGCATGTAGTTAGTTTGAGTTGAATTCTAGTTGACTCCAGTTGACTTGAGTTGCATGACTAATGAATTCAGTTGCATGACAGATAACAAGTGGATACATTCAGTTAAGTGGGGATGATCAATCATGCATAATGTTTGCATGAATTGATGGAGAGATATGTTTCAGTTAACTAAGATTGACTTGGACCCACCTTGGATGCCCAAGTTGGCATCTTTGAGTTAACACATTTTGTATGAGAAGATATTTACAAGGCTCAGCTTAGTGGGCCCATTCTTGGGCGCCAACTTTGAGTAGAATCTTGGAAGATATTTTCTTGACCAATGATCAATTACGTGTTTAGTTTGGGGAGCCTAAATTGAGGAGACTTTGGTTTTGACTTCATGTTACATGATGGGACTCTACTTGCACAAAATAGGCATAGGTTTTTGAGAGGAGCTTTATGCTCTTGTAATTGACAACTCTTATGAGTTTACATTCTCATTAATTGTATATTTATTGCAGCAAGTTGAAGAGAGTTTTATTAGAGTTTATTTTTAGGTTGTGAAGAAGGATTGTTGAAGGCGAGAAAGCATATCAAGCAAAGGATTGATATAGTATTATTGTAATCTTGTTCTAATGTTAAATAATACAAGCACTATTGATTCTGGTGGAGTTTTTTCCTGAAAGGGTTTCTCCACTGTCACTTCTATCTTCTAGTCTCATTCTTCCACAATCTTATGTCTCTTTCTACAATTGGTAAAATTGATCTAAACAGATAATTATGCACAAAGAATTGTGATAAAGAACACTTAATTAAAATTAAATCTACAGTCTCATATTTTTATAGGTTTTAAGCTACATAATTACCTCCATTTTCAACACCACCAAGTGTTGGTGGAAGGATTGGAAGTGGTACCCAGACACCCCTTTTAGGAATTACAAGCCTAGGCTTGGTTATCTGTGGCTTTTTCCTCACTTTCTGATGATTGACAATTTGAACCATTGGTGGCATCTCCAGTCTTCTATGTCTGTTTGGTGAAAATGGTTCTTTACCACTTGGTCTATAAGCGTTGAGCTGAAACTCACCCACTTTGCTTGGTGTATTATTTTCCAAGACTTACTTGTGGCGTCTCGGCTTTTCCACTTGGGGGTCTAGGACCCTCGCTGCTCGTTCTATTACAGGTTGAGACATTTAAGCATCTCTTCTAGTTTTGTATCAGAGCTCAGCAACTGTGGAATTGGATTCATAACTTCTTTCGGCCATTCAAACCAAAGCCATTTTCTTGGCATATGATTCTGCTAGGTGATTTAGCCATGCTTCCCACTAAGTATACCCAAATTTGGCACACTTTCAGGGTGGAAATCCTCTTCAATATTTGGAAAGATAGAAATTCCTGCATATTTTCTCACATCTAGATTGATAAATATGTTTCTCTTTACTCTAAAGCAATTATTCATTCTAATGTTCTTTTGCAGATACAAGTGCAAGCAAACAAATTTTGGCTTGAAGTCTCTCACTTACAGGTTCTTTTGGACCACTAGGGCAATGCCCCTTATACTATGGCTCGGGTGCCCTCTTCACCCACCTCCTCCCGCAGTCGGTCACCCTCATGGGGTCGGTGGAAGAGTGGCTCTACTTTCCCATGCTCCTAGGCTCCTCCTCGTCATGGCTCCTGCCCTCCTCGGTGGTTGTGCTCTCCTCCTCTGTGGGTTGACCTGGGGTGGCCCTTTGGAGGACGGTGAGGGAGATGGTGGCTCTTCCAAGTGGCCCACTAATACTACTCCAAGTAGCGGCTCTGGTTGGCCAGATTTTGTGAAGTGGCTCCCACAGTTAAACTTGGAATTCTCACCCAGACGCAAGGAGAATGACAAATATAAAGAAAAATAAGATGATGTTAGATGGGGTCCTCCTGATGTCTCTCCAGACCCCGCTAATGTATGGGGAAAGCATTCAAATGATAGGGACCCTCCGCCTATTGTTGGCACTGTTTTGGCCACTTAATGGCTTTTTTTATTTTCATGTTTATTATGGTTATTGTTTTCTGGGCTTGGCCCATGTGATGTTAGACTTTTGGGATCTACCCATATGACTCTTAGGGTGTGCCTTTTTACCACCCACTTTTTTTTGTGAATATGTATTTCTATCTATTTTATTAATATAGATGCATGCCTATTCATCAAAAAAATTGTTTAAACATGTTTTGATATAAAAAGAATATCAACAGTTGGGATGAGAATAAATTTTGTTCAAATTAAATTTTAGAATTGGTATAAATTTTTAATTTATACCAGTAATGTCATAGTTATATATCTAAAATGAAGTATGAGATATTAGGATCACTATGTTGATGTTATCTTCTTAGGTTATGAAACAAAATATTGTACATAAACAATTAAATAATTGAATGTATTCAGATTTAACATTACTCAGATATTTAAAATTTAAAGAATTTTTATATGTAAAGAAAGAGAAATTTGGATAGTAATTAATTATTCAATTTGTTTTTGAATTAACATGAATTATATATTTATGGTTATTGAATTACTTTGTTCCTTTAGTCTTAGTGATAGAGTGCAAGTTATGCTTTATGTTAGAATGTAAAATAACTTCATGAACATCTTTATCTCCTTTAATGTTTCTTTCTTTTAGACTAGATAGTTTCCCTTAGTTAGAGGTAATATTAAAGTTAACCTTAGACTAGTTTGTCACCATTCCACTCTCATTCATCAATAATGTTCCAACACTAGGAAATCATTAACTCATATACTTTAGAATATTAACTTAAGTGATCAGGATTTGAAAATTATATAGCGATGGAATTGTAATTAACAAATTTATTTTAAGTAAACTTGTTTCCTTTTGTATAGAACTTATTTTCATTTAAATTAATATATATTTTTTTATTAACATTTCCTTTGGTTAATTGAAAAAGGTTAATGTAGGTTAGAAAGACACTTGTTTATAATTGTTTTAGTTACTCATTAAACTTGTCAACCTAATAAAATCTATTCACTAGCTATACCTTAGACTTCTTAGAAGAAGTTGGGAATGTCTCAATTAGAAGTACTTAAAATATAATATAAACTAGGTCCTTCTTATGAAAGTTAAAGCACTGCGATGACATTATAAACTTGATGTCATTGGTTTCAAGTAAGCATTTAAAACTTAAACTTGTCTTAGTGAGAATAGAAAATTGAAAAATATTGAGGTTGTGTTTGTTTAGGGTTGAAAAATTTAGGCATGACATTTGGTATTAGAGCGGGGTTCCAACACTAGGAACTTTGGGTTGTGTTAAGTGATTAATCAATTTTGCTTTTGAAATGGATCCTTACTGATTAAAGTGTTGTGTGGTTGCAAGTTGTTTTGGAATGGTTAGAAAGAAGGTGAGAAGATGTGTATGAATAAATTTGAGTATAAAATTTTGTTTGTAGAAAATCTTAAATTTATCTTGGTGAATCAAATCTACTTTGCTAATATTTTTTTTTGGTTATAAGATTAATTATTAATTACCTGTCTTAATTTCTAAAATGAGAGGACTAGTATGTTAGTATGTGTTTAATTATAACCTAGGTCTTTTGAAGTATTTTTAAAAGTAGTTCATTTCAGTAGCCTTCCATGATAATCAATAGTGTAGATTTCTATCAAGTTTAGGTTCAAAAAATGTGATTGTCTAAATTATTACCTCTATTTTTATGCTATGAGAAAACTATTTGATTAATCAAAAGTTCTCTAGAATCTTTTATTTCAAAGGTTGTGTAATGTGATCATTCTTTTGGCACTTGTCAAATCATGATAAATATGAAAGATTTACTTTTTAGAGGGCATTTTACATCCATAACTTTATGTGATGAACCACTTTTATTTTTGATAAGATAAGCAAAATTAACAGGGTGTTGTACCCTTTACACAAAAAAGAAGCTAGTTCAACTAGGAATGAACTACGAAAGAGGATAGACCACACACAGAAATAGTTGATAGATAACTATTGGGACACAGACAAAGACTTAGACAACCCCAGAATCTAAGGGGACCAATCTGACTCCCTTAACCCTAGGCCGTGAGGATGCCACAGATTGAGGGAGTCCCTTCTTCTTATGCAACACAACAGACCAGGAAGACTCAAAATCCAAGTCCACTGATTGAGGTGAGAGAATCAGATCAACCAAAGCCATCAAGGGTAGAGAGCCACTACATAGTAGGGGTGGCAGTGCAGGTAAGGAAACAAGAAAACACATAGGACCATCAGTAGTAATCAACGAAGGACCATCAACAACAACCAATGAAGTTCAGGTAGGCTTAGACAGAACAGTGTCAGCAGATTGAGCCAATAGTGGCTCCATATCAAGGTTATCTGGAATAGGAGTAGACATAGGTTCCCGAGGAGAAACAATAGGGTCATCATCCTCCAAAGAAACTTTTGAAGGAGGAGAACCCACCGTGAGGTGGTTCAAGAGAGAATCCTTCCACCAAGTTGCAACACCCTTGTGTTAGGCTTGTGGGAAACTAGAGGCCAAAACCCACATAGAAGCATCTCCTACACTGAAAGGGGAGACCCTCATAGTCCAAGAGTTGCTTCTAAGGTTTGATCTCTACCAATAAGACTATATCACCATGGAGAGGTTTGGAGATGTCCAAATCAACTAATATACAGGATACCATGGTATGCCCAATCTCTCGAGTCGTAGAGTCCAACATCAAAAAGTGACCAATGGAGTTTCCAATTGCTTCATAGTAGGAATCCTCCCAAAACTGGAGAGGGAGGTTTGGAAGATGGACCCAAACTAGTTTGGTGTTTAATGGCTCCATAAGGGGATTGAAAGATCAAGACCAAGGCCGAATGGACAGAGAATGAATCCCCCACATCCATCCCTTGTCCAGTACACAATCTTGCTCCACGAGGGAGGCAAAGGTTGTGAAAAAGAAACCCCTTGCACTAGGATAGAGCTCAATCTGCCCAAAGACCAATAGCTTCCAGGAGACAAAAACCCAATTATGGAGGTCAGGAAGAGAGGGCCACAGGCCATTAAACCTATAGACCACCCCCTGCTTCAAATAATACTCCTCATTCTTAGCAACTTCCAATCCACAAACCACAACAGGGGAATCCCTAGCATAGGGCAGAGGGCGAACATTAGATTGAGTCGAAGGCCTAGCACCCATTTTAGCAGCTTTGGAGAAGTTCTTCACCTAGCTAGAAGAACCCCCAATAATCGAAGCAGGATTAGGAACAACCCCACACACAGCAGGAATAGGGACAGAGCCCTCAGCACTCGACATAACCAAAACGAAGGAGGAACCCCCATCCACACCCCCAGCCAGAAGCACACGGACCCCAGCCATGACCTGAGAGGGAACCTCCATGACCATAGGCATTCCCAACCCATCCCCATTGGACCATTGCAGTGTAGAAGCAACCGCAAAAGCATTCACAGAAAAACACCCGCTCACAGATGTTCTCCCGCTCACGGACATTTTGAAAAATGGCAAGTGCAAATAGGTGAGTTTTTTGAACCACTTTTGTTATGTATGTTGACTTTAAATATTTATTTCTAACATCTCTCTTTGTGAGAATTCTTGATGGATCATAGTTATGGATAGATATAACCACGATTATAAGTAATACTAGTTAAGTCATTTTGAGAAAATTGGTAAGTTATAAAGGAAAATGAATTACATGTACTTGATTTGTACCTTAATAAATAGTAGCTTAACTTGCTTTACCATATATTAAATTACCCATACACTAAAGTTGATCTTATCTTGTTTTTCAAATAGATTTTTTTTATAATCTTTCTTTTATCAAAAATATTCCTCCTTTTAATATGAGAATTAGGTCTCATGAATGTTTCAAACTTAGGTAACAATTTAGTGAATTTATTTGTGGCTAAGTGGTATTTCTTTGGGACATGTTAATTGGTGTCTAAAAAAAAATTTAACAGTTAAGTGAAAGAGTTCAAAATGAGGTAGTAGGAATCTATAGTAGATGGTTGTTGAAAATTTCAAAAATGTTTCCTCATTAAGGTAAATGAAACATTTATAGCAAGAGTAAAGAAGGAAAATAAATTTCAATTATAGTTTACCCAAATTATTTTCAAGATTGAAATTAAGAAAATTGATAAATCTATAGTTGTGTAATTGCATTAAGATTATAGAATTCCCTATGTGTTTTCTAATAGCATTATGCGAATCATTGTCACATTAAATTTAATTACTACTTATTTTAGTTGTTGATTTTTAAAAAGTGAAATTTTTAATTATGACTTGAATTATGTGTGTCTCTATACTCGATTGTTTGTTCATATTATGTTTGATTAAAACTTGAATATATTCAGTAACATAATATTTTTAATTAGTCAAAGGTAATTTCAATTATGGATTAAACTCTTTAATCTCATTTACTTCTTGGTTGTAGCATATTGAAAGTAAAGAGTTGGATAGTAAAGTAGATAAGATATTTTCAAATTTGAACCTTTGGGTTGCTAGATGAAGTGTGAAACATTATAATAGTTAGGATAAACTTGGAGATACAAGGAGAAAACATGAAAATACAATAGTGTTAATAAAGAAATAAAACTTAGATTAGGATATGAATAACTTTGTTTATGTGTTTTCCTTACAAAATAGTATTGATAATTAAAATAAGTGTAATATAATAAAAACAAAGTAATAATGGAATTATAGAAGTAACATGTGTACAAGTTTTGTAGACAAAGTTTTATTGTAAGTTATGATTGTTATGCCTTGATAAGTACTGATAATAGAAATTAAATAGACCTAAAGAAGTATGTAGAGATATGTTATGGAAAACCATTGAATATTATGTTTGTGACTCAAGTTTGAGATATAGGGTATCCAACTTGGAATGAAGGTGTGGTGGACATTTGTGGTGATCTACCTATGTATACCCTTGTATTTATTATATTTTATATAAATTTAAATATGAAGATAGAATGTTTTGTTGTTGAGAATGTTTGACTATGTAGTGGAAATTCCCTAGTGTTGACCACTCCAATTGGAGAAGGGTCTTCTAGTGTACTTGGGATTGATGGAAAGGTCCATTCATTGGAACATTGTGATTTTTCTTTGATGATGTCCCTGTGCTAGATAGAGGACAGATGTTGGAAGATTATGATTTCCTTTGAAACATTGAGTTGGATCCACCCCCTAGCTTTTAGGACCACACTTATTGGTCTATAGTGAAAAACCTTTTTTCCTTGAGTTTTGTATCCCATGGGTTGAAGATGGATCTGGTGTTCCAAAACATTAGATAACTTTCTACTTGGGCTATAGATATTGGATGTCCAGAAGCATGGGTATGGATGTAGTTCATGGATGTGAGATTTCATTATTATTCTATTTTGCATAAGGGTCAAAGTTCAACAAACATGGGCCAAGAGTAGCATGGGAAAAGAGTGGGAAGAATGAAAATTGCTTTAACTATATTATCCAACATTTACAATAAAGAATATAAAGCAATAAAATGCAAGGTTCATGATAATGTAACATCATGATGTTACTTTGGTTGTATTATTCAAGTGACAAATTTGACGGTGATTATGATAGAATTATGTGTTGGTAAATAGTGTTCTAATTGAGTGAGATCCAATGTACATATGACTTCCTTTATGAGATACTTCAGATATATATGATTTATGGATAAATTTATTGGCATGACTCAGGTTGGATGGGACTATGCTTGGTTATTATGTGGATATTTATGGTTTGAGACCATTATATTTTTTTTCAGTTATTCTATATATGTGATTTGAGACCACCATTCCCCTCCACCCTTGAGTGGCTTAGAGAAGTCACATGGTGGATGTAATGTGCAAGTTTTTGTGAGAATGTGTATTATTGTTATTTCTTAATTCATGATTATTTATGGTTTTCAAAATTGATTCCATTAGTGTTGTATCTTTGAGCTATTTAATTTGTGTTAAATTTTGCAATAGTTATTTTTTCCTCAAGCACTTAATTTGATTTAATGGTTTTAATTGGAGTTGAGATGTTTCCTATTGTTACTTGATTGCTCCTCTTTTACAAAAAAGTTATTATAATTTTGAAATCTTATTTTTACCTTCTTGAATTTTGAGGCTTTTTTAATGATTTTTGTACTACCAGCATATGTAGTGTAACGTGAAAGATGTGAACTACTATATCTAGGAGGGATCCCTAACAGGTTGTATGGGAGTGCAAATGCGCTGGGTAATTTTTATTGTGAGGATGGAGGCTTCAAATAAGATCGGTATGTGACAGTCATAATCCATTTCCCCTAGTTTTTGTGTGCGATTTTTGTGTACCTTCCTTTTTGGAGGCTAACCCCTTACACAAATAAGGGGAAGGTACTAGGAAATGTATGGAGGGATCCTAAGAAAGGGGCCTTGAGACCATACTTCTTAATATTATCATATTCAATGATGACACTCCATCTTTACAACATCTCAACTATAGTGATAAGATATATGATTAATTAGTGGAATTTGGGACCATTCATCATCATAAAATCCATATGGTGAACCTTGTAGTATGTATGTCGCATGTGTGTTGTGAACCCAGCTATGTGATGTGGAATACCTATGATTTAATGATAGAAATTAAGTGTTTTTCTTGAGATGTGAATGAATTTGAGAACCTGATAAGCATGTTATTCTGGAATTTTAATATAATTGTGTATTTAATGATGATTGAAGTGAATCTAGCATATATATGTGTAGTGTAGTCTTCAATAATCACAAGAATATATATGAAGTGTGGATCTAACATCTATATGTGTAACATTGGTTTAATTGTGTTAATATGAACCAATAATCTCTTGGGTTGTGTTGGTAGTCAATTATAGAGCTTAATTTACACAATTTAGAATACCTTGTAAAGGAAAATTTGTTGCTAACATACTTAAAAATTATATAAATGAGATAGTTTGCTTGCAAATGTGTATGGTAAGAGTAAAAATTTAACCTAAACTTTTTAATGACTTCTAGGAGGAAGTTCAATCCTAGGGGGAGAATGTGAGACCCCGTCTTTTGTACTCTCGATTTCTCTGTGATCCTTAGTATTTTTAGATATATTTTGATGGACACAATATTCAATACTTCATGGATGCTACATATTTACTTAATTGTGGATGATATTTGGATGTTCCTATGGATGATAATTTTTTCATGATTATTAAATTTTATATGATTTCGCCAATAAGATCACTTTTAATATTGCATATGTGAATGGTGAATTATATATGTTATTTTATGATTGTTAGTTTGATTTATGTTATATAGTGGAGTTGCTTTGGCTATATGACCTGGATATTGTACTAACACTTCATGTTTGAGTGCACATGTGGATTTTAGTGCCAATAGTTGATGGAGTTATTTAGCCACTTTTGTGTCTTTCTAGTGTGATGAAGGACCTAGACTCACATGGAGTGCTAAGGTCTATTTGGACCATGTTGTAAAATATGTGTTGTTGATGTATGTGCTAATGTGAAAAAAATTCTAATTGTATTTTGAGTTATTTTTTGAGTGACTTTAATTTTTTGTCATTTTAAGAAATTTTAAGAGGTCTAAGTTTTATTTTAAGGGTTGTAAGGTTGCTTAGGTATGGGGCATATAGGTTAGGAGTGTATTTTTATCATTTAATCCTTTAAAAAGGGTTTTATGACCCTCCTTTATGTCCCACTTTAAAAAGTGGAAAAAATAGGGAAGTAGTTACTTAGTTGAGTTAGTTTTGGGAAGGAAATTACCTCTTCCTCTTCTTTATAACTCTTCTTCCATAGTGTAGACAGGTGGTTTTATTTTTCCTTTTTGTGATCTTGTTATTTTGCTTGTGTCCTTTTGAGGAGAGAGAGGAGTGTGAAGGAGGGGGGAGGAGGAGAAGGCTTGAGGGAAGGAGATCTTCAACCCAAGGTTCATCCATTAGTGAGATTGTAATATTTAAAGGTAGGAGATCTTTTCCTTTCTTGTTGAATAAATGTGAGTATTTGTGATGTGTTTGTTCTTTGAGACTTTTGGGGTTTTGTTTTAAGGAAAATGTACTTTAATGTTTCATGTGTTCTTTTTCTTTGTGTGGTTTAGTAGAGGAGTTGACCCCCTCTTTAGAAAGGTTATTTTGATCCTCCATGTACAAGGGGTTGAGTGGGTGTGGCTCTCTCTAAGGGAAATTTCTTCCACGGTATGAGTACCCATGATTATGTGTAGGGATAGGAGTATCCTATTAAATAAATATTCAAATAGCTCCCTTCGGGTTCCTTTGAAAATTGTTTGTTTGTTGGCCTATGCATCGCCGAGTTTATTTGGATTTCCATCAAATTTTGATCTACCACTTTGCGCATCTTCACTTCGCAGCTTTGGGTAGCGGCTTCCCTTTCGGGTCCTGAGGAGCTGCGCTGGGCGTCCACGTGTCTCGCTTGCGGAGGTTTTTATTTCTTTTTTCCTTGAGGTCTCTTCAGGTCGCGAAAGCCTTCTATGAAAGTCGTCACTTCTAAAAAGATTGTCAGAGGGACCCACATCTTGCTACGTGGCGGTGTGTCGCAAGTTTTTCATGCGGGAATGAAATAAGCAGCCGCGGGCTGCGAAATGCTTCCACGAGCCTTCTTTTATTTTTGGCAGGCCCCACCTCCTACTAGGTGGCAACAGTTCGCAGCTCTTTCAATACAGCAGGGAGGTGAACAACTGCCGGCTGCGAAACGCTGCCACGCGTCTTCCGCAACCAGTTGATGCGGCTTTCTCTCCACTGCAATAAGAACCTCAGCCCATTGGACACGTGTTGCATCTTCGCAATCTCTCGGCAACAATGGGAGAAGTTTTCATTCGGGCAGCGACAGGCTGCCACGTGCCTTACAACTGATCCTTGAAGCGGGCGATAGGTTGGCTAAGGAAGATTATGCTATTGGGTGTTGCTCGTCATGGTTCTCCAAAGCGGTGGATGACACTTGTTGCCTCAAGCCTGGCTGGGACTACTACCATCATTGCGAAGGGCGCACCTGCAACTGGATGACCAGATGCTGTGTTCTAACTCGTTGCCATTGTAACGGCTTGGAGAATTTTTTGATTCTGGCATCATTGCAGGGGATTGGGAAATCTTTTCTGTTACAGCTCTCCAAAGCGGTAGGAATTGTTTCCCCGACTATATATACTCTCTCAGCAATGAGAGAATGGTCGAAGAAATTTTAGAAGAAAGGATACTAGTTTTAGCAAGAGACACCAGGCCTCTTTTGCATGTTTATTTGCAAGAAACTTTCAGATTGTTCCCACTGTTCGGCCTTTCTGTTTTTCATGTTTTGATTAAACTGTAAACTATGTTTTTTATTGTCTTAAGCATTTCATTTGACAAGACTTCTATATATTGAATACAAGCTTGCTTATCTAAATCATGTCTAAATGACTCTTCTTAGTAGTAAGAATGTATGCAATATTATTTTATGTCAATAAATGAACTGTTTATGCTATAGTTTTAAGTCTCCGACGTTTTGGAACATGACAACACCATTCAGCCCCTAAATCTATGATTTATCGTGCCCATCAACAAAGTTTGGCGCATCGCCTTAGATTAGATTTTGCTTCATTATATCTGTTTCCTTTTCCCTTTCCCAAAAAGCAACATTATAGAAGAAGTCAGATTCTTTAAAATCTGGAGGTCACTCAGTTTGGCGCAAAAGGGTCCCCCTTGAACTGAGTTTCCCATAAGGCACTGTTACCTCGTCAATTTTTGGTGTCAACAGTTTGTCATTTTTCTGGCACGCTCGGTGGGACCTGAACTAATGAAATTATCTTGAAGAGAGGGGTGTATGAGCCATCGGCCTGTAACTAGATCCCAGACTACAAATAACCCAGGTTTACTAGTACCTTCGCTAGGGATAGTCCAGGCCGCAAATCAGCTAGTGACCGTTCCATTCCCACTGCCCTTTCCTCTCACCATGTTGCCGGCCGCGAACAAAAACTATGTAGCATGGGATGCTGGAAGTCCCCTAGTAGCTCCGGTAGCGCCTATTGTTTGGGGCGCTATCCCGGTTTCAGCCCTGAAAGCTCTTCCCAAATTTTTTGGAGACAACACAAAAATGCTAGCAGAACATTTGCAGGATGTAGCGGATGTATGTCTAGTACACGGTATTATAGCGCAGAATGTAGCTCTGAGGCTCCTCGTTGCATCCTTCAAAGGAAAGGCTCTAGATTGGTACCGAACACTGACTCTGAATTCAATTCGCACTTGGGATGACCTCGGAGATCCATTCTATGAAAGGTTCTCAAATGACGGAGATCGTTCTTCGTTATATTATCAGCTATCCGTCTAAGACGAGCGCCCCAGGAGGCTCTGATGGATTTCAATGCCCAATTTCACTCAAATTGGCAGAGGATTCCTGTGACCATCCGCCCGACTCCAGAACTAGCATTCATATTTTATCTGAAGTCCATTAACCCTGACATTTTTGTGATGATTAAGTCTTTGGGAGGAGCCACTCTACCAAATGCTTATGCTACCGCTATCAAAGCTGAAAATCATTTGATAGATTGCATAAAGTTGCCTCCTCGACCTATTATCCCAATATTTCCTAAAATATCAAACTCTGTACAAGATGTCGCATCGACTAGTGCGGCAACAACTTCCCAATCTATGTACTCATATGCGGCCGCTCCTGAAATCTTGGCTTCTACATCAGGTTCTTCCAAGGATGAAATAGGCGACCTCAAGGAGATGTTGCAAACTATGGAAAATGACATAACAACTCTCAAGCGGAACCAAGCGACGCCTCCATGACCCACATATGAAAACTATCAAGGTGGGCGCTCTACTTATCAGCAAAATCAATATCAGAGTGCACCTCGCACTAATCCACCAGCGCCGACTACAAACCAAATGGTTCCGGTGCCTACCCCGCTCACAAGTGCGTTGCCAAGCTCAAGTAGAGAATTAACTGCGGGACAAAATAATCTTATTGATGACATCAATCCATGGTGTTTCCCCTGCAATGATGCACATATGCCCTGAAATTGTCCGCACGACAACTTACAACAGAAGGTGGCAGAGCAACGTAGTCAAGGTATTACAGTAGAAAATGGAGGACATGCTTATGACTCACCAATGGAGAATGCGGTCCTTATCGCGCAAATGCAAGGAATGTCCTTAGAGCAAGAGTCTGATATTGCTCCTGATCATGCACTCTTCTCCTCGATGGAAGATGAGGAAAATGTGTTTGCTAATGATGCATCCATAGCTAAAACGTCGCAGGTGCAATCTGACTATAACACACGCTCAAAGAGGAGATTCACTGGTGAACCTATTTTTTCACTCCCAGACAGCCCGAAACGCAAAGGCGTGTCCGATAAAATTCCCAGCGCTTCGACCATCTCTTCGCCTTCTCAACCACGGAAGGAAATTATTATAACAAGAGTAAAGGAGCAAAAATCTCTGAGCTCGTCACCTTTTAATGTGGTGGAGCAATTAAAGAAATCATCCGCTAATGTGTCTTTATGGGACATTCTAGCTATCCTGGAATATAAGACTATGCTACAGAAGGCGCTTCAGCAAGAGATCCACTCAGCACCAACAGAGTCATCTGCCAGTACAGAGGTGGTTTATCAAATTCCACTAGCTAAGGTTCTTGTAGACAAAGCGAAAGAATCCCATGCAGAAGGCGGAGGTAGGCCAAAACCTCAACCCTTCTTCTTGACTCTCATTGTAGGGGAAAAACTATTACACAACGCTATGATTGATTCTAGCGCTAGTACAACAGTTATGCCAAAACTGATAGCCGAAGCCTTGGGACTCAGCTACGAACCTATGAAGAAAGGGGTGATGCAGCTGGATGGAAATAAAGTTGATACTGTGGGTGTCATCAAAGCGCTTTCGTTAACTCTATTTGCCTGCCCAAGTATCACAGTCCCGCAAGATACAGTGATCATAGATATTCCTCCTATGTTCGGTCTTTGTCTATCCTAAGAATTTACTTCAGAGGTGTGCGGATATTTGTCTTTAGATTGGTCACATCTAATACTTAGGACCAAGCATGGCGCAAAGATGAAGATAGAATCGGAGGCTCTACATTTCGAACATGTGGCGGATGAGGCCCTGATCAATTTTGAGGCCGCACATACCTCTATCACCAAGCAAGACATGTATAGTGTCGAACTGCTAGAGGAAGAGAAGGTGAGTGGAGACCGAAATGATAAGGAAGATGCTTTGTTGAGCGAACACATAAACAATGATCCTTTCAGGAATTATCATGCTACCGGGTTGGGCACATATGTGATTTATGATGAAGACCAAGTTCTTCCGAAGGTCGCCAAAGAATCCGACGATAACCAAGCAAATGAGTTGTGGACGTTGTATTTTGATGGAGCAAGGAGCAAGGTTGGAGCTGGAGCAGGGGTATGTCTAATATCCCCGCAGAATGAAAAGTTGTTAAGGTCTTTCTGATTCCAATTCACCTGTTCAAACAATGAAGCTGAATACGAAGGATTAGTCCAAGGCCTGAGCCTAGCGGAACAAATGGGTATTAAGCAATTGATTGTGTTCAGAGATTCCGAACTGGTAGTTAATCAAGTTCGAGGAATTTTTGCAGCGAAGAATGTCTGAATGAGATCCTATCGGCATCGAATCTGGGACCTGATTGAAGGTTTTGAAGCTTTCAACATCCTGACCGTTCCCCGAATGCAGAATAGTGATGCAGATCATATGGCGGTGATCGGTGCTCAGTTTGATCCTGTCTCTGACTTGCTTCGGAACAAATATTCAGTGCAAATACTTGTTCGACCAGCGATTCCTGACAATGATCAGAGTTGGAAAGTCTTTGAGAGCGATGAGCACATCGCCTCGTTTATCCAGCACTTAGGGGAATTTGCTGATCAACTTCAACCAAAGATCGTCAAGGCCTATGAAGGACAAATTATGCAGCTAAAGTCAAATAAACTTCCGAAAGGATTAGTTACTCGAGAATTTTTTCGATTGTAATGACGCCCGAAATGATAAGTGAAAGTTCGTGGCAGACAAAAGTGATTATGAAAACCTTCGGGTCTCCGATGGTAGGAATCTCCAGGTCGGAAAAGATGTCCCACAACGAGATAGAGAAAGGCTTATCAGTTTCTGTGAAAAATATGGAGTAGTGGCCTGGTCCTACGATGATCTGGAGGGTTACGATCCTGGCATCATTCAGCACACTATTGAACTAACAGAAGGTGCAAAACCAGTCTGACAGAAGCAGAGGCCAATCAACCCTAAAGTTGAAGCCCTAATGGCACAAGAGCTAACCAAGCTCATTGATTCACGTATTGTCTTCCTAATCAAACATAGTACTTGGGTATCAAATCTGGTACCAGTCAGAAAGAAGAATGGCGATATCTGCTTATCCATGGACTTCTGAGACCTGAACAGAGCATCTCTGAAGGATCACTATCCATTTCCTTCTATGGAGTCAATCCTTCAAACTGTCGCAGGATCAGAAATGTTCTCTCTGCTGGATGGCTTCTCTGGCTATAACCAGATTCGAGTTAAAGAAGAAGATCAGCACAAGACTATGTTCACCACCAAGTGGGGAACATTTGCATATGCTAAAATGCCTTTTGGTTTATCCAATGTAGGGGAAACTTTCCAGCGAGCAATGGACATCACATTCAGCGAACTAATCAATAAGTTTATTCTAATCTATTTGGATGACCTTACTGTGTTCTCTAAATCTAAAGATGATCATTTTGATCATTTGGAATTAGTTTTTCAAAAATGCCAGGTTCGGTGTTTCCTTAAATCCAAAGAAATGTGTATTCGGAGTACCGCAGGTAAGCTGTTAGGGCATGTTGTGTCTAAAGAAGGTATTTCAATTGACCCTGAACGAGTAAAGGCTATCAAGGAGCTTCCCCTTCGGTAAATAAGAAAGGTGTCTAGTCTTTTTGGGCAAGGTAAATTTCGTCAGCAAAATTTATTTCTGATTTTGCGGGAATGATTAGGCCGATCACCCTAATGCTGAAAAAGGATCAAATTTTCAAGTGGACAACAGAAGCTTAGGAGGCTTTTGAAAAGGTCAAGGAAGCGATCTCCACAGCCCCGGTGTTGATTAATCCAGATCAATGCAAAGATTTTATAATGTATGCCTTCAGTAGCAAGTTCAGTATGGCCACTGTTCTGACTCAAAAAGATAGTTAAGGAAAGAGAGAGCATCCAGTGGCGTTCTATTCCCGAACCCTAAAAGAATATGAGGCGAATTATAACTTCGTCGAAAGACAGGCCTTTGCAATAGTAAAGAGACTTAAAAAGTTTTGCCATCTAATTTCCTGTAACAAAGTTCTGGTATATGTCGCACATTCTAGTGTGCATGAATACATCATGGAAGGAGAGATTACAAAAAAAGGGCTAATTGGATTACCAAGATCCTAGAGTATGACATTGAAGTCATGCCTACTAAGACTATTAAAGGCAGAGGACTGTGTGAGTATATAGCACAGAACGAGGAGGTACCCGCCAAGGAGGAACAACCAGAGCTCATCCTGATAAATGAATCAGGATCGGAAGATGATTGGCTGACAGATAGAATGAACTTCATGCAAACCGGAAGGTATCTGCCAGGCCTCTCATCCCAAAAAAGAAGGTATTATCGGCTTCAGAATTGCGGATATATGCTGATAGGAGTCCTTTTCAAAAGAAATTTCAATGGTGTGCTCCTGCGATGCGTTACTTCAGGGGAGGCGCAGAGGATCCTCGACGCATTTCACAATAGCGACGAAGGTGGACATTTCTCCGCCAAAACTACCGCCATCAAGGTCCTGCGAGTCGGATATTACTAGCCTACACTTTTCAATGACTCCTACTCTCTGGTAAGGGCTTGTAAAAATGTCAGTTCTTCTCTGATAGAAAGAAGAATTCAGCGATGCCCCTCAAACCTATCATGGCGGATGAACCATTTGCGCAATGGGGCCTGGACTTCATGGGAATGATCAATCCGGTTTCTAGTTCCGGACATAAGTGGATTCTAACGGCTACAGACTACTTCACAAGGTGGGCGGAAGTTGTTCCCCTTAAGGGGACAGCAGAAACAGAGATTGTAGACTTCCTCGAAACACTAGTGACAAGGTTCGGTCCTCTGAAAACAATCATTTCGGACAATGCCAGAGCATTTCTAGGTACAAAGGTATGTCACTTCGCATTAAAAAATGGCATATTCCTTAAAACATCATCAAACTATTATCCACAGGGAAATGGCCTAGTCGAGTCCACAAACAAAAGCTTAGTCTGACTCCTTAAAAAGATTGGGTCAGAGCACCAGAAGGAATGGCATAAAAATCTCTTAAAAGCACTCTGGGCAAACTACATAACTCCTAAGCAAGTCCTTAAGACTTCGCCTTATGAGCTGGTATATGGGAAGGAGGCATTGTTACCTATCTCTATGGAGATCCCAGCAGTACAGTTATTGAAATCCCTTGAGATAGAACAAAATGGAGCCATGGAGGTTCGGCTCGCTGAACTATTGGAAGTACAAGAAGAAAGGGAAAATTCCCTAATAGCAATGACAAGCCGTCAAATGGTGGTCAAACGATGGTTTGACAAGAAGGTTTCCAACCAAGGTCTGAAAAGTGGAGACTTAGTGCTAAAATATAACAGCAGGGCTGCAAAGCCAGGTCTGCAAGGTAAATTTGATAGCCTATGGGAGGGACCCTTCAAAATAATTCGCTGCAGGCAACATAACGCTTTTGAGCTGAAAAATATGGAACAAGAGCCATTAGGAATCCCGGTCAATGGGATTCATCTTAAGTTGTTCCATTAGGCATTAAGCTCTACCTTGTACAGTTGTAAATAGTGCTTTCGTTTCCTTTCCTGTGTGTGGCCTGCTCTTTCTCTAAAATCAGTTGTCTTTCTACGCATTTGCTCATTATCGTTGGCAGGTAAAACACCGGAGTTGCTTTACACAAAATACACTCATACATGGAGAAATAGCATACAAAATTTGCAAACCCAGAAAATTTTAAACACAGAAGTAAAAAAGAGCATGGATTTTCCTTAAAACGAGAAGTATATATTTATATATATGTTCTTTAGTTACAAAATGGCTGGAGGGACGATTTCCAAAATGTACAAGTATCAAGGTATATTATATACGATAGCCTTTTATCAGGCTTATCTAAAGCAGGAGAGTTACATTTTGAGCAGGAAGGCAAAGGGGTTATCTATCCAAAGGCATGACTGGCAGCAATCGACGCATTCACTGCAGCGTCCACTTCATCCTCGTCCATGGGCTCCTCAGCGGCACTGGCAGCATCATTTGACGCAACCGTCATTGGCGGTGGAAACACCAGGTTCCTGAAGTCAGTGTACCAGTCTACGTTGTAGAAAGGTATCATGTTGTAGCTCTAAAACAGGAAGTGTAGGGCCTGAGTAACCCTTTACTGGTGTTGGTCACGGGTTTGCAGGCGGAATCCGCTGAGGAATGGCAGCCAAACGATGATAGCTTCCTCTTCGATAAAGTGACACAAGTCGCTGGCTATTAGCAGGCCTATCCCATATGCAGCATGTGCAATGACCTCCCCAAGCCCATTCAGGTATCTTTTCGGGAAGATTTCTTTAACCAGCTTCAGGATAAGTGGCTGAGGAATGCAAATGTCCAGCATGGACGCTACAAAGTGTGAGCATATGTTGGTATTCACCCTATGCTTATCCTCATATTCTATGCAATCCTTGCCTAAGACCCACTTAATGGCTACCAGAACTAGTGAATGCTTGTTCTTCGTCATCCTTTTGAGCCTCCTAGTGGAAATCTCACCTAGAAACACCGTCTGTGATTTAAATGAGGTTAGGCGAATTGGGGTATCCATTGTCCTGACACTGTCACTAGTCTTCTAAGATAATGCCGAATTTTCTCACCACCTAACCTATGAAAGGACTTGCTTAGCACTCTGCTATTGACCTATCACCTCTTAAATGCTAAGTATGTTTTGCTCACTATCGACTGACCTATTTATTGAAAAATTGACAAGACACATACCAATCTACCTCTAAAAAATGTGATATTATGCTAGCTGCTATCTCGAAAGCTGAGTCTATGTTTGTTCACATTTTTGGGCTGGTACATCCATGATAGCACGGCTCAAGACGTGTTTAATTAAATGAAATTGATTAATTAGCTTTAAAAAGGTGGCGCTTGTTGGTGAAGGGACGTATGGTCGTAGGCTATTGTGTCATCTCTCAAGTGCGTCCCGGAGCCCAAGGCGATACTCATATCTTTTCAGGCAGTGATCGTTTGCTTGGTGTAATCATTCCGGCCAGGATATTAATTACTAGCGCATGCTAACGCAAGGTTAAAAAGCCAGTTGCAAGCTCAATTTCCAAGGAGATCAAGGCGTATCACATGATCTCGTAAATATAATAATGAAATCTAGTCACCTCGGAATAGCAATCAGTTCATCTTGCACGAGTTGCAGGATTAACGGTACATGCCGAATTAAATGCAAAAGACTTGCTTTCGCCTACCACCTTGGGAAAAGTTGCTATTATTGCATGAAAAGGCTTAATATTTCAAATTCTTTTTGTAAACGCAAGGAAAGTGCAGAGTTGTTTTATGTCCGTCTATCTAGAGCAAGCATATTCACAGGCCAGGAGCTTACAAATTCTGCAGAGAAAGAAAAATGTCAGAATTTTCAGCTCAACCGATGCAAGAGGAGATTAGCCAGGAATTGTTCACGGCTATTCATTCTTCGGTTGAGGTATACGTATACAAGGATGTAGCATATGCCACGCCTGGTATACCCATAAAGACGAGAAGAGCTCACACAGAAGAGCTGGATAGACCCAAGGAATGGAGTAACCAGAAAAAGGTTAAAGAAGAATGGAACAATATTTATGACCCAAAGCTTGCAAAGAACTCTAAATCCCTCAGAGAGGCGGCTTGTGCAAGGTTATCAGCAACAAAGGTGGACCAATCCACGGCAGGTAGAGTCTGGTATAGTGGTCTCCCACAATACATGGTCCCACTGGTGCACTATTGCCCTGAGGTGGTCGACGCAGCTTTTCAGCGCTATAATCCAGATACCCACTGCATTGAAGGTCGCAACTTAAGGGTGCATATCAGCCCAGAAGCCATCTGACACATGTTATGTATTCTGGATCCAAGCAGAAGGAAGGAGACTATCGAGCCTTTTCGCCCAAGCAAGGGGGAGAAAATATGGAGGAAGATGAAAACCGGCTCAGATTTCTTGTTAGAAGAAACTAATAAGAAATGTGTTGCGTCCGCTAAAGCACCAAGTATCTCATTATCGCGTGGTTCATTCCGCGATGATCTTCAGGATGCCATGTCCATGCTGGAATTTGTTTGCAGCCGAGACTCTGATGAGAAGATCGAGGCTTTTCAGCTGGGCCCTGCAATACAGTTTCGCAAGCAGCATGAACTCTTCTAGTATGATTTTGCTGAGTTCATGGTTGAAGAAATGATACATCAAATGGAGAATTATCAGGCGGAAAAGAAGTTTAGATTTCTTTCCTACCTGGTCCACATGTTCCTAAATCAGAATCTGGATTTATTCACCCATTTTGTTCCGCTATCAATTTTTGATGAGCAGAATAAAAGAAAGTCGGTGTCTACATAGACACCTTTCCTTTCCGCAACATATGACTATTATGCGTTCACAGACTATTTCATAGCCCCGGTCTTGAATGATTTAATTAGAGAAGGTGATATCGTCTGGCTCACCCAGGAGCAGACCGGATTTATGCAAGGCTACACCCCTGCTTGTGACTGGTTCTTAGGCAGAGATTTTACAATCCTCTGAATGCGGGGCTTTACTGGCAAACCTTTCCTGCTCCCAGCTTGCGTCATGGATAGAGTGCTTGCGCTGGAAATTTTTCGGCAGGTGTGTGTGTCATTGATTTCACTTTCTGTAACAGCGAAAGTGTCAAGAAGAAGGGATTCTTCACTTGTCTGAAGAGTTTCAAGTCAGTAACGCTGGTTAAAAAATAATCGCACAAGTTGTTAGAAGAGAAGCTGGCACATTTAGGGTTGGTACTGATAAATGATAAGTGGGAGTACAACTCTTTCAACGACTTACCAGAGCCACATATGAAAGTTACCCATGTTCCCCGACCATACTGGGAAAAATGGCTTAATCCGCGGATAGATAGAGAGGAAGATTTTGTGGAATTAGCGCAAATCCCTACGTCGGACACTAGGGGCCCATGGCACAAGTTCTACTTTCCTGTGGCCGTGGCCAAGGACAATATTTCGATGGAGCGCAGCATGTACAACAAGTTAAAGAGGGGTGAGGAATGGAATGATGAAAAAATAAGAGCTTTCTGGAAATATCGCCAAGAAAGAGCACAGTTGGATGCTCCTTATAATTAGCTAAAGGACGACCAGGAATT
>VDFB02047230.1:4435065-4454136 GCA_007258455.2 Sequoia sempervirens | reverse complement strand
TATTTCATTAACACAAAAATAAAAAAAATTATTACATTATTTTCAAATGAACATATAAATTTTATTTTAATTTCAACTCTATGTTTTTTCCATTATCTTCTTAGGATTAATTATAAACCCTTCACCTTATTTAAAAAATAAATAAATATAGTTTCATTTGAAATTATATTGGATTAAAGGTGAGCACTAATTTAACAAGAAATTTTTTAACTACTTCTAAGTCCATATACACATTTACAAGAAAATTTTCTTTTTTCAAGTTTTCAATAAATTTACAAGACACATATACATTATTGTATTCTAACATCATTTAAATTTTCTTAAAAATTAATTTACAAAATAAAATGTTCCTTTCTTTATCTAAAATAAATAATTTTACACTTATAAACAAAAGTCTTTTGTATACAATTTATTTGCACATTTACATACATTCTTAAATCTTTCACAAGAGCAATGTAAAATCATACTTAATCCTTCATCACACTTCATAAGACTTAAAAAGAAACCAAAAAAAGAATAGGAGAGAAAAAATGTTAAGACCAATGGGCTCTCCACCCAACCATAGGGTTGTGAGACAACCCACCTCTGAGCTTGGTGTTATATGGCCACTTGGGTAGACACTTTCACAAGCACAACAAGATTTGAACACATATTTTACATACATATTACACACATTTACGTACATTTCCTTACATACTAAACATTTTAAACACCCCTTTTTAACACTTGCTAACACATTGGATATCCTATATGGAATCCACTTAGAGGGAGTGGGGGCTCTACCTAATAAGGGAGAATAAAAGCATCACCACATCCAAATAAAAATATGCATATCATATCTCCACATATCACAATGCACCACCAACACAAACACATCCACCCCTTTTCCCTCTAACACAAAAATCACATATGGGATATGTTGACACCAAAAATTGACGAGGTAACAATGCCTTATGGGAAACTCAGTTCAAGGGGGACCCTTTTGCGCCAAACTGAGTGACCTCCAGATTTTAAAGAAGTTGGCTTCTTCTATAATGTTGCTTTTTGGAAAAGGGAAAAGGAAATAGATATAATGAAGCAAAATCTAATCTAAGGCAATGCGCCAAACTTTGTTGATGGACACGATAAATCATAAATTTAGGGGCCTGAATGGTGTTGTCATGTTCCAAAACGTCGGAGACTTAAAACTATAGCATAAACAGTTCATTTATTGACATAAAATAGTATTGCATACATCCTTACTACTAAGAAGATTCATTTAGACATAATTTAGATAAGCAATCTTGTATTCAATATATAGAAGTCTTGTCAAATGAAATGCTTAAGACAATAAAAAACATAGTTTACAGTTTAATCAAAACATGAAAAACAGAAAGGCCGAACAGTGGGCACAGTCTGAAAGTTTCTTGCAAATAAACATGCAAAAGAGGCCTGGTATCTCTTGCTAAAACTAGTATCCTTTCTTCTAAAATTTCTTCGACCATTCTCTCATTGCTGAGAGAGTATATATAGTCGGGGAAACAATTCCCACTGCTTTGGAAAGTTGTAACAAAAAAGATTTCCCAATCCCCTGCAATGATGCCAGAATCAAAAGATTCCCCAAGCCGTTACAATGGCAATGAGTTAGAACACAACATCTGGTCATCCAGTTGCAGGTGCGCCCTTCGCAATGATGGTAGTAGTCCCAGCCAGGCTTGAGGCGACAAGTGTCATCCACCGCTTTGGAGAACCATAACGAGCAGCACCCAATAGCATAATCTTCCTTAGCCAGCCTATCGCCCACTTCAAGGATCAGTTGTAAGGCATGTGGTAGCCTATCGCTGCCCAAATGAAAACTTCTCCTATTGCTGCCGAGAGATTGCGAAAATGCAACACGTGTCTAATGGGCTGAGGTTCTTATTGCAGTGGAGAGAAAACCGCATCAACCGGTTGCGGAAGATGCGTGGCAGCGTTTCGCAGTAGGCGGTTGTTCACCTCCCTGCTGTATTGAAAGAGCTGCGAACGGTTGCCACCTAGTAGGAGGTGGGGCTCGCCAAAAATAAAAGAAGGCCCGTGGAAGTATTTCACAGCCTGCGGCTGCTTATTTCATTCTCGCATGAAAAACTTGTGACACGCCGTCACGTAGCAAGATGTGGGTCCCTTTGACAATCTTTTTAGAAGTGATGGCTTCCGCAGAAGGCTTTCGCGACTCGAAGAGACCTCAAGGAAAAAAGAAATAAAAACCTCCGCAAGCGAGACACGTGGACACCCAGCGCAGCTCCTTAGGACCCGAAAGGGAAGCCGCTACCCGAAGCTGCGAAGTGAAGATGCGCAAAGTGGTAGATCAAAAATTGATGGAAAGCCGAATAAGCTCGGCGATGCATAAGCTAGCAAACAAACAATTTTCAAAGGAACCCGAAGGGAGCTGTTTGAATATTTATTTAACAACTTTTGACGACTATCAGGGGCGTTTCAGACAAGGAATGAAGAACCCAAAAACTCTCTGGTTCTGTAGACTAGAGCTTTTATCCATAGGGCGAATGGAGTTAGAGTTTGGAAAAAGCAGCTTGCAAGGGCGACCATTCACTTTTGGACGACTTTGCCATGCTGCACAAATTTTCTTGTGCCCCGCGGAGATCAATAGCTTCCTTGTGAGGAAGCACCTCAGGTAGGCCGGCACCTGCTTGGATATGGAAAAGTAGCTGGGAGAGTGGATGAATGATCGCCTCAATGTCAGCTGCCGTTGGGGAGCTGTCAAACTCCCTGAATGCCTCCGGGTCATTTTCATTTTGCTCAATAACCTCAAGAATCTGTGTAGTTGTCGCAATAGAGCCATCCTCGAGGAACGGGGACAGTAGCCCCAGCTTGCCTAGCTCGGAGAAACTTCCCTGAATGCCATCTAGTGCCTTACCTAGAAAATCCGCCGCTGCCTTAGTGCACTGGAAAGCGGAGTGACAATGAATGAATTTATTTACTGTTTGAGCAGCAATGTCCCGATCTTCGATACCCGCCCCGGCTAGGATTTCATCCGAGACTGAGTATAGCTTGTTGAGCAAGTCCCTTGCCTCAGGAACCTTCTCCAGGATGAAACGTGGGAACTGCTCCATTGTGTTGTTGGCCTCTTGATTTAGCCTTGATGCCTTGGTGATAAATCAAAGGGTAGGCTGCAGTGTTAGGCAAAAGGTCTTGATTTTCTCCTAGTGAGAAATGTACAATTGCCTAACCAGCGGAACGACATCAGGTTGGGCAGGGGCAGGCGACAGAGAGGCTTTAAGCGAATAAATCTCTGCGTCCCTTGAAATGAGGGCCTCGACTAATTCTGCCTTCTTCTTTTTCTTAGACGCTAATTGCTCCGCATAGCTGTTCATTTCTTTATTCCAATTCTGTTCGGCTCGGGAGTGGTTCGCTGATTGCTCTTCCAGGGAATCCTTTGTCTCTTGGAGTTCCTCTTCTAGCTTAGCCTTCAGGATTTTAAATTCAGTCTTTTTCTCCTATACTTTTTTCTCATACTGCTCTTGTAGGCGCTCTAACTCCTCACCCTTTTGTGCCATCCCCTGACTATACTCAAGGCGGATGCGTTCAAGTTCTTTTTCCTTTGACTGTAGGCTCTGTTGGGCCGCCTAGTTCTGGCTTTGCAATTCTTTTACTAGGCCTGGGTCAGCAACCTGGGTTTTCACAATTTCGCCCTGAAGCCTGTTCCTCTCATTCTCTACTGTCAGCGCCCTCTCAGTCCTTCGGGCGATATCCACCTCTAAGGATTTCTCCTTTGTCTCTAGAAAGCTCACCCTCTCATTGGCTGCCCTAAGCTGCTCATCCTTCTTCTTTAACTGGCGGCCAGTTTTGAGGAAGTTAGAAGTGACTACCCGTTGCGTCTTCTCCATGATTTCGACCTTATGTTGTGGCCGGGCTACCTTCATGTCAAGTTCGACAGCATAGATCTCATAGTCTTCGGGTTGCATTTCTCCCTAAGGCTTGCTTATCCTTGGGTACATGGTCACGAATTTTAATTCTTGTCGGGCCTCATCATACGAAGCTTGTACTCTCGGCTCGGCGGGAGCATTGTCATCCTTTGCCTTGCGTCGCCTCATTCTATTTGCGCGTGCCTCTTTTCTACAATCTATCTGTGCTATGAATTCGACTGGTGATGAAACTAGCCCACCTGCGAAAGGAACACCAGAAGGCAGGGCATAGGGATAGGTAACTTTCATAGGCACACACATTTGTTTCTTCTGGAGAGTGACTGTTTTTAGGGAAAAGTGTGGCACGTTTCATAGCTTCGCCTGAGAACTATCAGCAGGGCTAGGTATTTGTAGCGGCTAAATCGAGGATTCAGTCGTAAGGCTCATTGACTAGGGAAGGGAAGTTGTTGACTAGATGTCAGCTTGTTGCAATGGAAGAGGATCAGTAAGCATAGCAAAAAAAGAATGGGGGCCGACTGGGGGAACATTTTCTGAAAGTGAGGTGAGGAAAGTCTGAGCGGCAGCGGTAGGTGTAAACATACTTGGAGGAGTAATTATAAACGGTTGAACTTTGTGAAAAGTGGGCAAATCAAGCCCCGAATAAGCTGGATTAGAAGGTGAGAATATTTGGCGAGGAGTTACTAGCGGGCGAGGCGGATCTGAAAGAATGAGATACAAAGAGAGGAAGGCCCGAAATGTACTGTTGATTGAGATTGACGGTGGTTCAAGATCATCAGTGACTCACCTGAAAACTCGACATTTAATAGCGATGGGCACTTTTTCCCCACGGCAGGTTTGGCACGAGAACCCCTCCGATAACACCTTCGGTCGCGCCTTTTGGGACATTCATAGCTAGCACCTCGACATCGGATCGCCCGGTGAAATTTGGCGGGTTTAGCGGTAAGGTATTATTGATATTGTGTGTGACCTCTTGATATATTAAGCATTGCGTGAGTGATCATCACATATGCGGCATCAATGGAGGCGTTGCCCCTATACGGAGGTTGATACGCCATTTTAACTGGTGCTGCTTGGGATCTCCTTTTAAGCTCCACGGTAACTAAGTCGGTGGGGTGGCCTTCATTCCACCATCTATCGAATTCCTGGTCATCCTTCAATTGATTATAAGGAGCATCCAACTGTGCTGTTTCTTGGCGATATTTCCAGAAAGCTCTTATTTTTTCATCACTCCATTCCTCGCTCCTCTTCAACTTGTTATACATGCTGTGCTCCATCAGAAGATTGTCCCTAGCCACGACCATGGGAAAGTAGAACTTATGCCATGGGCCCCTAGTGTTCGGCGTAGGGATTTGCGCTAATTCCAAAAAATCTTCCTCTCTATCTGTTCTCGGATTAAGCTGCTTCTCTCAGTATGGTTGGGAAACATGAGTAACTTTCATATGTGGCTCTGGTAAGTCATTGAAAGGGTTGTACTCCCACTTATCATTTATCAGTACCAACCCTAAATGTGCCAGCTTCTCTTCTAACAACTTGTGTGATTATTTTTTAACCAGCGTTACCGACTTGAAACTCTTCGGACAAGTGAAGAATCCCTTCTTCTTGACACTTTTGCTGCTACAGAAGGTGAAATCAATGACACACCTGCGAAAGGAGAATTTCCGAGCGCAAGCACTCTATATGGCGCCAAAGTAGGAAGCGGAAATGTTTGCCGGTAAAGCCGCGCATTGGAGGGATTTGGCGAAATCTCTGCTAAGAACCAGTCTGAAACGGTGTAGCCTTGCATAAATCGGTCTGCTCCCTAGGTGAGCCCGGATGATATCACCTTCTCACGATTAAAATCGTTTCCGGGCAGAGGGCTACAAGGCGATCGTGAGCGCATAATAGTCATATGTTGCGGAAAGGGTGTCTATCGCCGGGCATGGAAAGCTTTTGCACTACGCTCATCAAAATTGATAAGCAAAAATGGGTGAATAAATCCGGTCGATGTAGGAACATTAATGGTTGAGGTGGGAAAGTACAACTTTCCGCTGATGATTTCGTGATGTATCATTTCTTCAACCATTAACTCAGCAAAATCATACTAGAAGAGTTCATGCTGCTTGCAAAACTGTATTGCAGGGCCCAGCTGAAAAGCCTCAATCTTCTCATCAGAGTCTCGGCTGCAAACAAATGCCAGCATGGACATGGCATCCTGAAGATCATCGCGGAATGAACCACGCGATAATGAGATACTTGGTGCTTTAGCGGACGCGACACCTTTCTTATTAGTTTCTTCTAACAAGAAATCTGAGCCGATTTTCATTTTCCTCCATATTTTCTCCCCCTTGCTTGGGCGAAAAGGCTCGATAGTCTCCTTCCTTCTGCTTGGATCCGGGATACATAACATGTGTCAGATGGCTTCTGGGCTGATATGCACCCTTAAGTTGCGACCTTCAATGCAGTGGGTATCTGGATTATAGCGCTGAAAAGCTGCGTCGACCACCTCAGGGCAATAGTGCACCAGTGGGACCATGTATTGTGGGAGACCACTATACCAGACTCTACCTGTCGTGGATTGGTCCACCTTTGTTGCTGATAACCTTGCACAAGCTGCCTCTCTGAGGGATTTAGGGTTCTTCGCAAGTTTTGGGTCATAAATATTGTTCCATTCTTCTTTAAACTTTTTCTGGTTACTCCATTCCTTGGGTCTATCCAGCTCTTCTGTGTGGGCTCTTCTCGTCTTTATGGGTATACCAGGCGTGGCATATGCTACATCCTTGTATACGTATACCTCAACCGAAGAACGAATAGCCGTGAACAGTTCCTGGCTAATCTCCTCTTGCATCGATTGAGCTGAAGATTCTGACATTTTTCTTTCTTTGCAGAATTTGTAAGCTCCTAGCCTGTGAATATGCTTGCTCTAGATAGACGGACAGAAAACAACTCTGCACTTTCCTTGCGTTTGTAAAAAGAATTTGAAATATTAAGCCTTTTCATGCAATAATAGCAACTTTTCCCAAGGTGGTAGGCGAAAGCAATCCTTTTGCATTTAATTCGGCATGTACCGTTAATCCTGCAACTCGTGCAAGATGAACTGATTGCTATTCCGAGGTGACTAGATTTCATTATTACATTTACGAGATCATGTGATACACCTTGATCTCCTTGGAAATTGAGCTTGCAATTGGCCTTTTAACCTTGCGTTAGCATGCGCTAGTAATTAATATCCTGGCCAGAATGATTACACCAAGCAAACGATCACTGCCTAAAAAGATATGAGTATTGCCTTGGGCTCCGGGACGCACTTGAGAGATGACATAATAGCCTACAACCATACATCCCTTCACCAACAAGCGCCACCTTTTTAAAGCTAATTAATCAACTTCATTTAATTAAACACGCCTTGAGCCGTGCTATCATGGATGTACCGGCCCAAAAATGTGAACAAACGTAGACTCAGCTTTCGAGATAGCAGCTAGCATAATATCACATTTTTTAGAGGCAGATTGGTATGTGTCTTGTCAATTTTTCAATAAATAGGTCAGTCGATAGTGAGCAAAACATACTTAGCATTTAAGAGGTGATAGGTCAATAGCAGAGTGCTAAGCAAGTCCTTTCATAGGTTAGGTGGTGAGCAAATTCGGCATTATCTTACAAGACTAGTGACAGTGTCAGGACAATGGATACCCCAATTCACCTAACCTCGTTTAAATCACAGACGACGTTTCTAGGTGAGATTTCCACTAGAAGGCTCAAAAGGATGACGAAGAACAAGCATTCACTAGTTCTGGTAGCCATTAAGTGGGTCTTAGGCAAGGATTGCATAGAATATGAGGATAAGTATAGGTGAATACCAACATATGCTCACACTTTGTAGCGTCCATGCTGGACATTTGCATTCCTCGGCCACTTATCCTGAAGCTGGTTAAAGAAATCTTCCCAAAAAAATACCTGAATGGGCTTGGGGAGGTCGTTGCACATGCTACATATGGGATAGGCCTGCCAATAGTCAGCGACCTGTGTCACTTTATCGAAGAGGAAGCTGTCGTCGTTTGGCTGCAATTCCTCAGCGGATTCCGCTTGCAAACCCGTGACCAACACCAGCAAAGGGTTACTCAGGCCCTACACTTCCTGTTTTAGAGCTACAACATGATACCTTTCTACGACGTAGACTGGTACACTGACTTCAGGAACCTCGTGTTTCCAGCGCCAATGACGATTGCGTCAAATGATGCTGCCAGTGCCGCTGAGGAGCCCATGGACGAGGATGAAGTGGACGCTGCAATGAATGCGTTGATTGCTGCCAGTCATGCCTTTGGATAGATAACCCCTTTGCCTTCCTGCTCAAAATTTAACTCTCTTGCTTTAGATAAGCCTGATAAAAGGCTATCGTATATAATATACCTTGATACTTGTACATTTTGGAAATCGTCCCTCCAGCCATTTTGTAACTAAAGAACATATATATAAATATATACTTCTTGTTTTAAGGAAAATCCATGCTCTTTTTTGCTTCTGTGTTTAAAATTTTCTGGGTTTGCAAATTTTGTATGCTATTTCTCCATGTATGAGTGTATTTTGTGTAAAGCAACTCCGGTGTTTTACCTGCCAACGACAATAAGAAAATGCGTAGAAAGACAACTGATTTTAGAGAAAGAGCAGGCCACACATAGGAAAGGAAACGAAAGCACTATTTACAACTGTACAAGGTAGAGCTTAATGCCTAATGGAACAACTTAAAATGAATCCCATTGACCGGGATTCCTAATGGCTCTTGTTCCATATTTTTCAACTCAAAAGCGTTGTGTTGCCTGCAGCGAATGATTTTGAAGGGTCCCTCCCATAGGCTATCAAATTTACCATGCTAACCTAGCTTTGCAGCCCTGCTGTTATATTTTAGCACTAAGTCTCCACTTTTCAGACCTTGGTCGAAAACCTTCTTGTCAAACCATCGTTTGACCACCATTTGACGGCTTGTCATTGCTATTAGGGAATTTTCCCTTTCTTCTTGTACTTCCAATAGTTAGAACCCCTCCATAACTCCATTTTGTTCTATCTCCAAGGAGTTTCAACTTGGCTTGTCACTGCTTGGGATCTCCATAGAGATAGATGCGCGGTGCCTCCCTTCCATATACCGACTCATAAAGGCGAGAAGTGGGACTTGCTTAGGAGTTAATACGGTTTTCGAGCACTTTAAAATTTTTATGCCATTCCTTACGGTGCTTTCGACCCAATCTTTTAAGGAGTCGGACTAAGCTTTTGTTTGTTGACTCGGCTAGGCCATTTCCCTGTGGATAATAGTTTGATGAGGCTTTAAGGAATATGCCATTTTTTAATGCAAAGTGACATACCTTTGTACCTAGAAATGCTCTGGCGTTGTCCGAAATGATTGTCTTCGGAGGGCCGAACTTTGTCACCAGTGCTTCGAGGAAGTCTACAATCTCTGTTTTTGTTGCCCCCTTAAGGGGAACAACTTCCGCCCACCTTGTGAAGTAGTCTGTAGCTGTTAAAATCCGCGTAATGCGGAACTGGCTGAAAGTTGATCATTAGGTAAAGTCCAGGCCCCATTGCACAAATGGTTCATCCACTTCATGATGGGTTTAGGGGGCTCAATTCTTTACCTTCTATCGAGCGACATTTTTTACAAGCCCTTACCAGAGAGTAGGAGTCACTGAAAAGTGTAGGCTAGTAATATCCGACTTGCAGGACCTTGATGGCGGTAGTTTTGGCGGAGAAATGTCCACCTTCATCGCTATTGTGAAATGCGTCGAGGATCCTCTGCACCTCCCCTGAAGTAACGCATCGTAGGAGCACACCATTGAAATTTCTTTTGAAAAGGACTCCTATCAGCATATATCCGCAATTCTGAAGTCGATAATACCTTCTTTTTTGGGATGAGAGGCCTGGCGGATACCTTCCGGTTTGCATGAAGTTCATTCTATCTGTCAGCCAATCGTCTTCCGATCCTGATTCATTTATCAGGATGAGCTCTGGTTGTTCCTCCTTGGCGGGTACCTCCTCGTTCTGTGCTATATACTCACACAGTCCTCTGCCTTTAATAGTCTTAGTAAGCTTGACCTCAATGTCATACTCTAGGATCTTGGTAATCCAATTAGCCCTTTTTTTGTAATCTCTCATTCCATGATGTATTCATGCACACTAGAATGTGCGACATATACCAGAACTTTGTTACAGGAAATTAGATGGCGAAACTTTTTAAGTCCCTTTACTATTGCAAAGGCCTGTCTTTCGACGAAGTTATAATTCACCTCATATTCTTTTAGGGTTCGGGAATAGAATACCACTGGATGCTCTCTCTTTCCTTAACTATCTTTTTGAGTCAAAACAGTGGCCATACTGGACTTGCTACTGAATGCATACATTATAAAATCTTTGCATTGATCTGGATTAATCAACATCGGGGCTGTGGAGATTGCTTCCTTGACCTTTTCAAAAGCCTCCTGAGCTTCTGTTGTCCACTTGAAAATTTGATCATTTTTCAGCATTAGGGTGATCGGCCTAATCATTCCCAAAAAATTGGAAATAAATTTGCTGACGAAATTTACCTTGCCCATAAAAGACTAGACACCTTTCTTATTCTGCAGAATTTGTTAGAGTCCAATTGGAAATACCTTCTTTAGACACAACATGCTCTAACAGCTTACCCTGCGGTACTCTGAATACACACTTCTTTGGATTTAAGGAAACCCCGAACTCCTGGCATTTTTGAAAAACTAATTCCAAATGATCAAAATGATCATCTTTAGATTTAGAGAACACAGTAAGGTCATCCAAATAGATTAGAATAAACTTATTGATCAGTTCACTGAATGCGATGTCCATAGCTCACTGGAAAGTTGCCCTTGCATTGGATAAACCAAAAGGCATTTTAGCATATGCAAATGTTCCCCACTTGGTGGTGAACATAGTCTTGTGTTGATCCTCTTCTTTAACATGGATTTGATTGTAGCCGGAGAAACCATCCAGTAGAGAAAATATTTCCGACCCTGCCACAGTTTGAAGGATTGACTTCATAGAAGGCAATGAATGATCGCCGAGATGCTACGTTCGGTCTGGGAAGTCCGCGGATAGCGGATATTATACATTCTTCTTTCTGGTACCAGTTGATACCCAAAAGAGTACTATGTTTGATTGGAGAACAATCATTGAATCCGATAGGCTTGGTTAGCTCTTGTGCCATTAGGGCTTCAACTTTGGGGTTGATTGGTCTGCTTACGTGGTTGGTTTTGCCTTACGGTAGTTCAATAGTTGTGTTTGAATGATGCGGGGATAAAGTAACCCTCCGAGATCATCGTGGGACCAGGCCACTACTCCATATTTTTCACGAAGCCCGATAAACCTTTTCTCTATCTTGTTGTGGGACATCTTTTCGACACGGAGATTACCATCGGAGACACGAAGGTTTTCATAATCACTTTTACATGCGCTTGAACTTTTGCGGCTTATCATTTTAGTCATTACAATGAAAATTCTCGAGTAACTAATCCTTTCAGAAGTTTATTTGACTTTAGCTGCATAATTTGTCCTTCATAGGCCTTGACGATCTTTGGTTGAAGTTGATTAGCAAATTCCCCTGAGTGCTGGATAAACAAGGCGATGTGCTCATCGCTCTCAAAGACTTTCCAACTCTGATCATTGTCGGGAATTGCTGGTCGAACAAGTATTCGCACTGAATATTTGTTCCGAAGCAAGTCAGAGATAGGATCAAACTGAGCACCGATCACTGCCATACGATCTGCATCACTATTCTACATTCGGGGAACGGTCAGGATGTTGAAAGCTTCAAAAGCTTCAATCAGGTCCCAGATTCGATGCCGATAGGATCTCATTCAGACATTCTTCGCTGCAGAAATTCCCCGAACTTGATTAACTACCAGTTCAGAATCTCTGAACACAATCAATTGCTTAATACCCATTCGTTCTGCTAGGCTCAGGCCTTGGACTAATCCTTCATATTCAGCTTCATTGTTTGAACAGGTGAATTGGAATCGGAAAGACCTTAACAACTTTTCATTCTGTGGGGATATTAGACATACCCCTGCTCCAGCTCCAACCTTGCTCCTTGCTCCATCAAAATACATCCACAACTCATTTGCTTGGTTATCGTCGGATTCTTTGGCGACCTTCGGAAGAACTTGGTCTTCATCATAAATCACATATGTGCCCAACCCGGTAGCATGATAATTCCTGAAAGGATCATTGTTTATGTGTTAGAAGCTCGAAAACAAAACATCTTCCTTAACCATTTAGGTCTCCACTCACCTTTCTCTTCCTCTAACCAACACTATGCCATGTCACCTTGATAGAGGTATGTGGGCCTCAAAATTGGTGGGGTTTCCATGCGCCCATGTTGAATGTACAGCCTCAGATTCTATCTTCATTTTTGCACCATACTTGGTCTTGAGGATCATATGTGACCAATCTAAAGACAAATATCCACCCACCTTTGAAGTAAATTCTTAGGATAGACAGAGACCGAACATAGGAGGAACATCTGATCCCTTGCGTATCTTGCGGAATTTGGCATGCCGAGGCGGAACAAATAGAGAGTTAAGGCGCTTTGATGACACCCACAGTATCAACTTTATTTCCATCCAGCTGCATCACCCCTTTCTTCATAGGTTCGTAGCTGAGTCCCAAGGCTTTGGCTATCAGTTTTGGCATAACTGTTGTACTAGCGCCAGAATCAATCATAGCGTTGTGTAATAGCTTTTCCCCTACAATGAGAGTCAAGAAGAAGGGTTGAGGTTTTGGCCTACCTCCGCCTTCCGCAATGGATTCCTTCGCTTTGTCTACAAGAACCTTAGCTAGTAGCATTTGATAAACCACCTCTGTACTGGCAGACGACTTTGTTGGTGCTGAGTGGATCTCTTGCTGAAGCGCCTTCTGTAGCATAGTATTATGTTCCGGGATAGCTAGAATATCCCATAAAGACACATTAGCAGATGATTTCTTTAATTGCTCCACCACATTAAAAGGTGACGAGCTCAAAGATTTCTACTCCTTTACTCTTGTTATAATAATTTCCTTCCGTGGTTGAGAAGGCGAAGAGACGGTCGAAGCACCGGGAATTTGATCGGACACGCCTTTGCGTTGCGGGCTGTTCGGGAGTGAAAAAATAGGCTCACCAGTGAATGTCCTCTTTGAGCGTGTGTTATAGTCAGATTGCACCTGCGACGTTTTAGCTATGGATGCATCATTAGCAAACACCTTTTCCTCATCTTCCATCCAGGAGAAGAGTGCATGATCAGGAGCAATATCAGACTCTTGCTCTAAGGACATTCCTTGCATTTGCGCGGTAAGGACCGCATTCTCCATTGGTGAGTCATAAGCATGTCCTCCATTTTCTGCTGTAATACCTTGACTACGTTGCTCTGCCACCTTCTGTTGTAAGTTGTCGCGCAGACAATTTCAGGGCATATGTGCATCATTGCAGGGGAAACACCATGGATTGATGTCATCAATAAGATTGTTTTGTCCTGCGGTTAATTCTCTACTTGAGCTTGGCAACACACTTGTGAGCGGGGTAGGCACCGGAACCATTTGGTTTGTAGTCGGCGCTGGTGGATTAGTGCGAGGTGCACTTTGATATTGATTTTGCTGATAAGTAGAGCACCCACCTTGATAGTTTTGATATGTGGGCCGTGGAGGCGTCGCCTGGTTCCGCTTGAGAGTTGTTATGTCATTTGCCATAGTTCGCAACATCTCCTTGAGGTCGCCTATTTCATCCTTGGAAGAACCTAATGTAGAAGCCAAGCTTTCAGGAGCGGCCGCATATGAGTACATAGATTGGGAAGTTGCTGCCGCACTAGTCGATGTGACATCTTGTACAGAGTTTGATATTTCAGGAAATATCGAGATAATAGGTCGAGGAGGCAACTTTATGCAATCTATCAAATGATTCTCAGCTTTGATAGCGGTAGCATAAGCATTTGGTAGAGTGGCTCCTCCCAAAGACTTAATCATCACAAAAATGTCGGGGTTAATGGACTTCAGATAAAATATGAATGCCAGTTCTGGAGTCGGGTGGATGGTCACAGGAATCCTCTGCCAATTTGAGTGAAATCGGGCATTGAAATCTGTTAGAGCCTCCTGGGGCACTTGTCTTATGACGGATAGCTGATAATATAATGAAGAACGATCTCCGTCATTTGAGAACCTTTCATAGAATGGATCTCCGAGGTCATCCCAAGTGTGAATTGAATTTAGAGTCAGTGTTCGGTACCAATCTAGAGCCTTTCTCGCTGGAAGGGCCTTAGCAGAACGGAGCTACGATGATACAGGCTGGCAATACAGCCATTACCCGGACATACATCATACATCCACCGCAAAATGTTCTACTAGCATTTTTATTTTAATACCGAACTAAATTTAGGGAAGAGCTTTGATTTTGAAAGCAGGGATAGCCCTAAACAGCAGGAGCTTCGAGGACTTCAACATCCCATGCTACATGGATTTTTGTTAGCGACCGGCAACATGGTGAGAGAGAAAGAGGCCCGATTAAGTGGAGCGGTCCACTAAGCCGATTAAGGCATCCCTAGCGAAGGTACTAGTAAACCTGGGTTATTTGCAGTCTGGGATTTAGTTACAGGCCGATGGCTCATACACCCCTCTCTTCAAGATAATTTCATTAGTTCAGGTCCCACCGGGCGTGCCAGAAAAAGGACAAACTGTTGACACCAAAAATTGACGAGGTAACAGTGCCTTATGGGAAACTCAGTTCAAGGGGGACCCTTTTGCGCCAAACTGAGTGACCTCCAGATTTTAAAGAAGCCGACTTCTTCTATAATGTTGCTTTTTGGGAAAGGGAAAAGGAAACAAATATAATGAAGCAAAATCTAATCTAAGGCGATGCACCAAACTTTGTTGATGGGCACGATAAATCATAGATTTAGGGGCTGAATGGTGTTGTCATGTTCCAAAACGTCGGAGACTTAAAACTATAGCATAAACAGTTCATTTATTGACATAAAATAATATTGCATACATTCTTACTACTAAGAAGAGTCATTTAGACATGATTTAGATAAGCAAGCTTGTATTCAATATATAGAAGTCTTGTCAAATGAAATGCTTAAGATAATAAAAAGCATAGTTTACAGTTTAATCAAAACATAAAAAATAGAAAGGCCGAACAGTGGGAACAGTCTGAAATTTTCTTGCAAATAAACATGCAAAAGAGGCATGGTGTCTCTTGCTAAAACTAGTATCCTTTCTTCTAAAATTTCTTACGACCATTCTCATTGCTAAGAGTATATATAGTCGGAAACAATTCCACAACTTTAGGAATAGCGGAAAAAGATTTCCCATCCACCCGTGATGCGAGGAATCAAAAGATTCTCTCCGTTAATGGCGGGGTTTAAGAACCGACATCACGGTCTTCGGTTAACGGTAGCCCTTTGCAATGATGGTAATGTAGTCCGAGCCGGGGCTTGAAGGCGACAAGTATCATCATAAGCTTTGGAAATTCATGATGAAACCTTGAAAACACCCTAATAGCATGTCTTGTAGCTTCATAAACCAAGGTCGGTTTGGCAGGCAAGTAGCGGGCTTTATGCATTCTGAATGAAAAATTCCTCCCATTCTTTGTGAGAGTGCGAAGAT
Source organism: Sequoia sempervirens (assembly GCA_007258455.2). Lineage (NCBI taxonomy): Eukaryota > Viridiplantae > Streptophyta > Pinopsida > Cupressales > Cupressaceae > Sequoia > Sequoia sempervirens. Next base: position 4,438,633 of record VDFB02047230.1, on the reverse strand, counting down.
GCTGCTGCGTGCGTAATAGCACGAGGTTCTTATTAGGTGGAGAAAGGCATCGGCGGTTCGCGGCGGAAGGCAGCGTGAAGCGACGTTTGCTTGGCCGTGATTGTTCACCTCCCTGCTGTATTGAAAGAGCTGCGAACGGTTGCCACCTAGTAGGAGGTGGGGCCCGCCAAAAATAAAAGAAGGCTCGTGGAAGCATTTCTCAGCCCGCGGCTGCTTATTTCATTCCCGCATGAAAAACTTGCGACACACCGCCACGTAGCAAGATGTGGGTCCCTCTGACAATCTTTTTAGAAGTGACGGCTTCCATAGAAGGCTTTCGCGACCTGAAGAGACCTCAAGGAAAAAAGAAATAAAAACCTCCGCAAGCGAGACATGTGGACGCCCAGTGCAGCTCCTCAGGACCCGAAAGGGAAGCCGCTACCTGAAGCTACAAAGTGAAGATGCGCAAAGTGGTAGATCAAAATTTGATGGAAAGCTGAATAAACTTGGCGATGCATAGGCCAGCAAACAAACAATTTTCAAAGGAACCCGAAGGGAGCTATTTGAATATTTATTTAACAGGATACTCCTATCCCTACACATAATCATGGGTACTCATACCGTGAAAGAAATTTCCCTTAGAGAGAGCCACACCCACTCAACCCCTTGTACATGGAGGATCAAAACAACCTTTCTAAAGAGGGGGTCAACTCCTCTACTAAACCACACAAAGAAAAAGAACACATGAAACATTAAAGTACATTTTCCTTAAAACAAAACCCCAAAAGTCTCAAAGAACAAACACATCACAAATACTCACATTTATTCAACAAGAAAGGAAAAGATCTCCTACCTTTAAATATTACAATCTCACTAATGGATGAACCTTGGGTTGAAGATCTCCTTCCCTCAAGCCTTCTCCTCCTCCCCCCTCCTTCACACTCCTATCTCTCCTCAAAAGGACACAAGCAAAATAACAAGATCACAAAAAGGAAAAATAAAACCACCTGTCTACACTATGGAAGAAGAGTTATAAAGAAGAGGAAGAGGTAATTTCCTTCCCAAAACTAACTCAACTAAGTAACTACTTCCCTATTTTTTCCACTTTTTAAAGTGGGACATAAAGGAGGGTCATAAAACCCTTTTTAAAGGATTAAATGATAAAAATACACTCCTAACCTATATGCCCCATACCTAAGCAACCTTACAACCCTTAAAATAAAACTTAGACCTCTTAAAATTTCTTAAAATGACAAAAAATTAAACTCACTCAAAAAATAACTCAAAATACAATTAGAAATTTTTTCACATTAGCACATACATCAACAACACATATTTTACAACATGGTCCAGATAGACCTTAGCACTCCATGTGAGTCTAGGTCCTTCATCACACTAGAAAGACACAAAAGTGGCTAAATAACTCCATCAACTATTGGCACTAAAATCCACATGTACACTCAAACATGAAGTGTTAGTACAATATCCAGGTCATATAGCCAAAGCAACTCCACTATATAACATAAATCAAACTAACAATCATAAAATAACATATATAATTCACCATTCACATATGCAATATTAAAAGTGATCTTATTGGCGAATATCATATAAAATCTAATAATCATGAAAAAATTATCATCCATAGGAACATCCAAATATCATCCACAATTAAGTAAATATGTATCATCCATGAAGTATTGAATATTGTGTCCATCAAAATATATCTAAAAATACTAAGGATCACAGAGAAATCGAGAGTACAAAAGACGGGGTCTCACATTCTCCCCCTAGGATTGAACTTCCTCCTAGAAGCCATTAAAAAGTTTAGGTTAAATTTTTACTCTTACCATACATATTTGCAAGCAAACTATCTCATTTATATAATTTTTAAGTATGTTAGCAACAAATTTTCCTTTACAAGGTATTCTAAATTGTGTAAATTAAGCTCTATAATTGACTACCAACACAACCCAAGAGATTATTGGTTCATATTAACACAATTAAACCAATGTTACACATATAGATGTTAGATCCACACTTCATATATATTCTTGTGATTATTGAAGACTACACTACACATATATATGCTAGATTCACTTCAATCATCATTAAATACACAATTATATTAAAATTCCAGAATAACATGCTTATCAGGTTCTCAAATTCATTCACATCTCAAGAAAAACACTTAATTTCTATCATTAAATCATAGGTATTCCACATCACATAGCTGGGTTCACAACACACATGTGACATACATACTACAAGGTTCACCATATGGATTTTATGATGATGAATGGTCCCAAATTCCACTAATTAATCATATATCTTATCACTATAGTTGAGATGTTGTAAAGATGGAGTGTCATCATTGAATATGATAATATTAAGAAGTATGGTCTCAAGGCCCCTTTCTTAGGATCCCTCCATACATTTCCTAGTACCTTCCCCTTATTTGTGTAAGGGGTTAGCCTCCAAAAAGGAAGGTACACAAAAATCGCACACAAAAACTAGGGGAAATGGATTATGACTGTCACATACCGATCTTATTTGAAGCCTCCATCCTCACAATAAAAATTACCCAGCGCATTTGCACTCCCATACAACCTGTTAGGGATCCCTCCTAGATATAGTAGTTCACATCTTTCACGTTACACTACATATGCTAGTAGTACAAAAATCATTAAAAAAGCCTCAAAATTCAAGAAGGTAAAAATAAGATTTCAAAATTATAATAACTTTTTTGTAAAAGAGGAGCAATCAAGTAACAATAGGAAACATCTCAACTCCAATTAAAACCATTAAATCAAATTAAGTGCTTGAGGAAAAAATAACTATTGCAAAATTTAACACAAATTAAATAGCTCAAAGATACAACACTAATGGAATCAATTTTGAAAACCATAAATAATCATGAATTAAGAAATAACAATAATACACATTCTCACAAAAACTTGCACATTACATCCACCATGTGACTTCTCTAAGCCACTCAAGGGGTGGAGGGGAATGGTGGTCTCAAATCACATATATAGAATAACTGAAAAAAAATATAATGGTCTCAAACCATAAATATCCACATAATAACCAAGCATAGTCCCATCCAACCTGAGTCATGCCAATAAATTTATCCATAAATCATATATATCTGAAGTATCTTATAAAGGAAGTTATATGTACATTGGATCTCACTCAATTAGAACACTATTTACCAACACATAATTCTATCATAATCACCGTCAAATTTGTCACTTGAATAATACAACCAAAGTAACATCATGATGTTACATTATCATGAACCTTGCATTTTATTGCTTTATATTCTTTATTGTAAATGTTGGATATTATAGTTAAAGCAATTTTCATTCTTCCCACTCTTTTCCCATGCTACTCTTGGCCCATGTTTGTTGAACTTTGACCCTTATGCAAAATAGAATAATAATGAAATCTCACATCCATGAACTACATCCATACCCATGCTTTTGGACATCCAATATCTATAGCCCAAGTAGAAATTTATCTAATGTTTTGGAACACCAGATCCATCTTCAACCCATGGGATACAAAACTCAAGGAAAAAAGGTTT
>VDFB02047230.1:4410528-4434965 GCA_007258455.2 Sequoia sempervirens | reverse complement strand
AATGACATGCCAAATATTGATGTCAATCATAATCGCCCCTTGCATATCAAAGTCATGGTTGCCCGCCATAAAATGAAAGGGTCTTGATAGATGATGGCTCTGCCCTCAATTTGTGTACTCTAAAATTCATAAAACAGGTGGGGTATACTCAAGTGGATTTAAGTAATCAGATCATCATGATCAAGGCCTATGATAATACAAAAAGGAATTAAGAGGGAATTATCAGTCTTCCTATCCAAGTGGGACCTATGGTTCAATACACTACTTGTCATGTCCTTGATCTGGACTTGCCATATAATCTCCTCCTTGGCCGTCCATGGCTCCATGCTATGCAATTCATTCCTTCCACATACCATTAGTTCCTAAAATTCCCAGTCAACGAATAGGAAGTCACCATCTATGTTGACCCCCAACCATTTGAATGTTTCCACGCTTTAGAAGCATCCTTCCCCATTTACATTATTGTCCCGGGGTCGAAATGGGGGCATCTCAGTCATCATCCGCTAATCCACCCTCCATCACGAAAACCACTCCATCTTCCACCACTAATCCTACAATCACAAAAGTCCAGATCATTGACAAAGGGTTTGGTGAATACGAAATGCATACTACTCTTAATATAGCAACCATGCCCCCGTAACCACACCCATATGGCCAACCTTCATATGCTACTCCAAAGGAAGACAATATTGTCACCTTCAGTGGTAAAAACATCTCTACCACCACTTTCAGGTCCCCTAGTATCAAGATTGATGCACCAAAAGAGGATATAAGTCAATGGGTATACCGAGAAGAACCCCAACTAGATTCCCCTCTAAGGGAATATTTTCAAGAAGCATATCCTTGGTTAGCTAAGTTTGTAGAAAATTATAACTACCAAGGTAGGGGCCTAGGTAAAGAAGAACAAGGGCAGTTGCAACCTATTGATACATCAAAGCTGCCGAAGAACATAGTCATCAGATACGATAAAAAGCAGAAAGGCCCTGCAACATCGTCTAATACCTCCAATAGTGTTGTCGTGGACAATGGCTCATTGGAAGACATACCCGAGGAGGAATCCATCATACATGCATACGATGATGTCGATCACACCGACCAATCATCCAAGTTCGAATGCCTATCCGTCTGCACCATTAGCCTATCCCTTCGCCACCTTGATCTCATTGATTGGGACCTACGTAATAGCACACCTATCAATATGTCTGTGGATACATATGTCAAACTCATGGGATTGGGGGAGGATGAACACTCCAGTTGCAAAAATAAGAATAAGAAAAATAAAAAGCGATCATCTAGTGAAAACCTCCCTAAGGCACTTCCTGACCTTGAAAAAGTAAAAATAAAGGATGCATCTGATGGCGAAAACCTCAAGGAGGTGCTAGAAGATGGAGATGTTCATCTACCCCTTGTGGGAACTCAGTTACCTGCTCGATCATCTATTCTAATCAAAGAAACTCAAGAAGTTAATTTGGGTACTACTGAAAATCCTAAGATCACCTATGTAGCTAAGTCATTCTCAGAGAAAGAGTATCCATTCATCATGCAGCTACTCCAAGAGGGAATCATTAACTTTGCTTGGTCATATTCAAACATGTCGGGCTTAGACCCCGCCTTAATGGTTCATCATTTAGACGTTCGCCCAGATGCCAAGCCTATCAAACAGAAGCTCCGCAAGATGCATCCGCAGGAATTGGAGAAGTTACTAGATGCAGGTTTTATCAGACCAATTAGCTTCGCTGAGTGGATCTCAATATAGTACGGTTACCAAACCCAATGGAACATTGGTTGCCGCAGACATTAGGGATCTTAACAAGGCTGTAAAAGATATTTCCCTCGCCTAACATTGACATGTTGAGTCGACCTCCGCGGCAACAAATGAGATGCTATCCCTTATGGATGGCTTATCACGGTTATGTCAGTTGAATTGCGCACGAGGACCCGATGCAAAACGCCTTCACCACACCTTGGGGCACTTTTTGTTACAATGTTATGCCTTTCGGTCTCAAAAATGCGGGGGCAACATATCAGAGGGCAATGACGGTCATCTTCCATGACCTCATCCATATCATCATGGAGGATTATGTCGATGACTTGTTAAGTAAATCTAGAAAATGAGCGGAACATCCTACTGTCCTGAAAAAGATCTTTGAACGGTTAGAGCATTACAAGCTGCGACTAAATCCAAAAAAGTGTGTCTTTGGGGTTACGTTAGGAAAAAATGTTGGGTTTTATAGTCTCCCGAAGGGGTATTGAAGTTGATCCCACCAAGATGGAGGCTATTCTGGACATGCCACCCCCACGCAATCTGAAACAGTTAAAAAGCCTCCAAGGGAAGATGCAATCCATCCGTCGGTTCATAGCCCAGCTCGCAGACAAGTGTCAGCCATTCATTCATATCCTAAAGAAAGACTCCACCTTCTGATGGAACCAACAATGTCAAATTGGTTTTGATAAGATCAAAGAATACTTAGCTCATCCTCCAATCTTGATGCCACCTATTCCAGGGAAACCCCTCCTACTGTATATCTCTGCCACTTCAGTCGTGTTGGGGGCATTGTTGGCACAAAATGATGAATCATCAAAAGAGAGGGTGATCTACTACATCAGTCAGACATTAGTCAGTTATGAATTAAACTACTCTCCCATGGAAAAGGCTTGCCTTGCGCTAGTCTTCAACACACAGAAATTATGACATTACATGCTCAGCCATCCAGTCAAATTAATTGCTAAAATTGATCCACTGAAGTATTTGTTATCTAGAACCACTCTGACTGGCCACATGGCCAAATGGGTCATGCTCCTAAGTGAATTGGACATAGAGTATGTGGAGCGGAAAGCCATAAAGGGATAGGTCATAGCTGATCAATTGGTTGAGGCACCATTAGTAGATGCTTACCCCTTAGACACTGAATTGCTAGATGAAGAAGTCTACACAGTTACAGAAGCACCAGCTTGGACGTTGTATTTTTATGGCTCATACACGCATAATGGATTAGGTGCAAGGATTTTATTAATTACCCCTTAAGGTGACTACATTCCAAAATCATTCAGGATAGCATTCCCATGTATCAACAACATCGCAGAGTACGAAGCCCTCATCACCAGCCTTTGAATTGCAAAACAGTGGCATATAACTCACTTGAAAGTCTTTGGTGATTCATTATTAGTCATCAAGCAAGTTAATGATGAATTCCTCACAAAGGATGATAAGTTGTTACCCTATAAGTGCATGGTGGATGATTTCAAGAAATATTTCACCTTCATACAATTTGACCAAATTCCTTAGGTACAGAATAAACCAACAGATGCAATGGCCACTATCGGTTCCCTGATTGACATGCCTAAAGACGGGACAGAATGTGAGTTCCTTGTCGAACAACTTTTAATCCCAGCATATGATATTCCTAAGACTGATATGGTGTGCAATATTGTAGGTCCTGCCTCCCCCTGGTATTAGGACATATATACCTATCTCCATGATAATATCCTACCCTCATACCTCACACGGAACCAACAAAAATCCTTTATTCAATGTTCGGCCCATTACATTATCATCGGTGATACACTTTATCATCGCAGGTATGATGGGATCCTCCTTAGGTGTCTGAATGAGACCGAAGCCTGCATGGCACTAATAGAAGTACATGGGGGTGTTTGGGGAGCTCACTCAAATGGTATGGCCCTAGCCAAAAGGATTCTCCGAGCCAGATATTATTGGCCTACACTAGAGCATGATGCTTGTGATTTTTTTAAGAAGTGCCTTCCATGCTAACAACATGCAAATTTGATTCACACTCCAGCATAAAATCTTCAGCCCCTCCTAGCACCATGGCCCTTCTCTCAATGGGGTTTCGACTTGACTGGCAAGATTTACCCACCATCATCTGACGACCATACATTCATAATCACTGCCACTGTATACTTCACTAAGTGGGTGGAAGCCATGCCGCTCTCACAGATAACTGGTATTCAGATCTCAAAGTTCATCCTTTACCATATTCTCTGCAGATATGGTATCCCATCCACTATCCTTTCTGATAATGGAAAACCCTTCAAAAACCAAGCCATGAAACACCTCTGCAACACCTTTCACATCCAACATTATTGGTCAATGCCTTATTACCCCCAGGGTAATGGTCAGGTAGAAGCAACCAACAAGACCCTCATCCGCATCCTTAAAAAGGTTGTCAATAACACCGGTCGAGATTGGCACCTCCATATTTATCCTGCCCTCTGGGCATATCGTACCTCCATTTGCACCCCTATAGGGGCCACTCCCTATTCTTTGGTCTATGGTGTCAAAGCCATCTTGCCAATTGAAGTTGAGATCCCATCACTGAGGATTTCCCTAAAAAATCTTATCAGTGAGGAGGACGCTCGTGTTGCACGGCTTGCACAACTAGATTTACTTGATGAAAGGAGAATCAAAGCTTACGATCACCTGCAAGCATACCAGAACCGCCTCAAGTGTCACTACAACAGGAAGGTTCGCCCTCGACAGTTCCAGGTGGGTGATCTTGTCCTCAAAGAGAATCAATGTACATAGCAAGACCGAGACAAGAAGGGAAAATTTGAGCCAAACTGGTTGGGGCCTTATATCATAGCCGCCAAATATGGATCTGGGGCATACAGGTTGACTACTCTTGATAGAGAGCCCCTTGACGAACCCATCAACATCATGCATCTAAATAAGTTCTACGCCTAAGTCCGCTTGGTAACCCCACCTATCAAAAAACAAAAAAAACAAAAAAATTAGGAAAATCCAAAAATAGTAAAGAGAAATAAGTTTGTCCTTTGGTGAAAACCACCTTTTGGTGGCGCCTGCAATAATTATGGATGGTGAAAACCTGGTAATAAGCGTCATCTATAGAGGGCTTAATCATTATCTACTTGGCATCCTAGTTATTCTATGCTTTCATCCGCCCTATTTTCCTCACCCATCCCATCCTTGGCCGCTTGGTATATTTTGATTGAGCATTGGACGACCCGTCTAACCTATCCCCCCATCCTAAGCTTTTTAGTATCCCACTCTAAGCTTATGTCATTCATCTCATCATCAGTCGATCTGTGTCATCACATAGGATCATTCGTCGTGTTGGTCTTCATCTAGATCTCATCATGTCACATCACCAGTCGAACTACGTTGCCCCTACGCTGTCACATAGGCAAGGTTGATCATTTGATCTACCCCCGGGGTATTTTTACCATCATGTGTTGGTTGTCTATCATCTATCTTCACCATCATCTTTTTGCTTTATCCATGGTCTTTTTATGAACTACAAGGGCTCTACGCTTTCACGTAGGCAAGGCTAATCTCTGATCGGCCCCCGAGCCCCTAGGTCTATAGGATATGTCAGTCTGTGTCCTTGTTTGGCTCGTTATTCTTAATTGAGCAACCCCCTATTGTCAAAAGATCTTGTTAATAAAAAAAAAATATGGCATCAAACTAGGTCATTCTAGTTTAGTATCCATCATCGGTCTCAACAGGATGCATCCTTCCTAGCAGACCTCCTCAATCCCATCCATCACCTTGATCCTATGGCAAAGGACGTTTTGATATTGATTGTGATCTTTTGACGTTTTGGAATTTATTTGTCATTTGAGCTCACTATCAACACTTTCCATGGTAGCCTTGATCCATCATATCATGGTGTGCTTTGACTAGTCAACATAGGGGTTTATCTTGGTCTTTTCTTTGTTGTTGTTTTCTCGGTTGTCCCATGTAGTACCCACCAAGATCCCTGAGGTCTTGTGTTACATTGGGGCATTCTTGTGTGTTTGTGGTTATCCCAATACCTGGCCCAACCAAGATCATCATGACCTTGGGGTGGGGTAGCCCCTTTTGTTTGATGTGTTTGTTTCATGCATTGGATGCCAACTCACCTTGGTCTTATATATCAGGGTACTTGGTATCTTATGCTATAGCAAAAATCAATGCTCCAAAGATGGCGACTCATATTAGGATAGCATTTCATCATATGTTGCATTGCATTCACCCTATGATTTTGGTTGTGCAAATACTTTATCCTGCTCTCTCCCATTCTTCTCAGGATACTAAAAGTTTTTGACAGATGAAAAATTACACCCATTTGTTACAAACACTACATACCCATCTCCCCATTATCATGTCAGTTCTTATGGACACTTATGACCATGTGTTATTTCCTTTCATCATTAATTCACTATAAATTACAAGAGCATTATCGCATATTAGATTCATTCTATTAACCACACATACATCGCCACCTGCATCACAACGTGTTAGAACTACACATACATCGCCACCTACATCACATCCTGCATATATAAAATATTCATACATAATCCATCATACACATATATGTCCATGTCAATAGATCAACTAGGCATCCATACACATAAGTCATCATAGATGCAACATGTGCATACATCATACACCAAGTGAATATATGCATTAATAAAATCATCCATATTCCACAAGTACATAAACCCACTCATCCACATAGGCATACAGTATCATAAACATGTGCATAAATAAACCAAAGTATCCATCTGCATAAGAAAGAAATATCATATACATGTGCATACATAAACTGAATTACCCATCACAAAAGGAAACATACTACATAATATTGATAAGGATTGTCCCATATCATAATAAAAATAATACAGTGTACGTCATATGTCCATCATACATCAAAATATATCATGTATCCATCACATAGCCCTCATACATCATCAAATAAGGTACAAAATCCAGAGATGTAGAGAATCTCTGATCTTTGTCGATAATTACTACATGCTCCACCCTACATCTGTCAAAAACTTGCATCCTGTCATCTCCCGAATGAGCTACCCGCATCTGATCTCTGTGGCGAATCAGGTACTGATCTCCTGCCTGGGGTGACACCTAGTGAATCACTATAACCTCTGGTCCGTGTCCCCAATGACTGAGATGGCGCTGGCATCTAGGGTGTCTGTCGAGTATACTAGAACAGCCACTGGGTCAGGTATGGAACTGCATGGTAGTACGCAGCCATCCAAAATCCTGCCTCTCTCACATTCTCCTCCCACTCAGCAACCTGAACCCGAGTGGAATTCTGCTCCTGATGATATCTATCCCGATCTCTCGAGATCAATCTCCTCTCCTGCTCCCAGGCCTCCTAGGATAGTCGTAATTGTGCCATCTCTGTTTGAACCCGATCTCTCATCTCCTCGACAGCCACTACAACATCCCTCTCCCCCTATAATCCCTGTGTTTCTATCCCTATCACAGCACTAACCTGCACTGACTGCCACTGTGCCACTACTGTGTCTCGCTCACCCTGCAGCATCTGCATCCATGCCTCTACAACATCTCTCTCTGTGTGGACTGTGCCCAGACCTTTGTTGCATCTCTGTCCCTTTGAAGTACCTACAATCTCAACTCGGCATAATCTCGCTCTCGTCGCAGACCTAACACCTGTGACACTATTGCATCCCTCTCTCTCCAGAGAGACTGAACCTATGACTCTGCCACCACCCTATCACTCTTAGCTGCCTAAGCGCATGCCTATGCCAAATCCCTGTCTCCCTCTAAGACACGCACTTGTACCTGTGCCACATCTATCTCTGATAGCAGCACGTGCATCTCTCTATGTCTCCTCCTCCCTCTGCTGCATCAGCCCCATGTCCCCAGCTGTCTACTCTAGACAGTCCACTTTGTCTCTGAGCTCAGCCCGCTCCCGGTGCCAGTCTGCCCTCTCTCTCCATAACCGATGTAGTTGTCTCTGCAAATCCTTTGTATCCCCAGAAGTCCCTGTCCCAGTCTCTGGTGGCTCCTGCCATGTCTCTGTTGGTATGTGGTGACTGATCATGCTATACTATATAGCCTATGGTATACTGTACGCCCCGGCCCCTATCCTTGCTGGGGTCTGGGGTCGGGTGAGGGTTTGGGGGTGGTAGCCCTTGAAAAGTGGGGGTTTGGGGGCGGCAGCCCCCAAGAAAAATTTTTCTTTCCTACTTTTGGCGTGATCGAAAAGGGAAAAATCAATAAAAAAAGAAAAATCCGATTTTGTAGAACCCTAAATCTGGAAGCTTCTAAGCTTGTTAAAAAGGGTTCAAATGGGTATTACTGTATGATGAAAAATGCGATTATTCTCAAGATTGTAATAGGTTTTACACTGGATAATAAAAGTATTGGATGGCTGCGGTTTGGTGGATGTAGCCTGGATTGGGTGAACAACGTTAAATTCTTTGTGTTATGATTTATTTTGTGTGTGTTTTAGTTTCTCTGTTTATTACATAGATCTACATTTAATTGTTAGATATCTACCATTTCTAACCCTAACAGAGTGGTATCGAGGCGGGTTGTCTTTGATTATCATCACGAGAAGATCTCCTGATTGAGTGGGAACAATGGCGGTGAGGAGTAGAGTTGAGAAGTTTATGAGAACTATCGATTATGGAAGATCGCAGAGATGGAGACTATCTCAGGCAATTTATGAAAGGCGTTGGAAGGAAACCAAGAAACCGTAGCAATGTCAAATGAGAGTGGGAGATCTTGGATAGAAAATGTGGCGATACGTCTATGCAGCTGTCGGTGGCATTCAATATTACAACAACAAAGACAACTCAAGAGTTGAAGTGGATATAAAATTATTTCTTATGAAGCGTTTATTTAATATGAAAATGGTAGAAGGTAGATTGATTCTTACGATCATTTTGAATGAGTTTAATATGGTTATCATTCAATTAACTTCTGTAAAAGTAAACTTTGATGAAGAAGTTAGGGCTCTTTTGATTCTGTTTTCTTTGCCTGAAAGCTGGAATAGCTTGGTAATGGTTGATAGCAATTTTGTTTCTGGTTCGAATACATTGAAATTTGATGATGTTGTTGGTGTTATTTTTGAGTGAAAATTCATGGAAAGCTGGGGTGGAACAACCACATCTGAGGCGTGTTACGAATCTGAGAAGCGGGGCAGAACAAAGGAGAGGAAACAATTCTGGAAATCATGAGAAGTCACGAGGAAAATCAAAGGACAGAAGGTCCCAATCTAGAGACAAGAAGGATTGTTGGTATTGTGGTAAAAATGGTCCTTGAAGAAAAGATTAACAGTCTGAAAAATAAAGGAGAAAAAAAGGAAGGAAGTAAAGAGGAAAATGTGGTAAGTAATAAATTTGATGGTCTTTTGATTCTTTCCTTGATAATCGCGATGATTCTTGGGTGTTAGATTCTGGGGCTTCATTTCATGCTACCCCCCATAGAAGTTATTTTCCTGATTATGTCCAAGGGGATTTTGGGATGGCTTATTTAGGAGATAACGAACCCTATCAAATTGTTGGAAAGGGAAGAATCAAGATTAAGTTGCAGAATGGGAATCATTGGCTACTACGTGAGGTAAGGCATGATCCAAAGTTAAGAAGAAATTTAATTTCAGCAGAGCAACTAGATGATAAAGGTTGTGTTGTTACTTTTAGTGATAAAAATTGGAGGGTCACAAAGGGTGCCTTAGTGGTAGCATAAGGTGTGAAAGTAGGTACCTTATATCTTTGTATAGGTCATACTATTCCTTCTACTTTAATTGTTACAGATAAAGGTCAATGTTCAGGAACAGTTGCTGCAGTTCAGCAGGTAGAAGATCATATAGTTGTTGTGGACTCTGAATCAGCACTGTGGCATAATAGACTTGGGCATATGAGTGCAAAAGGTATGAAAGTACTTCATTCAAATACTGTTTTACCAGGTCTAAAATGTGTTAATATGGATTTCTGTGAAAGTTGTGTGTATGGAAAATAAAAGAGAGTTAGTTTTCTCAAGGATGGGAAGCAAAAGAAAAGATGAGAAATTGGAGCTTGTGCATATGGATGTATGGGGACTAGCTCAGGTATCTTCTCTCGGTGGCTCTTTGTATTATGTTACATTCATTGATGATGCAACTAGGAAGGTATGGATTTATTTCCTTAGGCAGAAATCTGATGTATTTGAAACTTTTAAAAAATGGAGAAGCTTGGTTGAGAATGAGGCAGGTAAAAGGATAAAATGTCTCAGATCTGATAATGGTGGTGAGTATTGCAGCAAAGAGTTTGAAGATTATTGTTCTTCTAATGGTATTAGAAGTAGGAAAAAGCGGTTCAAGGACTCCACAAGAAAATGGAGTGTTGGTATGAATAGAACAGAACAATAATGGGCGTGCCGCAGGACTATGAGATTACCAAACTGCCTTTAAAATAATGGTAATAAACACTGTTGTTTATTTAATCAATAGAAGTCCCTCTAATCCTTTGGGTTGTGGTATTCCAGAGGAAGCATGGAAGGGTAAGAAGGTGAGTTATTCTTTTCTCACAACCTTCGGTTGTGAAGCATTTGCACATGTAGATTCTGAAAATAGAACCAAGCATGATGCAAAATCAAAGAAATGTGTATTTGTTGGATATGGCATTGATGAATTTGGTTATAGGCTTTGGGATTTTGAAAATCAGAAAATTGTGAGAAGCAGGAATGTCATATTCAATGAAAAAGTGTTGTACAAAGATATGTTGCTGCAGCATGAGAAGAAAGAAAATGATTATGTAGTGTTGGATGATATTCCAAATAATGATGTTTCAGTGGTTCCTCATGTTGGGCAACAACATCAACAACAAATACCACATACTCCTATTAGACGATCTTCAAGGATAAGTAGACCTTCAGAAAGATTCTCTCCCTCTTTGTATACTATTTTGTTAACTGATGTTGGTGAACCAGAATATTATGATGAAGCTATGCAGGTGGATACCAAGGTTCAATGGGAGCATGGAATGGAAGAAGAAATGGACTCCTTGCTAAAAAATCAGACTTGGGAATTATGCAAGTTTCCTGCAGGTAAAAAGGCTTTACCAAACAAATGGATTTATAGGTTGAAAGAGGAGGATGGAGGTAAGAAAAGATTTCAAGCCAGATTAATTGTAAAAGGATTTGCACAGAAAAAGGGTATTTATTTTGATGATATTTTTTCTCCTATTGTAAAAATGACTTCTATTCGTATTGTTTTAAGTATTGTGGTTGTTGTAGATTTGCATTTAGAACAACTTGATGTTAAAATAGTCTTTCTCCATGGTGATTTGGAAGAGGAAATATATATGGAACAACCACAAGGATTTGAGATCAAAGGTAAGGAGAAACTAGTGTGCAAATTGAAGAAAAATTTATATGGCTTGAAGCAAGCACACACAAACAGTAATTTACTTGAAATTTGATAGTTTTATGGCTAAGCAAGACTCTGACGAGTGTAATTCGACCATTGTGTTTTATTTTAAGAGTTGGATAATAGCTGACTACATTATTTTGTGTTTATATGTTGATGACATGCTTGTAGGTGGAGTCTAACATGGATCACATAAGTGAGCTAAAACAACTTGATTAGCAAAATATTTTGTTATGAAGGATTTGGGGGCAGCAAAGAAAATCCTTGGTATGAATATTACAAGAGATAGGAAAAATAGAAAATTGTTTTTACCTCAAGCTAATTATGTTGAAAAGGTGTTACAAAGATTTCATATGGAGAATGCAAAAGCTGTTAGCACACCTTTGCCCAATCATGTTAAATTGACTAAGGATATGTGTCCAAAGACACAAGAGGAAGAAAAAATGTCCAAGGTACCATATGCTTCAGCTGTAGGCAGTTTGATGTATGTCATGGTATGCACGAGACCGGATATTGCACATGCTGTAGGAGTTGTTAGCAGGTATTTGAGTCATCCCGGAGTTGAGCATTGGAATGCAGTAAAATGGTTTCTCAGATACTTGAGAGGTACATCCAATAATTGTCTATGTTTTAGGGGCTCTAATACTGATTTAAAAGGCTATGTTAACTCATATTTGGCAGAGGATATAGATACCAAGTGGAGTACTACAGGTTATGTATTTACAGTTGGTGGGACAGCAGTGAGTTAGATTTCACGATTACAGAAAGTGGTTGCCTTATCCACCACAGAGGCAGAGTATGTTGCTGCAACAGAAGTGGCAAAGGAGATGATATGGCTGCAACTTTTCATGGATTAGTTGGGAAAACAACAAGCTGGAAATTACTTGTTTACAGACAATCAGAGTGTTATACATCTTGCAAATAATTTTGCTTTGCATTCTAAAACAAAACACATACAGTTGAGATATCATTTTATTCGGTCAGTATTAGAGGATGGACAAGTCAAGCTGGACAAGATACATACAGATGTCAATCCAGCGGATATGTTTACGAAGGCAGTGACAAGGGAGAAGCTGAGCTCCTCTTCAGCTTCGGTTGGTCTTCAAGGTTGAATTCAAGTATAACAGAGCAGCAGGGTCCAAGGTACTTATTTCCAGTGGGAGCTGTAATTGCAGTAGTGTCGTCTAGGATCAGTCTCCAAGTGGGATATTGTGTTGGTATGGAGCCTAATTAGTCTCCAAGTGGTAAATTGTTGGTATGTGGCGATTGATCATGCTATACTGTATAGCCCATGGTATATTGTACACCCCGGCCCTTATACTGATCACAAAAAAAGGGAAAAATAATTTAAAAAAAATCTGATTTTGTAGAACCCTAAAATTTGGAAGTTTCTAAGCTTGTTAAAAAGGGGTTCGGATGGGTATTACTGTATGATGAAAAACATGATTATTCGCAAGATTGTAATAGGTTTTACACTGGATAATAAAAGTATTGGATGGTTGCGGTTTGGTGGATGTAGCCCGGATTGGGTGAACCATGTTAAATTCTCTGTGTTATGATTTATTATGTGTTTTAGTTTCTCTATTTACTACATAGATCTGCATTTAATTGTTAGATATCTACCATTTCTAACCCTAACAGTCTCCCCTCTAATAGCCTGTCATATCGCCGCCTCTACCATCAAGCGATCTCGCTCCCATCTCGCGGCATCTCCCTCCTCATGCTCCCTAGCCACCTCCGCTCGCAACCCCTCAATCTCTATTCGCAGGTCAACTGCCTCATCTCTGCTCTATATCTGACACTAGTGTGGCCAGGGCTAAATAATCTCTCTCACCCTGGGTGAATCATGTTTGTAGCTCGCTCAGCACCGCCTCTAACATGACTCACTCTGCCTCTGTCTGTTGTAACCGCTACGCGCTGAGGCGTAGTCTCTCTACAATCCCTTTTAGCACCATTGCGGGGTCCTCTCCTCTGGGTGGCACTGTCGACAGTGGTCATAGGTCATATACATCCGTGTCAATATCCATCTCTCGTGGCTCATACCCCTCGCTCTCCGTCGACACCTCCATCGCATCCACGTCTATCACCGAAGGGGCTCCCTCTCTCCCTGTCATCCTCTCATGTGCTCCGCTAGTCTCAGCCTCCTCCCCTCTCTCCTGCTGCTGACCTCCTAGGGATGTGCATGCCTCCTGGATCCTCTCTCCCTAGATCTTCGACCCCTTATCTTGCTATGTTGTAGCCCTGACCTCATCCTCTCTCTCATCTGCTCTATCCCCTCTAGATCTATGTCGTTGTCTCCTCCTGGATTCCCTAGCTAGCTCCCCGGCTACTCCACCAACCTCCTCTCTCCCCCTCCTTCCTTCCCTCGCTGGCTCCTCGGCTACTCCCACCACCTGTTGTCCTCCCCTTGCCTAACCTCCTCTATGTCATCCTCGAGGTGTTGGTCTTGCTACCCTCAGTCGTCTCTCGTCCTCTAACCCGAACCCTAGTGCTCCCTCAATAGGCACTACTAGGGTAATTCGTAGAGGTGGATGTCGCCTGAACCACTGTCGATACCGATTCGTCACCCCTGCATCCCTCTGTCCCTCCTGTCTATCTGGGTATGGCATAAACTATAATGTCTCTAGCTCCTCCCACACTACCTCCAAGCTCAGTTGAGCCCCCCATGGTTGCTCCCGTGTCAGTCATCAGAATCTCACCCTCGCCATGGGAATATCCTGCCTCACTCCAAATTTTCGTGTCATCCGATCGAGTCTGTGTAGCTCCACTATAATCAAAATCTGCCTAACAATATAACAGCGCGTGAAGAAGAAACCGTTGTGTGCCTCCTCATCACCACTCCAGCCCCTGAAGCACCGCAGCATATAGGGACGCCACATTATCATCTCCTTCTGCACATCATCAAACCGTCTCCTCCATATGTCTACATCTCTCACATCTCGATGCCACAGTATCGCTCCCGCCTCTACTCCCCACCCCCAGGCCGCAGCCTCTCTATCATCCTGCTCTCCTAATCTGTGCACAACCGGTCTGGTCACCTTGATGTGCTTCCACGCCCAAACTTGTAGTAGTGTCACATGGGCCACGCTCAGCGCCCACCGGTAGCATACTCGGTGCCTGTCTCGATACAGCTGTGCCAGCATGCATGTCCCCCACGCGAATTTCCCCTCCCAACCCTTGATGATATGTCGAATCACCTCGACGAACCTGATATGTAAGTGTAGACATAAAAAAATTGTCCTCTTACAACACTTGTCTCGGCATTACATCATTTAGGCATCTTGTAGCATGCTTTGCCCTAGGTACCCATGTCATCATATATTTAATTAAATAAATTTTATTTATTTAATTAAATTCATAATCATTTCCATCCATTTCTCTAATGTTAATTAAATAATTTATATTATTTAATTAATTAAATCATTTATATCCCTTCCTCTAATGTTAATTAAATCATTTATGTTATTTAATTAATTAAATCATTTATATTATTTAATTAATTAAATCATTATGTTGTTTGGTGGTCAAATCATTTGTATTGTTGATTAATTAAATCATTTTCATCCATTCCTCTAATGTTGATTAAATGGTATATTGTTTATTAATTAAATCATTATATTGTTTAATTAATTAAATCGTTTTATATCCTTCCTCTAATGTTGATTGAAATGGTGTATTGTTTAATTGGTCATCATTTTCATCCATTTCCTCTAATGTTAATTAAATATTATTTAATTAACTAAATCATTACATCCATTCCTCTGTGTTAATTAAATGGTATATTATTTTAATTAATTAAATCATTTTCATAATTAATGAAATCATAAATCCAACATTAATTAAATAAATCAAATATTTATTTAATTAATAAAATCTTAAAAGGATC
Organism: Sequoia sempervirens; assembly: GCA_007258455.2. NCBI lineage: Eukaryota > Viridiplantae > Streptophyta > Pinopsida > Cupressales > Cupressaceae > Sequoia > Sequoia sempervirens. The sequence continues at coordinate 4,419,935 of VDFB02047230.1, read as the reverse complement.
TTCTCACTTTCCAAATTTGAACTCATGTGTATCTAATTAATTTATTTAGTGAATAGTTAAATCAATTATCCTTCTCATCTTTTTAGGGATTTATTTCCTTTAAAGAGAATCAAAATCTTTCTATTTTCATCTTATCTTATCTTGTTTTAATTCCTTTAAAACAATAAATCAAAATCTTTCTATCTTTTGAAAATCTTATCTCATCTCATTGTTTTTCCTCTTTTGACAAAAAATCAAATCTTATCTCTGTCCACATCGAAAATCTATAAATCAAACCTTTCACAAGCCATTTAGATCGAATCTTCAGACATCCTTATGCTGTCAAAATCATTCTTCAATCGAATCTTCTTCTAGCATCTTCACTCTGTCAAAATAATTCTTCAATCGCCATCTATCATCTTCATCAAGTTGTTATGTTGCAGAATTGAGCAACCAACATTCCTCTATTATCAACCTTCGAAATATTGCATCCTTGTGCAGGTGGAGAAGAGCCATGGAGATCAATCAACACTAGTTTGAAAATCGGTTTGCAGTTTCTTTCTTTACTATTTTTATTTTCATTCTAGTTTGTACTTCATGGTGCTTGATAGGATTTAATTTATTTATTGTCTTCAATGCATTTAAACTCTTTGATTTATTTCCCTATCTACATTTTTGGTGCCCACCGTAGGGCCTTGCCCTATTTTTAACATCTACTTGCAGATTTTTCTGACAGGTTTTCGCATTCCAGAATTCGGTTTTCAAAAAATTCAGCGTTTTAGCGCATTTGGGATTTTCTGTCGCGCATCTAACGGTTTATGTCGCACATCTCAGGGTTTCTGTAGCACATCTGGGGACTGTTTCAGTGCATATTTTAAAATTAAAATCTGCATTTTCTTAGAATAGCGCATATAAGGTCTGTTTTAGCGCATTTGAGAGTTTCTATAGCGCATTTAAGCTCTGTTTTAGTGCATCTGGGAGTTTCTATAGCGCATTTAAGGTCTGTTTTAGTGCATCTGGGAGTTTTTGTAATGCATATGTGGTCTGTTTTAGCGCATCTGGCTCTTTTTTAACATTTGACAGTTTTTACAATTTTCTGCAGCGCATCTGAGGGTTCCTATCACGCATCTCGGAGTTTTTGTAGCGCATATGTGGTCTGTTTTAGCGCATCTGGCTCTTTTTTTAACATTTGACAATTTTTACAAATTTCTACAGCACATCTAAGGGTTTCTGTCACGCATCTGGGAGTTTCTGTAGCGCATATGGGGTTTGTTTGAGCGCATATAGGGTCTTTTTCAGCATTTTCATACGAAATCTTAAAATGGCCATATCTTGCTCATTTTTTGGTCTTTTTCAGAGTTTTTTTTTTTTGAAATAGGGTAGAATTTCATAAGCTATCTAATGGTGTAATTTTTTTAATCATATTTGACAAATTTATAGCTATCAAATTCTCACATAGTTGAAAAATTTTGCATGTTTTGGGATTTAATCACACTTTTGCTTGCATGCATGTGTTTCTTCTTGGTGACTTTTTGGTGAATCATACGGAGTTGGAAAAGCATTGGAATCAGCCACAACAACAATTTGGAAAGCGAAAATAACCAAGTGCACTTGTTTCATCATTCATCTTTTAATCATTGTGTGTCACACATTTGGATTTGGGCTCTTAAAACGGATCTTGTTTTCAATCACATATCAAAAATCAAGGCTAAAATTAACCACTGTCTTCCTATACATTTGATTTGGGATCTAAAAAGAATGAGTGTTTCATTGCTTTCTTGCACACATTTCCTTTCTAAGGGTCAATTAACAACTGAGTGTGAATCAAGTGTGTGTGTGATCACAAACACCTCACTTGGTTTGTTTTTTTTTTGTCAAACCCTTTCTAGGAGGCCTGCTAGGGGATTTCATCACCCCTGGGGATGACCTCAATCGAAGTGTGAATCGAAAGACACGCTTGTTTGGAAGTTGAAATCTTGTCACTCTTGGCTAAGCCCCAAAGAACTTTATACCTTTGGGAAGTGAAGGTGAAGGGTGGGTTACCCCTTTCTCCCGGCTATGTGGCAGGATTTTTCTTTCAAATCATCCTTAGTCAACCTTGTGCAGACTAGCTTGAGACCTAATTGGCCATACCCACTTGACTAGTTATAGGACTTGTTGATGTGTCTTCTTCAAGTGTGTGCTTAATAATCACATTCATAATTTCAAATTCAAACTTGCTTATGTGTCTTGTGTGTGTGATTCATGTGTGTGCATGTGTGATCATTCATTTAAACATTTCCAAATCAAGCTAAACACCAAACACATAAATACAAGTCACTCTACACGTTCTTCCAACACATTCATATCCAATCACTTTCATCCTAATCATTCTTCTTAGCCACATCCTATCCATTTCATCATAATCAATCAAGTCATCCAATCTAATCATTCCACATCATCACCATCACCACTTGTCAAAATGGTCATAATCATAAACAAACCCAATCCAAATCATAAGCCCAAAATCAGAATCCAAGGGGGCTATCCCTCTAGGCCAAATCATGAGACAAAACCTAAGCCCAAGATTATAATTCAAGGAGTCCCTTTCTATAGGCCAAATAATGAAACAAGACCAAAACCTAAAATCATACTTCGAGGGGCTCCTCCTACCACCTCTAATAATGGCATGAATGATGTTGCATACTTTTAGGAACAAATCGATACGCAAGAGCTTACACACATGTGTGACACCATGCCCCACATTCGAACACAAATCCCTAGCATCCCAACTTTGAAACCTCCTTCAGACACTTCATCCCCTATCCATTCATTGTCAACCAATGCCACCTCAACCTAATGTGTCATCCACTTCCACCTCATACCAATCTAATCCATCCACTTCTTCGTATGTCAATGCCACGTCAACCTATCAAGCCACATCACGACAAACACATGTGAATTTAAGTTCACTTGGGCAACAAAATCAAGAGCCTTTAAGTCTTAATGCCACCTTCGACAAGGGGAACACCAATCTAGTTCATGCACCCTTACCATCATCCAATCAAAACCAAAACCCTAATCCAACACCTTCCACCCATACACCTACAAAGGATGTGACCCAAGGGCTACAAGCAAGGAATCAAACATCGCCATGTCATTCAACTCATACTCTTGAACATACAAAAGAGTCCTCAAACATCATGCCAAGTCCTTCAAGCCAACCATGTCATCCACAACCCCTTGAGCCAATTCTAGAGTCTCCCCTCGTAAGTCCAAGTCACCCTCTATCATGCTCCTATGTTCTTGACCATCAAGAACATGACAAGTCTTTCCATGAGAAATCCCCTTCCACTTCCATTCAAATAAGTCATGAGGTATTTCAAGAGCACAATCCTAAACATGCGGAGACATTACCCCCTCATCGACATAAAGATCAACACCCTCCCAATGATTCCATTCATAACATACCTAATAATATTCATGATCAATCTTCCATCTTTGATCAAGACCCCTTTTATGATCAAGAAGACCATGATGATCCTCTTAGCCAACTTTATGCATTCCATGGTCAAGAGATTTCCACCTCACCCATCCATGATGGAAAAACATCCACTTCCCTTGATGAGACATATGCCTCACAAGCACACATTGAAGATCAAACAAATATCTTGGATCTAAGTGAACACAATGATAATCAAGATCCTAATGATCCTCCATCAACCACTATCAACCCCATTGAAAGTCCTCCATCCTATCCTATTGGTTTCTCCACCCTCATTCATGAATGTTCCTCCTTAGAACAACAACAACCCATATCTTCTCCATCCAATAAGGAACTCGTGTCTAGTGTTCCACCTACACCTAGTCCCATTGTCCATTGCACACTCCAAAACATGAACCACCAAGGTAAAGGTCCAAACCTTCATGAACAAGATATTTTGGAGCCCATCCATGTCAAAGTCCCTCCACGCTCTTATGGCCTTGGACATACACCCCAAGGACAACAACCTAAAGATGTTGGTACTTCCTCCATGCATCCCAAGTCCACTTTCCATCATAAAGCCTATCGTATCCCTAAAACATATGTTGCCATTCCGCCTCCATCATCCTACAAATGTCAAAAGCATGTGACCATACACCTTCCACCATCAACTTTGCCACCATTGCTTCCAACTCCTAATATCCCTCCATCAAATCTGCCACCATTGTTTCCAACTCCTAATATCCCTCCATCTAATCTACCTCCACTTCTCCCAACACCTAATATCCCCATTATCCAATCCCCTTATCCCTCCATCCATAAATACCCTAACATTCCTAATCATGACCAACAAATGCACGCAGTGTATAAACATGAAGCTTCCACTCATTCCACCAAACCCAAGGGATTCAAAAGCAATAATTCCAATGCCTCTACCTATAAAGTCAAAAATCTTAAGGGTTCTTGTGCCTTAGGACATCAATAAAAAAATTCAAAGAAAAATCCATCTAAAAAGTTATATAAGCCCATACCTCCAAAAGTAAAGGCAAACACTAAAATGGTTTGGGTACCTAAGAAAAAAGAAATCAAGTCAAATGAGGAATTCACATCACAAAAATCCCAACCATCCACTTCCATCCCACATTCTCATTCCATTCAAAAGTCTCAAATTCCTAAAACCCACAAGCAAAATAAAAATCATAAAAATACTAAGTCTATGTGGGTACCTAAATCACTTCATCCACCACCTCCTAAGAAAACATCTCCATTGCTTCCTACACCCCATCCACATCAAAAGCTTCAATGTTTATCACAGTGTGTGCAACCATTGGTCATGGTTCCCTTCCATTTCACAACAATTCCACATACCTCCATCTCCTCATCCTTCAACTACTATCATACATATCTTCCCGATCACCTTCCTATGGTCCATGCTTTTGCATAAACCTTTCATCCATCCTTTTGCACAAATCCTATTCAATATGCATCATCATCCACTATTCCCCATATATTCTTACATAAGACCATCATAATCCATCATCTACCTACTCCATTTCTCTTTCATGTCATCCCTTACCAACATCTATGAGCATAATGACATTTGACATGGTCCATGCAATGACATCCATATCTAGTGGGACTATCACCTTTCATGCAACTAGACACTTGAGTCCCTCCTATCCATATTCCCCTTCTCCTATCCAAAAAAAAACAAAAAAAACAAAAAAAAAAGTAAAGAGAAATCCCTTCGTCTAATGGTGAAAACCTGGCAAACAGGCACCCTAGATAAGTACCATGATGAAAACCTAGCAAATAGGCATCATGCGTAGGTTGATCTTCTATGTTACTTACACTTGGGGGCACAATGTCTTATCTATCCAACCTATCATTTTCATATCATATCATTTCCATCTTACCTGCCATCTTTAGCCATCATATTGAGTCTATTCATACATACCTATCATAGCGAGTCCATTCATCCATGCTTATTCTTTTGATCTTGATGAAGATATAGGGGAAAAATGTTGAAATATGTCTTGGGTATCTCTTGATATACCTCATCCTTCCAAACAAGCCTATCATTATCCTATTGCCATAAGCTTTGTCATGAAAAATCCTAAGTATTGTACCTAGAATGGGGCATGTTATTCCTATGCAACATAGTCTTTGGAAATCACATCCTTGCTCTTTTATGATGCATACATCCATTTCATTCACTATGACTTATCCTATCCTTTCCATCCATCTATCATGAGCCTTTTATCCCTTATCCCATCACCCACCTTTTCATCCATCAATCCCATTTATCTCCTTGCACCTAGACTTGGTTTTCCCCTTGTCATTGGTCTCTAGCACAAAGGCTACTCAAATTTTCATCCTTTGACACCTCCAAATATTTTCAAAAATACAAAAAAAATTCAAAACATTTCAAAAACAAAAACAAAAAAATCAAAATATCCCCAAAAATACAAAAAAAATCAAATATCCAACAAAAATCCAAGCAATAAAATCATTTCAATCACATCAATTCTTCTATCCAATCATGCAACCATTCAACCAAATCAATCATCTTCATCAAAACCATTACAACCAATCCACTCAATCACAATTATTCCAATCAAATCAATTCTTCAATTCAATCAATCGATTATCTAATCAAATCACTTCAACCTAAATCATTCCAATCACATCAATTCTTCTATTCAATTCATCACATCCTATCACCCAATCAATCATCATATCCTTACAAACAGTTTCTTCAAATCAATCAAATCATCTTCAAACATTCCAAGAAAATATCCAAATGCAAATCAATCCTTAATCCATACCAATCAAGTCAATCAATCTTGTCAAATTATCCAATCAGATCCTTTGGTCTTGATCCTAATCTTGTCGTAAACCAAATCAACCAATCAACCAATCAATTATCATCATCCTTGTGTTGCTCTAGGGATATATAAACTTCCCAACAATGACAACACACTATCAACATCATCAATCAATGATCAATCAATGGTTTAACGGTAAGGCAATACCTTGTTTGTTTTGTATCATTTGTGCATGCTTCTTGCTTGCTTATTAATTATCATTTTATCTTGAATTTGTATCAAATATGTATCATTCTAGCTAATATTCATATCTTGTGTATGTTGGAATATCTTTTTGCATTATCCTTTGCATCTCAGGTCACATAATACCTTTTGTGCATTAGGAATTTAATGCTCTAAACCTCTTTCCTCATACGTCTAGACAAGGTTGTATTATGCCGGGGCATGAGACACATCGTCACCTTGGTCCTTATATCTTGGTGCATAACGTCTAGTGCTATATCAAACATCATGGTTGCTCATCTTTCATTGCAACATAACGTATCATTCATCTCCTTCATCCACTTTCTATCTTGCATCATCCTATCTATCCTTATCATTTCATTTTGAGAGCCTACTCGTGTTTGTTCAACCCACCTATCCTCTCGAGGGGGCATCATCATTCCATCATCATCCTATCTTTATATCATTATCCATTTTCCTCTATCCATACCTTAACTTCTTTGAAATGATGTTACTCGGCACAAATCTAATCATCCTAGAACATCATCTCAAGAGGGGCAAAATGTAGACATCAAAATTGTCTTCTTACAACACTTGTCTCGACATTACATCATTTAGGCATCTTATAGCATGCTTTGCCCTAGGTACCCATGTCATCATCTATTTAATTAAATAAATTTTATTTATTTAATTAAATTCATAATCATTTCCATCCTTTTCTCTAATGTTAATTAAATAATTTATATTATTTAATTAATTAAATCATTTTCATCCATTCCTCTAATGTTAATTAAATAATTTATATTATTTAATTAATTAAATCATTTATATCCCTTCCTCTAATGTTAATAATTTATGTATTAATTAGTGCATCATTTTCATCCATTTCCTCTAATGTTAATTAAATGGTATATTGTTTAATTAATTAAATTTTTCATCCATTCCTCTATTGTTAATTAAAATAATTTATATATTGTTTTAATTAATTAAATCATAAATCAACATTAATTAAATGCGTCAAATATTTATTTAATTAATAAAATCTTAAAAATATCTTCACTTTCTTTCCAAATTTGAACTCACGTGTATCTAATTAATTAATTTAATTAGAAAATTCATCAATTATCTTTCTCATCTTTTTCAAGATTTATTTCCTTTGAAAGAGAATCAAAATCTTTCTATTTTTTTCACATCTTATCTTATCTTGTTTTAATTCCTTTAAAACTATAAATCAAAATCTTTCTATCTTTCGAAAATCTTATCTCATCTCATTGTTTTTCCTCTTTTGACAAAAAATCAAATCATTATCAATCTTATCAAATCTTATCTCTGTCCACATCGAAAATCTATAAATCAAACCTTTCACAAGCCATTTAGATTGAATCTTTAGACATCCTTATGCTGTCAAAATCATTCTTCGATCGAATCTTCTTCTAGCATCTTCACTCTGTCAAAATAATTCTTCAATCGCCATCTATCATCTTCATCAAGTTGTTATGCTGCAGAATTGAGCAACCAACATTCCTCTATTATCAACCTTCGAAATCTTGCATCCTTGTGCAGGTGGAGAAGAGCCATGGAGATCAATCAACACTAGTTTGAAAATCGGTTTGCAGTTTCTTTCTTTACTATTTTTATTTTCATTCTAGTTTGTACTTCATGGTGCTTGATAGGATTTAATTTGTTTATTGTCTTCAATGCATTTAAACTCTTTGATTTATTTCCCTATCTAAAGTAAGAATCGCCCACTTCAGTCTGGCACTAGGATCCCACTAATCAGTCCCGCTAAGTACAAGGACAAAACCGATACCCTACAGGACAACATCTTATCCACATCCAATTGCCCCCGCTGACCCGGTAGATCGTCACTACCAAAAAAAATGCGCATGGACTCATCCAGCGCCTCGTCCTTTGACAAGCACTCGCTAACTGCAAGCCCTACTATAGGGAGCCTCAGAATCCACCAAACATCCTCCAAGGTCACCGTCATCTCCCCGGTCAGTAGGTGGAATGTCGATGTCTCTAAGTCTCAGCGCCCTATCAGGACTGTCAGTATGGCCTTATGGGCCTTAATCGTCGGATATGTTAGCATATGGAGTAATCTTGCCTCTACCAGTCTCTAGTGCTCTGCTCCTGTCATCTGTGCCATGCATCTCGCCAAAACCTATGACCGTCTCTCTTGCGTCTGAAAACTCTCCACCTTCTGCATCCATCACCATAGCACTTTGTTAGTTTCTTCTGGCATTGTTTTCCCCCCATTTTCTTGCCCCGGGATTTCCCTTCCCCATCCCCCTTCCCCCTTTTTTCCTATCTTCTGCCATTTTTTTCCCAGTCACCCCGGCTTCACCCTGACCCCTTGGGCAGACTCGCCCCGCAAACGGGCGGACCCGCCCGAGCCCATCCTTGGGTAGACCCGCCCAGCTTCACAGGCGGACCCGTAACTTCAGTGAGACCACCAGTTGCACAGGCCGAGACCGCTTAACTTCGGCCGGACTGCCGAGGACCGTGACCCCGAGCATAATCCCACTCTCCCCCTGCCCACCCCAATTTTTTTTTTTTTACAAAAAAAAATCCCACTAATCTATTTTTCCTCCCAGGACCCCCCACAAAACCCATATCTTTGTTTTTGCAAAAAATTAGCCAAATTGAATGAAATCACAATGTGGAGTTTTAGACTCACCTGACATGGCACAACACACTCCTCAAAGAATCGCCGCCTCTCATCCCCCCGATGAATAATGTCTGAATCGTACTCTGGCATCGTGTCTCATCCCTCTTGCTCTCTCCTCTTCCTCTTCTCCTCACTTGACAATTGTCCAAATGAGGAGAAATAACCCCCTCACTCCCCCTTATATAGCCTTTTCCCCCCTTTTTCACTTTTTAAAATAAAAGGAATTTTTTCTTTTTATTTAGCC
>VDFB02047230.1:4369200-4410428 GCA_007258455.2 Sequoia sempervirens | reverse complement strand
GCTATACAAGAATAATACAAACATATGTTGTTTATGTGATTTCATTCCATGCGATATATTATTATTGTGATTAAGTCTTTCTAGATCTAAGAGTATTGAACTAATTCTGTCCACTATCGCAATTACTGAAGACAAGCTGTGTGTGTATTGGCCACTTTCCTGTTAGTGCTATTGAGTTCTGATTGTGTGCAAAAGAAAGTTTACGAGTGTGATTATGACTTACTGATCATAGCTACTCCCAGAATTTAAGTTTCAGTCACTACTTTTCTGTGCATTAAGGATCAGGTATCTTACACACACATTGAGGAAATGGGACCTCTTTAACATTGTTTATGTCACAATGGTTAACACAAAGAATTGTATGGATGTTAGGTGGTTGGTTGGAGAATGTTATTCACAAATATTTTGGACACCTTTTGCGGTTCGCGCTCTCAATCTTATGTTGCAAAAAAATTGGGAGTATAATTGATTGGATCAAAGAGGCTGAGGACATCCCAATGTTCGTACCAACCATCACATGTTGCAAGGCATGTTTAGATCATTTTCAAAATTGGAGCTATTGAAGGTAAGTAAAGTAGTATGAAATTTAATATTTTAGTTACATGAATTTTTTCTAACTTAGTTACTTAAGTCATATTTTGATTGTTGTGTATTCTAATTAATTTTTAAAGTTTTCTTTTAGTTGTTTAATTTTTGAACAATTTGCCAAGATTCATTTAGCCTCTTAAACAATTGTCTTGAGATAACTTGTCAAAGTTTGAGAGGCACTTTTTTGCATGGTCATTAGCCAAACTTGGTCCATGTGGAGTCAAAGCAACATTGAGAGGGCAACAATCATTAAGTGGATGATCCTAGATGACTCTTGGTGGGTCTTGTTTCACCAAGCCCATTTGAGCATGATTCATTATACTGACATGGACAAACCTTGCTTGGGAGAGATATATGATGGCATGGACTTGATTTTTGCAAAAATGAATACCATTATAAATGTGAAAGAGCAAGACCTTGAAATTTTTTTCTTCAAACAAGTGCACCTAATTATTGAAGAAAGATGGAACAATGACCACTCTGCTACATCTTCTTGCCTTTGTATTGAATCCAAAATACTATAGTGCTGAGATTTTTCTATGCCAATAAGGATTTCATATACTTTTCCTTGATCTTGATTTGCAAGATGCAGTCACAAGTGAGTTCGTTGATTTTGTACACTCAAACAGTCAAAGTTTTGATGCTCTTCGTGATAAGTTTAAGAAGGATGCGCATAGTTGGTGGGTACTTCCATGGCCAACAATTCCAACACTTACAACCCCTCGCAATCAAATTTTTATCGCAAGTTTAATAAATTTTTATTTTTTAATCTTTAAAGTTTCATTTATGGATTTTTAAATTTTTTATTTTTATAATATATAACTTTATTCTCTCCTTGTCTTCATAGGTTGCTAGTTCATTTGCATTTGAGAGGAATTGGAGTCGATGCTTTTTCATTCACTCAATAAAGCACAATAGATTGCACTAAAAATGGAGAATTTAGTGTATGTGCATTCCAATTGGCACCTCCGTTCACACACACAACATGGCTATGAGGAAGAGGATGCAAAGTTGTGGGATATTGGGCTAGAGTATATTGACTTGGATGCTTCCACTTCCCAACATATTGCACTTGAGAAGTTTGAAAGCGAGCACACTTTTAGTGTGATTGGTAGTGGCAGTGGCATTACTTGTGGTTCTTCAAATGTTCCTACATTGGCTAATATCAATGATGTGATAATATTGATGATTTAGAAAATCCATTTGACAATTGAAACTAATTGTTGAACTTGATATTATTATTTTAATATTGAATTTGAAATTTGAACAATGAATATTTTAGAATATTTGTTATTTATGTTATAAATGGCATTGAAGTTTATGATGGTTTTGTTGTTTATACAATGCTATATGAAATTCTAATCTTAATTCCCACTTTTAGGTATATATATATATATATATATGATTTTGTACGAACAAACCTAAAATGAACCCAACCCCACCAAAAGTTTTGCTGGATTCACGAACCTGAACCAAGATCCGCACTAGAACCCATAACTTAGGACAAACATAAAATGTTTCATTACCTTTCTTCTTGAAATATAGCATAGTTTTATTTTTTCTTCTTGCATATCTATTTGCTAAGAACCATGTATCAATTCTTGAATTCCATGCTCTTGGTGTTTGTTTAAACCATAGAGCATTTTTTTTCAACTTGTAAACATGTTCTTATTTGCCTTTTTTTTCAAATTCTTTTCATTGACCTACATATGCTTCCTTTATAATGTGCCCATTAAAAAATGCACTCTTCACATCTAATTGGTATATTTTCCATTCTTTATTTGTTGCTAACGATAATATCGATCTTATAGTGTAATGCTTTGCAACAAGGGCATAGGTCTCTTTAGAGTCTATTCCAAAGTTCAAAAATATGGACTTGGCAAGGACTCACAAGGACTTTATAGTCCAAAACTTTGACTTGGATTTGGGACTTGGCACAAACTTGTAAACAAAACCTCATAATTATGTAGAAAAAAAAATAAATTAATGCATTTAGAGAACATAAAAGTCTAATTCGATTGGCAATTTGTCATAATTCAAACGTTCCATATGTTATATGACCCTTAAAACACTAAAATTTGAAATTTCAAAGTTTCAAAATCAAACAATACATTGTAAAACAACAAAATTATAAATATAATTGTATAACACTAATTATTTACATATGATGATAAGTGAAAAAACAACAAAATATAATCTACATCTCCCTCTTCCCCCTTGTAACTTAATCTTTCGTACCTCAAACTAGAAGGTAAGTTAGTATCAAAATGATGATTGATTATTTCTGTGAAAGTGTTTGCATTTTCCTCCATTGCATCCAACTCTATTGCTTTTTTTGCTCTTCTCTCCAATTCAATAAAATATTCATCAATAAGTAAGACATCACTATGTTCTTTGATTGTCCAATCAGCAAAAGGATTGATATCATCCAAATTGATGGCATCATGAGAAGGACCCTCCACCTTTTTGGTTTGAAGGTGAAGGTTTTACTGAATGAAGACAAGGTCACTGAGGCACTTTTGGGTCAACTTGTTTCTCTTCTTTCTGTGAATGCTCTTAACCAGGCCCCAACTGCATTCACACACAGAAGCACTATAATAAGGTTGGGACAAAACATAGATAACTAGCCTCTGAAGATTTGGTGTGCTTGCATTGTAATTCTCCCACCATAAATCTACAAAAAAACATTAAAAAATATAAGAATTAAGTAAAAAATTTAGAGCTTGTTCAAACTTTCAAATCTCAAGCTTCAAGTTTCTACTTCTAGGATTGAGATGTAAAGAATTTTTTTCACTTGGCTATTGTTTTTCCTTCCTTTGAATTGCTTGAGTTGAAGAAAAGAGGCTCCTTGTTGCACCCTTTTAGATCTCCAACTCATCTAAAACTTTGTTTCTCATCTCATTTTTGGCACCATCTTATCCATGCATGAAACAATGCTTGTCATGACCTCATCAACATTAAATGTATTGAAGAAGTAGAAATTTTGGTTTAGGTAGTAGGCCAAGGTTTGTATTGATTGGTAGAGTTTGTTCATCCATTTGTGATCAATGATGCGCCAAATAATTTCATATTTTCTTTTGTTTCTACCATAGTAATACAAAATGGGCCTTTGACCATATCCATGGCCTCATGGAGATAACCCATCAGCATGCCATCTCCATCCACCAAACAAAAGACCTTGAGCAAAGGTTTTGTCACCTAAAAATTTGATAGAAAATTCCATACAAAGTTTATTTTTATATTTGTTGCTCACCTTGAAAGTTCTATACAAAGTTCAACCTCTTCTGCTTTAGTTTTTCTGGTATATGGAGACTCCATCTAAAATTTAGACACAAACATTTACTTGAGAAATAATTGTGGCAACAATGCTTTGCAATGTGAGGAAGTGGTTGGTGAATTGTGTCACTTCTAGTCACACAAGCTCCTTGCCATTCATGTCCTCTAGCATCAAATCTAGGCAAAATGTAGCACAAGGAGTGCAAGAAATAGTAGGGTGCCTCTCTATAATAAGTCTCCTTATAGATATATATGCTAATGCATTGTTCATGGTAATTTGGACAACATTCTCAACCTCAACTTCTTGGATCATCTCCTCTAGTAGATTGCACAAAGTCTAAGCATTTTTGACTTCATACAAGGCATCTATAGACTTCAAGAACACCAATTTGCCATTAGAAGCCCCTAAAAGTTAAGGAGAGTCTTATTTTGCCTCTTTGTCCATCCAATCTTCAATCACACTTTTGATCCATCTAACTTTTCAATGCCCTCTAGCATCAAATCTAGGCAATGTGTAGCACAAGGAGTGCAAGAAATAGTAGGATGCCTCTCTATAACGAGTCTCCCTATAGATATATGGGGAGACTCCATCCAAAATTTGGATACAAACATTTACTTGAGAGAAAGAATTGTGGCAACTGGCAGCAATGCTTTGCAAAGTGAGGAAGTGGTTGGCAAATTGTGTCACTTCTGGTCACACAAGCTCCTTGCCATTCATGTGCTTTCTCATCAAATAAAGGACCCAAGTATGGTTGTAGATAAATTTGGTAACTTGTTTGGAATCTTCAACCACACTTTTGATCTATCCAATCTTTTCAATGTCCTCTAGCATCAAATCTAGTTAATGTGTAGCACAAGGAGTGCAAGAAATAGTAGGGTGCTTCTCTATAATAAGTCTTCCTATAGATATAAATGTTAATGCATTGTTCATGATAATTTGGACAACATTCTCAACCTCAACTTCTTGGATCATCTTCTCCAATAGATTGCACAATGTCTTGGCATTTTTGACTTCATGCAAGGCATCTATAGACTTCAAGAACACTAGTTTTCCATTGGAAGCCCCTAAAAATTTAAGGATAGTCCTCTTCTGCCCCTTTATCCATCTAATCTTCAACACACTTTTGATCCATCTAATCTTTTCAGTGTCCTCTAGCATCAAATCTAGGCAATATGTAGCACAAGGAGTGCAAGGAATAGTAGGATGCCTCTTTATAACAAGTCTCCTTATAGATATATATGCTAATGCATTGTTCATGATAATTTGGACAACATTCTCAACTTCAATCTCTTGTATCATCTCCTCCAATAGATTGCACAAAGTCTTAGTATTTTTGACTCCATGTTGCTTGATGGAGGTGTGCTTTTTTGGTCTCTGTTGCATTATCCATAAAAATCTGTGTTCTTTGAGCTCTGACTAGCAGTTGATATACAATGCTCAGTCCCTCTGGCGGTAACCAAAAGATTATGTTAATCAACTTTGCAATATCTTTACATTCTTGCCTATAGTACATGTAGTGGAATTTTCACTACCTTGAAATTATTGCTTAATTTCTCTAGATCTAGGTTCTTTTTGCCTTAGGCTTTTCTTGAGTGGGAAAATGTGTATTTTCTCATAAAGGCTTGTTAAAGTTAAAAGTTGAGTATGTTACTTTTATGCTATTGTGATTTATTTTGATGCTTGCTTGTGTATTAAGATAGGGAGCATAAAATAGAAGAAAGCTAAGCCAAAAGTAATAAGGGAGGCGTAAGCCTCATGAAGTTTAAAAGGGGCTAAAGCCAAATGAAGAATATTCATGTGAGAAGTTGTAAGGAATGCTGCTCATTAATAAAGGAA
Source organism: Sequoia sempervirens (assembly GCA_007258455.2). Lineage (NCBI taxonomy): Eukaryota > Viridiplantae > Streptophyta > Pinopsida > Cupressales > Cupressaceae > Sequoia > Sequoia sempervirens. The sequence goes on along the minus strand of VDFB02047230.1, from coordinate 4,404,727 downwards.
TGCTGATATTCCTTTGAGGATAAAAAGGTAAGGCCAATAATTAAGAACTTTTAAAATGGGTTTTAGCTTGACTATATTGGGGCATGTGTACCTTATATTCCAATAGAGGTATCGTGTGAGCAAATGAAGAGTGTTAACGAGGAGGATGATCCAGATAGATTTTGAAGGTCCTTTCAAGAGCCTAGTTTTTTTTTGTGATGTATATACATACGCAAAGCATCTCAACTTTGTAGGAGGTTGCTTCCATTGTGAATTTTCTTGCCCAACTGTTAATTTTTTTTTGTTAACAAGATTTTGACCTTTGCAAAGCTATGGTATTGTGCATTTTCATAAGCATGTAATAAAGATTCAGTGGTTTCTTCGTTCTGCCCTTGATCTTGAGTTCTATGTGAATTTATTACCTCTATCATACATAATTTACTGTGTCTATTTTATTGTTGAATGTTCATATTTCTAGCTATTTTGTGCATATTGTGTTCCTTTGAGAGTAACCACACAATACTGGTGCATTACCCTGTTGTACCCAAACCAATTTTTTTGCTTCATTAAGGCATTTTGCTTAAAAGAGTCTAAACCTTGTAAAATGATGTCAAAACATTATTTTTGGGCAAATCAAGTATGGACTTTGTGTCAGATTGATGTCTGGAAGATATTGGAGAAATTTGAAAAAATTGAAAATTAGGGTTTTCAAGCACTCTATTTCAGGTCGTGAAACCCTAAAAATTGAAACTTGTCAGAATTGACTGAAAATTGTTTTGATTGGCTTATTTTGCTTCACGATCACAATGGTGAAGTCAGTTTCAGTTAAAACTCAGTTTAAGTCTGGTGGGTAGTTTTCATTTTTTCAAATGGAGAAATAGGATTTCTGAAGTCGTCAATGGCAGATGGCCAGAGACTAGGTGTTGAAATCTAAGCCTGAAACGCTCAAATGAAGAATCTATGGCGAGATAAGTACAAAATAGAGCTTCGTCTTGGAGGAGATTTTTCATCGAGATGAAAATCATCAAAAGTTTTCTAACTCTAGAGCACCAGAGCCCCTGGAGGCCAGGGGCACCCTAGATTTCAGAGGCCCAGATTTCAGTTACAAGGTTTGTCACTTCCAAGGAGACTTGTCATGGATACTGTTAGCTTCGCAATGAGCTATCTAGCCAACCTAAAAGATATGTCAGCAACTGATATGGGAGATTCAGCGAGAAACAGGGAAGTTATGAAAAAATGACTTAACACTGGAAGGAAAAGTGCAACTTTTGCAAAGGGCGCCCATCTTTTTGAGGGACTAGATGAAGGATTCCGACCAAATGACACCTAGGATGTTTGTCTCACATTTGATCAGGCTTTGCAACGCACCCGTCAGTGGGTCAATCTGAGTTGCTGAACTGGCGGAAGCAGAGGTCAAACACGAGGTTAAATCTTGGTCAGAAGGTCAAGGAAAAAGCAAAAGCGCCCCTGGAGGCCAGGGGTGCCCAAGGTTTTGGAGCCTTGAATGTCTTCTTTCTGGTGATCTCAGGTATTCATCCTGTCCGTGTTACATTCAACTTTTCGTTGCATATCTCTATTAGATCAAAAGACGAGTTAGCAATCTATAGCTGGAGATTAAGTGTTATTTTAGCCAGTTGGAAAAATGGCTATCTCTGGGGCGCCCTTGATTTTGACTTGTCAGATGATGGAATTTGATGAAGTGTTCTCTTGAAGCTGTTGCGCAGAATGGAGCCAGCTACGCAGTGAGCCCGTTATCCAATCCTGAAGTTTTGCCAAACACGAGATACGAGGAGGACAAGTTCACCTTCGTAAGTAATGAAAATGATGAAGATTTGACTAAGTCTAGGGTCAAAAGCACAACTTTTGCTAAGGGCGTTTTGATTTTTCAAGCCTCAGACCTTAGTTTTATGAATTGCAGTCTCAAGGAGTGTTTTTGTCAGTTTTGATCCTGCTCTTCAACGAAACTGTCAGCTAGTTGTTTGGGCGTGTCAGGCAATCGGAATCAGTTATTGAATAGGAGCTCCGAAGAGGGTTGAAAATCCAAATTTTCATTAAAATGGTTAAGTTTGGAAAAGTAATGCCTTGAGTCAAATCTTTGACTTTTTGAACTGAAGATGACTAGGCGCCCATAAAAGGTGGATTTTGAACATTATTTAATATTTAAATAATTTGACTTTAAGGGGGATTATTTTAATTGCAAAAAAGGACGGTTTTAGCTTGCATGTTTAGTTAACTGATTTGCATGCTAAGTTTAACTGAATTAATTAAAGGTGGTGCCCTTTTTAGGGTTATTTCACATTCAATTACCTTTTTTCAAGCCCCAATCAGATGAAGTCGAATTCTTTTGAGGTCCAATAAGGATTAAATTAAATATTTTTAAAGGTGGCACCTAATTGCATGAAGATGGACGATTTTATGCTTGAATTTATTTATTTAAGTCATCATAATTGCCATTATTCTCATACCAAGTTTAGAGCAAAGGCGATTTTCTTGAGCAATTGAAGATTTGAAGATGCTTTGAGTTCAATTTTTCATTGCCGGGTCCAGATTGTTCAGAAGATTAATTTTCCGGAGTTCAATTTTTCAGTGCATGCAGATATCATCGAATCTCAGTCAAGCATGGGCGATTTTGTTTAGAAGCAGAATAGACAAACTTCTATCTTTTGTCTAATTTCTTCTATTTTCGTCTTAGGTATTCTTCGCATGTCAAAGAAAACGACAAAATATTCAGAATTTGATCATCTAGGTTCACATATTTCAATGACAGCAACAAAACCCATGTCTTAGATTATTTTGAGAAAATTGCCCCGCAACTTTTATTCTAAAGCTCTATGCTTTTTTTTGAGAATTCCTTTGCATGTGGGTCGAAAACACGTCTTTTTCAAAATCGAGTTATTTGGGTTGCCTTAGAATTCCATTGTCTCCAAAACCCATGTTCCAAATTTTTTTGGGAAAAATTGCCCCATGTGAACTCTAGAACCCTTGTTTTTCTCGACTGAAAAACCTCCGCATGCCTTGCTAAAACTCACTTTTTCAAATTTTTGTTGATTTGGGTTTGCTTAGAATTCAAATCTTTACAAAAACCCATGTTTCAAAAAAATTCTGAATTTTTTTCCCATAGTTAGCTATTTTTAGCCTCATCCATAGCTTTTTTAGCCTTTTCTGAAAGTTGTTTGAACATACCCAACTTCACAGTAAAAAATCCAGATTTTCAAAATGCAATTCAATCCCATAGATTACAAGAACAAATCGGTCTTGATGCACGAATTTTTGAAAATCTTGAACACAGACTTGGGTCGTGTCTATCCAATGGTCAATCTGAGCACGTTGGAAGGCGTTAGCAACAATATATTGAAAAATCTTGAGCGTTCCGGGTTGCTGGCAGCAGCGTCTATTCCTATCACGGCTTTCGATCTCGAGTTTGTTCTTGCTTGTATGAAGCACTACGACTCATCTACAAGACAAATCAGATCAGATGATGGGAGAGTCATTTGCAGCCTTAAGCCGAGGGACGTGGAGAAGTGCTTTGCTATTCCTTCTCGCTTAGTCAATTTCATTGTAGTCATTGAGGTTTGTGATAAGATATGGTATGAAGACAAAGAGAGATCCCAGAGAAAAGTTGCTCAGAGATGGTTGGAAATACAGAAGACCAACATGCCAAAGAAGGTTGGTCACGGTGAGTTCAAGGATGAAGTTGCTATTTTGATTACTTTGCTCAATCGAGTTACAGCAAGAGGAGGCGAAAGGCAGTTTCAGCTATAGAGCCGCCAAAGGTGATTTCTTCACTACCTTCTACATCACAGTTAAAACCTCGAGTGAAGTAAAGGAAAAAGGCAACTGAAGAGGTTAGAGAATGTATGAGGGCGATCAAAGATGGTGATAGAGAGTTGAACAGACAGGTTATCATCGTGGACAGTGTCAAAGTACCAAAGGATGAGGCAATTGACTAGTTCCTGGACGAGGTGTTAGACCGTGATGATCTGGAGTGATCCGTCAGTTGGAACCTACAGTTATTTTCGAGGATAGAGTCAGGAGCAGCAGTTAACTCGACTTTCAGTCTTGAGTTCTAATTGCTGATTTTATGCACGCACATCTCATCCTTGGTGATATCTTCACAGTAGTTTAGACTTTCAGTTAGGAGTAGTTAACTGATGTTAGTTATCAGTTGTTTTTATTTCAATAAGGACTTGCATGTTGCACATGTTCAGTTCAGATGAGTCTTGTTCCAGTTAACTGATGGTAGTTTTCCAGTTAACTGTATAGTTTCCTTTATTTAGGGTTTAGCAATAAAATCTTGCATGCTTACAAGATTGTAGTTGACTCAAGGTGATTTTAGGGTTCCCTACACCTTTTGATGTCTATAAATAAGAGTTTTTGCTCATTTGTAATTAACTTTTTCACGAGATAGTAATATATGCTGTGCCTACCTTACTTGTAATATTGCTGTTCTATATCTGTTCACAAGCTTTTACTATGATGATGAATTGCTGTGCCACCTTGCCCTCATGTTATTGTTGATATAAAGTATGAAAACACTTCTCATTACTATGATAAGTCGAGTCACCCTAACCGAGACCGAGCCAAGTCACCCATGCTCTCAAGCGACGGTTGGGAACCAAGAGTAGTGCATGGTACAAAATATGAGTCCACCCTAGATTTACGAACTATAGGGTCAATGCTAACACTCCCACTACCACTAGCAGTAGCAGCGCCAACAACACTAGGAGTAGTACTAATAGTATGCATAGCTGGTGCGGTAGCAAAAGCACTAGCACTAGGACGTATGGAGGCATGGAAGAAACATCTCCAACAACACCAAGTCCCTATGGCTGTCCAACTCTCACCAACTACTCCCTTTGCCTTTTTTTCATTTCTTTTTGCAATTCGAATGTTTCTAATTGCACCTGCACTTGACGAACAACCTCAAGAGGTGCTAGTGTGCAGCCCACTGCATCATGGACGGGTATGCAGCAATATGATATTTCAATCTGTTTATTCCTCCATGATATATTGTTTTGCAATATTTACATTTTGCCTCTCCTTTTTCATTCCAGCATATATTTCAGCACGCTTCCAAGCAGGGTCTTTTCTGCCTAGGGTTTGACTTTGAGACATTGTGAAAATATTGTTTGATTGCAAAATGAAAGTGGCTGCAATAACAAGTAGGGTTTCTAAAATTATTTAAGTTGCAAGTAGGGTTTGTAAAAAAAAAATTCAAACTCAAAAAAACAATGATTTTACAAATTACAATGAATTTTTTGTTTAAAAAACACAAAAAAACCAATTAAAATCAAACTTACCTCTTAAATCTAGCTTGGAATGCAATGGAAACTCCTCCCAATTGCTGGTAATGAGCTAGAGATGCATCTCCTTGCTGGTATGAAGCTTCCCAAATGATTTAACAGCCTGGATTTGTCTTTAACAGTTTGCTGGTTGCCCTACAATGATCTCTTCTTTTTCTTCACGACTCTCTCTTCTCCTCCTATTTTGCCAAATGAATGAAATGAGGTTGCTTTTAGGGCTAAGGAGATAATATAAGTCCAAAAAAATATATAAAAAAAGTTTATGTTATGTTTTTTTTTTGGCCTTTTTGGCCTTGGCTGCGCCGGCCGCGTCCAGGGCTTGGGACTCTCCTGGACGCGGCATGTCCGACAAGTCCGGCCAGGACGTGGGCGGACTCGGCCGCATCCGCGTCCGGGCTCCCAGGACGCGGCCAGGGGTGCTCAGCTTGGAACTCGCCGAGTTCGGGCGAGTCCTGTTTCTCTACTTTATATTGCTTTGATAAAGTAAAAATGTGACAGCTGATCCTAGAGCTGAGCTTCTTGCTACTTGGGATTATGGAGGTCTATTAAATTTACAGTAATGGAAAAGGTTCCACCATCCATATTGACCCCATCAAGGTATAGCTAATATTTGTGCAATTTGACACGTTACAACCTCTAATGCAGCCCTCAGAATACAAGCAATATCTTTCATGGGTAGGCCCTTGATTGGTTTAGAAGTTTAACACCACCATGAATTTCTACATGGGATGAGCTGGGTGGTTTGCAATATAACTAGTTCAAACAGACTGGAGACATTCTATCTCTATTGGAGCAGCTCACCACCATCAAGAGAAACCCCGTGGAGTACATTCAAGATTCCAACATCAGATTTAAAAGGGCACAGGGAAGAAAATGAGAGTTTTCTCCTTTGCCTGACATGGTCTTTTTGTATTATTTAAATCATATAATCCTAATATAGTTGTAAATTTGTAATGCTTCAATCATTGGGAGGAAGAACCCTCTTGGGAGTGTTTGAAATTACTGTTTCTGCTTAAGATTGCCTCATACAGGCTGGGAAACTTGCTCCCAGGCCTGGAATGCCTTTATTTCTCGATACATATAGCCCCCTTCAAATTACTTAATATTCCTTGTGAGTAACCATGCAACCACTTCCTAAAGCTCTTACTACCATGGATATTATATCCAAAACTCCTAGTGATATAATTGAAACGAAGAACCTATTGAGGACAATGTTAAATGAATGGATGGATTTTAAAAGGCAATGTGCTCAAAATGTTCCCAAGCCTTATTATGCTAATAATCAGGGCTATCAGCTACAATAAATTCCAGCACTCTCTGCAGCTCCATCAGATATAAGCAAGGTATTTTTCTTCTCATGATTGTAATCATGTTTGCCTCAAGTTCAAGCATGTTCAAAGATTGACTGGCGTTAGCAAAGGATGGCAAGGCACATCTCTCTATTACGCAAGTAATTGGTAAATTATTTGATATATTAACAAGAGCGAGACGCTCAATAAATAATGTACAAGATTTACAAAACTGGAAAGTTTCTAAAAAGAAACTCCAGATAAGATCGGAGACGATCTTATCTCTATCTTTACAATATCTTACAATATTGAGCATTAATAAATAAATAAATAAACATTATTTTAATACCCTCCTTAATGCTCAATCTATCAACTACACCAAGATGCCCCTGAATTTTACAAACTTATCATCTTGGCGACTTGGTGAGAATGTGTATGCGATCCTCGTGGACATGCGACAAGCCGATCCGCCTCTTCAACCAGCTTAGAATGAAATGACAATGAGTTTCCACATGCTTGGTTGGCTCATGGAAGACCAGTTCTTGGCAAGTTTGAGAACTCCACGATTATCCGCGAACAAGAGTCGGACACCGCTGAGATATTTGTATATCGCAAGCATCCCGGAACCCGCCTCACATCTGCTTTCTTGCTCCCCAGATACTCGCTTGTCGAGGAGAGAGCCACCGCACTGTTGCTTCTTACTAGTCCATGTAGACGGAGCCCAAAGCCCGAACACATACCCGGATGTTGATTTCCTGTCATCAACCGAACCGCCTAATCGAATCTGTGAACCCACTGAGTTTAGGATCGTGACTGGTGTACAAGAGTCCAAAATCGGAGTGCCCTTCACATAACGCAGCACACGCTTCGCTGCTACCCAATGATCAGCCTTGGGGGCTGTCATGAAGCGTGATATGTAGCTCACTGCAAAACTCAAATCAGGTCTAGTAGCAGCAAGATAGATGAGGCTGCCTACTAGTTGCCTGAACAATGTTTCATCTACCACAGGTGAATCGGACTTAGCTGACAATTTAAGCCCTTTTTCCATGGGTGTAGAGGCAGGTTTGCAATCCTGCATTCGGAACTTATCCAGAAGACTTCGAGCATACTTGGACTGGGAGATGAAAATGCTGCTCTCTGTCTGCCAAACCTCAACACCTAAACAATAATGCAGGAGGCCCAAGTCTGTCATGTCAAAAGTTTTGCACAAGTCTGTTTGATCTCAGTGATCAAATGTGCGAACTGCCAGTAATGATCAAGTCATCCACGTAGACAACAAGCAAGAATCTCATTACCAGTATTCTTGACATACAGGTTCGAGTCAGATGGACTCCTCTGAAAACCATGATCTGTGAGGTACGTGTCAATCTTAATGTACCAAGCTCGAGGAGCCTGTTTCAGGCCATAGAGTGCCTTGACCAATCTGCACACCTTCTGTTCTTGACCAGCAACTTTGAAACCTGGAGGCTGCGTCATGTATACTTCCTCTTTCAACTCACCGTTGAGGAAAGCACTCTTCACATCCATCCGATGGACCTTCCAACCAAATTGAGCTGCTAAGGCAAGGACGAGCCGTATGGTACTCATTTTGTAGGAGCAAAGGTCTCCTCATAGTCAATGCCTTCTTTCTGTAGAACCCTCTTGCAACTAGACGAGCTTTGTACTTGTCAAGGGTTCCGTCAGCTTTGTACTTCACCTTGTACACCCATTTGCAGCTAATGGGCTTCTTCCCTGAAGGAAGATTGGAAAGGACCCAAGTGTGATTCTTCTGAAGACTCTGGTATTCTGATTCCATTGCCTTTTCCCACTCAGGTATCCCTTGTGCCTCTGAATATGTCTGAGGCTCATAAACATGAATGTTGGCCATGAGAGCAAAATTCACCGTAGACTCTGTTTGCTCTTGTTTCTGGATGATCTACCCTCAATGAGCTCATCGATTATGAAGGTCACGATAGTCTTAGCCCACCATTTGTCGGGAGTAGATGTGCCAACATCGGATGCAGAGGAGGCTTGTGGCGTGGATCTGAAAGTTCGGGGAGGAGAGGTTCATCAGGAAACTCGGGTTGAGCATCATCAAAGACTAGGTCTTCGTCATCCCTCCCATCAGGTGGACCTAATGGAAGTCGGACACTCATATCAGGACCCTGTAGAGGCTGATCCTCTGAATGCTGAACAGGTGAGGAAGAGTGAAATGGACCTCGTTCCTCATCAAAGACAACATCTCGACTGAAGATAAGACGATCAGTGTCTATATCAATCAGCCTATATGCCTTGTGATTGTCACTGTACCCTGTGAACATGAGTTTCTGGCTCTTGGAGTCCAGCTTAGTGCGCTTGGCCTCTGGAATCCAAACATACACAAGGGAGCCAAAAACTTTCAAATGACTGATCCTAGGTTTGCGACCAGACCAAACTTCCTCAGGAGTCTTTCCCTTAACAGCATGAGTGGGTGACCTATTAAGGAGATAGACTGATGTATTGACTGCTTCTGCCCAAAACTTGGTAGGAACACTCCTGTGTTGCAACATGGAGCGAGCCATCTCAACAATCGTACGATTGCGTCGCTCTACAACACCGTTTTGCTGAGGAGTGTAGGGTGTGGTTAACTGACGTTTTATCCCATGAGTATCACAGAAGTTGGAGAATGCACTAGAACAGAATTCCCCCCCATTATCTGACCTAAGAGTTATAAGACTAGAACTGGACTCTTTTTCAACTAAGGCCTTAAACTTCTGAAATACATTAAAAACCTCTGATTTCTGTTTAAGAAAGTACACCCACATTTTCCTACTATAGTCATCAACAAAAAGTAGAAAGTACTTGCAACCAGTTACAGAAGAAACAGACATAGGGCCACAAATATCAGCATGAACTAATTGAAGTACCTTAGAAGCCCGCCAAGAGTCGCCATCCTTGAACGGTGTGCGCTGCTTCCCAGCTGACAAGCACCACAAACACCCGATGCTGAGTCTGAATGTCGGGTAAGCCATCAACAAGTCCCTCCGAGCAAGCGAGAGAGATAGTGCGTTCAAGTGCGTCTGCGCTGGTGCCAAAGGCGGTGACAGCTGAATTTTGGCTGCCAAGGCTAACTCCGGAGAATCACCAGTGTCCACAAGCCTGTAAAGGCCATGATCCTCTATCCCAACGGCCACCGTTGTGCGAGTTTCTCGATCAACAATCGAACATCTATGCGAGCTGAATACCACATCCATCTGGGGAGAATGCCGCATGATCTGACTGACTGAGAGAAGATTGAGCTCGATATCAGGTACATAATACACGTTGAGGAATATGAGATCCCTCCCGCCAGACTGAACCTGAACAGTGCCTGTGCCGACAACTGTGTATTCCTCACCTCCTCCAAAGATTACTGAGTCAGTGCAAGGGGAAAAGTTTGTGAACCAATCACGCCTATGTGAGAAATGACGTGAAGCACCAGAATCTATGTACCAAGCAGAGGACTTGACATGGTCTGCGGGCCTTTTTGCCATCAGTGCATAAAAGGCAGATTCCTTCTGCTCAGAGTGCTCAGCGACATTCGCTTTCTGAAACCCTCCCTGCTTCTTTTGCTCAGAAGCCAAACGAGCACGGCAATCTTTCTTAATGTGGCCAAATTTATGACAGTAATTGCACTGTATATTTTTCTTCTTCGGACTGGTGGAGCGCTGACTTGAGCCTTTCTGCTGTGAAGGCTGACCTTTACCATGATGCTTTGACTGAGTTTTTGCTGCAAAGGCCTGCTCCGTGGAGGATGATGATTCACTGCTACCGAACTGTTGTCTCCAGCGATCCTGCTGCAACAGGATAGTGCACAAATTCGGAAACTTGAGATCAACATTAGCAGACGTAATGTTGAGGGTCTCTATGAAATGTTCATAGGACTTCGGTAACTCTTCAGGGTGATCACAACCATGTCTTCCTCCTCCATTTTCCGACCAATCGCCTCCAACTGATCTCTGATCTCCTGGATTTTATTCAAGTGCGCTTGCAGAGTTGTCTTCTCATCCATCATGATAGAAAACAGCATATTCTTCAAGAAAAACGCACGGCTTTTGTCGGAAGTTTCATGCATATCCTTCAAGTGATCCCAGATCTCCTTAGCTGATTTTCGCAGTGGAATCTGAGGGAGCTGATCATCAGTAACCGAAAGCTTAATAAGCATGACGGCTTCACGATTCTGCTCATCAAATTTATCCTGATCCTTACCCGCCGCTTCAGGACGAGTAGCGTTGCCGAGGATCATCTGATCAAGGCAGCGGTATTCAAAAATTGTTAACATCCGCTGCTTCCAGGTGTTGTAATTTTTGCCATTAAATCTCTGGCTGCCCTCTAGCATTAAATTGCTTAAACTGGCCATCTTCACGCTTTTCGAGGCACGAAAAACGAGGTACTGAGAAGAGGCTGATGCACGAAACTCGAGGCACGAATTCCAATGCAGAAAACAGGGACAGATTCAGGTACAGACTGCAGAAAGTACAGTGTACGGATGGCACAAAATTCGAGGCACGGAAAACGATGCACCCAAAAAATTTGGAGACCAACCCAGTTGAGCTCTCGAAAAACCCACCAAGAATCTGTGATCGAAAAAATTGTCTGACTTCGGAAAACGTGTCAAAACCTTGGACGAACTTTCAGAAAGCCCTAGCCGCCATTGTCAAGCCAAAAAATTGCAGGAAACAGGGTGAATCTGAAAAAAAATCGTGGGAAATATCACAGATGACTAGGCGACCCCAAATCGAGCACAAGATGATCAAGAATCGCGCAAAACGTCCTTGAAAACGCAAGCAGAAGTTGCAGAAAAAAAAACGCGTGTGAGAATTTGCAGATTTCGCGTCCAAAGAGCACTGAAAAAAACGCGATTGTAGACAGCAGAGATACGCGGCCAAGAGATGCAGACGTTGCGCCCAGGTGAAGCAAAAAACGCGTCCAGGAGTAACAAGTGAAGATCGCGCGGGCTGGAGAGAAAAACTGAGACGCGCGGCCAAAACACTGAAAATCGCGGGTTGAACAGCCACGAAGAACTCAGAAACGCGGCTTAGAACACCACGCCCAGAAAGAGCCCACGAATTTGAACCAGGAGAGCCACGAAAAAATTTCAAAAAATAATTCCGAAATTTTACTTACAGAAAATCTTCGAAAATTCACAGAAGATTTTATTAAATTTTTAATTCAAGAACTGATAAAAATCTTAAAAAGATTTTTATGAATTAAAAATTCAATTTTGAGCAACTTGGCTCTGATACCATATTACGCAAGTAATTGGTAAATTATTTGATATACGAGACGCTCAATAAATAATGTACAAGATTTACAAAACTGGAAAGTTTCTAAAAAGAAACTCCAGATAAGATCGGAGACGATCTTATCTCTATCTTTACAATATCTTACAATATTGAGCATTAATAAATAAATAAATAAACATTATTTTAATACTCTCTTGCTGCTTTGACTCCTTACAAGAGAGAAGAATGGACGGGTAATTTTGTTTTTTGTTTATTTGAAGCAAAAGAGTTTAATGAAACACATATTGATTGTTTAAAATTTACAGCAGTAGACAATGCCTTCCCTACTCCTACATAATCAATAGCTTTTCTGGGGCATTTATTAAAGAGGATAGGAAGAGAGAAATGTCTGTAATGTTAGAGATAGAATGAAAACTGATGTAGAAAATGTTTTTCTTAATTTCAGCATACTATTGCAAAGAGAGCAATTAGAGCTTTTTTGTTTTGAGTCTGATACTGAAGAGTGCATGCCTCTTCAAGAAAATAATGTTAAATTGTTATCATGTTTTGAAGATGTGTTATGAAGCTATTAAAAGCCATAATCCAGATTTTCCCCTTGGACCTCCTATACATGATTGTCATGAAGTTTGTGATAATTATTAGGAATGCTTTTTAGATAAAATGTTGCTTGCCTCCTAAGATCGATCTTTTAGCTGCTAGTATGTTTTGGTGGAATATCAACCAGCTAATTTTCTGCTCATTTCTTGCCAAATATTTGAATTTGGTATGCTTTGTTTCCAACTTTGTCTCTTGAGTGGGCCAATTAATTACCACAGTTATTTGTTACTAGTGTCTCTTCTTCACCCTTTGGGGTGGTTTTGTAGCTTGGACCATATATTGTCATAATTTGTTAGTTCTTAGGCTTAATTAATTTACCATTTATTTGTAAACTCACTTTTTATTTCTGTCGGTGACTACTTTTTTTGATGGCAGATATTTTTAGGAATTCCGCCATTCATAACACACTATCTGGTTGTGCTTTACAACCCAGTTTGACTTTGGTTGTTTATGGTGACTCAATAATATAGTTCTGTTCTTTTTGTTGTCTATTCTCTAAAACATGTTGTATACACTTGGTATTGCTTTAGCAATTATTTGGCTTAGTTCAACGTTCCTTGTACGACCAGGCATGTGATCCATGAAATCAAATATCTGTTATACTTTTGACCACTAATATGCAAGGCTTATGTATTTGTGAAATTTTGAGGGATTTTGTGTTTTTGTAAATGTTTGTTGTGGTTTCTTTGTTGATTCTTGAAATATTTAAGGTTCATATTGGAAATCTGAGAACTAATCTGTTTATTACTAGATAATGAATAACATTGAAACTAGCAGGCAGATAAATATGGAAACATCCATTAATTTATTTTGTTAAAAGATTGCTGATATTCGTGTTATTGTAAATGCTATATGTGCTTAGTTTGTTTTAGTGAGGTTCATAAAGAAACGAGCAATGTCAGTTAACAAGTATGAATAAATCTTTCTCATTGAGGCCACTTGGCAGCCTAATTAAGTGATGGTCTCTGGTCTATATCTTGTTTTGCAGCGGCAATTTTCAGAGTTGTTACTTAAAGCTGCAAGTGACTATGGAGCTTTAACTACGGCAATTGCAGATTTCCAGTGGAGCCAAAGCTTTAAGGATCCACCATCAATCTGGGCGGTAAGCAATACAAAATTACAATCGGCAATGGGAAAGATGCATATTTGAAGTTAATCATTCACAAATAAGTGTTAGTAAGCATGTATTGTAGTACATCTCGGTGTCCATAAGCAATGAATGATCTTGTCATACCATTCGTGCATCCTAACTCAAGCAATTTGGATGGAATTGTCAGACGTGGATAATTATTAGTCAAATTTAAGTCATGAAGAGGCACAGATTAAAGATATATTACTAACCATCATATGGACACCTTGGGAAACTTTGGTATGAGAGGATATTTTAAATGAAATCACAGAAAAGTTCTCTAGTAGGTATAAATCAATCGATACAATCAATGAATGGGTTGCACAGGGTTGTTGGTTTTTGCATCAATTAATTCAATGAAAGCTGTTTCTTTCTTTTCTTAATACTAAGTTATAATTCATGATCTGTTTCATAAAAATTCACTTTCATGACTTAGTTCCCTTGTGGGAACTCATCTCTTCTGGTTTGCTTGGACCTAAATCTGGTTCTCTTTTTAGTTACAGTTTCAGGTCCAGTGGGTCTACATTACAATGCATAGTGCATTGTTCTAATTCCATGTCGGAGCATTCACAGATTTTCAAGATTCAGAGCCACTTTCTCAACTTGGATGTGAATCTGTAAACAACAATTGTTATTGAGGCTGTAATAATTACTATGTAATTCCTTAGAAATTGCTTAAGTGGTATTGTGAATGGGGTGGTACCAAGGTCCAGAATCCCTTTGAGTGTTTGTCCTTAGCTAAATATAAGATACAGCGAATGTTGCTGTCCATTTATGAAGAAGCTGTCATGCCAGAAAAAATATGTGTACGATGGTTTATCTTCATCCACAGATACTGTGCATGGTGAATGTCATTGTGATTTGAGCAATATTTTTTGTCTTGGGAATGCTTTCTTATTTTATATTTATAACTCTGATGGTATGTGTCTGAGGGTTTGACATTCAGGAACGCCTTGGAGAGTTCCACATATATTTTTTCCACCCTAAGGAAGTTTTATAGTTAACATGTTTAAGAAGTATCTATTACTGGATCTATAAAATTTTCAGCCTGTTTTTTTCTGATATGAGTACAATTGAAGCAGCGAGAGAGAACACAGGATTGCAGCTATTAAACATGTTGTTCACACCATAGTTTGCAAACTCAGACTTGCTGCAGACTCAACAGCCCAAAAATATGACTCGGACTCGGCAAAAAAAAAAACCGTAGTTTTACGAAAAAACAAGAACAAATTAATTCATTTAGAACCATAAGAGCCTAATTTGACTATCAAACACTCTTAATTCAAAGATTACACATGTCATATGATCATCAAACACTCAATAATTGAAATTTAATCATTCATAGTCATCAAATACTCATAATTTCAATGTATAACAGCATCATAAGTTTATAAATGTTTACACATAATCATGTCAAAAAGAGAAAAACATTAACAACCACATGTAATCTACATCTTCCTCTTTCCCCTCCCAATGGTACTCAATTTTGAAGGCCTAGAACTAGAAGGTGCTCGTGCTATAGTATCCAAACGAGGACTAGGAGATCGAGCGGGGGAAACATGATATTCAAATGTGTCTTCGTCCTCCTCCATGGCATCCAAGCTTGCTGCTTCTTCTTCCTCTGCTGCTGCTTTCTCTAATTCAGCAAGATCCTCATTAGTAAGGAAGACATCAGCCTCATCATTTTATTCATCAATAGTCCATTCACCATATGGATCAATGTCATCCAAGTCAATGGATTCGTGTGAAACACCCTCCACCTTTCTAGTTCGAAGGCGAAGGTTGTACCGAACAAAAACTAAATCATTTAGGCGCTGCTGAGTCAACCTGTTTCTCTTCTTTGTGTGAATGTTCTCAAATAAACTCCAATTGCGTTCACACCCAGAAGCATTGCATGGCTGTGACAAGACACATATGGCTAGCTTTTGAAGATTTGGTGTGCTAGCACCATAGTTTTCCCACCATAGATCTACAAAAATATGTTTAAAAAATATAAGTATTAAGAAATAAGAATAAAGTAAAAAATCTATATGTAAGAATCAAGTTTCTAATTTCATTTTTTACCTGGTTGTTGTTTTCCTCTCCTTTCAATTGTTTGTTGGGAGGAAAAGAGCTTCCCCTCTACACCCTTGTAGACCTTGAATAGATAAAAGAAAAAGTAAATCAAATATAGAAAATTCATAGATAGTCAAGGCTCAACATTGCAAATTCATAAATAAGATATAACAAATCTCACCTCCAACTCATCAAGCACCTTATCTCTTAGCTCACGATCAGGGACCATCCTATCAATGCATGTGACAAGACCTTCCATGACCTCCTTATCCGCCTTAAATGTGTCCAAAAAGTAGAACTTCGGATTCAAGAAGTAGGCAAAGGCATGAATCGACTGGTGGAGTTGGTTTGTCCATCTCCGATCAATGATGCACCATATGATTTCATATTTCCTTTTGTTGCCGCCATAGTAATGTGATATGGCCTCTTTGGCCCTATCCATGGCCTCATATATGAAACCCGCATGCCATCTCCATCCACCATACGAAGAACCCTCACCAAAGGTTTTGTCACCAAAAAAAATGAAAAAAAATGTTAAATTATAACAAAATTAACCCCTCAAAAAATAGAAACAGCAAATAGATTATCATGTATAATTTTTTTTTGTGTGATTGCTACTTACCCCCATCAACTCCTCTCCATTTTTGATGAATGTCTCATCAAAAACTATGGCAACAATCCTCTACCCTTCAGGTCTATTGGAAAATGAGGACTCCTTCCAAGCATCGGACACAAACATTTGCTTGAGATGACCAATGGCACCAAGAATGCTTTGCAATGAGAGGAAGTGGCTAGCAAATTGTGTCACTCCAGGTCGCACAAGGTCCTTGCCATTTGTGAATTTCCTCATCAAAGAAAGCACCCAAGTATGGTTGTAGATAAATTCTGTAACACTTTTTGCATCTTCAACCACTCTTTTGACCCATGAAATCTTCCCAATGTCCTCTAGCGACAGGTCCAAGCAATGTGTAGCACACGGAGACCATGCAATTGTGGGATACCTCTCGATAAGTAGTCTACTTACAGCTACATATGCAGCTACGTTGTTCATGATAATTTGGACAACATTATCAACTCCAACCTCCTAGACCACCCCATCTAATAGATTGCATAAAGTCTCAATATTTTGACTTCATGGGAGGCATCTATTGATTTTAGGAACACCAATCCACCATTAGAGGCCACTAAAAAGTTTAGGAGAGTTCTATTTCGTCCATCTATCCACCCATCAGATAAAATGCTGCAACCTTTTCTTCGCCAAAATTTATTTTGCTCATCAACCACAAGCTGTGTATTCTTTACGGCTTCCTCTGGCAATGGCCCACTCAAATCTCTAGCTAATGGGGTCTTAAACCCCTTTCCTGCAACTGTAAGGGTGTTCACCAAACCTTCTCAATATGGGTTGTTTGCAACATTGAAAGGTAGATTATTGTAGTACCAAAAGTTTGCAGCAACCATCCTAGCTTCGTGATGCTTTTCCTTATTCCAACCGGTACCTTCAAGTGAAGGTTGTGCTCCTGGAACATTATGTGGAATAAAATAATTTGGTCTTGATGAAGGACCCTGGCCAGCACTAGCAGTAGAAAAGGAACCCTCATAACTCTCACCAAAAGATGAATGTGGAGCACGGATGCTTGGACTTGCAACACCATGGGGCATAGATGGTGTAGAATGGGATCCACTCATCGCTGCTGCTAGGGCATCCTTTGTTTTTTGTCTTTCGTCTTTCTTTTAGCTCATATTCAACAAGAAGGGCCTTCATCTCTCTAATAATCTCAGGAGTAGTCTTAGTGCATCCCTCCACATTTTGCCCAGGTATTCTTGCAAGGTGGTATTTTAATCTGTTTACTCCTCCTGTCATCCATTCTAACATTCAGTACATGTCACTTCACCTTTTTTATTTCCTGGTATTCCATACTTCCATGCAGGGTCTTTTCTCATTCCCTTTGGATTTGAAGACGACTTTGCTATTTCAAGTTTAACATGGAAAAAAAAAATCAGCAAGGGTTTGCTAAAAAAAACAGCAAATAAATGTGATTCAAAGTTTCAAACATTTGCAAAAAAAAAAAGAATACAAAACCAAGCTAGAAATAGTAGGAATTAGGTTATTAAGGAAAATAGAAAAACAATTGGCAGCATCTCCCTTTATTTTTCTTGATTTTTTTGATTTTGAATGCAAAAAAACAAAAAAAAAAGAATTGTTAGATCACTTACCTGGCTCTATTTTGATCTTTTCAGCTCGTTCTCCTGGCTTCTTTCAACCTGAAATCAATTTGCAGACCTATATTTCACAAAGTTGAGTGTTAAAATGAAAGAAAAAGTAAAAAAAAACATGGGTTTTTAACCCATTTTAACTCCCAGCCGCGCAGGAGAGTCCTGGGTCGAGACTCCCAAGTCCGACCTCAAGACTCAGCTAAGTCTTGAGGTCGGACTTAGGAGTCTCGACCTAGGACTATCCTGGATTCGATTCCGAAGTCCGTGGTGAGTTGACTTGACTGGCCAATGGACTCCTAAGTCTGCTGAGTCTGCAGCGAGTCCACAAGAGTCTGC
This sequence comes from Sequoia sempervirens, assembly GCA_007258455.2. NCBI lineage: Eukaryota > Viridiplantae > Streptophyta > Pinopsida > Cupressales > Cupressaceae > Sequoia > Sequoia sempervirens. The sequence goes on along the minus strand of VDFB02047230.1, from coordinate 4,386,582 downwards.
AAACTATGGTACACACTATTGTATCAGGTATTAATAGAGCATAGTGATATACAAGGAATCATCTATACAAAAGTAAGCTTTTAAGAGAAGAAAGAGAAAATAAAACCAAAAGTTCAAGAAGGCCTTGGGGATATTCCATACTTGGTTTTTCGACCACATCTAGGGAAGTTCCAGATACAACATGAATCACTAGTGTCTGTGACCAGTATTAGAATAATATTTAATTACTTATTAATGCTCAACCATGTAATATTATTGTAATTTTATCTCTTCGATATTCTTTAGTGTAGATTTGGAAAGTTTCTAAATCTCTCACTTCTGTAAACTTTTGTAAATATCTATACAGAGTCTTCGACTCTTTTGTAAATAATATCAAGTAATTTTTTACCAATTACTCTCGTAATATGGTATTAGAGCAGGAGAATAAAAAATTGGTTTTCTAAAATTTCGAAAGAAATTTTTAAAGTTTGTGAAGATCGATTTTTTCTTGACTTCGTGGGTTTTTTGGCACTCATTTGTTTACTAAGAAGAAATAAATTGTGGGTCGTTTGTGAAACGTCGTCTTCCTCATTTGATCGACGCATGACCTAGTCTGTTTTCATGTCTTTCAGAATTGCGTTTTCTTCTAGCGCGATTTCTCTGTCTAAGCACGTTCTTTTCTTCTGTCTGGGTGCATGCATTCCTCTGGTTGCATCTTGTATTTTCTTGGCGAAATTCCTGATCGCGTTTTGACTATTCATTTGGCTGCATTTTCTCTGAAACCCGTGCGTGACCTTCTGGATCTGTGAGCCGCGATTTTAAGTCAATATTTGGATGTGGTTTTTTCCTTCATCTCTGGCCGCGATTTGTTTAAATCTCTTGGTCGCGTTTTGTTTATATCTCTCTGGGCGTGGTTTTTAATCGCATTTTTCAGTATTTTCTTGAGTGCACAATCTGGAAGCTTCACATTCTGGTTGGGATTTCATTCTTCTTTCCTGCATGCAATTTTCAGAACCTAAATCGTGATTTTCACTTGTTTCTGGGTGCAGAATATTCAAACGAATTTTTTGAGCTAGGGTTTTTGAAAATTCTTTGTTTTTTCAAGCCGGAAAACTTTTTTGATCACAATTTTTTTTGGGTTTTTCGAGAGAATTTTTGGGTTGGCTTCCGTTTTTTCTGTGTCTCAAATTCTGTGCATTGGAATTTGTGCAAACAGGTTGTCTCAAATTTTGTGCCTAAAATTGCCTCAATACATTGGAATTCGTGCCTCGGGTTCCATGCATTTAGTCTTTTGAGTCTCTTCTAACTATCTTGTTTTTCGTGTTTCAGAAAGCGTGAAAGATGGCATCTTTGACGAACATTATGTTGGAAGGCAGTCAACGATTTAATGGCAAAAATTATAATACTTGGAAGTAGTGAATAATGACTATCTTTGAATATCGCTTCCTTGATCAGATTGTTCTCGGCAATACTACTCGTCCCACAATGACGGGTAAAGACCAGGAAAAGTTTGACGAGCAAAATCGTGAAGTGGTGATGCTCATTAAGCTTTCAGTTACTGATGATCAGCTTCCATAGGTTCCATCTGGAAAATCAGCTACTGAGATTTGGGAGCACTTGAAAACTTTGCATGAGACCTCCAATAAGAGCCGTGCATTCTTTTTGAAGAACCGGCTGTTCTCCATCATGATGGATGAGAGAATGTCCTTACAGGAGCATCTGACAAAGATTTAGGACATCCGTGATCAGTTGGAGGTGATTGGTTGGGAGATGGAGGAAGAAGACATGGTAGTTATCACTTTGAAAAGTCTACTGAAGTTCTATGAGCACTTTGTTGAAACCCTCAACATTACTTCGACTAATGTTGATCTGAAGTTTCCAAAGCTTTGTACCATCCTCTTGTAGCAAGAACACTAGAAACAACAGTTTGGTAGTAGTGCCTCATCGTCCTCTACAGAACAAGTTTTTGCAACTAAGTCTCAACCTAAGAACAAAGGGAAAGGTCAACCTTTGTAGCAAAAATGCTCAAGTCAACCTCTGGGCAGCCCTAAGAAAAAGAACATTCAATGTAATTATTGCCACAAATATGGTCATATGAAGAAGGATTGCTGTCAATGTTTGGCCTCTGAACAAAAGAAGCAGGGAGGGTCTTAGCAAAAAGTGAATGTTGCCGAGCACACTGAGCAGAAGGAATCTGCCTTTTACGCATTTATGGCTAAAAGACCTACAGATCATGTATAGTCCTCCGCTTGGAACGTTGATTTGGGTGTTTCACGACACTTCACCCATTGGCGTGATTGGTTCGCAAACTTCTCAACCTTCAGTGACTCAGTTATTTTTGGAGGAGGTGAAGAGTATACAGTTGTTAGTAAGGGCACTGTTTAGATTCAGTCTGGTGGGAGGAATCTCATATTCCTCAATGTATACTATGTTCTTGGTATGGAACTAAACCTTCTCTTTGTCAGTTAGATCATGTGACACTCTTCTCAGTTGGATGTGGTATTCAGTGCACACAAATGTTCCATTGTTGATCGGGAGACTCGCACCACTAAGGCTGTTGGTATTGAGGATCATGGTCTATACAGACTTGTGGATACAGGTGATTCTCCGGAGTTAGCCATGGCAGCTAGAATTCTACTATTACTAGTCTTTGGCATCAACGGTATGGGCACCTAAATGTGCACTATCTCTCTCAGCTAGCTCGGGAGGGACTTGTAGCTGGTTTACCTGAGATCCAAACTCAACATCATGGCGTTTGTGGAGCTTGTCAGGGTGGGAAGCAGCACAGGACACCGTTCATGGATGGTGACTCATGGCAAGCCTCTAAGGTACTACAGTTGGTTCACGTTGATGTGTGTGGGTCAATGAATACACCTTTTGTTACTGGTTGTAGGTATTTCTTGATTTTTGTTGATGATTTCAGTTGTAAAATGTGGGTGTACTTTCTTAGATAGAAATCAGAAGTGTTTACTGTATTTTAGAAGTTTAAGGCCTTAGTAGAAAAAGAGTTTGGTTGTTCCATAATCACTCTTAGGTCAAATAATGGGGGGGAATTTTGTTCTACTGCTTTCTCCAACTTCTATGATACACACGACATCAAATGCCAGTTAACTACACCCTACACTCCTTAGCAAAATGGTGTTGTAGAGCGGCGCAGTTGTACAATCACTAAGATGGCCTGCTCCATGTTACAACACAGGAGTGTCCCTAACAAATATTGGCAGAAGCAGTCTTTATTGCAGTCTATCTCCTTAATCGGTACACAAGCTGTTAAGGGGAAGACTCTTGTGGAAGCTTGGACTGGTCGCAAATCTAGGATCAGTCATCTGAAAATCTTTGGCTCTTTAGCATATGTATGGATTCCAGATGCCAAGTACTCAAAGTTGGATTCCAAGAGTCAAAAAGCTTATGTTCACAGGATACAGTGACAAACATAAGGCTTATTGGTTGATTGATGTAGACACTGATTGTCTCATCTTCAATTAGGATGTTGTCTTTGATGAAGAACGAGGACCTTTTCACCTTTCCTCATTTGTGCAGCATTTTGAGGATCAGCCTTTGAAGGCTTTTGATTTGGGTGTCCATCTTCCGTTAGGTGCACTTGATGGGAGGGATGATGCAGATTCTGTTTTTGATGATGCTCAACCTGACTTTCCTCTAGATGATGATGATCTTCCACCTGTTGAACCTGTCCCAGATCCACAACTAGTTCCAGCTCCTCTTGTTACATCTGATGTTGGTACTTCTCTCCAGCCTAAATGGTGGGCTAAGACTATTGGTGATCTTCATGATGATGAGCTCATTGAGGGGAGATCGTCCAAAAACAAGAGCAAACAACAACATACAGTTAATTTTGCTCTCATGGCCAACATTCATAGTGTTTATGAGCCGCGAACATATTCAAAGGCTAAAGGAATTTCTGAGTGGCAAAAGGCTATGGAGGTTGAATACCAGAGTCTTCAGAAGAATCATACTTGGGTCCTTTCTGATATTCCTCTAGGGAAGAAGCCCATTAGCTACAAATGGGTGTATAAGATTAAATACAAAGCTGACGGAACTCTTGACAAGTACAAAGCTCGTCTCGTTGCTAGGGGGTTCTCACAGAAGGAAGACATTGACTACAAGGAGAGTTTTGCTCCTACAGCCAAGATGAGTACCATACAACTTGTCCTTGCCTTAGCAGCCTAGTTTGGTTGGAAAGTCCATCAGATGAATGTTAAGAGTGCTTTCCTCAACTATGTGTTGAAGGAAGAAGTCTACATGACGCGGTCTGCAGGTTTCAAGATTGTTGGTAAAGAACACAAGGTATGCAGATTGGTAAAAACACTTTATGGCTTGAAACAGGCTCCTCGGGCTTGTTACATCAAGATTGACAAGTACCTCACAGATCATGGCTTTCAGAGGAGTCCATCTAACTCTAATCTGTATGTCAAACATACTAGTAGTGATATTCTTATTCTTGTTGTCTATGTGGATGACCTAATCATTATTGGTAGCTCAGCACATTTGATCCCTGAGATCAAATAGGATTTGTGCAACACATTTGACATGGTAGATTTGGGACTTTTGCATTACTGTTTAGGTGTTGAGGTTTGGCAGACCCGGAGCAATATCTTCATCTCCTAGTCCAAATATGCTCGAAGTCTATTGGATAAGTTCCACATGCAGGATTGCAAACTTGTCTCCACAACCATGGAAAAAGGGCTCAAGTTGTCAGCTAAGTCAGACTCTTCTGTAGTAGATGAATCATTGTTTAGGCAACTAGTGGACAGCCTCATCTATCTCATTGCCACTAGACCTGACCTTAGTTTTGCAGTGAGCTACATTTCATGGTTCATGACAACCCCCAAGGCTGATCATTAGGTAGTAGCGAAGCGTGTGCTGCGTTATGTGAAGGGCACCTCTAATTATGGACTTCTTTAGACTAGGAGTCACGATCCTAGACTCTCTGGTTTCACACTCATATTGGGCAGGTTTAGTTGATGATAAAAAATCAACATTTGGGTATGTTTTCAGTTTGGGATCTAGTGCAGTCACTTGGACTAGTAAGAAGCAGCAGGTAGTGGCTCTCCTTGATAGAAGTAGAGTATCGGGGAGTAGTTAAGGCAGCTTGTGAGGCAGTTTGGCTTTGCCGGATGCTTGCGAATATGCAAATATCTCAAGCAGGTCTAACTTCCTTGTTATGTGATAATCAGTGAGTTCTCAAACTTGCCAAAAATCCAATCTTCCATGAAAGAACCAAGCATGTGGAAACTCATTGCCACTTCATTCGGAAGCTTGTTGAAGACGGATTAGTTCAGTTGCTATATGTTCCAACAGAAGATCAGACAACATATATTCTCACCAAGTCGCTCAGTCCAGATAAGTTTGTAAAATTCAGGGGGTATCTTGGTGTAGTTAATAGATTGAGCATTAAGGGAGGGTATTAGAATAATATTTAATTACTTATTAATGCTCAACCATGTAATATTATTGTAATTTTATCTCTTCGATATTCTTCAATGTAGATTTAGAAAGTTTCTAAGTCTCTCACTTCTGTAAATATCTATAAAGAGTCTTCAACTCTTTTGTAAATAATATCAAGTAATTTTTTACCAATTACTCTCGTAATAACCAGATCTATTATCTTTTTAATGACTTAATTATTCTTTTATAAATTGGACATGGTTTTGATGGCACTCTATGTCAGCCATTAATTCTGAAATGAGCACGATTGAATCAGCTAGAGAAAACTTGAGATTGCTACAATTGTACATGGTTTACATGCTACTGTAGTAGGTATTTATAAAGTTCAATGATATACAAGGAAGCATCTAGACAAAAAGAAGTTTTTAAGAGAAGAAAGAGAAAAAAGAGGCTAGGATAGATACATGCATGATAATCTTCTATAACAAGAAATCTTCCAAGGAAGATAAATAGATAGAGATATGTGCAAGGAAGAGTTGGCACCCCAATTTGTTGTGTCTCATTTTGCTTTGTTATGTTTCAAAGGTTGTGCATTTGACCTTATCCACCTTTTGCAGATAACTGATTTTGAGAAATCTTAAATGGGTCCCCTAAGTGTCAATTTGCTATGCCCTTAATATTAGAGTACATCAAGTTATGAATAGCCGGCTTGTGGCTATCTTAACTCTTTATTAAGTCATATTATCATTATAATATTGTTATTTAGTTAATTAGGTTGGGCTAGGGCTTATATAGGGTTATCTAAGTCGGCCTAGGTGATATTATAATAAAAATCCCAATTTTTTTCACAAATTTCACCCATTAGCATTATCTAAAATGAAAAGATAAGCAACCCTGCACTTTTTGATCGCCCAGATCCTAGTGTGGGCGAGGTGAGAGCATATGGTGAAAAGGGGATCTTGCAATTATTGAGAAGGGGACATTACAAATATCCTAGGCATAAATAAGGTATATATAGGAGGTAGTGAGTCTTATTTCATCATCATATTGTGAATTGTGTTCTCATTGGAGATATTTGGAGGTTTGCCTCCTCGAAGTGGCTTTTATTCTCAGTTATTATCAAGTATTTACATCATATTTCCTATCATATTCTTCTATTGTGCAAGTTATTTCATTACAAGTGGTATTAGAGCATGATCTTGGCACCATAGAGGTACATGTTTTCTTAATATTGGAGGTCATTTTGGAATAACATATCTCTCAGATTTTAGCCATTTTTTCTCTGATTTTAAGGGTTTTTGAAAGAACTTATTCAAGAATTAGGGTTTCTGCCCAATTTATTTGGATAGTGCGTGTCTCCCAAATCTTGTTGAATTGGTGCCTGATTTTGGTGGGTTTTTGAAGTCTTAATAGGGGAGACTATCCAAATTTTAGAGAATTTGAAGTAGAGATAAGTGATTTATTATAACATTAAGGTTTCCATAAAATTCTCTCTCATGGTTGCAAATCACCAAATTTTTGGGAGATTTTTCTAGGAAAGTGCGATCTAGGCCCTAGTAAGTTATAGTAAAATTTTCATATTATTTTGAATTTATTTGTGGGATTTATTGCAAAATTATTTTCTACCATCATGACGAGGCTTGCAACAAGATGCAAAAAGAATGCTACCACATTGGGGGAATCTTCAAATAAAGATGAGGTAGAAATTGAGGATATTAATCCTAATGATGAAATCAACAAAGTCAAGGGTGATATTTCATCATTAGAGAAGGTGATTGACATGCAAAAGGATATGAGTGAAATCACTTATTCAAGGTATGAAGTGTAAGGGTGAAGATTCACCTTGTAAGGTGGAAGATAATGCTTTTGTTGGACATGAATTCCTTGGGCTTGACTCTGATTTCAAGAAGGATCATCCCTTTAATAATCCTATGCCAAGGCAATTGATACCCAAGTTGGATATGAGAAGGTTTGATGGAAAGGATCCAACCAATTGGCTATGCCAAATGGAGAAGTTCTTTGATATTCATCATGTTCCTAGTCAACAAAAGGTGGCTATGATGTCATTATACCTAGAACTAGATCAATTTATTTGGTATCATTGGTTGTGTGATGAGAAGAGAAAGAAGGGTTGTGTGGTCTCATTGTCAATTTTTCAAGAGGAACTTGCTAGCCATTATGGAGATAACTTTATGGATAGCTACTTCTGCCAACTCACTAAATTAAAGCAAACAGGCATGGTCAAGGATTATATTTAGCAATTTCAAACCCTTTGTCTAAGAGTGGAAAATGTAATAGAAAAATTTGAAGGAACTATTTCTAAGCGGAAGCAATATTAATGGCAAGACAAGTTGAGAAGTTTTTGGCTAGTAGGGAACAAGGGATTATAAATGCAAGTGAAAGGAGATCTACACATTCATTACCTCAAGCTACTAGGTTGACTCCACAACAAATTGACAAGAAAAGAGCAAAAGGGTTATGTTTCAATTGTGATAGCAAATATAGTCGAGGACATAAATGCAGTGAAAAGGAATTGTTCTATATTGAAGGTCCAAGTGAGGAAGAAGAGGAGTAACCAATATAAGATGGTGATAGGGAGTTAGAGGATGAATCACATGATCCCCAACCAATCATTTCTTGTCATGCACTCTCCGGTTTTAGTGCCCCACAAACTCTCAAGGTAGTTGGTTTCTTAAAGAAGCATAAAGCAACAGTGTTGATCGAATTGGGTAGTACTCATAATTTCGTCAACAAAGAGTTGGCTACTCGTCTAAATTGTTTTATATATCTAGCTCCAGAGTTTCAGATCTTGATTGCAGATGGTGGTACTATTTGTTGTTCTGGAAAGTGCCATAGCATTAAATTATCCATGGGAGATTATCACCTTCATAGCCCAATGCATGCTATCTCCATGGGTGCAACATATATTGTTTTGGGAGTACAATGGCTTACTACTTTGGGAACAATTGAGATAACTATTCATGAGATTTCAATCAAAAGGAAAGATAGTAGAGCTAAGAGGGATGAAGGCCAATTCCCCACAAATGGTAAGCTCTCATCAAATGCAAAAATTGCTTAAGAAAGGAGTGGATGGATTTGTGGCCTAGCTTTGTTCATTAGAAGTCTCTCAATCTAATGCTCCCACCGATCCAAATTTACAAGCAATAATTGATTGTCACTTGGTGGATTTCAGAGATATGCCTAAAGGACTTCCTCCTAAGAGGGATCATGATCATGTAATACAACTAGTTCCAGGGATCTAGCCACCCAAACATCAGGCCTTACAGGTACCCACATATACAAAAAAGTGAGATAGAAAAGATTGTTGAGAAGTTAGAGGCAGGAATTATCAGGCATAGCCAAAGTGCTTATTCCTTGCCTGTGGTGATGGTGCGTAAGAAAGATGAAACTTGGCGCATGTGCCCGAACTATAGAGTGCTTAACATGTACTCCATCGAAGATAAATTTCCTATTCCAGTCATTGATGATTTGCAAGATGAATTGAATGGAGCTATGTATTTTACAAAGTTAGATCTTAGATCAAGTTATCACCAAATTCGAATTAAGGAAGAAGATATTTGTAAGACAACTTTTAGGACTCATGAGGGTCATTATGAATTTTTGGTGATGCCATTTGGTCTTACCAATGCACCATCTACATTTCAAAGTTTGATGAATTCCATCTTTAAGAAATTCTTGAGGAAGTTTGTATTAGTGTTCTTTGATGATATATTGATTTATAGCAAGACATGGGAAGAACACTTGCAACATGTAGATCAAGTATTACAAGTTCTCAAAGATCATCAACTCTATGCTAAGCCATCCAAGTGCGCTTTTGGTTTCAATGAGCTGGAGTACTTGGGACACATAGTTTCACGTGAAGGAGTAAAGGTGGATCCTAACAAAATTAAGGCTATCGTGGAATGGCCTATTTCAAAAACCATTAAGAAATTGAGGGGTTTCTTGGGATTGATTGGATACTATAGAAGATTTGTAAAGAATTATGGCCATATAGCAGGCACCCCTCACAACTTTATTGAAGAAGGATTCTTTTCACTAGAACGAATCTGCTCATGCAACATTTGATGTTGAAGGAGGCTATGTGTACAACTCCAATTCTTTCCACTCTAGATTTCACCAAGGATTTTATTGTAGAAAGTTATGCTTTAGGAAATGGTATAGGAGCCACTCTTATGCAGGAGGGTCGTCCCATTGCTTTTGAGAGTCATCAATTAAAGGGTAAGAATCAACTCAAACCTATTTATGAGAAGAAAATGCTAGCTATTCTTCATGCAGTAAAACAATGGAGACTTTATCTAATGGGTAGACACTTCAAGGTTAAGATAGATCATGATAGCCAAAAATATTTTTTGGAACAAAGATTATCTTCTAAAGAGCAACAAAAATGATTCACGAAGATGTTGGGATATGATTTCGAGATTGTATATAAGAAATGGAAAGAAAATGTTGTGGTGGATGCACTATTGATGAATGATGAATCTATATTGGGTAGTAGAAGCCAAAACAGAGTGGTAGAATGATGTTGCTACAAAGTAATCTCATTCAACAATTATAGAGTGATCCTAGTAGTTCAGATAAGTTTTTTTGGAAGGGAGATACCTTGTGGTATAAAGAGAGATTGTATCTTTGCAAGAATTCCTCTCTCAAATAAAAGATTCTCACAGAGCTACATGAGTCTCCAATTGGTGGTCATTCAGGATTTTTGAAGACATATCATCGGGTCAAGAAAGACTTCTTTTGGGAAGGGCTAAAAGGGGATGTTCAAAAATTTGTGGTAGAATGTTTGGTTTGTCAAAAAAATAAAGGGGAGACAATTAAGACACCAATATTGTAGTGAAAGAAGTTTTGAAGTTGGGGATTTGATTTTCTTAAGATTGCAACCTTACAAGCAAATGTCACTAAAGCAATAGTCAAAGAATAACAAGTTGTCTCCAAAATATTATGGCCCATATCAAATCATGCAAAAGATAGGTAGTGTTGCCTACAAGCTTGAATTGCCATCAACAACAATGATACATCCAGTTTTTCATGTTTCATATTTGAAGAAGGTAATTGGGAATAATATCTCTACTCACAATATTACCCGAGCTTGATGGAGAAGGAAGAATCATATTGGAACCAGAGTTCATTCTTCAGAAACACACAAGGAAGGTAAGGACCAAAACACTAACTCAGTATCTCATCCAATGAAAGAATTTACCAATTGAAGACGCCACATGGGAGGACGAGGAGTTCATTCAGAAGCATCCAAACTTGCTTAGCATTGAGGACAATGCTTCTTTGAAGAGGGGGGGCATGCTAGTCAACTTGTGGCTATCTTAACTCTTAATTAAGTCATATTACCATTATTATATTTTTATTTAGTTAATTTGGCCAGCCTAGGGCTCATATAGGGTTATCTAAGTTGGCCTGAGTGATATCCTAGGCATAAATAAGGTATATATAGGAGCTAGTGAGTCTTATTCCATCATCATATTGTGAATTGTGTTCTCATTGGAAATATTTGGAGGTTTCCCCCCTCGAAGTGGCTTGTTACTCTCAGTTATTATCAAGTATTTGTTGATGTTCATACCAGCGTCGGTCTTGACTTCCAGCCGATCTCCTTACATATTCGAATAAATTAGATGATAGTCTTTGACTATCTAATTTATATATATTTTGCGATTTAATGAAGAAGCACGCATTCTTAAGAAGATGCAATTTATTTAAGGCCGACTTCATTTGTTAAGAAGGATTATGATTTGTTTATTGAGGCCGACTTCCATACTCCATGAGACACGATTTTACTAGGCGCGATCTTCCATACAAAGGCGTCATTTATTATTGGTGGCCGACTCTTGGTGAAAGCCGACTTGAGAACATTTGAAGAGGCACGTCCTCTCTCAAATGTTGTATATACATTCGTTGGTTCACTTCTTTGTTATCATTCATTATTCAGTTCATGTTCTTCATATGCGAGTTCAAGTCAAGAGCAGAAGTTGGTGTTATTAGTTTCAGATTGGTTATCCTTCATCAAGTGTGAAGTCTTCAAGGCAGTTCGATATCTATTGTGGCTGTATTCTGTATCAGCGAATTGTTGTCTTGAGTTGGCTGTGTTGTATCCTTCTTTGATGCTCATATTGGCCTTCATACTGGCCTATTGTAAAAGGAGACTTTCTTTGTTGAGATTCAATATATAAGTGATATATTGTTGCTGGGTTTTTCTCCCTCAAGAGGAGAGTTTTCCCAGGGTATCTGCTGTGTTATTGTGTCTGATTTTGATTTAATTTTCTGTGCATTTAATCTAATCACTAAAACTAACAGTATTTACATCATATTTCCTATCATATTCTTCTATTGTGCAAGTTATTTCATCACACAAATGGTGCAAGGACTCATAAAAAGCTTAAGTCTAGGCTTTTTTTTGTTGTAATTTCCCTTCACATTCTTTTTGTTGGGGTTTTAGGGTCCTTTGTGCTCCCTTCCCAAGTATCGGAATTTGGAGAAATCTGATATGCCTTAGGGGAGACAATATTGCCTTAGTGAGATATTTGTCAAGTGTTGGGTTTCAAGTTCTTCCTTACTTTGGTACTTGTTCCATTGCTTCTCCAACTCTTCAATCTCGATGACTTGCAAAGTATTTGTCAAGCTCCGTTTGTGATTCCACATGTCAGAATTTCGGATTTACCCCTTCCTTGATACCTTCATTTAATAGGCTTTATTTGGATGATGTCATGTTGATGTTAAGAGTTTGGATGATGCCATGCTAACGTCATCAATCCATTGGACTTTCAAACTTACCCGTCATTCCATCCCCCGACGGTATCCATCGCACCGCATCTATTTTGTGAATCTCAATCCATTGTTCCCCAAAATTTTCTAAGTCCTTCGGAGTCGAACTTTTGACCATTCCCTATTTGAGTATCCCTTCTCTTCAAACTCTGAAAGCCCAAAATTTTAACGCTCCTTTGTTAACATTTGTTGAAGTTGGATATTAAGCCTTGTCCCGAACTCCCATCTCAACTTCTTGAAAGTCTTTCCTCTATTGTAGTTCCCTTATTGGCCTTCCCCCCTTCCTCCTCCCCTTTAGCACGATTTCTTGAGTTTCCTTTGACCCTTAATAGTCCGAAACTACCACTTTTTCTCGTTGTAGCTCCTACCTATTTTCTCGGATGACCCAAAGCTTCATTAATTACTTGATTTGGCTCCACAACTACCATATTTATTTTGTGTGCACCCATAAAGTATTCTTTATGCAGGTTTGCATGGATTCAAAGGAGAAATTCGACGCTTATGCCCCTACCCTAGTTATTGTTGCTGAGCTCAGAGACTAACACACCATCTATAGGATGTTTGAGCAAATTATTTAGGCAATTTCCTCATTTTTTGCATTTAAATCCACATGCCATTAATGTCAAAGGTATGGCAAATGTACAAGGAGTGATTTTCCCATGGTTCTAGTTGTCCGTGGATCTAAAATGGGTAATTTTGGTATGCAACATTTATAATGATGGCAGCCAGAGCATGGGCGTTGTCTGTAGTTGCTAAGGTTGCAGATTTTTGAGATTTTCTTGCATGTTGGCATGTTTCCCACTATGGCACGACATGTGGTGGGGTATAAGGACCTTCATTTCCATTGTTGAAAGTATGGAAAAATTATCTTGGAGAACTAAGAATAACACACTTTTAGACAGCTAGGGTTTCATCTCTAGTAAAGGGAAAGACTTATTTTTATATTTTGATGATCTGGGTTCATCCTCAATGTGTAATGAATTTATTGTAATCCTTGAAGAGTAATTATAAAGTGTGGAATTAGCATTGATTTAGTGTTTGCATTCACATTCTGTTCATTTCTGGATGCATAAGTGATCAGTTGGTCAAACAGATGACTATAAAAAACCTGCAAAGTCTTTGCAATTAGTGTCTTTTCACAATAATAAATGAAATCTTCAAACCTACCTATGGATTACTGAGTAGACTTGTTTAATATTCTGCAAATTTTGTTATTTCTTTGAATGCATGTGTAGAACCTAGTTTGCTTATGTATTCTAAGGGGTATAATCTTCAGTGAAACCTTCATTAAGGTGTCACACCAAGATTTTAATCATTACAGTTTTGAATGAGTTCATGATTCCATTGCCCTACTGGAATTGGCAACAATTTGTTATTGACTCCACTCCTCATCACTTCAACACATTAAAACAAATGAAGCATGATCATTTTTTTCAGTTGTTTTGGATTAGTTTGTCCATGCTTCCATGTATGAGTGCATAAGAGCAATAAGGGTTGTTCATTTATGTTTTACACACTCTACATGGTAATCCTTTTCTATTTTATAAAGGTGCTTATTCTAAACCAACATATGGGTGTGTTGTGACAACTAGAATAGGGGTACATAGTGCAATGGGCACGGTTTATAGCTAGGTTATTGTTTAGTCCCAATAATATCTCATAACTCAAAACCTTAGGGACACTCGCCTTGGCCTCATAGAACCAAAAGTGAAGGAGTCCTACCCACCTCAATAATTGGTCCTCAGTTGCCAAACCTGAACATAGGTTTTGTGGTACTCTTCGCAGGTTTGACAACTTGGCACTTGGAAGACTATCCAACCTTAGGGATTTGGAACTTACAACTTAGATCACCAACAAGAAGATTATTCTTCCACTCTATTCATACTTATTGGTATTATAAACAGGGATAACAAGGGTCCTAGTTTAAGGATAAAGTTCTCATGGATTAGTTTGTCAAATCTTGGAACAAGAGACAAGTGTTGAAGTATGTTAAGGGATCTCAGTGTCTTGTATGCAAAAGAAAATCCCCAATGCTAATTTCCAAGTGTGTTGAAGGAATAAAGGTGTTTGGGAAAGGAAATATGTGTCTCTATGAAAAAGTAGGACAGTTAGGACAATCAATGAAGCTAGAGTATTAGCATGTGTACAACCTCTGGCGTTAGCCTCAACAAAAGACAAATTTTCAAAATTTACAAAGTTGAGTATAGGCATGTGCCATGAAATAGGCATGCATGAGTGCACATAAAATTGTTTTTTAAAATTTTCTTTTCCCTCTAGAGTATTGGCATGCATGGGAGAATGCATTTGAGCAAAGAATTTTGGATATGTGGTGTCATAATAGAGTAGAAAGGTGCACAGGGAAGGAATAAAGTTGTGCACTCATGAAGAAAGGATGAATTCTTTTAAATTTTAAAAAACTAGTGATTAGGTGTGCAAATGAGCTTAGCCGTGCGCCTATACAAAGCACATTTTTTTTCAAAAAATTCAAAGATGAAAGGCATGCACATGGGAGGAGAGGAGGGGAATTAGACACAAAATGAGAGAAGCATACAATTGAGATTGATGATCCAACTTCCCAATTGCAATTGGTATAGTTTCCTCTTGCTTGTGGATCACAACTGATTCTAGAGTGAACTTAACTTTTTTGCCTTTACCAATGTGAATGATTTGGTAGACTAAAAGAAGGTCTCAAGACAATTCTAACACACAAAGTACATCATGAAATGAACCATCATCCATGTTAATTGAATTATTCTGACAATGCCCATTGTTGTATTATCACCCATAAGAATTTGTGGCAAAGAACAAAGCTCCAGAGAAGATAAATGATACTGGCCATAACCCATGAGGTACAAAACACCTTAGTCAAGTATCTAAGGTTTGGAGGATTCAGCCATTGTAATAAGAGCCTGCCCTTTCCCCTTACTTGATTTGGAAGAAGATGAACCTTCAAACATAGATGAAGACAAGTTGATGTGATCTGATTCTTTTGGAGAAATTTTTTCAACATATCAATTATCTTTGTACAACATTGATGTTTGTCCTGAACAATTTGTTTGCAGTATGCACAAATGGACCTTTCCTTACTCTTGTGAACCTCCCTTAGAAAGAGGGTTTTGAATGTACCTTTGGAGTAGATGAAGATGTTCTCATTCTTGATGTGGTTTATTCTTTGTGTTTTGTTGCGGTCTCTTTGTTGAATTGCTAGAACCCTCATGTTCACTAACTTGATTAGCCACAAATGCATGTGGTTTGGAGGACTTTTTAAGGCCTACTTGAATCATCTTTTTTTGCTTTCGAATGAGAAGTTCAAAAAATGAATCCAATGAAGACATAGTCCATGTAGCTTTTCTAGAAAGTTGGTGAGAATGGAAATTGGAATGAAATATTGAATACTCAAGACTTAGTTTGGACAACATGTTGAAAACTAGTTGAGTATCCTTTTTCTCATTGCTACGTTCTTTTGAGTTGTGTTTTGAATTGATTCACCTTAGTGGTATAGTCTTGGATCTAGATTCATTAATGATTATCGATTTGATAACCCTAATCCCATTGGTTTGAGCATACAACTTGGCAAGTGCATCCTAAGCCTCCTTAGCAGTTGAAAATACTAACTCAAAGAAAAACATTAAAAATAAGTTTGTTCATGAAAATTATCCGTGTTATTAAACTCAAAAAAGCATGTTTGAATAGAAAATACTTGAGAAAATTTAAATTCTGGAATATATACAAATAAAATATCTGAAAACTGATTGTATAAAGGCATGTAGACAATGAAAAAATACACCCCCACACTGAGCCCGCCTCCCGCCCTCCCGCTCTCCCCCCCGGTTAACATCAGCACTGCATAGCAACAGACACCTTTCTGTGTAGGTACAGATGTACAATGGTACAACTGTATGGCTTTTGACAAATTTAATACGGATCTAAGGGTTTTGATGTTTTTGGCTGGAATGGCAGGGTCCATTGGGTGCCAAAGTGCTTCGAAAGATATCCTACCTGCAAAACTGAATTGAGCAAACATTGGGAAAACCCAGTTGTAGATTAGCTTCTAATTTGATTTTCTTGATCCTACAGGACAGAATGTAGTTAAGAATGATGTATGAAGTGCCAAAAATTTGCTTACACCTGAAGTTATGAAACTCACTCTTTCAAGTTCTAGCAATAGATTTTTTCTTGACATCAATGGCTTTGATACCATGTTAGATTGTGCAAAGAAGCAAGAAATTATTCAAGATCTATTGCAATATACAATAGAACTATTATAACAAATGATCCTAGAATCAAAATAGTAAATATAGGTAGTTACCAGCAACACGAGATACATGAACAGCATTTTGGAAACACTATAATATCACCTTAAGTTTTTTTTTGACAATATCAGCACAATTTCACCACTATTAGTGTTAGCTTCAAATATAAACCAGCAATAATAGTAACCCTTCACCTTTTGATCACCAAGATCCCAATGTGGGCGAGGTGAAAGCATACAGTGTCGGGGATTGTTAGCAAATTGGAATGTAATTACAACTGAACATAGGAGGCGAGCCGACCATAGAATGAAAGGAAATTACGAACTCAATCACTTATGCAGTGGGAGTGGATATATTAACAATTAATAACGTGGCAAGCCAGCCATGAATCCACACTACCATTTATTTAGCGGGGGGAATTAAAATACAAGTGGTGAAAGTAAAAATCAGACTCAACCACTTCTTCAATGGGAGTATAAACAAGAATATAAAGTGCAGATTATAAATATCTGTTAGTACTACTAATCCAGCTTTACAAAATAGATAATCAATTGCACAACAATTCAGTTTTTTGTCTCCAAATACATCAAATTGTTAGAGAAATATTCCTTAATTATTATAACATGAAAATGATCAGAAATTAAGCTCATTTAGCAGTATATCAGATCTGATAAGTAATAGAAATGTAACAAAAAATCAGACCGTTAGTATTGAATTCACCAAAATGTTCATATCTCTCTCCAAACACCTCCGATGAAGATGAAATTGAATGCAAACGAAAGCTAGGAGCTAGGTGATCAAGTACCAATGGAGAAACCTCGCCAAATATCTCTATATTATTTGTGCATGCTTCCCAATGCAGCCATAGTGAGAAACCCAATCTCCAAAGAGGGGCAACCAGCTCTAGAAATTCATAGACACCTTCAAAAAATATGAAATTTTGTGCAAAGGG
>VDFB02047230.1:4349010-4369100 GCA_007258455.2 Sequoia sempervirens | reverse complement strand
TTGACCATTTTTTTTTATTTAGGGTTGCGACTTGTAGTTGGAGGGATTCCATGCTTTGTAAAAGTGTGTTTATGATAACATCATTGTTGTTGTAAGGTGGAGGGGTATAAGGTGGAGTAATGTATGTATGTGGAGGACAAGTGAATTGTAAACTTAGTATGGAGGAGGTTTGAGGAGATATTGTAGTCGAGGGCACAGAGCTAGAGGAATTCCTCGTGGAAATACCTAAGGAAGTGTTCACACTGCTAGTAGGTTAAACTATTATAGTAGGTTGAGTACTAGTGTATGTAGGGATGGAAACGGGTATCATAGAGGTAGGGATGGATGTTCCACCTTAGATTTGAATGCATCCCAAAGCTTGAGTGGAGCTATGGATAGTATGGATAGTGTTGTTAATGGGAAACACAGTGGTTGAAGGCATGGTAGTCATGGGAAGTGAAGTATGCATACTAGGATCCATATAGGGTTGATTATCAACATTATCAGAAAGAGAGCTAGAGAGCCCAAGATCCATGATGAATGGTGTATCGCGGGATGATAGGAGTCTCGAACTATGTCAAGCATAATAATATTGCTAATAGGACACCAAGTTGTAAAGCTTATACAAGATCTCACAAACTTAGTGGACAAACCCAAAATAGAAAGAGGGTAAAGGGCAATGCAAGGACCTAAAATGAAGCGTGAATGCAAGTTTAGATTCTAAACAAGGTAGTTTTACTGATTACACTATGTAACAATCTGAAATGACATGCTCTAAATGCAATTTTGATTTTAAGTAATGCACAAAATGAACTGATTTAAGCTAGATGCAATGAATTGAAGAAAATAGAAACTCTACAAACTGCAACAAATAACTAACAACAACAAAAAGAAACACAAAAACAAAGTTTTTAATGTTGGAAAATGCAGTTTAAAATTTGAAATGGGACTAAATCACCCAAAGGGGCGTATGAGTCCCAATCATGGTTTTTCAGGGGTTTAAATGCTAAATAACAGTCACCACAAAATACCTAGAAATCAAGCAAAACCACCCGTATTGGGACTAAATCGCCTAGAGGGGCATATGAGCCCCAGGTTAGGGTTTTTGAACAAATTTCATAAAATTTTGAGTGGAAGTTATGATTTTTGGTTTGTATCATGCCTAGGCTAAGTGAAATTACATATTTCAGATGAAATTCAAAGATATGAGATGCAAAAATGCAATCTATATGCACTTTCACTAATGCAAGATTTAGAAACCTTAGATGCAAATCAACTAATGCAAACCCTAATGCAAAGTTAATTCAAGCTAGATCTAGAACTATGATGCACTCCAAATCAGAAAAGAGGTGTTCATGTCAAGTTCACCAAAATCTAATGACTGAAATAGGTTGCCCCACCTTTTAGGAGACGGGGCACAAAGATATGGTTCCTATTTCACACCTTTTTTATTCAAAGAAACCTTAGAGATCTCAATACAAAGGTAGCAAGGGGGAAAAATATCTTGCAATAAGGTATCCTAGGGTGTGATTAAGGACTAGAAGGGGGTTCACCACCAAGCTAGGGCTTAGAAAGACAAGTAACATGCAAAACCTAATAATTAAACCTAATGATATGCAAGACTTGAATAGATGACCTAGAAATGAATGCAAAACATAATAGTAAATTGGAAAAGTATAGAGGGGCACCTAGAAACCTATAGAAGCTTGAATGAAGACCTGAAATGATGAAAATGATAAATTTAATGCACATTGGGACTCATACACCAGGTTGGGTGATTTAGTCCCAAATTAGGGTTTTTGGGCAGGAACAAAAATCTAACAGTGACAAGTCTAGAGCTCCTAAAATTTGGAAAAAGGCTTATACTAGGACTCATACGCCAGAAGTGGCGTATCGGTCTTGCTTAGCTTTTTAGAGGATCAAGACTTAATCTAATCTTCAATCTCTACTCTTTCTTCTCAACTTGATTTTTAGATCTGAAATGCTGAATTCTGCTATGTAGGTGTCGATCAAGACTTGGATGGGCTGTTGAGGTTGGTGTGCTCTTCTGCCTGGCATGTTTTTTGGGGATCTCCCTTGGTCCTCCCCTGTTTTTGGAGGGGTGCTAGGATTACTTCCTTACTAGTGGCATGTTTAAGGATTTTAGATTATGTGGAATCTGGATGGTGTTTGTTCTTTCCTTTGAGGCAGAGGATGCTGGAGCGACTGGTTATGGATATGAGCTATGCCCTATTATATAGGTTGGGCTTTCTTCAATTCTCCAAGTTGTGGTGCTTGTTTGTCATTAAGACCCCCTTTTGCTTCACAGTGATTTTCTTGAGTGTGGGATCTTCTTCTCTCTGCATACATATTTGTATTTGTATGTTCACTCTTATGGATCTCTTCTTGCTAGCTAGGTTTTTTTTCCAATTGGATTTATGTGGTTGGAAGGGTTGTTGTGCTCTTCTCTTGGCTCTTGGGTGGTCAGCTAGGTTATTATTCATGCCTTTTCTTTAGACCCAGTTGTTTTTTCTATTATCGCTCCTCTTTTTCCTAATGACGGGTATGCCAAAGGATGGTGTGTTTATTTTTTTTGCTAGTTTGGTGGCTTTCTCCTTGTTGCCTCAGCCTATTTATTCTATAAAGGTGAATATTGATCCTATGGAGGTGGATTCCTCTTCTATCAAGGTGAAGATGGGTGTTGTGCATTTGGTCAGAAGCTCCTTGCTCTAGTTTTCTCAGTTGTTGTCCCTTTTGAGGTGGGAGTTACTCCTTTTGAGGTGGAGTTTGTGGCTACTGGTGATCCCTGGGTTCAATGGAAAAGATGTTCATGCAATCCTCTCCAATAGAGGGGAGCTCTTTCCTCCAGGCATGGAGATTGAGTTGGCTTCTTGGTTTGTCAGGTATTCTAAGGATAATTCTTCCTCAATGCTTCTTGGTATTTCTAGTTTTGAGGTTGAGATTTTAGTTGGTCTGATTGTTTTGATTGGGAACTTGTGTTGCCCTCTTCTTCATGGCTTAGTGTTGTTGTTACTAAGTAGATGGTTTGTTGCAACTTGGCAACATTGTTGCCTAACTGTTTCAGGCGATTCCTATTAGTTTCTTGGGTTCTAGGTCCCAGTTAAAACCTGGTTGTTGAGGGTTTTAAGTTCCCTTCAAAGCCTATTTTTTGCAACATGAGTAGTCTTGTGTAGTCTTGTTTCTTCTTGGTGTTGTCATTGTTGGGCTACTGTTGTTATGTGGTTTATCTTTTATGCAAGATGATTCACTTTGATAGGGTTTTAGGTCCCTTCAAAACTAGCTTGTAATGGGTTTTGGGTCCCATCAAAACCTGCTTTTCCTCATCAAAAACAAATGCACTAATTGTGAATTAGATTAGAGGATAGAAATGTGTGTAGATGACTATGATAAGTTGATCTTGTTCCTCCAAGTTTTTTTTTTGTATTAAAGATAGTTTGGACATACAGTTACATAGGTATTTGTTGTTCACAAACAACCACAGGAATGCAAATTACACCATTTATCACAACT
Organism: Sequoia sempervirens; assembly: GCA_007258455.2. Classification (NCBI taxonomy): domain Eukaryota; kingdom Viridiplantae; phylum Streptophyta; class Pinopsida; order Cupressales; family Cupressaceae; genus Sequoia; species Sequoia sempervirens. The sequence continues at coordinate 4,365,611 of VDFB02047230.1, read as the reverse complement.
TATACATAACTATTATTTGCTGCAGACTGTCACCTCTTGGACTGAAAGTTGACAAATTAAACTGTTGTTCAAAAAACAACAATAGGGATGTAGATTACAAAGAAATCTATTGTACAAGGTTGGCATAAAAAAAACTCCAAAATTAAATAACAGTGCTACCAAAACTACAATTTAACATGAAATAAATTGTAGGATTTCAATTTGTACACCCCTATTTAGGTAGCAAACACCTAGATCTTCCAACCTAAACCCTTTGAGTTTCCTTCCTCTTTTTGATCTACTCATATCATGTTGTATACCGAGTATAATGCAAATGCTTGGTAGTTGCTCCAAAGTCTTCATTGGACCTAGCCGCTCCAATGTCTAACAATCCTTGTTGCCCCCTTTTCTTGCCACCAACCTCACTTCTGTCAACTGCGGTCCATTCAAATTCCCAGCCCGATTGTTGTCAACAACAACATTATTAAACACTTTATGAAATTCTTTCAAAGCCTTGAGAAAGGTCTCGTGGTCTCCTTGCTCGTGGTGCCATGTGTGCCCAAACTTGACCTCTAAATTGTTCCTGTTACCCACTCCATGCAGCCCGATAAGCCTACGTGAACTCTAGTCATTTCCCAAAGGAAACCTCCATAGTGCATTTGGTACCTACGAAAAAATGAATGAAAGGTGAAATTAACATTATTGGTAGTAATGTTATAAATCTTAAAATGGGTTTCTCAGGCGTCTTCCATTCAAAATGTTTCAATTGCAAAAGCGTATTTACCAGACATATTTTGGCGCCCAGGGTGAGGAATTGAAAGAAATAATACATAATAGTTTCACGAGGTCTACCACAAATTTTTGCACAGAGTCTGAAATACGTGGATTGATTTAAATGGAGTTTTTTTGAAGACAAGAGCCGCTTGAAATAAACCTTTTGGAACTTTCTGTATTATGCCAAATAGAATAGAAGACATTCTGCCAATTGTTATTAGAAAACTTCACATTCCAACAATTGCTAGCATGGTCCATGGCAAAGGTATTGCTATTTAACATTTTATAAATGGTTTTAGCTTTAATGTCCATCAAAGGAGTACCATCATCCCAAACAATATCATTAGCCATATCAAAAGCAATGTCAAAATTACAGGGAAAAGTAGTATTTTTGTAAGTTTCCAAGACAATATTATAAGTTCTAGAAGAGTTAGCATTAAGATTAAATCCATCAACCAGACTATACCAAGTTTTGATTTTACCATTGTCCACAATATTTTGAAAAGTTTGAATTCCACAAAGGTTCCACTTTTTAGCATAACAAACTTGGAGCAATGCAAGGGGCTTCCCTTTGTGTTGAAGGTTCCACCACAAAGAGCAATAGGACTAACATATAGGATTTGTGCCATCGTTAATATTGCAAGATTTGAACTTCACTTTATGCTTTACAAGCTCCCAAGCCTTCCACAGGCTTTTGAACACCAAGGATCCAGCAGGAGACATTGGGTGTTTACTCACGAGAATATCACAAAGGGGCAGTCTGTTCCAAGATTTTGCTTGCCTCGGGGAGGCAAGGGTTAAGTTGTTTCGTATTAAAACTTTCCAAGGCTCCTCGCCATATGCAGCTTTTGCAATCCATTTAGTAGTGAGAGCTATGCCTTGATTATCATAGATCCTTGAGCCCAATTCGACCTTGTAACTTATCTAGGCAACACCACTCTCATTTTACGGGGTGCATTTTCCTCTTGCCTTTGCCATCTGACCAAAGGAAGCACTTGATCCTTATTTGGATTTCATTTACTTGGTAACTACTGAAGAACCACACTGAGGTAAAGTAGATGCTATAAGAGGACAAGATTTGCTGGCAAATTTGAATTCTACCGGCCAAAGGCAGGTAGTGCCTATCCCATTTCTCTAATTTTTTTTCAACTTTCTCACTTAACCAAAGCCACATGTCCTTCAAGTTGGGGATGACTGCAAAATGTATACCTAAATATCTTACTTTTTTGTTGGGTCCCCCCATTGAAAATCATAATTTTGTAACCAGTTCGGTGGTGATTCAGATCACCCCAGGAAGCTTGATTTAGCCATTGAGATCCTAGCACCAGATGCTTGGAAAAATAGATTGAGATTTTCCATCAAGAATCAAAGGTTATCCTCTTCCAATTCTAGGAAGATCATTGTATCATCTACAAACTGGATATTGATTAGCTCATTTTGGTTTGGCAAGGTTATACCTTTAACCTTGGGTAAGATAGATTGATCTCTCAATAAATAATACAAGGCATCTGAAGCAATGACAAAAAGGGCAGGGGCAAGGGGGCATTCTTGCCTAATAGATCTCCCCAGCAGAATTTCTTCCGAGAGTGCACCATTCACATCCACTTGAGCAACAACATCCTTTAGCAAGGTGTCAATAACATTATAGAACTCCAGCAGAAACCCAAATGCTTCCAGGGTGGTTCTTAAGAAGCTCCATTCCACTTTGTCACAGGCTTTTTCAAAGTCAAATAGAAGTGTTGCCGAGTTTTGACCAGACTGCTTGCCCCATTCCATGGCTTCCAAACTTGTGATCAGGTTCTCAAGAATGTAACATCCTTTGATGAACCCTATTTGAGTGTTATTGATGAAATTTGGGAGGATATCAACAAGCCTTAAGGCTAGGACCTTTGCCAAGATTTTGTAAGAGACATTCAACAAAGTGATAGGTCTCTAATTTTTTATCAGGGTCTTGTCACCCCCTTTGGGGAGGAGCTTGATGATGCCTCTATTAATATTTTTACCTAGAGAGCCCCATTCAAGGGCCTCCTGATAGACCTAAAGCAACTCCTCACCTACCTAATCACTAAAGGTTTTGTAAAATTTCACTAAGAGTCCATCCCACCTAGGGGATTTGTCATTGCTCATGGAGTGGATAGCTCTCACAATCTCCTCTTTTGAGATTCCAACAACAAGCTTGGATGCATCCTCCTTGCTAATTGTCTTGGGAATGATCCTCTTAATTCTAATTTTGGCTTCCTTATCATAGTTCCCAACATCCTCTAAAGTGAAGAGTTTCTTATAGAAGTAGTGGAATTGTCTTAAAATATCTTCCTGAGTGGAGAAGAGGGTTCCTTCCTCTCATATTTTCCCAACTAATTCTCTACCATTTTTCTCTTTAATGTAATTGAAAAAGAACTTTGAGCCCCTGTCCCCACAAATTAACTAGTTGAGTTTGGTCCTTACCTTGATGCCTTTGGTTTTGTGAGCCTGCAGTTTCTGAAGTTTATCCTTTGACATGGCAAGGTCCTCACTAAGGTTGATGTTATCTGGATTAGCCTGGATCAAAATTTTAGTTTTAACATGGTTTTCTTGTAACTGATTTTCCTCTTTTCTTGAATCCAAGGCTTTCTTTATACCAATTTTTTGTAGAAATTTTGTCCAAGCCTCCACATTACTTTCCCATTTTTCAATGGAGCTTTTTCCCTTAAGGATCCACTTATTGATTTCTTTGATGGAAGAAATTCCATCCTTGTAGTCACTGTCTTGCAATAGGCTTGCATTCAAAATGAATTTTGGTTGTTTTGGACCTTCATTAGGAACTTCATGATGGGAAACCACTTTGGCAATGATGGAGTGGTGATCCGATAGGGTATAAGGCCGCACACAGACTTGTTGCCTAAAGTCATCAAGAAGAAATCTAAAGGTGTCCTTGTTGGCATAAAACCGGTCTAACATGTTGTAGATCCTCCTGCCTCCCTTTTGGGCATTGCACTAGGTAAACCAAACACCTTGAAAATATTTTTTTCCCCTTCCAATGGATCAAGGAGCCTTAATTTATTCTTCACCCTTAACCAAAAATGTTTTTTAGTCCCTTTCCAAGACATGGCAATTCCACCCCACTTGTCTTCATCTTGTTCAATCATGTTAAAATCACCTCCAACTAACTAGGGGACCTCTAGCAAGGTAGCCATCCATTACCACAACAAGGTTTTATCATAGTGATCATTCAGAGCATATATTGAACATATCCCAAAGCTTTCACCATCCTTGTTTAAGGTTAACCAGATTGCTTTGTTACAAGGGGAGGAGCCCTTGCTACTAATATATTGTTTCCATTTGCTGGCTATCAGGATGGCGATGCCTCCTTTACCCTTCTCATGGTTAGTGGTGAAGAAATATGAGTCCTTCCAGATGAATTTTAAATTTACCTCAAGCAGGAAGCCAATTGCTGTAGTTTCCTGGAGGAGCACAAAATCTTTCATCTTCTCTGAATTTAAAAACCTTCTGACAATATATTTTTTGTTGGGGGATTCTAACCCCCTGACATTATGAGAATTAAGATTAAGGTTCATCATCCTCATTCATGGGAGAGTCCTCTTGGCTATTCTTGAATTACTCAAAGCACTTAGGGAGCTTTTCCACCCCCTTGAGCCTTTTAGCCTATAGGGATTGAGCTATAAAGTTGGTTTTCTTCCTTTTGGTTTTGGTCAATTTAGCATCTCCATTCGATGTCAAGGGAGGTCCATATTTCCTTGGCCTTCTTTGTCCATTTCTAGTTTTGTGAGGTTTCTCCACTCGCCCCAAAGTGATATTCTCATCAGAACCTACCTCAATTTCCTCTACCAGGTCTAGGGTGGGAAGAGTCGGGACTTGTTCAACATTGCTATCAGTACCCACTATATTAGAGATAGCACAATCGACCTCTTGCTCTTTGTTAACAATAGGGACCTCCTTTAACAAGAGGGGGTCAGGTTGACAGAGTGTGGAGTGGATGTTGTCTTGGCTAGGGTCAAGGTGAGGAGAAGGTGGATTACATAAGGACCCAAAGGCATCCTTTTCATCAAGAGTATGGTCGTTGGAGATTTCCCCATAAACTGGGACCTCAAACAAGCTGGTATCGACTGCACCAATGTCAAACCCTAGTCCCTCGATCAGAGAGAGTTTCCCATTGTCTTTTTTAAGGCGCATTGTAGTAACTTCACTATGGGGATGGTTACCCTTTAAGTGATTTTCCTCAATCCTTTTTTCTGATTTCACGCATAGCAAGTTGGCAGGCATTAAGCCTTTCAACATGTTTAGAGCTAATTCTATGAGAGGAGTTGGATAAGATAGCATCCCCAATTCTGGAGGACTCGAGGGAAGCTATCGCCTCATCCTCCACCCCATTATGGCTAGGATTGGGTTCACTTTCACCTGCTTGGGTTTGAGTTCATTTCCAGCAGACCGTCATGGCTTTCTCCCATGTTGTGAGTCTTAGAGACAAACTTATTTCTCAAGGTGCCCAAGCTAGAATGGTGTTCTGGTTCCACACCAGTACTGGGGTTACTAGCACTAGTCAGAATGTTCCCAAGGCCTTTGTCTTTTCTTTTGTTTTTTCTAGTTGGTTTCTTGATGAGGGGACAAATTTTCCTAATGTGCCCTTCCTTATGGAACAAGTAGCAAGCATTAATGCCACCAAGGATTTCAATGGGACAACTAATAGCTTTATCATCATCTTCTATGGTAATACCAGGTGGGATATTGATCCCAGGATTGAGGGAGACCAAAACCTTGGCATCAAGATGAGGGAGAGAAGCCTTTGTTTCATCAACTCTAATCACCTTGCTGAATGGGGTAAGGAGAGTTGGAACCAACTTCCAGTACTCTGAAAGGATGTTTTTAACCACCAACCACCTCGGGCAGGACAAGGCAAAGACTTCCTTAGTAATGGTTGTTGGCGACTAGGCTAGGGCACGAAAAATAAACTCTCCAAGATTCCAGAAGGATTTATTTCTAACTTTTTCTTACATAGAATGGTATTTAAATAAGATAAAAAAGAGCCCATGTTGCAACATTCTAAAATAACTAACATGAATCCCAAATTTTAGAGCCCAAACATTAGAAAACTAGGCATCCAAGAATTTCCTAGCAGGAATTTCATTCACGTCTACAACAACAAAAAAAATAGCAATATCTTCGAGTTTATTTTTTTGGCCCTTAACTATTTCTTTCATTTTTGGGTTAGGAACAAGTTTTGCATAACAAGAAGCGTTTGAGGGCTTACCTTCTCCTCCTGGGTCGCCATTGATACCCACCCTGCTTTGGCCATTGCTGAAACTAAACCTAGTAGAGAGAGGAATGCAAACTTTGCCGCTTGTAACAATGTCCTTAAATGATCTTGCGGGCTACTTAGACCCGCCACCACTAGAATCAAAATCGGGGGGTCCATACCCCTGCCCAAGGGGCCTGCAATGAGCCAAGGGCAACCCCAGAGCCAACTCTCCAAGAAGAAACGACAAACCCATATGAGACAAAGTGCAGGGAAAAAAGAAAAGAGGAGCAAATACAAAAGCAGAGATAAGTAGAAATAAATCCCCGAGCTACGATGGGGTGCCACCTAGACAAACCTGTGTGGGGGAAGGGCCTAGCCTCCCCCACTCGGCATGCTCGATCGCTTGTAGGACGACCGGACATGTAACCCTAACAACATGTTGTAGAGCTCTCAAAAATATCAATTTTGAATCAAAGATAACCCCATGATTTTAAAAAGGTAGTACAAAATGAAAGACTTTATGCTTGATCTTCCTCCAAGTTTTTGGATTGGAATTGCAACTATAATACTAACGAGTTTATGTGAATGTCATTTTTTATGATTTTATTTGCCATGCTCGAGTAGACTTGTGGAAACTGCTTGTTTTAACACATCTAATTTTTTATAGAGTGGTATTGATGCTACCTTGGTGTATTGCTATGCACAAGTTGAAGTTGTGAAGATTCCCTATGCCTCAATCAAGCCTTGTGTTGTTGCTTTCCATAATGTAAAAGATGAATAATGTCACAATTCTCTTTTGGAAATATGAATGTAAGCATTAATTATTGACTAATACTTAACTTGTGTATGAATTGATTTTCTAATGATCGTTCTTTATGATCATTCCTTGTTTTTGATTAGTGACCTAAGGCATGCCTTTAAATATGACAATATAGACCCCTATTTTGAATAATTTAGCACACAATTGACATACACCTTATATTTAAATTTGGTTTACTTAGAATGGATGAAAAATGAATTTGAAATTAGGTTGACATGATCATGCCATTGATTTTATTCAAGTGACAAAATCACAATATTGGGCACATTCAAGAGGTGTAGATGAATGAAGGATAAGATGTGCGGAGGCACGAGAGCTAGGGTGGGTAGATGGATGAGTGTTTTACATGTTTTGTTAGCTTTTATGCTTAAATAACTTAAATTAAGCGATAAGTCAACACATCTTAAGACATGACTAAAGTGAGTGATATTCCTAGTAGCGAAAAGAAAAAAGTATATACTTTTCTCCTCTACAATGATATAAATATACCTCAAGTTTTAAATCAATTTCAACCAACACTTCTTATGTCTTACTTTGCATTGTAAATTTCTATAGTCACTTAGCCAAAATATTAATAATAATTATCTACTTATAATATTGTGAGGAAATAAAGCACCCTACATACATATCTAGGTTAAATTAATGCAAGAGAGCAATAATAAACAAAAAAGACTTGACAAAGAATATTTTATTTCTAATGTTGTTTTATAATTCATTGGCGTGTTAAAAATTATAGTTGTATTAGATGACACTTGATAGACTATATAATTTACCATGCTTCACTCTAGGTCACTTTTGTAGGTGTGGATATCATCCATAGAGGAAGGATTTAAACTTTTTATGAAAAATTCAATTTTATGTTGCATGAACCAATGATTTGATTTTTACATAATTGCATTTGTCTCTATTATTTAAATCAAGTGTGCCAATAAACACTAATGGAGTTTGCTTTATTGGGTGTGGGAGGTGACTTGTTCCCCTCCTTTTGACTAAGTTAAATCTTTCGATTGATTTAATGTTTTGACAAGTTCAAAGCCACATCAAGCAATTGTGCAAATGTCTAATTCTTCTTATTAGTGTAGACACTAACATTAAGTGCTTGTGTGATACAAGTGCTAAATGTAGGTGTGTTCCTTTGGAAAATCTTAAATGATTCAAATTAATTAATATTTGTTCTTTTGTACAATACCTTAACATGTAGATTTGAATATTTCACACTTAAATCCATAAATAATGACTAATTGAAAATAAATTAACTTGATGCTATAATTGAATTTGAATTTAAAAATTTAAAAATCAATTGTAAATTTGACCAAAATAAATAAAAAAACATATCTTTAGATTTAATCAAGAATGATATCATTTGCCAACTTTTATAACTTTCATTCAAAATATACAAATTAGATACAATATTTAAGAAAAAGTGCAAGGTGCAGTTAATCCATTGCAGGCCAGGGAGCTAGACATTAATAGATAAAAGATTAAAAAAATGTGTCGCATTTGGTAGATGCACTCAACGTCAAACTTGATTGGGTTCGAAAAAGGAAATGGAGGGTGGTGCGGGCGGTTTGACAGTCACATGAATAAACATTTTTGGTAGATTTAGGCGGGTATGGCGAATGCGGCAGGAGGAGGAGGAGATCCCGCGTGGGTGGGAAAGAAGCCACTGAAGCGGCTGGGAGGCATGGCTGACGCGCTTCAAATTGCTTCTGATCTCGGTTTCTCCCTTCCTCCACAGGTACAGTCCCTTCCTCATTTTATGTCTATAACTTGAAACGTTCAAGGATCTTGCAGTCCATAACAATTGGGAAAAGAGATTTCCCGGTTTGTATTTTAATATCCACTACGCGATCCATCGTCATCATCATCAAGAATTGTGCCATTGTTTTGCCGGGTAAAACCATTTTGATCATTGAGGCAGGGAGGAAGCCTTCGTAAAACCCTTTTGAGCATTGAGGCAGCGAGGAAGGTTACGTAAAATCGTTTTGAGGGTTGAGGCAGGGATTCAGCGTAGCGGTTTGCAAGGGTAGAATTGAACTTAGGCCTTCACCGTGGTAATGTTCAGCCTTTATCGCTCAGTCGCATCCGCCAGACATTTTTCACTATTCTCCGTGCTGGATTTTATATTTTCCAGTTTATGTGACTCGGTTATAGGAAATTCATATTCCCTAAATTCATTATGAATTGTGAGTATTCTCCTTAATTCCTTAATTGTACAGGTCATTTTTCATAGAACTACATTACCCATTCCTCCACCACGCCCCCCCTTGCCTTTTGCTTTGAGAAAAAAATTAATACTATTTATTGCAGCAATTTTACGCATGCGTCAAATCCACTCCTCGCAGCCCCCCTCCCCCCTGCCCCCCCTGCCTTTTGCTTTGAGATCGCAGCAATTTTACGCATGTGTCAAATCCCAGCAAAACAGGGTTGCATTTTGATGCTCTCAAGTTCAGGTTTATTGGCCTTCAAGATGCGTGAGGATTCCTTCTCACTGAGGGGGCCAGGGATACTGCTCCAATTTTTCCTTCCAATAAAATATCTAACATAGGGGAGATGAAAGGAAATGAAATGGTTTTAATTACATCCGCAATATTAGCAGCCTGTTTGACCACCGATGATATAGTTGTGTCAGCTACTCCAAAGCGCTGAAAGGAAAGCTGCATCAAGGTCTATTACTCCAGAATTTCCCGTAAAGGCCACCCTACACATTACTGTTTTCAGACTATTGGTTACATGTATCCTACCCCTTCGGCATTTTAACCTGTCTTTCCAAGCATAGATAAAACGAATCTCCACCTTAAATTGCTGAGTGGCTATACTCCGGCTCTTTATATTTCTCGGGAATTGGAAATGGGGGGTACCTATGTAATGTCCCATGTGTGAAGGGCTAAACCTTGGCGGATGTCCTAGCCTGTCGTGCTGGCAAGCGTGTACCTGATAATCAGATGGCGGGGCTCCACGACCACGTGTCCACTGTGCTCGTGGCTTCATGCCTTCACCTCCGAGGTTGGTGGGATGCAAACCTCACCCTTAACACCCTAGGTAGCTGCCCTCACTACTAGGATGGTCTTTTGGGCGACCACTACACCAAAAGACTGCCCTAGTAGTGAAGGTGGCTACCTAGGGTGTTAAGGGTGAGGTTTGCGCCCTACCAACCTCGGAGATGAAGGCATGAAGCCACGAGCACAGTGGACATGTGGTCGTGGAGTACCACCATCGGGTTATCAGCTACACGCTTGCTAGCATGATGGGTTAGGACATGTGCTGGGGTTTAGCCCTTCACACATGGGACATTACAGCCCACCACGCTCTACAGGGCTCGATCTCAAGACCTTGGCTCTGATACCACAACGGCCCAACCACTATACCAAAAGACCGGCCTAGTAGTGAGGGTAGCTTCTTAGGATGTTAAGGGTGAGGTTTGCGTCCACCAACCTCAGAGGTGAAGGCATTGTTAGAGTAATAAGTTATTATGCTTAATTAATTACATCACATTGATTAATTAATTAAGTCACTTATTCCTTTTTATTACTTAAGCTAAACTTAGGCACATTTATTAATTAATTATTAATTATTGAATTATTACTAAGAAATTTCATTTAGGGTTTCCCTTTTAGGTTTCTGATCTCCTTCATAGGATTGATCACATTGTAACCATTGGGTTACTCTTAATGCATTTTTACTAAGAGGTTTACAAAGAACAACTTTTTTGGTTCTTCTTCATATCTTTTGCATGTGGCAGGTATTCATCTTGCATGCAGGTGATCTTGGATTCTAACATGGTATCAGAGCTCCAGACCTGCAGCTTCCTGTTCGTGATCTGAAGATATGGCCTCTTTGTGAGTTTCGGGTGCAAGGGTTTCCACAGGCATTTTTTCTGCAAGATCTGGGGGTAGCCTATTTTTTGGCTCACAATGGGCTCAAGCCGGGCCCATGCTCAGCGTTAGCGGCGTCCCAAAACCTAAGCGCTGTCAAATGCGTTGATTCTGGCTTGATTGATCCGGAGGTAAATTTTTTGTCACGAGGGAGCGTGCGGCCTCCCGGCCGCCGGTGCTTTCGAAGAGGTAAAAAATCAAAAAGCGTGTTTTGGGGCCCGGACGGCCTCCGGTTAAATGAAAGATCGCCGCCCGTGATACCAACCATACAGCCCGCTTCTCGGCCTCAGCAGCGGCTCCACAACCGACCCGCTTGATCCATTCGGCGGTACGGGTCTACTCGCCGACCGGGGCTTCGGCGGGGCTATTTTCGACTAGAATATTCCAGAACACCGAGCATATTCCGGGCATGATGCATACCGGCGGCGGGAAATTTTGTCGCGGGGTTGATTTTTGCGCTGGCGGCCCGGGCCGATCAGAATTTATGCTAGCATTTTGATAGCGTCGACATGAGCGTCGGCCAAATCTGACACTGCCCTCTAACCCTAGTTTTCCTAAAAGAGCAGTTTTTCTTTGGCCATAACAGGCATCTGATTATCAAAATGGACAAGCGAGATATCGCCGGAAAGCTGATTCCGAGCTCTTTCCTGTAGTGTGGTTTATTTTACAGTATTTTTCTGTTTTACTGCATTTATTACTGTTTGAAGTCAGATGTTGTTTTTGGACTTCCGAGCTCATAACTTTTTGCCACGATCTCTGTTTTTCGCCTCGTTTGAAGCGTCGGAAAGGTATTAAGGAGCTCTATATTGCTGTCCATGCACTTTTTCTGTATCTGTCCCAGGTTTATCAGTTAGTCCAGATTTGGCCCGATGGGTTGTTTGGCGATTACTTGGATGTTTTGGCAGTTGGGAGAGTGAATTTTGCATCTTTGCACTTCGTTTACAGTAATGCATCATTTAATAATCACTTGCTGCATCATAGATTCCAGAGTTGTTCCAGTTTGGAGTTTTCCAGTGTTCCGTGGCATCGGGGTTTCTGTTGCTTTAATCATGATTCCTTGAGTCAATCAGTGACTCTCATCCAGTTTCAGTAGTATACAGAAGAATATTTCCTTGGTTGCCTATATCAAGTTCCAGTGTTACTCTACAGAGTTCTTCCAGTGCTTCTTTGCAGCATGTAATCTCATTGTAAGGGGGTTTTGTCCCACTGGGTTTTTCCTTCTCTTACTCCATATTGCATTTGTAAATGGGTACCTGATCAGGCCTCGTTGCCAGGACCCATCTTTGCTTTCATGCATCATATTCTAGTGTTTTAGCTTCTTCCTAAGTTCATCTTAAGGGGGGGTGTTAGAGTAATAAGTTATTATGCTTAGTGGTACATCACATTGATTAGTAATTAAGTCCTCAGCTCCTCTTATTGCCAAGCTAAACTTAGGCACATTTAATTAATTATTAGTATTGAAGTGTGCACACTAGAAGGTTTCATTTAGGGTTTTCCTTTTGGGGTTTTGATCTCCCTTCATAGGATTGATCACATTGTAATAATTGATTCTCTTAATGCATTTTTTAGGAGGTTTTAGACAACTTTTGGGATTGCTTCTTCATATCTTTTGCATGTGACAGGTATTCATCTTGCATGCAGGTGATCTTGGATTCTAACAGGCATGAAGCCATGAGCACAGTGGACTCGTGGCCGTGGAGCCCCACCATCTAGTTATCAGGTACACGCCTGCCAGCACAATAGGTTAGGACATCCGCCGGGGTTTAGCCCTTCACACAAAGGACATTACAACCTACCAGTCCCATTGAGGGGCATTCTGGCCTTTGTGCAGTAGCTGTTGTGAAGAAAATTCAGGAGCTCCTTCCATGTAAAATGATCCAATGAAAGATTGTGCTTTCAATTGTACTACAGAATTTTTGGAATTAAGATAAACTACTACCATTAAGTACCTTGAGAGGAATAAAAACCATTACACAGTTGTATCCAGACCTATGCTATTATGTTTACCCTTGAAAATATCAATTCTTAAATTGATTACAAAGCATTCCTGAAAGATCTTGAGCTACACTGCAAAATCTTTACCACCTCACCTCTACACATAGTGCAATTTTTCTTTACTAAAGAATCATCCCTCTGTATTTTGCACTATGTGTAGAGGTGAGGTGGTAAAGATTTTACATAGTGCACGGGTTAGATACTATTTTGGAAAGCAAAAAATTTGATGTTACACAGAATTATATTTCTGCAAACTATTCCAGATGATTCACAACTACACCGGCTTAGAAGATTGAACTGGCTTGCCTTCATGGGCCACCTGCCTAAGTTGTATGGTTTTAGGCTTTTAGCTGTAGAAGCAAATATCTTTCTTAGGGTTTTCTTGGCAAACCAAAAGATAAAGATATTTTGGATTTCTTGGGATAATATTGGGAATAAACCAGGAACCCAAAAATTGCAGGAAAAAAATAAAGAGAATAACTGATTTTTTTAAAATTTAAAGCCATCCTAATTGCATAGAGAAAGAAAGAAAGAAAGAAATTCTGCTAATGTCCCTGATGACCAAAAGTAGGTCAATGGGACTCACAAGCACACCAGTTTACAAAGAAGGCTCTAGAAGGAGGATCCTAGAGTGTGACAGAGTGAAAGTAAAGGATAGTGTACAACATGAATTTTGACACATGGATCTTTCCTACCAATTTTGAGATCACTGATTATTAGATTACATTACACTGTATAGGGCATTATTACACAGTTCGACATCAAGTTCAAATCTCAAAATCAATCACAAACCACAAAATACAAATGTCAACCTGCAAAGTACAAGTCCTCAGTGTGCCGTAAAATGAGAAAGAAATGCTCAGGGAGTTGATCATTCATTCAGTGCATCCTGACTCTAAGGCTATCAGGGTTTATTGTTTGCAACTTTGCAGGGCTAGCATGATTTCTCCTTCCCTTAGGTATAATCCGTAGGCCATTGACATTTCCTGGCTCCATTGTCTTGTTTATGTCATCTGCTGGAGATCTTTTCTGCAGCTAAGCTTGGACAGTCTTAGTAATTGTGAATCTTTGGATTCTGAAGCCCAGTCATAATCATTGGTGAAATAGTTGGAGCTTGATACTGTCAGCAAGCCCCAAGTGAGATCTGGATTACTATCTACTTGGGCAGGGGTTTGTACAATTCAACTGTGATGAACTTCCAGATCTCATTGGTTAATTGGTCTTTAAGAGGGCTAATTCTGAAAATTCAGACAGATTACACCATTTCAAACTCTTTATCTGCATTTTTCTTGATGCACGAGGGCCTGAGGTGATGCCTTTGTTTTGATGAATCTGTTTCTACGTGGACATCACATCTTGTTCTGACATGCACTGCATGCTGTTGATTGTTGCTGCCGTTTGGGGGTCAAATGTGAAAGAAATCCTTGAATTTACCATTTGCTGAAAAACCTTAAAAGTCAATCTGAAAATTACTGATAAAACCCAGAAAGAATGTCAGAAAATTTGCAGGGGGTATACAAACACAAAAGATCACAATTTATCTAAAAGAAGAACAGGAAAATATCATGATATTATCGGCGACATATTGCTGATATATTTGCAAAATTACTGGTCAATACTAAATTCAAAATTCTACAGGAATTTTGAGTAAATACTGCTGAGCTTGCTATTAAAAGATATATTGCGATAAATTGTTGATCTGACAAGAATCAAGGTAAAATAAGGAAGAAGAAAATGGTTTTTCTTTCAAAATTTGAAAAGGTAAAATAAGGAAGAAGAAAATGTTCAAGTTCTTCAGAGTCTGGTGCCAAGACAGTGGGCTGCCTTATTGTGTGATATGGGATGGGATTGTGGGCAGTCTTACAGTGGGGTGGGGTTGACCCCAAGTTGCTGATTACACAATATACCCCGTTTTTTATACTTTACTTTTCTAATTTGTATTTCAGTACTCCAGAACCTCAGTAATATCACATGTTCTCTGAGTTATGGGCCACCTTATTACAGATTGGGGATTTGATCTGGGGGATTCTATTTATAAATGTACCCCTTTACAATTATACCACAACCCTTTGGAGAAATTGTCCTCTTGTTTCAAAGTTAGAAAGAATCCACAATTAAATTAAGTTTATTCTTTATCTTTAAAGTTTGCCTTTTGGAATCTGATTCCCTATGCCTTTGGTATCTTTAGAAATGATTCGTGTTGGAATTCCTCTGGAGGATATGATATTTGCAGTTCCACTGGCATCGATAATATATTCCAGGTTCGTTTGAGCATTGATTTGCCTATCACGGGGATCTCAAACAAGAGAACACAGGGAAAGAATTATTACTTAATTTTCAAAAATATTATGTACCTATTATCATGCCAGACATGTGCATCATGCCACACACCCGCGTGTGTGCTATTTGATATTTGAGTCAGTGTTGTGTTTTGTTTATGAGCAAACTTTGTGGCACATGAATTTAGTCAACAACGTTAGTCACGTTGGGCTCACAAGATTCTACAATTAAAGGTCCTAGGTTGATTATGTTTTGTCTATGGTGACCTCTAGACTGCCCACTCAGGAGGGCTGATCATGAGCTGTTCTTCTGTAATATGTACTATTATCTGCTATGATAATCTATTTCATTGTCGAGTCATTTTGTGTGCATTCTGTTGTGGTTGCATTCTTGCCTATAGAGGTGCTTAGTTGAAAAACTTTGAAAGAAAAAGCTCAATGCCACTGGGATTTTTTTTTTGAATCTTGAACATACAATAGCTGTGCTCAAAAAACAAGGCAAGACAGCCGATATGGATATACAATCATAATAGTCTATGGTATCCAGGTGTTGAACTTTGGAAACCACTCTTTTCTATTTTAAAACTCTTGGGGCTGTTACATTGTCGCAGTAAACATAAATTCAATTGTAATCAATCATTCAATCAATCATAACAGTCTATGGTATCCAGGTGTTGAACTTTGGAAACCACTCTTTTCTATTTTAAAACTCTTGGGGCTGTTACATTGTAGCAGTAAACATAAATTCAATTGTAATCAAGCAATCAAATCTGCAAAAGCCAATTTGCTCCAGGAGCAATATAAAAAACCAATTATAAATGCTTAAAATGAGGCTGCAATCTACAGCACAAAACTCTCTGCAGTAGTAGTCCAACATTAATTATATAGTAAGCAAAAATATATGCAGTAGTAGATTAATGGGAAAAAAATGAAAAAAGAAGAGGTAACCTTGATCACTGCTGTTTGATGCAAAAAACTCGCACACAGTCTAATCCAGAAACAGCAGTAGTCAATATTATGGAGTGTGGAAATCTGATATCATTAATAGAAGAGGTGACCATTAGCAGCAATAATTAAGAGGAGCAATTATGAAACGGAATAATGCCAAAGGTTCAATTTTTATTTTACAAATACAATGTTTATGGACTCGGAAAGATTATATATCTTCCATCTTTCTGGGAATGGAAAACAAACATACTTCTTTAAAAGTAGCATTCCATACGGATGCACTCCCTTGGGCCTGGGTGATATCCTAGATGTCTTGGGGACTTGGAGGGGACATGTCTATTTTTGGGGCCAGATCTGACAGCCTGCTTTGTTTGCTCCATAAAGATAAGAAGGTAACTTTTAAAGGGAAAAAATGCTAAAAACCCCTAAAAATTTGAAGGGGAGAGATTTGGCATTGAAAATTCAGCATATTGCACTTACTTTTAAAAATTTCATCTGCTTTTAGTTTGTTTAAGTTATTTAAATAGGCATCACTCTGCTGTCCCCAAAATTTGGCAAAACTTTTGCTGTCACTGATACTGCTTTCCCATGCCTTTCTGTCCTGAAGATTCAAAGATATACTGATTAAAATTCAAAATACATTATAACTGAAGCTGTTGGTTGGAGATTCAGATTTATGATTTTTAACACTCCCCCCA